>CM029598.1:84967914-86167914 GCA_017311375.1 Mytilus coruscus
GAAACGCATCTAAAATTGCTTTTTCAGCGGGTTTGTAACTGGATAAACACAATTTCTCTTTACCATTTTCTTTAAATGTAACATAATGCTGTACAGACACATCATAATCTTATATTGAATATTTGCATGTTACCGTACATTACAAGTTTCTAAATCTTTTTAGACGTTTCTTTTGTTTTAACTTATTACTTTTTAATGAAGAAATATCAATAATGAAGTCTACAATGTTGAATACGTGCTCCTATTTCAGATGCAAATATCTTTTTAAATAACTCGAACTTACCTTTCAAGTACACCTGCTGATTCAATACTAGCAATACTTGGACGCAAATATTGCAGAAGGTTGGCATGAAGGTTTCTGTAAATTAATGTAAATATTTACAACAAAACATGATATCTGTCGAGAAATAAAGACGGAAAATATGATACCAAGCTTTAGTAAAACCTGATGTGAAATGATCCTCCAAATTGTTGAAATCATTGTCTGTTCGAACTTAAAAATCTATAAAAGCCCTCCCACCTATGCAGTTATAATTCATTTTATTTGCTGACATATTATTAAACTGAAAAGCAAACCAAGAAGGAAAAACAGAAAAAAATATTATTTGATTATATTGTTTTCTATACACATGATACAGACATTTAACTGGTTACGACGCCTATCAGCTAATAAGTACCATTGTTCTTGTTTTCGATATCTTCCTCCATCATTTGATCTGTTATAGCTTTATTACTTATCTTGCTCATGTAACGTTATATTTTTATGTGTAATGCCTTTATCATTTTGTTGATAAATTTTGTACATGTACAGAACAATTAACAAATATATATTCATAGGGTTTAATCTTATTAAGTATTGTGGTAGCTGCTACTATGTTTAAATCATGTATAAACCGGTTTTTTTCAAAAGAGATTATTTTCTAAGGGTTAAGTATTTCGCGGTGGTGTCTTGCCATGGCTTTGTTTGGACTTGTTTGTTTGCTTTTGGCCTTGAATGTTTGTCCCTAATATTTTATTAACTATATATTTACATTCAGGTATCACAGATCAAATTTATTCGTTCATAGTGTGTTAATTTACGTTTTTGATTGAGTTAAGCCTTCCAATTGATATTTTATCGTGTGTTTTCTATGTTGTGATGTTATACTATTGTTTCAGAAAAGGGAGAAGTTTTGGTACCATTAAAACGTTTAATCCCGCTGCAAATGTTTGCACCTGTCCTAAGTCAGGAATCTGATGTACAGTAGTTGTTGTTTGTTTATGTAATTTATACGTGTTTCTCGTTTCTCGTTTTTATATAGACTAGACCGTTGGTTTTCCCGTTTGAATGGTTTTACACTTGTAATTTTGGGGCCCTTTATAGCTTGTTGTTCGGTGTGAGCCAAGGCTCCGTGTTGAAGGCCGTACATTGACCTATAATGGTTCACTTTTATAAATTGTTATTTGGATGGAGAGTTGTCTCATTGGCACTCACACCACATCTTCCTATATCTATAAACAATTTATATTCCTAAATATGAGACATATTCATTTTACAGTATAAACAATGAACATGAATACAGTTAGTATACTTCAAAGAGACAGAATCATAACAGTTACGATAAAAATAACAACAAGAAAAACATTTGGAGGGCAATATACAGACTTTAACAGATATATATATTTAAACATCTGTTACATATTATATACATACCTATTACTTCTTTAAACTTAACTAAATAAAATAATATTGAATCCTATGCCAGAATTATGTTCCTGCAAGAATAAAAAAAAATGTTATATACCATCTGAGGAGTAAAAGAGACAATTTTGTTTAATTTGAAAATGATCTAAAAATTTAAGATTAGCTGCAAAGTCCATACTTATCTCTCTAATATTTTCTTTTGTTTTTCTTTTGTTTTCCATGTATTTTTGTCCATGTCTTATTTCCAATGATGTTTCATGCTGCTTTTATCAATGAAGATATAAGAACGACACTGTGGTAAGGTATACTACACATGTATTTTAATTGAAAACAACTTTGTGGTCATTCTTTAAGAAAGATTTATTATTGTACTGATAAAAGAGACACAAAATACCAAGGAAAATTTATAACTCATAAACTGGAAAGAAACTGACATCATGAATCATAACAAAAGACGATGAAAAGACTAATAAAACACGGAATAAAATAACTAAAGACTGAGCAAAATGACAAAAACATGGGGTATTTGCAGGTCCGAAATGGTGGACAGCTGCTGCTCACTAGTTGCACCGTTATTTTACTCATGGTAACTCATGGTAACTACCAACTCAGTGAGTCTCACAATCGAGGAAAAGAGGATGAGAATACCATATCGAAAATTGCGACATATTAATTATTGTCAATTGTCATCTGTAACTCAGATATTCCTAACGTAGAATAGAGAACGGAAAAGAGGAATGTGACAGAGACAACAACCCCACCAAAGAACAGAAAACAACCCAAAGCCACCAATAGGTCTTCAACGCAGCGAGAAAATCCCGCACACAGAAGCGTTATTCAGCTACCCTTAACAATGATGTATACTAGTCCATCGAAATGGATGCCACTAAACTCTGAAAATGCAAATGAACACGGTGGAATATCATATCAATTAGAAGATATATTCTTCATATGCTGGAATGTTAATATCTCGAAATGGAAAATTTACAATGTGTAAACTAAAATAATTTGTATTGTGTGCAAGTGTTGCACTCAGTGTCTAGATGTTGGTCAAAATATAATGTAGAATTAAATGTAAAAGGGTATACGTTACTTCAAGTTCGATTGGATAAATACATTCAACAGAGTAAACAAACTTTGAAATATTCAGTGAGAGTACATCATATACATTTCAATTGAATTCTCAATTGACTATTTATAACTAAAGATTGTTCTAGTTAACACATAAATGGTCTTCATTTCAAAGTAGTTTTAGCATGCCGATTTAATGACTAATTCTATTATCTTTCCGTCAATATCTGAAATGTAATGAAGTAAACAAATTGAAAGAATTTGTTGGATAAAATGGATATGCCAGTGTAATACAATAATGGTTTGGACAAAGTGCCAATATATAACAACATGTTCAATTCAAACACCTGTGTTCCATTAAAGTTTATTTTATACATTTGCCCTTCTGTATTGCGGATATTCCATTTGCCATATCAAAGATACTATAAAAGTGTTTGATTAATATAAAATGTCTTTTAGTTTAGTAGCATGTAAACGTCCGCATACCCGAGATATTGCCAATTTACGTGCCTGTTACCTGAACAAAGTTAGCATGTTTTCTTTCCTTTAACTGAGGAAACCGTTCAATTTATGTCATCTCTTTATGTCTTATACTAACTTTTTGAAACTTTTTCAATATGATAAGACAAATAGGAATAAGAATGTGTTACTTTCCTCAAACTCACATGGAATGATAACCTAACACAATACATTTCTTCCGAGTCTTAACCTAAACTTTTACATGATGGAAACTTAATAAGCATTTTAGTATGTTTAAAACAAATACTTCTTACTTTATTGGTATTAACTCAAATGGTCCTTATAAAATGTTATAGGTGTAATACCACCATTGTTTTTCCCTATTAGTCTTTATCAAATTTGAGCTCTTCAAAAATTGTGCAGTATTTATCATGTTTATCTTTGTTTCAAATAAAGAAATACTTGGCATCGGTAACGTTTTATCCCGTTCAGTACTACAGACATACTTTCACATATCATTGCATTTATATAGATTCCATCACTGCATCAGTGTGTTATGATATTTTTCCACTCGAGACAGTTAAATTTTAATATTTAAAGAGCGAGGCTTGTCGAGCTTTTAAATAGATTAAAATATAACTGTTGAGAGTAGAGAAATATCGTAATACATGAGTTATAGTGGGGGATCTGTTTCTTTAATGATTTGTATCATTCCTTTTCAAACGTTTGCAGAAATTTGTGTTCTTTTTATGTGACGTCATCAGGCATGGTTACCTTTTTCAGGACGTCACAATAGGAAATTCAGAAGAAGTCATGAAAATTTAACGTCATAATTAAATTTCGACCAATCATTTCCTGAGAACAGATATTTCACTAGTGATGAGAAATATTTTCTCACACCGCTCAGGAAATGTAAAATAGCACAAAATTAGAGAAAAGATAATAACCATCACTGGAAGTTAACCAATCACACTTTCACCCTTTTATCCTGTGTACAAGCTTTAGTAACTATGTAAGTTTCAAAAAGTCATTAGAAAAACCAAATAAAAATAATGGTGCTTTTAAACAACCAAGATATATGTTTATGACTTAGACATTTTTATTGCAATGAAATGTAGGATTAATTTTCTACAACTGTCCAATTCAAGGGAATATTTTTTCGACCCTTTTTCTTATGCAATCGGATGTGAAGTAGTATGGTGGTATTATACCTTTATACGTCATTAATTCGTTCTGATTTCCCTCTATAATATTAAGGTACATATGCACTTCCTGGTATATTTATGGCGGTCAATGAGCTAATTTTGTCTCAGTTCCACTCATAGATCTGTAACATGCTAATATTGTTATAAAACAAATAAACGTAGTATACTACAGGATAGTTTACAATACAATAAAATGTGAAGCAAGTTCTTCTATCTGGACATGCATATGATAAGCATAGAATGGAAGTGTTTATTTGATGGGAAATATGATGTATCATATATATAATACAACACAACATGTGATATCAATTAAGTTTAAACATGTTTGTGGTGCTGCATAACGATAATCATGATAAGTTTTGGCTGTGTTCCAAAACGTCTATCCCAGTATTTCAAAACTAAATTAAAATGTTTAACGTAGTTTATTATAGTATAGTGGAGTGCAGTTAAGGAAAGTCTTATACCTAAATATCAGTCAAAACTATGTGAGATTCTTGCTGCGTGTCTGTGACTGAGTCTTAGGTTTTATGTAATGTTTAATTGAATACTATTGTTTATTCATGTTTGTTTATTTTGGCTACTTTCTTATCTATTTTCTTTGACTTGTGTTTATGGTTTTCTCCTTTTTCATGATCTGAGCTAGGGTCCCTGTAACGTATATGTAAAATCTTTCTTCATTTTGGATTTGTATGTACATCGTTTGGGCATCGTCCGTACAACATTCGTGTAGCGTTTTGCAGAGTTCGGCTAGCCTTCTTTCATCATTCGTTCATGATATTGTATATGGTTTATTAATTAGTGTTTTGTTTAATCATCCAACGGAACGAATAGAAAACAGATTCTTGGTACAGGTATTTCCGCAGTATTATAGCCCTACATGTACAAACAGTACTGGATGATCATTCCAAATTACCAATCTGAGGGACCGATTTAGTTAACATAACCTGTACCAATCGTATTCTTTTTATTTGTTCTCGATATGATATGCTTGAAATATTTTCCTTATGATTTGAAGAGCTTATCAATTAATCATTCACTTAAAAAGGATTGAATTTTAAACATACTAGAATATTTATATCAATTTATCTTTATTCTAAACATAATTATTTATTCAGCATAATCGAAGAGTCCCTACTCATTGTTTTGTAGTTAGAATACGAAATAGATGGGACATTTTCAGATTTTCAGTTTATCAGATTTTCCAAATTTTTACCTTTTAGTATTTTTTCCCAAATATCATTTATATCATTCATTTGTTGGTAAGCGTATTATAGAAAACTATTTAAGTATCGAACTTATTTCGACTGAATACTATGAATTTTAAAAACTGAACACCTTCAATCATTCAACTAGACAATAATGTACTAAATCATCAGTGGTATTAAAATACAACTGATGTATATTCAACCATCTGTCCACCCTAATGTCATTTCTGTTGCTTCTGTTTTGAAAAGAGGATATTTTCGACAAGTTTTTATTCATATTATTTTGAATGTTGGCTCTAAAAGGTCTTCTTGCATGTAACAATGTACTCGACATTTAATGATCACAGAGATCTTTCTTTTCCTTATTTGACAAAATAGTATGGAAATTGGAAAAATACTCCTACTCCTTATAAATATGAACATAAATACTCAAATTTTACAAGCATCAAAATCAATTACCTCCATTAGTAAAACTCTAATGTGTTCAAATCTATTTTCGTTGCCAAACGATTTCAGAATTTCTGATTTTCAAACTTTTCATATTTTGTTTTTCATAAATGTCAGTTTTATCCGTCTGAACTAAAATGCCTGGCTTATCCCAAAACTATAACATTTCGTCAGTGAACATATGTATGTGGCGTTTTATAAGCCTAGAAGATCTAATTTTTTTATCAAACAAAATTTTATCAAACTGGAAAACATTACCTTACCCAAATACAAATTTGAGCAAAATGTAAGCAAATTGCTGTGAACGACTTGAAATCATAAAGATAAGTATAAATGTTGTTCAAACTTTTTTATTTATCAAGTACCTAAAACGTTCTTTCATTTATATATACATATACATTTTTGGGGTGCGATATTATATTCTATTAATCTGCAATTTTATTTACTGTTGCTTGTCTACAGGTCTTTTGTTTTGCTATGTAGTTGTCAGTTTATTTTCGACTAATGAGTTTGAATGTCACTTTGGTATTTTTTCGCCTCTCTTTTATCAGTTTAATTGATAAAAGTTTTAACACATTCGAAAGCAAATACTGTCTCCATTAAATTCTATGTTAAAATAAATATTCACTTTTCATAAGATATAAAAGGAGTACCAACTGTTTTTAGAATTATACTTCAGTATAAGTATTTAAGTAGTTCGTTTGTGAATATTCACTATTTCTAAATGAACATGTTGGGAGATAGGTTACTTAGCCTATCTAAACTACCAATGTTTGGTGTTTATAAAAACTTGATCTTTCAATAGAAAGATAGATAGATAACTGGCTGTTAATGTCCAGTGGCAACTGAATTACATGTTCAGGATAGAAACATGTTAGAACGGTATGAAGATGAACCCTGGGTTCTATTATACCAACTCCCAGAGCCGATTTTTAACGTGCTAGTTCACAAGGTAGCAGACCGGAGGAAGACGTGTCACCCTACACGGACACAGTACCCAGACTCCGAACCGACCTGTCTTTGGTTTTTCTCCTTAATGCTGCGTGCTTACCGGATAAGCAGTATATACCAATTTTCCAATGTTTGGTTTCTTTTATTTATTGGCCATATTGAATTTATTTCGTGGCTTTGTATCAAAGAAAATCTTTATTAGCATCAACACTAATACCATTAAAGTTTCATACTTTTATCATGAACTGATCAGCTATTCTGGTATCCGCTGCACTATGAAAAAGTGAAAAGGAGAAGGTTCGATAAGGCCCTAAATGACCCCTTTTTAGCTGAAATTTCAAATTAGGATCTGTTGATCAATAGCACAATGAATCATAGCTTATGCATTGACTAAATAGGAAATAAGCCTTTTGTTGTAAATTTAAGTACCTGTGTTTTATTCATGACGTCATAAATAGTACTCATTTTGAATTTTCAGGAAAAATCAATGAAAATTGGTAAATGTCCATTGATTATTGGACAGGAATCATAGAGCGCATACGTCGACAAAAAGATCTTTTAAAATAATGTTTGTAAAGACATTTTACATGGCTTACTTGAATATATAGTCTGACGACACCTGCGCTCTATGTTTCCTAAGTCAAATTTTGACAAAATCTCTTATCTTGACCAATTTGGGATGTAAAATCAACGCTTTAGAATAAAACTTTGACACAAATAGTTATATTTAACTTCCTCACATGTCTTTGAGTCAACTAAAACCAATAGACTGATTCACTCCAAAGAAATCCATAGAAATAGACCATATGTACACGGAGGATTCTTTTCCAACGATTTCGAAAGATTGAAGACTAAAGGAAATACCACATAAAACTTATGTGTATTTTTCTTTTTATTCCACATATATATTTCACAATCATATATTTATTAATGCATACGACCATGTATACATGAACATGATGAACGTAGGACTCGATACTCAATTTATTGATATATTTTTTCTTAACGAGCAATGTCAAATATTAATATTGATTAAGAAAATGCAGTTTTTAACCGTATATAAAAAGAAGACAAAAGAAATAATACTAGCACTTTCTTTGCCCAATTTTTATGTAACAAAATGACTATTAAAGTTTTTACAGCGCATTCCAAATATACGAGTTTTGAATGTAAAACAAAAGCACCAGTATAAAATTGTAGCTTTTATATGTTAGAGGTAAGAGAACGAAAATAGATAAACAGAAAATTTTACCGTGTCATTTGTGAACAACAATCAAAGATTAAAGGCAAAATGTTGTCAAATAAAAGAACACTGGAACGTTCCGTACAGAGGGTAGGTCAAGTATTTCATGCATTAACATGGTAAAAATCTTAAAGTTGTTAATCTTACTATTTTAAAACAATGCATTCGGTGGTTTTGCTCCTTTGTATTGTTATACGATTCCCGATAGGATTTTAACTGACAACTTAGACTTATTCTGTAGTTTGAATTTATTGACCCAAAAATTACAAGAAACGTTAATAAATAGTACTGTTCGTAACAATTGAATTGTTAATCTGATTGCGAAATGGCACTACTATTCATATAAAAATGACAAAACAAAGAAGACATTTACTAACCCTTCTTAGTCGCAGTTCATTGATTAAGTGCACTAAATTACAGTCACAAGGATGTGATTAAGAAGAATTGTTATATAGATATATAACACATGAGTAATGTTTAAATTCGTTTAAACGTGCCTTTACGGAACTTGATTCAAATCATTATGAATTGAAAGAATAAGTTAGTTTCTATAGAAGATTTGACCTTTATGAAAAAATAAAACATGTGCAATGTTATGTTGTATTTTTAGAGGACAGGAACGAATTAGAAAGTAAAATCACAAAATACCGAACGTTGAGGAAAATTCAAAACGGAAAGTCAGTAATCAATTAAAAGACATTGAAAAAAAGTAATATTTCTAAGTAAACAAGACCACAAGATACTGGATAATTCAAAAGATAGCTTTGTTGTATGACATTTAAGAATTATTGTAAAGAATTTGTTTAAGTTGTCCCAAATCAAAAACTCCATCAATAGTTTTATTTAGTTATATCAGAATTAGCGTGGATGAATGTTTTAACTCCTTAATTATACATAAATATATATATCCGTTAAAGGCGTTGTATCTTTGTAATTCTCAGATTTAACTCTTGAGTTTCATTTTATTTTAAGATTTAAGGTTTCCGATTTTTACTGACGTTTACTTTACATTGATTTTATGAATACGAGTAATCAAATGGCTTACCTGTCTAGCTTGATCGAAAAGTTTAATAAACGTCGTAAAATATGATATACTTTAAAACAATGCAATGCAATGGTATACCGGTTCAGTAACCGCATAGAATATATATGCGTATAATTAAACTCGTATTACATTTAAGGTCGTACCTTTCTTCTATATTCACCTTAAAAGACAGAGAAATGTAATAAATGCGCGTAATAACTTACATATCTAAACGTCATAATGAAATGTTGAACACGCACACTAACTTCAAATGGGTGTCAAACATATTTCGTTATATATATTTAGAGGTACATTATTGTAACTACAGAATGATAGAAGAAGTTGTCAACTTTCTAAAGAGGTAAGTAACATCATTTGTTTTTATCTCAACATCAGTAAAACATATGGTCAAATCATATGTTTTCGTACGTCATATGAATTCGTACTATGCATGCTTTTCAATGGAAATTGTGATGTCACAATGTATCTTAATAGTACCAAAACCCATGAGAAGAGAATATATTATGACGAATCTTCTACGATTCTTTATTTTGTGGTCTATTATGTTCTGTGATTAAAAAAAGATGCCGAAGTTAAAATGGTGCATTATCCTATATCTCGTCAGAAGATGAGTTTATAAATTAATTTCACCGATATGTACTTAAGGGGCACTAGCTGTCAAATTCATGTGCACCGATTTGACTCAAATTTTCATATTTGATTTATAACAATTTAAAACATTTATCCAAACTATTAAAAGTCTAAAATAAACAATTACAGGGCATGCTCTCGATAATATGTAGCTTCGTTTCGTGTGTATTTTAGTCAAGACGCCATCTAATTAACTATCGAGTTGACCTCCGATGTCTTCCGATGACCATATAAGCGATGAAAACATTAATATAGATATAAATAGATTAAGCGAACTCGAGCAATTGGATTTTCTAGGTCTGTTTAATTTCATATTATAGATTAAAATATATGTCTATCATCGTTTCACCTGTATAAGAATGATTTTTTGTGGATGAAATCAGTCAATCAAATGATTTACCTTTTTTCACTTTCAATGTTGACATTCTTTTCCTTTAAATAACTTTACACGCACAATTCATGTGTTATCAATCTCTAGCTAAGGGTTAAATTGAAGTTCACATGAATACGGATTCAATGAGGTCGAATTATTCACTTGCAAGTGAATAATTCATCATCAGTGTTTCTTAGCTTTTTGACAAAATTAAACCATACTGGCTGATAAAAGCGAATAATTATTTCACTATTTCACTTTTATTAATGATTGAACAAAAAAAATCATTTATTAAATATTTTTATATATCTCGTAGCTAGTGCCCTTTAAGAACGGTAAGTTAATTCCAGATTTATTATATCCTGACGGAATACATCTCATTAAGAAAAGAAGATCAATACATAACATGAATGATGTTGCACCAATATCTGTCAATACATACACAGAAAATGGACCAGAACAATCAGACTTAAATTTCGCATTCCAACAACATGTTATTCGAAACATTTTGACACCCGGAAAAAGTCACAATAAATATAAAGAGCTAGATTTTTCAGGTTTTACAAATCAAATACAAGCACAAGTAGAGGGGATAGTTTTCTTTCTGACAGTATTTAGTACACTAGACGACATGAAATTGAATCGAAATTTTGAATCCATGTGGTTTGAGATATTACCAAGGTTTTCAAATCCTTTTGATATCATCTATTAATTGACCTTCAAACCGTTTTCCATCTTGGTATAAATTGTTTGAAAATAATTTAGGAAAAGCTCGTGTTTATGATTATATAAATGGATTTAAATCGTAATTGAATATAAATTTTCTTCAGTTTTACATAAAATTGGAAATGCATATGGTCGGTTTATACTATTTTCAATTATTCAATGAACCAACGGGAGCTATAAATATTCTTTGGAACAGTGATCCTGTCGAAATAAAAAAGAAAAGAAAATATTTTACAGATCAAACAAAGTTATCATAACTTCATAGATATCATAGATAATAAAAAAATAATCATATGATTCATATACAACACTTAGAGAACAAAGAAGGAATTGCCACAATAATTTAGATTTACCTTAAAAGTCTTTATATTTGTCCTATATAACAAAAAGAAACATGTTTACTATATACAACACTTTATCTGTATATATTTCGCCAGTTGAATTTATTTGTATGCATATAGAAATTATATTTTGAGTTATTCAGATAGACTAAGGGAGATAAGTATTGAACTAAACGGATGTCACTTTCTTTAAATGAAGTTTTTATTGTATTAGAGATCTTAATAATTATCATTATTAGTATCTATAAATTATACTTCTGGGGAATTATTTCAACCGTTGGTAGAGGAAGATAACTCTAATTGTTTAAAATTTACAAAGGAATGATAAAGAATTTTATTTTTATTTTGTAGCAAGAAACAAGTTCGGTAACACTATGTTTTTCTTTTATTTTCATAAAGCATTTTATAAAACCTACCTTCTCATATTTTATTTCAAAATTCTATCTCATAGATTTCTTTTATTCAATTAAAATATTGTTTTTCATGTATAGTCTATGTCAAATTTGCACGACTTGTAGCTAGAAGAATGGCACAGTGACCCGTACTTTTATCATATATTTTGGAAAAGTATGTTCAAATCTACAAAATATAAGGACATTTTATCTGAGGAAATATATACATTGGATCCACCTTAGTTAAGTAGTTAACCGATGTTTAAAATTTTCGAAACACTAATGTTTTCTGTCTTAGCACTGAACGTCTAGCCAGACTTTGAACATTTTATTGCATTTTGAAGTTATCAATGTCATTTATGTTTGTAATGGACTTACCCTTTAAACCATTTTTTTTTAATTCCAGGACTTATAACAAGTCATACGTAAAGAAAAACGCTTATATGGCTTTATCAATCTTTATCTTGGTTTCTTTATTATTGAAGGATTGAGCCATATTAATGATACAAGTGATTGATTATTATTGATATGCTTCGACTATCATCATCAATACATTTATGCAAATCATTCAATTTACCTCTTCGTTTAGCAGGAATTTGTAAAGTTTCGAAAATAAACCTTTTATTCAATAAACAGAGACAATGTCAGCGGAACTATTTCATCATTTTTGTTTTACACCATGGTTTGATTTTTACGAAAAAAATCAACAATTGAATGAGGGTTAATTTATAACTTCAAACTTGTTATCCATACTTTTTTATGATAAATCCAGACGAGTAGGAATTACTTTTTCTGTCTGAAATAAAGAATCTAAAATGGCCATTAAGATAAAAACTCAATCGTATTAACTCCGACAGTAAGAATTAAAAAAAAAAACACCGACAAATCAAACTGTCAGAGATAAATTTTTCATAAAGCGGTATGTGCATATATAACTTGAATAGGAAACTATTTTTGCAGTCATACCGAAAATCGATCTTAGAAAGAACAAATGTAGAAAATATTTGATAGAACAGGTAAAATTTTGTATTAATTTCTTATGATATTTTTTTTCATGAACACATTCCCGAATTTGTTTAGTATTAACACGGTTATATGCTAATGAATTGTATTTTTTTTCTTTTGTAGACAACACAAACGTTTACATCATTAAAATGGTTCTGAGTTTTCTGCTAATTCTTGCTGCTTTGATTACAGGTAACGAACTAACGAAACACATATTTTAGCTATACTCATACTCCACGTTTATCAGGTCAAGTAATTACTCTAAAGGCAAATGTATATAATTATTGTAAACTTTTTATTTGCTTTTCTCTATCGTTTGAACATTTTCAACGGGTTTGGTTGTGTACAAATTGAAGATTATTGAGGTAATAAGAGACACTCAATGTTCTAGTGAGTTTTTACCATTACATGTCAAACTGTTTGTCGTATTTTTGTAAGTCAGTACGTGTACAGATTAACATTTTGTTAAGGTAGGACAATTAAAAAAAAAACATATATTCATCAAAACTTTGTTTTTCAGCATTTTATTTTACCTTTTGACATTCCAGAATCACAGAATAAAAAATGCATCTCCGTATCTTGCACTGTTAATTAGTTGTTTTTTTGGGGTTATATAAATAAATGCACGTCGTTGACTGATAGAAGTCAGGAACATGTGGGCAATGCTTAGTGGTCAATCAACAGAATACTGTGACCACTGATTACGTATGAGAATGATAGTAATGAAAAGATGTGAATTTAGTGATTTTCAGGAAAAGGATAATGAATTATTAATAGAAATACATGTATTAGAAATTGATGGCAATAAGAATATGTTGAGCTAAAGAGGGATGCAAGTATTACCTTATTAAAAGTACAAGACAGATGGAAGATATAAAATGCACTAGTATTAAACAGACATAATAGTACAAAACAATTATATTCTGGATACTAATGGGATTCTTATTAGATTTTCATTACGCAAATGTTTAAATTTTAATTTGTTTTACAAAACACAAACCAAATATTTTTTCCAGCAAAACATACAAATTTCCAGATTGCAAAACTGACAAATTCAAATGTGTAACACATTATAACTGTAAATCTCGAATCACCATCCTTGTTTACAGGCCTAGATGTGTGCAATATTCAAGTCTGCCTGACATGGACTGTTCAAAAGAATTATCTTGATATAAGATGCAGAGTCAACTCCTGAGATTTGGGGTTGAAGTTGTCAACAACCGAAAGAAAGAGCAAGGATTTTGCGTTCACCCTAGACCAATACCAAAATGTTTTACTTCCTATAATAACACACTTATTATGCAAAATTCCTTGACAAATATAACGTACTTAAGAATTCAAGGAGAAATAGATAGTCACGTCAATGGCGAATGGGAATGTAAACATGGAACAAACAGGGACAGTGCAACTATCAACGTTACAGTACTAGATTCAGGTAACTATATGTGTGTTCATGCATTATACATTGTCAATGTTTTTGTTTTCAAATGTCGACAACAATCATATCTTTGAAATTGTTCTTAAACCATCCTTTTTAAAGTAATATAATACAAATTTGGCATTTTATGTACAATACTGCAAAATACGTCATCAATGGAGCGCGCCATTAGATTTATACGGCTCTATTAAGATACGTAAAACAAATTCGTTTATCCGAATTTTAAGTGTGCGATGTTTTGAATTTCTTGAAGACACGTTCGGAGATCATTAACAAACGTTATAATCCTTCAATTCTAGAGCGCCTAAGGCCACTCCTCGTTTTGTTTAAAAGGGTTTGTGTTTTAGTTTTGCATATTGTTCTTTGTACTATATTTGATTTTGCAATGTCTGTGTTAACGTTGTATCTACCTGTAACAATCTTTTCAACGCATCCAAAATAAAAATTGAATTTAGTGTAAACTCGTCATTAACAGTATGAGAAAACATGACCTTGTGTAATGCCTAAATATAGGTATCGACAGATCGTAGAATTGTGAATGTAATATGTGTAAAACAATAATAAGTAGTTTCCTTTAAATATACTGACATATATCTTACCATTCTGTAAGATTGTGCCAAGGAAACATCACCGTCCAAGAAAGGAATTAACGATGGGGAACGAACAATCGTCCCTATTGTTGTAAATTTTAATGAAGAGCTTCCTGTGTAAAACTGAAAATCTAAATCTAGGAAAGCCCAGTTATTATGGTTTGTATTTGATTTATTTAAAGTAATTACTTTGGGGAAATATTTGGCAGTATATTTAAAATTCTTGATTATTTAACTAAAATATATCATGACGATAATGGTACGTGTTGTTGAATTTATCATTTAAATAGAATTTACATAGGAATAACTACAACCTGTAGATAAACTTTATTGCCGAAACGTACATAATTTTTTTCAAGGAGAAACATTTACAGTCCAATCATCTCAACACATCTGTATTGTTAAGGAGTAACACGATGAGTTACACATGCAGAATAGGATTTACTTACTTCTTCGGAGCATATAAAACAACCAACAATGTAGTAATTTCTTTTATCTTTTCACCGTGTTTCTTTTTGTTTTTGCCAATGCGTTGTCAGTTTTCTTCGACTTATGATACTTCCGCCTTTTTCTCTGATTTGGTTCTTGACAACTGACACATTATCCAAAATTAATTGACAAGAAAAACCGTTATTCATATGTAACTAAAATGACACAATATAACAAAATTCAACAAATGAAGATACATTGAATAACGCGAGGTACTCGGTGGTGAATGTTAAGAGTGTTAAACCAGCTTTTTATATACGAACCAAACAATTGAGTTTCAAGAATATTTTTTTTCTGAAAAGAAAGAGATTAATAGCAAGTTTCGTACATTCTTTTTGTGTCGGTTCGATGAGCAGCCTGCTATCCAGTTGTTATCGTTTATTACTGTCTATCATTATTGATTTTCGTTTAATTTTGCATATTTAGTCAAGCCTATGATTTTCAATTTTGAATTGTTACCCATTGTGTCATCGTTGGGACTTTTAAATTATTCAGTATGATTTTTTTTTTTTTGGTTATTATTAAAGGCGATATTGTTACATGCAATTGTTATATCTTTGTCCTTTGAACTTCACAGATAGGTGTTATATTGCACATTCGCAACATATCCTCCTTTTATATTGAATATGCATACATACCACTATTATCTGTTTTGCTGAAAGTAATTTTTTCATACATGAATTAATGATTACTAGTATTTCATAAAGTGACGTATTTTTATAAAATATTCAGACTAAATTTGAAGTTGATTCCAATATATTATTTAATTGTACAAAATATATCATTATTTATCTGACAGAGTGTTGTTGCTTACAAAATAAATCCAGCAAATCGCTTTGGACGCATGTAATTTATAAAATGTTGTTTTCATTTTTCCAAGTAGGTTAAAGAAGCCTTTTAACAATGTGTTTTAATAGGTAAAGTTGGAGTCATTTATTCATCACTTTTATGGACGCACCAATTATTTGATCGACTGTAATGAAATAGATATGTCACAGTTTATCAAGAAATAAAATTTTCCATTCGTCGTAACCATCATTTCGTCCCCATTTCACAAATTTGACCTACCGAATTAGACTTGTTATCGGGTTTGTACTAACATGAGCAACACGACGGGTGCCACATGTGGAGCAGGATCTGTTTACCTTTCCGAGCACCTGAGATCACCCCAGGTTTTGGTGGGATCGTGTTGCTTAGTCTTTAGTTTTCTATGTTGTGTTTTGTGTACTAATGTTTGTCAATTTGTGCTTTTCTTTTTAGCCATGGCGTTGTCAGTATATTTCGACTTATGAGTTTGAATGTCCTCTAGTATCTTTCGCCCTCTTTTTCGTCTTTTTTCATTTTCAAGACATTTCCGAATTCGACTGATCTCCAAATATTTACTTGGAATGAGAACCACAACGAGGTTACTAATGAAATAAAAGTTGTTAATCATAAGCTGCTGAGTTCCCTCTGTTTGTTGTGATGTTCATGTTGCTCAAACTATATGTAGGTAATTATGAACGTTTGTGTTTCTTTTGACTATGATGATGTTTGAAATTATACATCTAGTTTTGTTATTGCCCTTTTGTTTCTTTTTGCTATACTTGCATCATCCGACGATTTAATGCTTACCCTAAGTACACAAAACACGTTATAAATCATCCCGCTTCTATTTAATCATCTGTACTTTTGACTTAAACACTTGCTTTACCATTACAAATCGTGTTATTCAATAACGCAATTGAATCATCATATATAAAAATACGAAGAGGTGGTTTGATTGCGAATGAGACCACTCTCTACAAGAGACCAAATGACACAAAATTAACAACTATAGGTCACTGTATTGCTTTCAACAATGAGCAACGCCTATACCGCAAAGTCAGCTATAAAGTCCCAGAAATGTGTTTCATAAGCATGAAACACAGGCATCAATTATTTTTGAAGTATCAAGAAATCCGATAAAGTCTTAGAAAACTCAATTATATGGGTCTTGTAGTTATTAAATCTGTTGTCAGTTATAAGACTCATCAGTTGAGGTGGGGAGGGAGGGGAGGGAGGGAGGGAGGTGGGAGGAGGGGCCTCGGTGGCCGAGTGGTCTAAGTAGTTACTACTGTAATCACTAGCCAGTCAACACTGAAGTTGTGAGCTCGAACCCGCTCGTGCAGGTGCACTCGACTCCAATCTTAAAGTGACTAGGATTGTCAGTTTTCCCATCGAAGGTCGGTGGTTTCTCCGAGCACTCCGGCTTCCTCCACCAATAAAACTGACCGCCACGAAATAGCACAAAAGCGGTGCTTAAAAGGGCAATAACAAAACTAGATGTATAATTTCAAACATCATCATAGTCATAAAGAAACACAAACGTTCATAATTACCTACATATAGTTTGAGCAACATGAACATCACAACAAACAGAGGGAACTCAGCAGCTTATGATTAACACCAAAATCAAAAAAAAAAAAAATCATCAGTGGAGGTCGTTTTAAAAATAGTCTGTAGGCTAGATCATTTTTTCAGATTGTAGAGAGTACCGAATATTCTGGAAATTTGTGTTATTGTACGACTACATTTAGCACTGTATGTTTAAACATTCTTTTTTATATATATCAATACACATGAGGGGCATCTTTACTTGACATTATAACAATTATGATTAAAATAAATAACTTTTGTTTCAACCCGTTATAACCACCACATTAGCTTCGTTACTGGCAGTGCAATATTGTCGGCGAATAAGACGATTTGAATGTTCTTTGAACTCTCCAAACCTTAAACCCTACCACAAGAATCATTAATTGAATATCATTTACTGAATCAATTGACAATTCGGTCCTCTTGAAATGTTCGTTTATTTCATCCCGTTCCAACAAATGAAAACCCCGAACTTTTTAATAAAAGATAATAGTATTCATGCTATATTTCATATTTTGTCAAATTTTGTATGTACTAAGAACTCGCTATACTTAATCTTGATTTTAATGATGGTAAATGTACGATGCACACATCAACAATAATAAAGTAAACAAATGTGACTTTTAGATGCCAAGACTTCTGGAAAACTTGTCCTAAGAATGCAGCTGAACCTATGATATAATAATAATTTAGTTCTTTCAATTTATGAAATAATGAAAAGTGCCTGTAGATATATATGACAATCTTAATCATCGAGAGTGGCAGAACTATGGATAACTATGACTTGTATTTATCTGTATTTAATATTTAATAAATCGTATGAAACAAAACAAATACAAAATTTCATTACAGGTTCGAAAAAATTCAAGGTTAGTATAATGTAAATTCTTGTATATACAAATATCTAACTAATTAAAACAGTCAGTAAACTGATAAAACAGCACATTTCTTTTAATGAAACAACAAAACTCAAAGAAGACCTAATGTATAAAAATCAATCTATTGATCGTTGATCAGAATTGGGTGTTTTAGTCTGTGAAATAATCATAAAATATTATAAAACCCATTACATACAAGTAGATATAAAACAAAGATTTTTCCGGTTGCTATCATTACTAACACTGGTTTAAGCGCCAACATAGTAGTCAGCACTTCCGTGTTGACATGAGTTATCATTTATATGCTCATAATTGTAAATTAACTGTTTACAAAAACTTTGATTTTTCGAAATACTCAGGTTTTTACCTGAATGGAAGAGATAACTTTAGTTGTATTTGCCAAAACCTTTCGGAATTTTGGGTCGTCAATGCTTTTCAACTTCGTACTGTGCGTAGCCTTTTGGCGTCAATGATGAGCCCTATGTAGACGAAACACGCATCAGGCGTACACAATGTTAATTCTGGTACATGTGAATATTTGTCATTCACTTAGAATTTGCCTACATAGGCCACCGTGTTTCCGTGAACAAATCTTTGTAGATCTAGATTTAGATATAGTATTCACTATGTTCCCTATGTGAGCAATGTGTGTTGACAACTACAGTCTCAGGATATTTACATAAAACCGTCAACAGTATGCCTGCCTAGCCATTTTTTTTTTATCTGTAAAATGTTTAGGTAACTTTGATATAAAACAAATATGGAGTGGGTGTTGATAAATATAACCAAAGACCATCGAGAATAATTATTCTTTCAAAACAATTTGGAAAGTAAAATAACATAAACGGTATCATTTTTACCGTACTAAATGCGCATTTCGACTATTAATAACCATTCATTCAGTGATGTTCATAAGTAGATTATGGAACACAAATAAAAACACACCCCAAATAAAAAAAAAAAAAAAAAACAAAACAAATCAAATCTGATACAAATTTAGACAAAATAATAATTAAACCATAAGTAGATTAAAATAAAATTTGAAAATGAACATTGAGGAACACGAACTCAATCCATACATTTCCTAATTATTAACACTTTGTACTTGAATCGAAATAAGGTTTTCAGATAGGTTATTTGTTTCTCCTACACTACTGATATATGTTGTGTTATTTATATTAGTTAGTAGAAATAAGAAGATGTGGTATGAGTGCCAATGAGACAACTCTCCATCCAAGTCCCAATGTGTAAATAGCAAACAATTATAGGTCAAAGTACGGCCTTAAACACAGAGCCTCGGCTCCCACCGAACAGCAAGCTATAAATGGTCCCAAAATGACTAGTGTAAAACAATTCAAACAGGAAAACCAACGATCTAATCTATATAAAAACGAGAAACACTTATGAACCACATCAACAAACGACAACCACTGAAACAGGTTCCTGACTTTGACATGTTAGAGTTGAAGAAGCAATTTAGAAATCTAAAATGTTATACTCGAATATCACTGTTTGAAAGAAAAGTTTGGCAACATAATCAATTTAGAATTTGACATGAAATAAATTGAGAATGGAAATGAGGAATGTGTCAAGGACAACAACCGACCAAAGAGCAGAAAACAGCAGAAAGCCACCAACACAGCGAGAAAATCCTGCACCCGGAGGCGGACTTCAGCTGGCCCCTAAACAAAAATGTGTACTAGTTCAGTGAAATGCATTCACGAAGTCTGTATATTACATGTTTTCATTTACTATATTACTTTTATTTAAGATCAACGATGTTGGCAGTCGTATTTGTCATATACAATGATCGGTTTCTCCTGTCCCATATTTTCCTGTCTATGCATAATTGTAATTTGTCGTGTTAAATGCGTAGGTAAGAAATCTTAGCTTTATTTAAGTGTAAAGATAACTGTTTTGTTTTATAAAATGAATTGTGAACAGGCTGTATTGATGAATCACATGATGATTAGAAAAAATCTATGCAGTTGAGGACTATTTTGAAAACATGGATATGTACACGTTAGATGCACTTAGACTAGAAAACTAGAATCTAAATAACTTAAAGTTGTTCTGTTATGCATTCAAAAGCGCTGCTGAAATATACTAGGTATTTAACCATTCGAAAATATCGGATATTGTGGATGCGTCATCTTCTTTTACGACAAAGACGTAGTAACTGTATTTCAACAGACAAATTTTCCAGCAATATTCTTTAATTATTGCATTATCAATGTGTGCAATGAATATACTGCTACAGTTTTTTCTTTCTTTTCTTCATAAGATAATATAAACAACAACAAAATTGAAAATTTGAAATTTGGCTGATTAATTGTCATGTCGTTTATTCAACAATATTCAACAATATAAACCAAAGAACAACCAACATCAACAAACTGGTCAACAAGTTAAAACTTGATGACAATTAATTGCTGAAGGAAATCCAACAGTAAATGAAAACAATTTCTAGCTGCTGGGCAGATCCATAACAGCTCAATGAACATTATTTGAATAAATCACTGTCAATTGAATCATGCTGATGATAACATCCACCCCTTTCCATATTGAACGGAATGCCATGACGATAGACACATGTAAATTTCTTGTATTTTGGTTTTCATTGCATATGTCGTCTGCAAAATATCCTGCTATGCATGCATCATCATATATACAGAGGATCTTGGCAGCAAGAATACTTCACAAACTAGAAGATCTGCTCTATATGTTTAACGTGTTACTGATATATACACAGATGGACGAACATATATCAATGCATTAAGCGCGTATATGCTCATAGTATACATGTAATATGAATTGAATTGATCGGGGTTAGCTCGATACGCAAAAAAAAAAAAAAAAAAAAATGTTCCGGCATGATCATGAAGAACTACAAATGACACTACGTAAAATTTAATCATTACTATCACGAATCGGTTGACAAATGTCTTTGTCCTAGATATTAAGCTACCAGAAACGTTGTCTAGACTGTACATGTATCCTGGTTTAAATTTTGACTAGACTATTGATAGCAGTAAATGCATGCATAGCAATAGACACTGTCGATGATGAACACATTCCTTCTCTGTTTGAGTTCATGCGATTCGCTAAGATTTTGATATCTTCATTTTGTATATTCTTGATAGATTATTGTTATCTATTACTAATCTAATTTTGATATGCAGAAAATTAGATTTTGAACATTTGTTTCTAGAAAGAAAACGGACGTCACTGAAACTGTGGTTCAAAAGAAAATTGACTTCTGAAAGATACAACATAGGTATGTAGTTTATAATGTGGAATTTACAATGACCAGCATGTATTCTTCCATTAAAAACTGATTTGATCATTAAGTACGTCAGACATCCGTTTCGTCTACATCAGTGACGCTTAAATATAAAGCGTTGTAAGGCCAAAAACAATAATGTTGAGCGTTATTGATATCATGAACACCATAAGTGATATAGATTAAAAACAAATGTTTGTTGAATTATTCCAACATGATTATGTACGAAGATATTTGGTTTTATTAAATATGTGATTATTTTCTAGAAAGGACATGGAAGTCACTGTGGCAAAAAATAAATTGAATTCCGAAAGATGCAAAGAGGTATATAATAAATAATGAATCATTTAAGGTACAGGTATGTGTATTTTTGTCGTCAGCAACATTGCTTTACTGTCATCAAATCCTCCTTGTATCAGGGGAGGAAGCATAAAGGGTGAGTGTACATCATTTCCTTACTTGCATGTACAGCTTAATGTAAATTACATTCATCAAATACAGACAAACCAGTGACGGAAACATTTCAAACTTTTAAATAATATACAAATTTAGAGATTCCATAAAATTGCAAAATGGGATAACGGGTTAATCAAGAGTTACACAATTCGTCTTATTCGTTGTCGTTTTGAAGTAGAATTCAAACACAAAGTAGCATAGAAATTAAAGTTAAAGATAAACACATATCGGATTGTGCTATATTAGCAACTGTTTTCAACCTAATGTGATTCTTGTACTCATTATATTGTAATATATGTATGCTTAATACGCTGGAATAGCAAACTGACAATAAGATGCATAAAATCATTTACATTATACATGACTTCTAATTTTATAATTAAAAACGTTAATGCTAATCGTTCATGCAAAATGTACCGTTACATAACAAAAGAGGGCGAAAGATACCAGAGGGACAGTCAAATTCATAGATATCAAAAACAAACTGACAACGCCATGGCTAAAAATAAAAGACAAACAGACAAACAACATAACACAAGACACAACATAGAAAACTAAAGACTACAACACGAACCCCACCAAAAACTGGGGTGATCTCAGGTGCTCCGGAAGGGTAAGCAGATCCTGCTCCACATGTTGCTCATGTTATTACAAATCCGGTAAATAGTCTAATTCGGTAGGTCACATTCGTGGTGAAAAGGAAGTGGATTGTAATTACGACATAAGGAACATATCCGATCTGATTTCATCTGTGAAACGGTTATTGCAGAACGGTCAACCAACCTGTGATGGCGTCCGTCAAATTTACGAACGGATGATTTCAACTTCACCATTTGGAACTCTTGGTTCCGTGAAGACTCGTGTCGCTTTGGTCGCTCTGTCATGTATGAGTATTCGTGCGATGTTAAACGCCTCACTGTAACTTTTAAAATGAACGTAAACAAAAGATTTGAAATCGCTATTCAATTACTATAGTCAATGGTTTGTCCGATTGCGTTTAGATATTTTTAGTCATTTAGTTATTACACATTTACCGTCCTATCTATAAATTTATGTTTACACTTAATGTAAATTCATTATATCTTTCCAGGAACAAAATATATTAGAATATTTATAATTTCTATAATTTTGGCCCTGTTTCTGTTACCAGTTATAAAAGGAGCAGTGGATTATAACATTTGTAAAGGTAACGTCTAATTATGATATACTAGTATATATCAATATACTTACAATGTATGTTATTACTGTTATCAACACCGTAGTCTTATTTGTAATTCTGACAAATTCAATAATAGAAAATATCACTACCATATATGTTAATGAACAAGACAGTTGAACGTTATTTAATCAGAAACACAACATGTACTTATTCGGTTTAGAAAATATTTCAATTTTCACCGGAAAATACTATATTATTTAAAAGTAAATTAAGAAACAAAATTAATTATCGCTCGCCTTGTGATCATTCATCATAGACATGACATAAAAGGTAACATCACCTTTATTAGAAACAATATTGTGATCACTGATCACGTGATCCTTCTTTTAGTTATAATACTGAAACTGTGAACAGACCATTTCAGTATATTAAGCTATAACGCATTTGACTTGAGGATATTTTATTTTCAAAATTTTTGAAACACACGTTGAAGTAAAACAACCATTGATTATTGTTATTTCTCGTTCAAAATGTTTTTGTTACTTTCTAGATGAAGAATTATATATCATTGTTGGCGTGACCATTGCTTTTTGTTCCCAATACCGATAGTATATGGTAATCTTTTATTATTTTTGCTTTTAATATTTTCAAAGTTTATCATCCTTGTATATATTTTCAAACTAGCCATGACTCAACTAGGAATGAACAATTAGACGCAAATACGAAAATATTACACCTTTTAGCTTTAGATAGTAGTTACAAAATATTTATTACCAGTTTCCTTTTGACATAAGGCTTATGCTAGCAATTAACAAGGATCTAATCAATATATCAAGAGAGGCATAAAAAAGAAAGGTCTGATCGCTCTCTCCCATTGAAAAGTGTTAATTGATCTGAAGGTGTTCTTGAATTAAACTGTTTCATTGTTTTCTTCTATTAATGTTAAACAACACAGATATACAGCTTGGTACATTGTATTTCCTAATTGGAGAAAATATATATCAATATACAGCGTATTCAAAATAATATGTCATCGTTGTTTGTCCTTTTTTCGTCCCGTACTATTCACCTTACGTCGACTGTTAATGTCTTTACCCAACGACAGATCAGGTCACTCAAAAGAAATTCATTGTAAAAGAATGCAGAAAACAAAAAGATGTTAATTTTACATACATGCTGTTTTAAATAATTAAGAAACTTATTTCCCTTTTAACATTTACTAAAAATAAAATAAAACAACACGAAACATGCGAAAGTATGAAATAAAACTACTGAATATATTGATGCAATTCCACAGGCAAATAAATATATGGCATAAAAGTTTGCTATAGACATGAACCCACTTACTTTTCAAAATCTCAATCCCTTGACAAACCAAAGATAAATAAGAGAACATACAAGAAGAGCACGAACAATAAAAGGATATACATCAATAGTAAAATGGAAATAAATATATACAAATAAGCATACTCTCATATTGTTATTGTTGAACATGACCATATTGTATGATACTAGTTCAATGTTTAGCATAACTATTCTTTTCTGTAGAAATTATTAAGACAGAAAAGGATACAAGTACTAGTATGCCGACACAAGAAAGTCCTGCAGTACAATTGATTGAAGGTGATAGTGGAGGTTTGTACTTTCTTATTTGAGAAATAAAACAGCGTGATCACCAATATACTGTATCCAATATCTGCATATTGAACAAAATTCAAGATTGAAATGAATGCATATATATATATTTCTAGAATTAAGATATTGTACACAAACTACATGGATACCGGATGAAATGTAAACATTTAGGTAATCCAGAAAACAAATTTACAAATGAAGTAGACTTGTTAGAGTTGGTTGCAGTTTATATCCATTAGAACTGGTACAATATCAGTCAATAAAATCATTAGAGGTTATGTCAATACCATGTAGCCAGTATTTTGATTTCATTTGCGACGAAGTATTCTAATTTTGTTATATCAATCGATGTTTTGCTTAAACAAAGTTGGGTTTTCACGACCTCGATCAAAATCATAAAAATTAAAATACCAAAAGCATCGAACTCAAGGAAAATTCAAATGGAAAGTCCCTTTTAACTGACAAATTCAAAAGCTCAAACACATCAAACGAATGGAAAACAAATTGGTGTCTACGGTCATCTATTATTCACAAAAGCGCTATCAGATAACAACAGTGTAGTCAAATTTTCAAGTTAGAACCAGAAGTGTAGTAGATGAGTTGTCATTGTTTCTAAACATCATTCCACATTATTTGAAATACTATCTGTCATTAAAGTAAAATAACAGCTGTAAGAAATCTTCAAAAGGGCTCCCTAATCGATTTATTTTTCAAATAATGAGGTTTAATAATGTTAAAGGAATTATAGACAATCTTTCTTTTTTTTTAATATATTTTTATAGGAATAGATTTGTATTTATATTTACTGTCAATTCTCATGCTAAAACTTGATATATCTTTGTTATTTTGTAGATACATCGTATCAAGATACTCAGGAGCAGGTCACGTCTTTGTTTTCAGTACAAACTTAGTTAAGGAATTTCGTCATTATTGGAAGATTGAATAGGAGAAGATGTCAACGGTATCGAAATAAACCGGTTGCATTCCGAAAATAGGATGAAGTTTGTGGTTAAGACAAGTTTGACATATTCCGATTTTTTCTGTGAAAGTACTTGACTGCAACAGAACATACTAAGTATTAGTAAATTTTGAAAAAAAATCATCTGAAGACTTTTTAACAGAATTATGTTGATTGATAGAACACTGTGTGTGAATATCACAGAGAATGTAATATTCTGCAATTACCTTGTTCGTTTTTCTTTCCGTCCTTCTAACTTTCCTTTGGTCGTCATTACATTACCTACGTTATATATAACTCAGCGTCTGTATTAAGAAATTATGTTTAAAGATGCTTAGAAGTATATATTAACCATTTTTATGATTTTTTAAGTATATATAATTTTCTTATTTACAATTGGAGATACACTTTTCAAGAGTTTGGGTGCATTTTCATTCTCCTTGCGTAATGAATTTGCTTGACAAAATGCATTGCTACGTTTTATTGGTCTATATAGATATAAGAAGATGTGGTATGAGTGCCAATGAGACAACTCTCCATCCAAGTATAAATTTATAAAAGTAAACCATTATAGGTCAAAGTACGGTCTTCAACACGGAGCCTTGGCTCACACCGAACAACAAGCTATAAAGGGCCCCAAAATTAATAGTGTAAAACCATTCAAACGGGAAAACCAACGGTCTATATACAAAACGAGAAACACTTATGAACCACATCAACAAACGACAACTACTGAACATCAGATTCCTGACTTAGGAAAGGTGCAAACAATTGCAGCATGTCTTTCCTGACCTATCCCCTCAAGTTTAGACTGAAAATAGTTCCATTAAAAATTTTAGATCAATATTCTTGAATTTCTTTTATAAATTGTTGTGTTCTCGGTCTTGGTGTTATAATTGCTATTCTGTAAATTTTCTTATGAATTTTAATGAATAAAGTTTTAGCAGTACTTGATGCACTTTTTGTGTGTATATGATGATGTCTTGCTGATTAACGTCCAGTGGCAAACTAAATGCATATTCAGAAATGCAAGAGAACCTGATAACGTGATATAAATATAAACCCTGATTTGTACTAGACCGCACGTCAAGATACCCCAACAAAACAAATGATGTACAGTAGTTGTCGTTTGTTTATGTAATTTATACGTGTTTCTCGTTTCTCGTTTTTATATAGACTAGACCGTTGGTTTTACCGTTTGAATGGTTTTACACTAGTACTTTTGGGGCCCTTTATAGCTTGTTGTTCGGTGTGAGCCAAGGCTCCGTGTTGAAGGCCGTACATTGACCTATAATGGTTTACTTTTATAAATTGTTATTTGGATGGAGAGTTGTCTCATTGGCACTCACACCACATCTTCCTATATCTATCTAATTATTTTACTTTGAAGCTACGTCCTTATTTTATGTTATTATATATAAGTTCATGGTTTGTTTAATGAAGTAAAGATAACAGATACATATAAAAAGGCATTATCGTGCTAAAAATAAATTGTCAAATGTAAAGTTGTATCAACTTCAATATTGATAATGTCCTCGCTTAAAGCAAAGTTTTTGAACGAAATACAAATAAATTATTATCTTTATTTTTGTAAATTTTGTGAAAGCGTATCAAAGAAACCAGGTTTATAATTTAGACACCACATGCTTCATTCGTTCTCATATTACACTTTACTGGCATCCGAATTAAAACTGTTGGAACATGTATGTCGATGAACAGCACTGGAAACTGTAATTCTAAAGATGTTTTCCTAATCAAGCTAATACCATGTATTCATGTTACTTTTGGGGTTTCGAAAGATTTTAACATTTATTAACAGTTGATTTACCGATAGTGATGTAATAAGTATTTGTTGCAGGAAGTTAAGTTATATGAAAAGTAGTACGAAAATCTGCGTCGATCTGATTGTCTTATCCAGAATCATAAGACGATATTACTGCATTTCCATTGGCTATTCGTTAGGTCATTGATGACTTTCAAAGGTTATAGTCCAGCAGATAAGTGAATAATTGTGCACTTTGTGTTAAAAGCATGAAATTAGGGAGAAACCTTATTTGGACCATTCTAAACAAAATAAGATATAGAGGAAGTTTAAATTTATCAGCTTCCGGTTTTATCATCAACATGGCGTACATGCATTTGATAACTGGATATGGTTATTTATTTCTCATAATTGGTCGCAAAAGTTTGCTTGGTATACGATATTATTATTGTGTATTCATGGATTTACATAAAGTAACATTTTGCAAAGTCCTCGGATATTTTATTCAGAATTTGTCACTTCCGGTCCATATTATCACCAAAAAAAACAGAGACAAAATACAAATGTTTTATAAAGTAAGCAATGTTGTCCAAGTTGTCCAATAAAAAAATAAAGATCTGATATTGCTATGGTTCTTTAGTCAAATAAACAAATTGAGAGACTTGTCATTCACAATCACCACCACATGCACACAAGGTAGTGCATTGGAGGGCAGACTGTCAACACTTGCAACGACCACGACATTCCCGTTTGCATCCACAGTGAATTCTTGACATGAAGATGATGCGTCTGACATATCGCTCCAAAATGGTTGCCATTGATCGCTTTTGTCTTTTATCCAGCCAAATGCATTTGGGCTAGGCAATTATGGTTAACATGTGAGACATTCACCCCACACACATCCACCTTGGTGGATAGAACATTTGGTGTGCTGGAAAAGGTCTGATTTTGTTGGTGGAATACTTTCAATGGACCTGCATTTTTTGATGTTTTCGTGCCTCATTGACCTTCTCTGATATATTTGTTCGATCATACATCAGAATTACGAATCGTTTGATTAATGGCATCATAGTGGTTCACAGTCCTTCCCTGGTCTCTCATAACGTTAAATGCTCTTGTGACATCATGAAATGCCACCCATGTATCCAAAGCTGTTTGTTTCCTTTTATAGCCCGCAAACGATGAGACAGTGTCGAATCCAGGAAATGCATGGAAGACAGGCAATGCATATGCTTTTTCTAGTTTAAAGTGTTAGCAAGCTCATGAAAAGAAATGTATCTGAAATGTTTTCCAGTCCCAAAGGCAACCCATATTTCAGCTGCATTTGTCACATGAAAGCAAGATACAACAATTACTACTACATCGGTATCAACTGTCCGAATCACTCTAGTATGTCCTTCTTTACCGCATCTGCAATATGAACCATTATTCTTGTATCTGCTTCTTCTTGATTGCAAGGTGCAAGGCCTAACGTGTCATCACGGAGAGGATTACACACAACATGTTGTCCATCTGTAGCAATAATTATCTTCCAGAAAATATTCTCATCCATCAGTTGATGCGACAGAAAATTAAAGAGCTCTGTTTAGTTTTTATCTACCCATAAGAAGCTCTAGCAGTTTCTTGGAACGCATGTTTGCCCTTGAACACTTCTCCTTATTCCTGTTCCTCGCTTGGTTCTCTTAGCATTCTTTAAACTGTTGTCATGTAGGTATCTCACACTATGTCAATTCTCTGTACAATATCAAGCTGTTTCCTAATGTATGGAAAAATATTGTCCTAGATTATTCATCAATAGTTTGAGAGGCTCCTGGTTTTAAGATATTTACAACAGCTGCACTATCAATCACTATCCCGTAATTATGGTACTCCGTTCACTTAAGGACATTTTTATTTTATTTTTCTGTAGACTTATTTTTCTGTGTCTTTCTATGTTGTGATGTTACACTATTGTTTCAGAAAAAGGGAAGGTTTGGTACCATTAAAACGTTTAAACCCGCTGCATTTGTTTGCACCTGTCCTAAGTGAGAAATCTGATGTTCAGTAGTTGTCGTTTGTTGATGTGGTTCGTTTCTCGTTTTATATAGATTAGACCGTTGGTTTTCCCGTTTGAATGGTTTTACACTAGTATTTTTGGGGCCCTTTATAGGTTACTGTTCGGTGTGAGCCTAGGCTCCGTGTTGAAGACCGTACTTTGACCTATAATAGTTTACATTTATAAATTTTGACTTGGATGGAGAGTTGTCTCATTGGCACTCATACCACATCTTCTTATATCTATTAGCTTTGTCTTTTAATTACCGCGTATTGTCAAGCTTGGATACTCATGATTGTTTCTCGGTCATTGAATGTACGATGTTGTTACAAACTGAAGCAATTGACCCCGTTTGTTTACCTTCAAATTCTGATGGCGCCAAAACCACGTGACACATTGAATCGTGATGTCCAATCAAATTGCTCTATTGTCAATTAGGGATTTTTAGTCTAAGGCAATTACATTATTTGTTTGTATGATATTGCTTTGAAATTGTTTGCAATGAATTGGGTGTTTATTTCACAGGAAACCTCATTATTTCTTTTAATGAATTTTCACTTATGGTCAGAATATTGATCTGTGTATATTGAACCATTTTTTTTTTATTAAATATATAAAGTACTAAGATTGGAAAGCATGTTGATATACCAGTATAGAACAAAATTCTCCCATAAAATATATATTACACATATCACAAACTAGTCAAAACATTTACTAAATTTTATTATCGGTACAAGGACATCATTCGTAAATATAAACGGTACAAGGACATCATTCGTAAATATAAATCAACATGCAGACATCTTATACGTTCAGGTATTTCACATCCAATATTTTATGGTAATATTCTTTACAAAGCACAAAATGTCGGCATTCACCTCAAAAGCTAACCAAACCTTTAAACATACTTATTCGAAAAGGATATAGTTACGATACTGGTGTCAAGTCATTAAGGATTGCATATTTTGGTATTAATATTGATTCACTCATAGGGTCTTTGTATCAGAAATAAACACATTTATTCTAAAACCAGTTGTTGGCATGATACGGGTTATGTTCTTCTCATATATTTTATGATGGTATGATACTAAACCCTAACGGGAGGGATTGTACTTGATTTTCATATGTTGAAGACCTAATCTTTCAATCAGTTTAATTGAGGGTTGGAGCTGGCATGTCAGTAACTGCTAGTAGTCCTTTGTTCATTTATGTATCATTGTCATTTTGCTTAGTTTCTTTTGTCGCCTATTCTGACATCGGACTCGGACTTCTTTAAACTGAGTTTTACTGTGCGTATTGATATGTTTCTTTATTCTACATTGGCTAGAGGTATAGGGGAGGTTGAGATCTCACAAAACATGTTTAACCCCGCCGCATTTTATGCCTGTCCCAAGTCAGGAGCCTCTGGCCTTTGTTAGTCTAGTATGTTTTTAATTTTGTTCATTTATATGTTTTGGAGTTTAGTGTGACGTCCATTTTCACTGAACTAGTGCACAATTTAGTTAGGAGCCAGCTGAGGACCACCTCCGGGTGCAGGATTTTCCCGCTGCATTGAAGACCCATTGGTGGCCTTTGGCTGTTGTCTGCTCTTTGGTCGGGTTGTTGTCTCTTTGACATATTCCCCATTTCTATTCTCAATTTAATGTATGAATTACAGAGAAAAATTAGCATCTGTGATAATCAACACTTTCCAGGAGATCAAATTAGCGGTAGTCCGAGGTCCGTGACCTTCCACAGTTGCCATCGGACTTTCGTTTTGGTTACTAGCTACGCCCGACGGACTTAAAATGATCTTTGCTGACCATCTGTATCGTCATTTTAAGCCATATTATTATTGAAATTGTTTCATCCCTGACATTGCAGACGAGTGATAAAGTAATTTTAACCTTGTATTTCTTGGAAACACAAGGTTATAAATAGTTGCGATAAGTCACGTGACACATCATTTTTCGAACAAAATGAGTCCGTTTCACTTTGGTGAGAAAGAGCTAGTCTGAAGATTATGAACGGTCTTCAACCACAGGCACTTGTTTCTATCCATGGAAGGTCGACTATCCATAAATATAGAAGGATATTCAACCTTCCCATGGATAGAAACAAGTGCCTGTGTCTTCAACATCTTCAAAAGAAATCAAATGAAGATCTCACTAAAGACCAAAATGAGATCGTGAAAACGGGAACGGACATTTAAGCCCCACCGGAAAATCGATCAATCGTGGCTATATTTTGATGAATCAACTGGTCTAATGTCATGCAAATACTGCCAGAAGTTCCCACCCATTCAGAAAAAAAAGTGCACTTGTAAGGGGAACACAAAATCTTAAAATAGACCCAATAAAAATATACGAAGTGACACCCCAGCATTTATCTTGTTTAAAGCAGTGGATCCATGAAAGTGACCCAAATTTTAAGTCTAAAGATTAATTGTCAGACACTAAACTTGGACAATGTATTCTCAAGCAGCAATGTAAGCCTGATCAGTTAAATAGATGTAAGGTTCTTTTCAACACTGCATATATACAGTATTGCAAAAAAGGGAAACCCTTCAGTGACTATGAATTTATTCTTGAAATCCAGTGCAAAAATGGTGTTGATGTGTAAGCAGTACTTCAATATTGAAGGTTGTAAACTGTTTATTTGCTGGATACCCCATTAATGATGTGTAAGCAGTACTTCAATATATGAGAAACGAAACATCTCATGCAGTTAAAATATGATGAAACAAACTAACCTTACTCCAAAAGCACATTAATTTTGTATCTTATTGAGTTATGAAATATTTCATGTAAAAGTAGGACTTGGGATTTAGGTTGTGGACCTTTCAGTTTGGAGTGTCAAAGGTCCTGGACCTTCCAGTACCAAATGTTAATTTGAACCCTGACTTTCTTAGACTTACCATGGGTACTTCTACTTTAAACTCCTTCATTTTTTTTATAATAATTGTTAATAAAACAATACTCATAAAAAGAGAACTTAGTGCAGAAATATCAGGAAGTGTAAGCTATAACATCAACAGTAGGTACTCAACAAAAAATAATTTTATTAGTATATGTAGCAGGATCAGTTCTGGTGTGGATTCAAATGAAAGGTGCATTGAAGAGCTAATGATAAGGTACATGTAGGTATGATAATACTACACTCTTAACATACCATCTTTAGCCTTTCTACATTATTTTGTAAATATCAAAATAAAGCAATGAAATTTGTTTTTAAACAGTCATCTACAATTAGAGCAAAATATAACAAAACATTTGACTGTATATTCATGCACGCCTGAGAAAACAGTATTACATTTTTTGTTGATAAACAACAAGTGAATGCAAGGGAACAACCAAAATGTTCTTTGACATTTTTTATACTAATAACTCAATGTTCACTCACTACTTTTATTCTGTATATTCTGTTTCATCAATTATCTGGCAAAGAACGAAATTATTTTCTCTGTTATGTTTGTTATACGACTTTTTTTTTTTTTTGGGGGTCATTCTATTTTCTTCAAGATTTTCAAAATTTCAAATTTTTCCAATTTTTTTTTTTTTTTTTTTGGGGGGTCTTTTTTCTCATAATATTTTGGGTTTTAATTTTTCATTGGCTATTCGTTATGTCATTAATTACTTTCAAAGATTATGGCGATTTACATTTTGTCCATGAGACAAGGCTCATTTATTATCAAATTGCAATTAAATAACTGAGTTGAAATCAAGCGATATCCCATTCTCACTCGTTATGAACCCTATAAATATATAACAGGTTAACTAAGTATTGTGCAACAGCACAGTATTGCACAATACCACTTATATATGTAAATCAAACAGAACTAAGCATAGAACACTGCAGATTGAGTTGAACTGATGCATCAATCATTGTTTAACACCCAGTGGCTAATTAAATTCAAGATGAGAACATGATCTAATGAGATATGAACTTTGAGCCTACATGTGCTCTACACTTACACAACAGATTTACACACTGAGCCAAATAATAAACACTCAAGGCAAAGATACTACCATGAAACCACTGATGTGGTTGAATTGCAGTCATAAAAACCATGCCAAAAAGTGGAAGTTCATCACACTTGCACAATGCAGGTGCTCAATATGTGACATGTCAAATTGCTTATTTTAGAAGAATAATGTGGTAAGGCATGTACCTGTAGCAGGAACAATTCTGCTGGAGATTCGGGGATGCGGACCACAGCTTGTTCTAGTTTGTGAACTGATTTATACGGAGACGATGGATGCCAAATGTAAAAGCGCTATCTAAATATCTAAGTAAATGAAAACCAAAAACAGTGAAAACAATATATAATTTATTCAAGAAGTGCAACATTTAACATGTAGTCCAAAATTGCCCTTATTAAGAAGGCATATTGCAGATGCACTAACTATACCAGAAAGATTTGGAAAATCACAGCTTTCCTTGGTTGGACTTAACTTCAGCCATCAGACAATTCAATATGAGCATAGGTCTAAGTCTTTCAAAGAAGGTTATAAATGATTTGCGACGATGCAAATACTAAACTTTATAATATAAATAAATATCTTTAACCAATGAATTCAAAATACCAATATCTATTCAATTTTACAAATATGAACTGAATAAGCATCATGTAAATCATTTAATAAAGAAATATGAAATTTATAGTTTTAAACAAGGGAAATAACAATGACATAATAATCCTGTCTGCCACATACAATTTGGTTTTTCTTTTAGGGGGGAGGTTAAGGCAATATTATTTCAAGCCAAATTTATTATTTTTAGTAAATGTTTAATGTCTATTGTTGTGTAATGCTTGGATTAATTTATTAAATACTTTTTTATCATGAAGCCAGATATGCACATTCTGAAACTGATTATATTAGTAAGGGAGACAACTACATATGCACTTTCATATTCAGTCAACGTGCATCACTATGCATTATATATGAATTATGCGACAAAGAGGAATGATTTTGGTCAATACAATGACTGTACCTATTATAACAAATAGATGCTAATAACAGAATTAATGGTGGAAATAAGCAAAGATTTACGGTCCGTTCAGGATTATTGCCTGTGCCTCGTGAAAATAAGGTGTGATTGCATTGCGCATTTCAACTTCCTGTAAAATATAGAGTTATCGTCCTTTAAACCCTAACGGCAGGTAGAAAGGCTACCATCTTAGTTTGAAGAAATGGATGATTAGTTATATATCAGGAAAATTAGACAATACATACTATAAATTTAGAAGTATATAGGTATATAAAATTTTAAATGTTTCAAATCAAATATATAAATTTCTGAAAATAAATAAAAGTATTCTATAAACAAATTAAAAGAGTAAAATCTATCAAATTAAACACGTTGGGTGACTTTCTGCCATTACATGAAATACTTATTAACAAATATGAAATTTGGAGGTAAACAAGGAGATAACACTACATCTTCATACTTATTCGTTTCTTGATGTCACTTTGATTGGGTCAACTCAACTTGGTTTATATTAATTAAATTTAAATAAATAAAGTCAGACAGGATGTGTTTTTTCCAATTTATATAGTACAAAATATTAAATTGGTTTTTAACCTACTCCTTAATAAAAATATGGAATGTACATGTACACTGAAAAATTGTGTTCATCGTTTGTTTCCAAAAGATTTTCTTTCATTTTGGATGCTTAAGGTAGTTCAGAGGTATAGACAAAAAATTACAGAATTTTCTTATACTTTGCCAAAATGAAGATTTTACTATGCTTTTTCAAAAATAATAAAAGTATGGGTCACCGCGCTATTTTTCAAGGTACGAGTCGTTCAAAATTGCCAAAATTTGCTTAGATTGTTCATGAAAAATACATTTTGTGCATAAAAGAAATCTAAAGACAGATTTTGAAATAAAATATGAGAAGATAGGTTTTATAATATAATTTAAGAAAATAGAAAGAGAAAATGGTGTCACCGAACTTGTTTTCTTGCTACAAGTAAAAATGAAAATTTCCTATATGTCCAGTATAAATTTTGTACAAAAAGAGTTATCTCACCTTAAATGACTTATTTCAAAATTGATTCTAAAACACAAATATTTAGTATTTGTTAAAACATTTTCGATAATGCAATGAATCACTAAGTTTTCTTTATATAAATAATCAGTGTAACCAATAAATTGCAAATCTGTTTCCAAATTTGCAGATTTGAGCAAAGAACTAGACCGATTATGTACTGTGATTGTACAATTCAAGATGGCGGTATACCCTGAACTACCTTAAATCGCTTAAAGACGTAAGGTGCTTGTCATTTTAAATTATTTAAAATACGATTTGCTTGGCCTGTTTTGTCTGCCATTAAGATTGGTGACGCTTAATGGAATGTAAACAAAGCAATGGAGGCCGGACGAGGGGTTTCTGAAGTTCTGAAATGTTTTAGGAATTCGGAAGTCAGGTTTGAAATGGCAATTAGAAAATCTGCATTTTATTTAATACTTAAGAATCTTAAGAATCATAATGAAAGCATATCTTTAGAAATATCATTTTATTTAGCAGTGTAGAAAAATGTATTCTGCACTAATTTTATACGCTGGTATTAGCGTAGTGACGTCAATGCGGAGTTTTCCCGTGTGATAAGTACAATAACAAAATCCGAACGAACCGACATTATGACCGATTATAGACTGCGGTCGGATATAGTATCTATATTGGGTACATCTCCAGTTGATGTTGTCAATGGTTCTAAACACTTTATAAGTAAGTCAGATTTAATTCACTGACGAATGTTTCCATGCAGATTCAATGCTGGGGATGAATGTGATTTTCGTGTTCGAAGAACTCGTCTAAGTTTCCTCCTCTTGTTTGACATGATATTGACAGTCTCGAAAACAACGAAACATCACTTTTAAAACAGCAATTTTCCCTTTCATGTTTGAAAATGTCTTTTCTGGAGGGGTTCGAAATAATGGCATTCTGTTTTTCTTGATAGGTTGAAAGACAGACACTGATCGGTTGATAAATCGATCTTCGATAAACTTTTCATACAAATTTTGACCAACCTTTTCTATTCGACGAACAGTGTCAACAACTGTTGAGGGAGCTATATCTTTAGTATCTAGAACAAGCAGTTCGTTGCTGTCTTCGAGAAATGGATTTCTTAACTCGTCTATCACTTCTACCAAAGAGGTTACATCGTAGATCAACGACCTTTGAACAATTTGCTTTTGCTCATGGTGATGTATGTCCTCTTCATCAAGAAATCGATCTGTGCAGCTCTCAAACTCTTTAGCAAGTTTTGCCATTTCTGGTCCAGCAATCATCCATCTTCGGAGGGCTGATGGGTTTTCTGTTAATCCAACAGCGCCTCCATCTGATTTAACAACAGCATTGTTTTGTTCATGCGCATTGTCAATAACTATTGCTGGAAACATTTTCTTTGACTTATGAACTACAAAATGTCCTTCAGAAAGTGTCAGGAATCGTGTTCACAAGTGAAGCCATGTCACGCACATGAACTGGTAACCACTTGGAATAATAAATATGGTCAAGGGCAAAAACCAAGGAATGATCTTACTCAAAGTATCTATGTACAGCTTGACATTTCCGTCTCTAATTGCTCTAATGAAAATGCGTCCAGTTCAAGCTTCATGATTCAATACCAGTAATAAAATGTGGCTTATCCAGTGACATTTGCATACACCATTCCTCAAAACTTTATTCCAGGTTTTCCTTTTCAAGAAATTTATTGTAAGCAGCCTTAAGAAGAATAAACAAACTACAAGCTGTCACTTGATGTGCACGTCGTGCTCTTGTTACATCGCTAGCTTTAAGAAACGCATTCGCCGATTGTTTTGAATAAAACCATCTCCATATGAAAACCACCAAACATGATTTCAAATCGATCTTCGCCATACTGTTCCGGCCAATTCCATTGCATTTGTTTTGCAAGTGCGTACAGAGGCTGGTCAAAAGCTATCACTGGTGTTTGTCCTGGATTTAATGCTTGAACACTTGCATTGACAATATCAAAGGAGTGTTTTACCATAGTTACTGATTTCGCTTCTTCTTTAAATAGTGGTAATAGAGCAGTTATGGAAGGTTCAATATCCTTAATTGGTTCCTGTTTAGCGTGGAAGGCTCCCCAAGACACAACTGACATCTCATCAACTTGATCTTCTTGTGTATTTGCTACCATTTTCAGCCATCTGCAACGAAATCAATTGGAACATTTATATTTGCAATAAAATTAGATTGTACATACAAGTTTGTATATACATTGTTGATTCCTGATATATTGTTAGCAAAACGTAGCTGAATGCAAATTGTTGCCTAGTAAATTTTGCATCAATATGGAAGGTTATAAAACATTAGTTGGTTCCTTTCATACAATTGTATAGAGTATCCGGGTAATTGGTAATCAATTTCTAATCTAAATTATTTCAATAAGAAGGTGTTATTGTTCAAGTATATTACTTACCTATATTCCTCCTGAACTGCTTCTTGTATATCTTGAGTACAGCCAGTGTAAGGTCCTTTCTTCAGCGGTATCTCAGGAACTTTGGTCTTCAAGACAGCAGGTCTTACACTTGCAAACGATTCTGGTAACGTTTCAGTCACTTTTGTACACTGTGTTGTAGAAGCATGTTCATTCTTTGTTCACCTTGTTCTTCACTTGTCACATGCTGAAATAATGATATCCCAGTACCGTGAAATGAGTCTTTTGCTGTAGTTGCACTTGGATTGTGGTCAATGTTATCTACGGCAGCGGTTGTAAATAAACCTATCTTCAGTGACGGTGGACACACAAACCCATCTTCTTGATACTGCCTGCAAAGCACATTGGTAATATTAGCGGATACTGAGAGCACTCTATCATACGACACCGACAAACCTTAATGGAAAAGTGTATCCACTATTCCTCGTTTTCTTGTCTGACAGTGAACCATTATCCCTAGGTAAATATGTAATGGTGTTTCTCTAGATGCATGATAACGGGTCTTTGGATGTTACGGATTCGTTTGTAGCTGTTGAATATTAGCATCTCAGCAATCGTTAGTGTTTCCTGCAAATACGAGTTGGTTGTTATATTTGGTACTTACAACAACATACTAACAAGAGTTAGAGAGATCTTGGAACCGAATTCTCCAGTCAGTTCACTGGAAAACTACCGTCAAACCCAGATGTAACACTAAACATGTCGCTGCGAATCATTTTACTGCGTTTTAAATCTGCATGTAGTTTGAGTCAAAGTCATCATCACATGCTTTCTGAAAAGCGGGTCCTATATCATCTTTGAAAGCAAGTAAACTCTCTCTCCTTGTTTGTATTCCTGAATATCAGGAAATAAGCAAGAAGTCTATTCTTTAATCTTGTACTGTGAACTCTGCCTTCAATGTCAACACCTATATTCCTTATTCGCCCAGAATAAACCTTTGTAAGATCTGACATCTTGAATACTGGTGCTAAATCTTCCTATGTTTTGGAATCTTCAATGTAGATGATTAATTCAGCCAATGCCATTCCATAGCTAATTCTAGTGTCTCTTCCTTTTCAGACTAATCTTCACTAGAAATTCTGGATGCCTTTCGATAATGATTAGCTAGCAATCGCACATGGTATTTCGCTTCTTGAGCAACAAGGTCTCCAGCACTGAGTTTCGCTAATAAAGCTGTATCCTGAAGTTTTAGTGCACACTGACGAACACGGATATCAACATTACTTGTTGTTACTTCGTGGAGATTTTCATCTGGTTTATTCAAACCACAAAGAAATATACATATATTTCATTGCTATTTTGCATGGCAAGCTGGTGGGGTGAATTTCCTGCTTCGATTGGCTGTGTTCTTTCTGACATATGTATCTACTTGGTGTCTTTTTGTGCTCTCTTTAGTTCTGTTGAATTGAAATCTAAATAGCAGGACTTATGCCATTTAGCATTGTTTTTGTACATCGTACTTTGAAGACCACTGCCATAATCTAGTGCATTCAGATTTATTGTAGAAGGTCAAATTAGCAGTTCTTTGAATTTTACGAAATTTTCCGCCAAAGTCACATAACTGGCACCAATATTAATACGCTTTGCCAATGTAGGACATTGCAGCAATTCGTCTGTCATATTTTGACAAATTATACATTTATTCCAGTCAACTTCTTCAACATTCGAGGAAGATGTTCCTGGTCTTTGATCATCTGATGGCTCAAAAGTTTAAATCTTTTAGATGTCATCTTTGATTTGTTATTGAGACTGTTGATTTATAAGATGTAGGTCTATCTTCATTCTAAAATGATAATGAAACAATATTATTCACCATATATGTATTTGAATGGTCACCAAAAACTAAATAGATGATTCTTTTACATCCTTCTTCTTATTTTATGCAACTTAAAAGTCAACATTTTCCTTGTAATTTAACACAGAGTTGCGACCGAAGTCGACCAAATTTCACCAATTGCTGCTTCGACATTATAAAATAACACTGAAAACCATCTGATGTGATTCTGTTCGAATTAAAACATCAGTTCTTGTAGGTTAAACTAAAATTTCTAAAAGAAAATAAAAAGTTGAAATCTAGAACATCCATCCGCCATATTGGATTTTACCGGAAGATGACTATTTTCCAGCTTGACTCCATATCTAAAATTAAAAGTATAGATAAAAGTATGTTTGAGCAAAATTTGGTGCTTTTAACACGAAATGCACAATTTCTTCATATATTGCACCTGTCTGCCAGACTATTTATGTCTTATGTCATGCAAACATTTTTCTTGCTCTGCGGCTACGCGGGATATATGTGAATTACAACTATTTTTTCTTTCTAGAAATACCATGATCAATATTGCCGTTTTAGTAAAACAATCTATTGTTATTCTTAAAGCTATGTTTTGCCAAATACTGTATAGAGCGTTTTTGTTCAAATGTGTTTTACATTTCAAATACGTTTTCTAGAAATATCATGATAAATATTGCTGTTATAGTCAAACAATCTATTGTTATACATAAAGCAATGTGTTGCCAAATACTGTATAGAGAGATTTTAATGTTCATGTTCGATTGTTTTTCGTCCTCTGTATCTTTATCGATAGATACCATGCAAAAAGAAATATTGGCATCATGCAAAACACATTTAAAATTTACAATGTTTTTATGAGAAAATAGCATGTGCTTATTGGAAAACAGAACGATTTTCAACTTATAGATGAATAAGGAATCTATCAAAATGTTTATTTAAGTAATTATTTCTTTTGTGATTATTTTAAAGATATGTTCAAGTTTAATTACCAACCGGTGTGAATAATAAGTTTTCCCATGATATTGCTTATGTGTTACTTAAAATCAAAATCCCTTATATAATTAACCAGAAAGCAAAACATCTGAGGCATTGGCATTTGATCTGTATCTGTTCCTACATGTATCATCGAAATTCATAATGACAATTTCTACATGTGTTCCTCGTGTGCTGACACTTTTCGGTTTATGTAAGTAGACATTAGATTTATTCGATAGAATACCGATCGTTCACTCTTGTTGTAAGATTAAATTTTATCTTAGAAAAGTCAGAAAAGGAGGCGGAGATAGCCTATGATTCAGTGCATTATATTTGCGCGCATTACCTTTACACTTGAGCGCATTACTTTTACATTTGCGCGAATTACCTTTACACTTGAGCGCATTACTTTTACATTTGCATGCATTACCGTATAATTTCCTCGCAATACTCAGTATATTTGCGCGCTGGTTTGATTACCGTACTCACCAACGCGGTGGTGACAGATACGTTTCTAGAAGGATCAGGCCGATAATGCCATAAGGGCATACAGGATTTCTCAGGATCACTCAATATATTTTTAGACTTATATGAATGACATGTGTATTAAAATTAAAATTTCAAAATATTTATCATGAATTATCTTTGTATTAATTAACCTGTTTTAACTGTAAAATGAATACGTGCAAATATAACAAAATATCAAAGGAAAAACAACGAAATAACAGCCTACAGAACACCACATAGAAAACTAGACTGAGAAACACTAGCCCAATCAACAACAAAAGATGAACTCGAGTGCTCCAGAAGGTATTATTTCACATTGCAATTATGTTTTGTTTTCATTCCTGGAATATCTCCTTTATTGATGTAACTAATTATCCTAATTGGTGTATTGCTGATATCGATTTGCTCGTCGCATTAATGATATGGGAAACATTTTATTTTTACGTACAAGGGATTATTTCAATATTTCCTATGTAAACATTTCCTTTTTATGTTGCAAAATTCCAAAGCAATCTGCATTACTTAAGTATGATATGTATGTTGGACTCGGGGTGTGACGGGTACATAGTTTATGGAGGTATGATTGGGACGTTGAAGTGCGCTGGTGACACTGACGTGTAATGGTCTTGAACGATTGTATGATCATTGGCTTATTGTTGCACATGTCCAAGCCTATGCAATAACTATTCGTCATGACTGTTTTAATTTAAACAGGTTATACTCTCGATGCTTTACTAAAACCTAAATAGCTGCATGTAACAAACAAATGCACTTCTACATCGACATTTAAACATGTAAACATGAAAACATTGAAAATATTGTTTATGTAATTCATCGCACTTCTGTATTACCACGAACGCACTCCGGTTTAGCTATCAACAATATATCATCACAATGCGGCCATCGGACTTCAGTGTGACAAAAATCGCACTTCAGCTCCGACCATTGCACTTCATCGTCAAACCAAATAAACGCACTTCAGCGTCAATTCATCGCAAGTCAACGTGGACATCGCGGTTACATTGTAAGAGTCCTACTTATGTATTAAAGTTGGTTTCATATTCTACAGCTTACGTTTCGAGAAATTGAAATTTGAAGTGCAATACTTGCATCAATCTTTTCATTCTATTTCACAAAGTATTGAATTAATTGTAACGCTTTAGGTAAAATGTACCAGAAATCGGATTTTCACTCAATATTTACATGCAGTTCATCAGTTTTAATGTATACAGATTTTGTTAAAATCCTAGTACTGCTGAATTGCATATAGTTCTACATCTTATTGTTTTAAAGTAAAATACTAGTTTTATCATTTAATATTTTCTAATACATTACAAATAAATAAATACGTATAGATTCTTCACTTTAATTTATTTTCAGTGCTAATGATAGGACAGTGGTGGTCTGTTTCAAAAGCGTCTGGTGTGATTTAGTTTCATTCAACGATAAGTGTATGTTATTAAATATATCTTTCACAGTTATAAGTTTTCCATTCAATGAACACTGCCCTTTCATGGATCTAGATATCTTTATCTTTAACGGAAACCTAATACCAAAATTTATGATAAAAGAGATGATTTTTCATTTCCTATTGTTAATTATCCATTTTAGATGGTGACGTTCCTTGTCGCCATCTTATGGTGTTATATATCTCAACTTCTTCGATTCGCTCGTGTATGTAACAACGTATTTGATTTCAACGAAAAAATCTCTGTATTACTAAAAATTATTACACCAGGGTTTTCGATATCACAAACTAGTCAAAATATTTACTAAATTTTATCATCGGTACAAGGACATCATTCGTAAATATAAATCAACATGCAGACATCTTATACGTTCAGGTATTTCACATCCAATATTTTATGGTAATATTCTTTACAAAGCACAAAATGTCGGCATTCACCTCAAAAGCTAACCAAACCTTTAAACAGACTTATTCGGAAAGGATATAGTTACGATACTGTTGTCAATAACTTAAACGGTACCAATTTTTCTGCACCAGATGCGCATTTCGACAATCAATGTCTCTTCAGTGATGCTCGAGGCCAAAATGTTTGAAAATCCAAAGCTTATTAACAGAATGAAGAGCTATTAACCAAAAGGAATAAAAGTATAGCCAAAGCCGGGCAAGGAATCAGAGCTTTGCATGAGGGAGATACATTCCTTAATTTTAAATAATTTCAAAATTTTGTAACATCAAATTTTAATAACACAAAATCCGTATTTTCATGCCAGTACCGAAGTACTGGCTACTGGGATGGTGATACCCTCGGGGACTATCAGTCCACCAGCAGAGGCATCGACCCAGTGGTAGTAATAACTTAAACGGTACCAATTTTTCTGCACCAGATGCGCATTTCGACAATCAATGTCTCTTCAGTGATGCTCGAGGCCAAAATATTTGAAAATCCAAAGCTTATTAACAGGATGAAGAGCTATTAACCAAAAGGAATAAAAGTATAGCCAAAGTCGGGCAAGGAATCAGAGTTTTGCATGAGGAAGATACATTCCTTAATTTTAAATAATTTTAAAAATTTTGTAACATCAAATTTTAATAACACAAAATCCGTATTTTCATGCCAGTACCAAGGTACTGGCTACTGATGGTGATACCCTCGGGGACTATCAGTCAAGTCATTAAGGATTGCATATTTTGGTATTAATATTGATTCACTCATAGGGTCTTTGCATCGGAAATAAACACATTTGATCTAAAACCAGTTGTTGGCATGATACGGGTTATGTTCTTCTCATATAAAGGGAGGGATTGTACTTGATTTTCATATGATGAAGACCTAATCTTTAATCAGTTTAATTGAGGTTTGGAGTTGGCATGTCAGTAACTGCTAGTAGTCCTTTGTTCATTTATGTATCATTGTCATTTTGCTTAGTTTCTTTTGTTACCTATTCTGACATCGGACTCGGACTTCTTTTAAACTGAGTTTTACTGTGCGTATTGCTATGTGTTTCTTTATTCTACATTGACTAGAGGTATAGGGGAGGTTGAGATTTCACAAAATATGTTTACCCCGCCGCATTTTTGTGCCTGTCCCAAGTCAGGAGCCTCTGGCCTTTGTTAGTCTTGTATGTTTTTTAATTTTAGTTCATTCATATGTTTTGAGTTTAGTGTGGCGTCCATTTTCACTGAACTAGCACACAACATTATTTAGGGCCAGCTGAGGACCACCTCCGGGTGCGGATTTTCTCGCTGCATTGAAGACCCATTGATGGCCTTCGGTTGTTGTCTGCTCTTTGGTCGGGTTGTTGTCTCTTTGACATATTCCCCATTTCCATTCTCAATTTTAAGCATTGTAAAAAGTGTCACTATATATTCGTGCATGACTAAGAGCAATTGAAGTAAACGCCCTATTTCGTCAGTCCGTCATTCTGTCTGTCCATCCGTCCGTCCTTCACTATGTCGGCCTACCAGTTTTCCTCCCACTAGTATTCAAACTTTGCACATTTATCGAACATAGATTAAAGATATGCACTTTTAATTTTGGACAGATTTCCTTGTTTTAATAACTTTTCATAGTGATAGCACGCAGACTGAATATAAACACGTCATTTAATGGACAATTTGATTTTATAGGTTTCCAAAGTAATTAGCTCAGTTATCTTTTGTTATTAAATGTTATATAAGGTACTTAATTTTGTGTCGCGTATAATCGTTACATTTGTTTCGACATTATTTGGTCCAAATATAATCTTTTCTCATATTTGCTTTAGTTGTCAGGTCGAATATTATTTTAAAGATTGATTTGGTCGATTGAACTGAAAACATTTTCAGGGAATCATAATAATGGTCTTCTAGTCTTCCTTTGCATCAACAGTTAGCATAAGGCAATGATATAAACGTGTATTGCAAATCACCTATAGCTTATTTCACAGTAAACCCTGCACAACATACGAATCTTGCTATTCTTATCTATATCCGGCATAAGTGCTAAAATGATAAAATTTTCTTTACTCTACATGGAAACTACCATACAGTGATCTATGCATTTTCATTGGTTGCATTCATGACATTATTCTTCCACATAACTATTATATCATTATAATTGTGCCTGGAGTCTGTTCTTTAAAAAACATGGTGCAATGAAGGCCGTCCTAACACAGTATTGGTATTATTGCCATGAATCTTGATACTGGAATGCCCCATTCCAGGAGGGCATGTGCAGGGTATAATTATAACAAGACGATACGTTTTCCATATTTTTTATCTTTACACGAACAAAAATAATTCTAACCTCAGAGTATCCAGTCGCATTGCTTACAAACATATCGAGATTGTCCCGATCTCGTATCTGCATCAGTGTGTCTAAATGAAGTTTGCCCATTCCCTCAATTGTGGATGTCCGGGCACACATTATTGGGTACATGGATGCCATGGACCTAAATACTAAACACTGCTTGATAAATGAATTAGGTATTGACAATTCACTTGGAAATTCAACATATACCCTCACGACACTTACCAAAGAGGAAATCCTGGATAATCATAGGTCTGTTCTTTGTTCCTTTGGAATTTCAACCAAAGATGAAGAACTGGATCTTCTATCACTGTATTGGATACCTAAACTACATAAGTGTCCTTACAAACAACGGTATATTACTGAGTCTTCCTAAATTATTAACATCTATTTTATCAGCAAACAAAGCCGGGCTCCAAAGTTATTGTGAAACTGCCTATTCTAGAGGTGGTGTGAATCAGATGTGGATACTAAAAATTCCAAAGATCTTTTAGAGAACATACAATCTAAGACTCTCTCATCTTGCAATAGTATTAAAACATTTGTCTTTTCTACACTTTACACAAGTATTCCCATTCCAAACTAAAAGACAAATTGAAAGAGTTGGTATTACTTTGTTTCATTAAAAGAATGGCGAACGTAGATACAAGTATCTTGTCTTGGGAGGATAAATCCTACTTTGTAAAGAATCACTCTTTCAAACAAAAATTCTCTGAAACTGACAATATCAAGATGCTTGAATTCTTGATTGACAGCATATTTGTTACGTTTGGAGGACGTGTTTTCAACAGACTGTCGGAATTCCAATGGGAACCAATTGTGCCCTCTTCTTGCAATCTAATTAAAACCGATCTCTCATCGCTCCCGTTTTCTGATATGTCGCGTGGGATGAGAGATCGGTTTTAATTAGATTGCTCTTCTTGCCGACTTGTTTCTTTATTATTATGAGGCCGACTTCATACAGGAACTTCTTAGGAAGAAAGATAAGAAGTTAGAAATATCCTTTAACTCTACGTTCCGCAATATAGATGATGTTCTCTCACTAAATAATACAAAATTTGGTGACTATGTTGAACGAATCTATCCCATCGAACTAGAGATAAAGGATACTACAGATACAGTTTAGTCTGCCTCATATCTTGACTTACATCTAGAAATTGACAATGAGGGTCGGTTGAAAACAAAACTTTACGATAAAAGAGATGATTTCAGCTTCCCAATTGTGATCTTTCCATTTCTATGTAGCAACATTCCAGCAGCGCTGCATACGGAGTATATATCTCCCAATTGATACGATATTCCCGGGCTTGTATTTCCTATCATGATTTCCTCGATAGACGATTGCTGCTCACAAGGAAGCTATTAAACCAAGAGTTCCAAATGGTGAAGTTGAAATCATCCTTCGTAAATTTTACAGACGCCATCACGAGTTGGTTGACCGTTATGGAATAACCGTTTCACAGATGATATCGGATATGTTCCTTATGTCGTAACTACAATACCCTTCCTTTTCACTAATGTGACCTACCGAATTAGACTATTTCCCGGATTTAGTAACATAAGCAACACGACGGATGCCACATGTGGAGCAGTATCTGCTTACCATTCCGGAGCATCTGAGATCACCCCAGTTTTGGTGGCCTTCGTGTTGCTTAGTCTTTAGTTTTCTATGTTCTGTCATTTGTACTATTATTTGTCTGTTTGTCTTTTTATTTTGGCCATGGCGTTGTCAGTTTGTTTTCGATCTAAGTGTTTGACTGTCCTTCTGGTATATTTTGTCCCTCTTTGCCACACAGGTGGAAGGATCGGTTCTCTTTAAATATGTACGTTTGAATCTATTACTTTTATTTGAAAAGGCATGAACATGCGATGATAGTATTATCACAAAATCGACATTTATTTCGAATATCATAATATTTCTAAAAATAAAATGATTTGATCTTGGCTGTTGGAAAGGTCAGTATCGTTGCCGGTTGACTATCGGCACATGAAGGTATTAGCAGTGGGCCTACATATAAGTATGTATATCAATGATACATTGTATGTGAAAATTTGCAGTGCATAAATCATCTTCGGCTACAACCCCACCCCACAAACAAAATTGATCTTAAAAGATGTAAAATGTTCAGTTTTTCCTCTATTGGCGGTTTCCTCCCGATCGTATTATTAGCCTAGTAGTCAACACTTCTGTGTTGACATAAATTATCGTTATTTTCGTCCTAATTTTAAATTAAATGTTAACGAAATTTGAGTTTTCGAAATACTAAGGATTTTCTACTCCTGAAATAGAATACCATAGCTGTTTTAGAAAAATCTTTCAGAATTTTGGGTCATCAATGCCCTACAACTTCGTATTTTATTTTTATTTTTTAGCTTTTCTGATTTGCGCGTCACTGGTGAATCTTTTGTAAGCGAAATCCGGATAACTAAGATGAGTATATTTCGTCACTTTTGGGTTTTATCTTTCAAAAGTATTTAATGAAACACGTTGCAGCTGTAGTTTGATCTGGTATTTAATTTCACCGCTCTAGTTATAATTACTGGAAGTTATGGTCCTTAAAAAGGTAGTCTCATCAATGTTGTATATGTATATGTGTGTATCATACAAAAAAAAAAGATATTTAATTCTAATTATTTTCCATTTCTCATATAATATGTAAAGCAGATCTTTAGTCGCATATGATTAATTCATTCAAACCTGGTCTAGCTTCGATATAATTCAAAATTTGCCCTGAAAGAACTTAAATTACCAAAACAGACCTTATAAAGGCAACGATGAACAACAAAAGTTTTTTTTCTTTTTCAATTAGTCAAAATTTTAATTGACAAACCAATTCCGAATCAAAACAGTTATCATGACAAAGAACGATATTTGTTGATTGCACTGTACAAAGTTATATTCTTTAAAGAAACATTGTACAAAACAGATAAGTCACACCAAACACATCATGCACTTGTATGTGCGTATGTCTCTGTGTCTTTTTTTATTTTTTTTTTTAATTACTAAAGGCGAAGTATACGTAATTGCACGCCTCTAGCAGAATCTGGGATAAAAAAAACGTGCTTCGTTAGCTACTTCGTGTGGTTTATCATGAGTTGAAAAATATATTTTCTGTGCTATCTCAAAACTTCAAAGAAATGGTAAAATGACTCCATGTGCACGGAGGGTGGATGGTTTGTTTTCATGAACCAACGCTTATCCATTGTGTCTCTTACTTAAACCATTGTTCTGATGTCTTTTTCAAAATTAAAGTCTTTTCTTAATAAGAAGGTGTTGTAAGTGAGTTTAAATAACCATGTTCAACAATGCATTATATATAATTAATAAATAAAAGTTCACAAATAATCAGTTAGAGAAATACAAATATAACATTACAAGTGTCTTTAAATTATCATGCATCAGAATATTATCCGTAATTTACAAAACAAGACATATTCGAACTTATTTCTATGTATATATAATATGTATGTTACAGAAATTTCTAGCAAGAAATCGAAGTCTAGGCACATCACGATTAACTCGCATAGGATTTGCGAATAAACATTTGTAATAATATGTAGTAAAACAGATGAAATCATACTATATATATAAAACAAAATGGACAAATTGAATGTTATTATTTTCTTTTCAAAAACGTGAAAGAGCCAAAATTCCAAAAATAAATGGGAAAATCCGCTATTACTACAGAAATATCCACAATAACATACAAAATAAGGGATAACAGGATTCGAACCTAAACCGACAAATCTCTACTTCTAACTGGACTCTACAACTCATTGATCTAAACCTTGCGGCTACCAGCTTATACTTTATGATTGTCTAGTGAGTATATATAAAGGTACAGGTCCTGTGTGTCCGTTGTACCGATGTGTATCATATGGTCATTGATATTGAACAGCGGTATACTACTGTTGCCTTATAAATATAAAATAGACATCTAAATTGCAACCCATTGGTAGACAAGAGGTTTCGTCGAGGTGTTGATGTCAGTCACACATAACAGACTTCAAGGAGGGTTCGATTCCCAGTGAATGCAAATAAAATTACAAAATTTAAAGGTAAGTTTTGAATTAATTCCATTAGTGAACAGAAATCAGTAAATTAACCCATTCAAACTTAATGAAATTGAGCACACAAAGGAAACAATTGAATATAATTTGATGTGTCCATTTCAGCGACAGATTTAGGAAGCGTTGATTCTAGAAAAAGAACCCATGGTAAATGAATAGGCTGGCGTCACGTCATCAAGTGTAGTACATTTATTATGCCAATTTCCTCTTTTTGTCGGCAAAATTAACATTGAAAATTAGTCAGCTTAATTTCTTATCAAATGAATAGGATGCGCTTTCAAATTAGCATTTTTTAATAATTAGCAAAATGGAAGATACACCACTCATCCATTCCATACGGCATGGCACAACTATGCAATAGCGGTACTTACATATACACTATATAGTGTGGAAGTTGTGGCGACGTCAATGTAGGCATCATTAACGTCGCTGAAATTTTTCATTTTCCACTAAAGATTTAACTTTCGCAGGGTATAGCTTTAAAACTAGCACGATTGCTATGGACTTTCTTCACATCGACGATTCGTCATTCATTTTAAGTCGTATATCAATTTTTGAAAAATTTCTGTGGACTAATAAGATAAAATATCTTGAAAATGTAAAAATGCCTGCCGAGTTTCATGATTTTCCCTATATATACTATAAATTTTGGTTCATCATGCTATCAATTTCAACAACTAGTTTCTCGAATACAAAAACGATTACCACCATTTTTTATTCAATTTTTTGGTGTATTTGTACAAGCAGAATCCATATGTTGAATCTAAAACAAAGTCCGTGGAATCGTTAATTACGTACACTTCGCCTTGAAAGGACCTTTAAGCTCTTAATGTGTTAATGATTTAAACATTTCCTGTGATTGATAAAGTTACTTAAAGATATTAATTTTCATCTTTAAGTTGTTAGCATTATTAATTACAAAACAAGTTTTCCTATTGGCAAATAAATGTAAAAATACCTGCCGTATTTCATGATTTTCCTTATATATTCTATGCATTTTGGTGTATCATGCTGTTAATTTCAACAGCTCGTATCTGAAAAACGAAAACGATTACCACCTTTTTAATATTTTTTTTTTGGTGTATTTGTACGAGCAGAATCCATATGTGAAATCTGAAAAAATCTGTGGGTAGTTAATTACGTACACTTCGCCTTGAAGGGACCTTTAAGCCCTTAATGTGTTAGTGGTTAAACATTTCCTGTGATTGATGAAAATATAACAAAGTTACTTAAAGGTATTTATTGTCATCTTTAAGTTATTAGCATTATTAATTACAAAACAAGTCTTCCCTATTGGCACCTACAATATATGTTAACTATTTCTATATTCTGTTAAGTAAAGTTTTACACTTTAAACAAAACATACCTTGGATGGAATATGGATACAAAGTCCAGATAGAGGTCAAATCAGTGCTAGAACAACGCAGGATGTTTACAATTATTACATTAGCATGGAAAACTACTATTTATATCCTGCCCAAAAAAAATTCATGAAATTCAAAGTAAAAGCGTGTGATAATGCGTTTCTTCTTTTATCTGCTGCAGTAGATCTGCAGTCTCAGGACTTTTACGAAATATCATTAGGTGTGGCAAAAAACAATAAGACGAAACTACATCGAAAGAACAACAAAATATTTTAATATATATATATATATATATATATATATATATATATATATATATATATCGAATAAACTAAATATAAGCTTAAACCTAGTAACAAAACATATAGAAAATGTTGTTCCGTAATTTGATAAAGTTTATTTCTTTCAGCTTTGTTCACTGGGTATTACTGTTTCGTTCCTGAAGCATATGGTGATATGCTATTGATGTCAATGTCAACAGGACGTAGTGAAATCAGTTGTCTCTCTGAATGTTCACTAGATGATTATTGTCTGGCAGTCAACTTCAACATAAAAATGCACAAATTTCAGCTTATTGCTGTGACACAGCCAATAAAGAAGTCTATTCAAAACAACTGGGCATTTTATACAAAATGTGTACAGGGGAAATTTATGTGTTTGGCCTGTATTGGATAAATCATGGCAGTAAAACGTTTTAATTTAAGCTAACTTGATACTGTTATGTTTTGATAATCTGCTTTAAATTACACCATATAATTTTGTTCCAAGCTTGATTTAACAATTTTTCAACACTTTTAAATAATGTTTTTTTTTTTTTTGCACTTCAGATGGAAAAAGGAGAGACCTTATTTTAAAAATTATAGTGAAAATTCAAGTCTATATAATCACATTGCCAGCGTCACTGATGAGCCTAGTATTTGTTATGAGTTTTTGCAAAGATTAAACAAATGCTTATATAAAATATGCAAATATGATAGAAGTATGTATAAGCCTTGTTGTAAATAATTCATAAATTACTTATGGCTATTCGTGTCATGAAGTTTTTAAAAAAGTGTGAAGACACATCTGTAATAGAATTTCTGTCTTAATTAACGTGTTCAATTTGCAGTATCCTATGGCGGTCGATGGACTGCCACTATTTACAGTTTTGTGTCAAAATGGTACTAACGTTACAATTACAATCGCTTCTGGTATCAAAATCCGCAAAAGACCTCAAATATGAGATATGTCATGTATATAGATAAACAGTCATTTATTTCACATGATCTTTTTCTTCAATCTCTGTCTTTGCTTCTTATGAATGGTTAAAATTACCAGTAACATGTGAAATAGGTTTTATTCTTTGAACTAATCAATGTTTGTATTGTGATCCTGTACATTAAGCGTGGATTGTTTTTCTGCAGTAAATGCTGCCGAATTATGACGACGTCATAGTCGATCAGCCAAATAGATTTAACGTTCCATTTTTCCATTTCATTAGATTAACATAATTAAGTTTAACATGACATCTTTACATCTTTTTTGTTCACAAATTTAAATAGCCTAAATATTAACTGCTATATTTTCTATCTCTAACACTAATTTTATTGTCAAAATGCACATCTGGTGCAGTAAAATTGGTACCGTCAATGTTATAAGAAGAACAATGTTCTTTATTTACCAGAGTTTGCGTATTTATAACAAGGTGATAAAAAGAAGTTTTCTATCATCTTGAAGTATGTACTACAAATAATCTGGATGAACTGATTAATGTAAAAACGACATTTTATAGAATCAATAAAAGTGAATAACCCATAAGGTTTTCTACCCTTAGGCATAGACGGATTTTAGGGAATGTATAGTTTTTAATATTCCAAACTTCATAATTGATTTGTTCTTCCAACCATGTGGATTCAACCGTAACGGGAGTATCATGCTGACGAAACGCGGATTTTTGGACATCTGTTTTTAGTTTTTGCTTTTTGCTTTTTAATGCTAGATAAAAATTAATAATCATAATATTTTATGAGAAACAAAACATATGTTAATTGAACTTCAACTGGATGTTCAATTAATCAATGAATGTGTTATTAATATATGAACAAAGAGTACTTTCATATCTGGAGAGCCTTCATAATTTTTCATTTCTTAATGATTTTTATGTAATTTTAATTAAATCTTATTACGGGTATTAACAATTACAAAACAAATAACAAAAAAATCTATGTATTTAAGAAATCAATGAATTTTGCTGCTAAGAATTTATCATTCCAAATGCTAAATTCAAATACTTCAGACTTTATCAATTTTCTATTTGAGAATTAGAATATATCCATCCACCTTTAAGCATAAGTTCTCTGCGTATAATGTTTTGTTTCAAGTTAAATAAAAAAAGGTTTGATTTTCAGTGATTGTGTTTATGATTTTGCCCATACTACAGATAATGTTTCAACTTAAATGCTAAATTCATAATTAAATTGAACAATTAGCCAATGTTAGAAGACATCTGTCGATTAACAAAATCATGTATATAGGTAATACCAGCTCTTTTCCATTATTAGTCTTTGTAGAATTGGCATTTATTTTCAAATTGTGCAGAATTATCTTTGTTTCAAATTAAGAAATACTTGGCTTGAGTAGACTCTTAATTATCATGTCCAGTAATACTGTGAAAATTTGTCCATCATTGCATTGCATATAAAAAATAACCATCACCAGAAATATACCAAAAATCTTGTCATTATAAATAAGAAGATGTGGTATGAGTGCCAATAAAAGCAACTCTCCATCCAAGTGACAATGTATAAAAAGTTAACAATTATAAGTCACAGTACGGCCTTCAACATAGAGCCTTGGCTCACACCGAAACAGCAAGCTATAAAGGGCCCCAAAATGACCAGTGTAAAACAATTCAAAAAGGAAAACCAGCGGTCTAATCTATATAAAAAACGAGAAACAAGAAACACCTATGAACCACACCAACAAACGACAACCACTGAACAACAGGCTCCTGACTTAGGACAGGTGCTTAAAAATGCAGCGGGTTTAAACTTTGTAACAGGCGCCAACCTTCACCTACCTTAGACAGTAGTGAAACATTACAATATAAAAAGACACACTATACAATATCAATTGAAATGGCTTAACTCGATCGAAAAGACATTTATACAAAAAGCAAGTAAACATTCACTGAACGAATAAGTTTGATCTATGACACACTATAAATACATAAAATATAAAAAGTGCCTATATAACATCCCTTTTTTCCTGTTAACAAGCTTTTGTAACCATGTCACCTCAAGTTTTCAGAATATTTTATAGGAACACCAAATAAAAACGAATGGTTGTTTGAAACACCAAAGATATGTGTTTATGACTCAGAAATGATGTTCTGCAATTAAATACAGAGTTAATTTCCTACAACTCTAAAATTCAATTGACTATTTGTGTTCGACACTTTTTAGAAACATGAACCGGATGTGACGTACTATATTTTAGTGGTAATACACCACATGTAACGGCAAATGAATGCATTATCTAGACAAACAATGATAACTGCTGATATGTGTTGACATTTTTTAATTGCTCAATTTAGAGTTATATTGCATACTTCAATCGACATCATCAAAGGTAAATGGTTAGTTCATATTGTAAAAAGTAAAATAGACATGACAGAAATAACATAATCAATTTTACTTTCAGCTTAAATATAAAAATTAAATATTGTAATACATTGTACATAGGTATCTTGTCCATGTTATATAAAGATTTATGCTGAAATATCCAACTCTATCAGGGCCCTATCTTCATTCTATGTTATTGGTATGGTTCGTTCAAATTAATCTAGATATTGTTTTGTCATATTGCATTTTCCATATTGTAGTTGACTTGTCTATTCTTCTTTGATTTACTCCGAAACTATTTTCTTTCTTTATGGATTGTTATGAATGTTAAGGCGTTTAATGGGCATTTTGTGAGACATCATTAATGTTTTATGGGAAAATAGCATGTGTATATTCAGCATAAACTGGATTTTCAATAAATGAATGATTTTGTTTTACTAATTGATAAAAAAGTACGTTTATCTTTACCTTCGATTTAATTTAAATGTTTTATATTCACTATTTATAATTACATACTTAAGAAACAACGAGTTTTGCTGCTATGAAAATTCTATTCAAATACTTGAATCACTAAAGACTTCGATAATTTTCTATTTTATAATAAAACAGATATCCATCTAATAATGAGTTTGTGGGTATTGTTTTGTTCTACGTTAAACATATTTAATAAGTTTCACTCAAGATTTAAACATCTAATAGAATTGAACAACCAGCCAGCTGTTAAAGCTGCTAAATGCATTATCCAGAGAGAGAGAAAACAATGACAGAGGCTGCTAATGTTTTTCGCGGATTGACAATTTCCGTTTTATGTAAGTCTACATTATATCATTAAATATATTCAGGTTTTTTTACTAAGGATACTCCATTTTATAGCATATTCTTATACTAGTAGTAAAATGTATTCTTCTCGTGTGGAGCAGGATCTGCTTACCCTTCCGTTTTACCTGATATCACCCCCGGTTTTGGTGGGGTTGTGTTGTTTGAGTCTTTTATTTTCAATATTGTGTTTTGCATACTGTTGTTTGTCTTTTTTATTTTTTATTTATTTTTTTTTTTTTTGCCATAGTGTTGTCAGTTTATTTTCGATTTATGAGTTTGAATTTCGCTTTGGTATCTTTCCATATGCACTCTCCTTCAGAAAATATCGTACCTTTCTAATAGTATCTATGTATCTTTTTCTATGATAATGGCACGTATGGTTGTAAAGTGCATAACACTAAAATTTCTTATATTGTTGATTGTTTGCTCGTCGGTTTGAATATTTAATGTCGCCGCAGACTTACTCCATTTACATATCAGGTATTTCTGAACAAATATGATCATTTCTACATAGTTTCAAATGCATAATGCATGTGTAATTATTTGGGATTTTCTCCCAGATGATACAATATTCTAGGGCTTGTGTTTACCATCATCATGATCATTTTTTATAGGGGATTTTGCTGCGGAAAAAATTAAACAAACGATTCCAATATAGTTTTCTCATTTTTTTTCATTCGTCATAATTCATTATGACTTCAAATTATATAGTTCACTGCTTTTGTTATTGCTGAGACAAAAGAGATATGTGTAATGACGTCATGAAAAATGTCACCATGCATGATGATGTCAAATAAAAAGAGTACAGTTTTTGGCAGTTCATTCACAAACACGTTTAAGTTTGTCTATGAACATACAGTATAAAATCATTTATAAAGAAACAAATGCTCTTCAACTTCTAACTAGTTTTGGCTTGTTACCGTTTTAATCACGGATTTGTCTTTTATAGACGAAACGCGTGTCTGGCGTACAAAATTTGAATCCCGGACTCTATGATGAGTTTATTCTACAACTATATCTCTAACGATACCACATTGTTTCAGTCTCCGCAGTTTAATTGTCAACTGTGTAAATACAAATGTCAATGAATAATATAAAACATCAAGAAAAAATATTGAATTGTGCATAATCGACTTTAAGTTGTCAAGTAATCGTTGAATTTTCTTTAATCAAAATTTACAAAAATTGAGAAAAATCAACAATGACGATTTCAATTCAGTACTTGCACTGTATACTATAGTTTTAAAGAAAAAAGTGTTAGGTCGCCTGCAGTTCAAACATTACAGTATTAAGATTAACTTATATCGAAAATGATTAGTTTAAAATTCTAGTGGTTTGGTTTTTTAAATTTTGGAAAGTTATATTTAAGGATGTACACCTCTGAGGAGCCAAAATTTTCTAGAATTAAACTTTTTTTCTTAACCTGATTTTTGGGTTTATATAACTGTAAAATAATAATTGGTGAAGAAAAATCATATGGTGGTGCTCTTCTTTTTTTCTACAGTCATTTGAAAGTACCCTATTTTGATGATTTTCCCATTTTTCATCAATTCTTACCCATTTTGGGGCTATTATCATGAAAAAAATCACAGTTTCACAATTAAACTTTTTTTCATACTTTAATCAAAGATGAAGTCAACCAATCTGAATAAATTTAACTTAAAAAACTATAGGTAGGTGTTAATATAAAAAGTTTTATAAAATTGTGTTGCTTTTCGTGTCAAATTTACCATATGTTGTCAATTTTGTAAATTTGGGATTTTTCTCTTTTTTTAGAACAAAAAGCATATTATTTCAACTTCTTTGTTATAAATGATTGAAAAATACATATCTAAGAAATTTGAAAAGAAAAAAATTGATATGGGATGTACATGTTTCTGGTAAAATCATTTCTTGTACCCCTCACCCATTTTTTCAACATTTTGGCTAAGGAGACTGACTTGATTGGTTATAAAATTTGAAAATTTTATTATTCAAAAACTACTTATTTTAAATACATAAGTTTTTCACAGAGTTTAGTTTGATTATAATATTTTTTAAATTCATTAATATTTTCCACTTGTAACCCATGTTTTGGAAATAATTCCAGAACGAGATTTCAACAACTGAAACGTCAGAAGAATACATCCTTAATAGCACCATTTCGTTTAAATCATAGACAAATAGGCATTTAAGTTTTAAGTAAACGTTGTCATGGTTGTTTGTTATGGTATTTAATTTTTTTACAAATAATTACAAATAAGTAAAATGCGAATATAGTCTGTATCTTCTTTTTTTATCGACAAATATCAATATTAGCTCTTTCTCCGTCTCTTACATATAACATATTCCTAATTTTAATTTCTTTTCAGTGATTGTTTTGGAATGGTTGTGTTCTAGTTCAAAAGCGTCCGGTAAGATACTCTAATGTTTTATTTTGTGCATTTGTTTTGAAAAAGAAATTTCCAAAACAGAGATTGTGGCGTAGTTGTTGTGAACAAGAATTGGTTTTATATGTTTTAGATTGTTACATATATAAACATCTTTATGGTTTACATTCGAAAACGAGAATTATAATGATTTATACACAACCCAGTAGCAGGAATAAACATCAGACCATTTCAATTGATTCTTAAACTATTTGTTTTTCTAACTAAATTTTTATAACTTAAGAGAAAGTTGAAAACAAGAATGTGTAAAAAATAAAACGATGTTAACCATGGATAAACTACTTATAAAAAAGGCAAAAGAGAGCAAGGGTACAATCAGAAACAACAAGTCGAAGTAAACATGACAAAGGGAGAATAAAATTCAAAGAAGCAATAGTCCACAAAATATTACACCGATAATAAAGACAAAACAATACGACGCCTGCCACTTGCTGGACAGATCCTGCTCCGCTGGTGATGTGTGTTATGTTCGTGGCAACCAAACATCGATAATAAGTCTCACTCGAGGAAAATATGACGGGATTGTGGCTTCAAATATTAGAATATACCGTTACACGGATATTCCATAACGGCCGATCAAATCAAGATGGCTTCTGCAAAACTGTTGATACGATGACTCACCTTTTCCAATAGGCAATATGATTAGACAGTTCAGATTTGGAAAGCTAAAATCATTGCTTTTGTCGTGAAAATTAGTTCTCATCCGACCCTTAAATTCAATTTTCAGTTAAAATCCTTTAAAGATACCAGGCCTAATATTTATAACGCAATACACGTGTTTCGTGTATATAAAATTGAGAATGGAAATGGGGAATGTGTCAAAGAGACAACAACCCGACCACAGAACAGACAACAACCCGACCACAGAACAGACAACAACCCGACCACAGAACAGACAACAACAGAAGGTCACCAATAGGTCTTCAATGCAGCGAGAAATTCCCGCACCCGGAGGCGTCCTTAAGCTGGCCCCTAAACAAATATATATACTAGTTCAGTGATAATGGACGTCATACTATTTAGTGACCGATGCTCGAATAAAAACAGTTGAAATTGAACAGCATGAAAAAAACCAATGTGCTCAATACCCACACATTTTTTTCTGATTCAGTTTTATTTTGTCAAACCAAAAAACCTACTCTTCAAACGCATTACATCCCAATGTACACCAACAACATTGATTTGATTTGATTTTTCTTATAATCGGAACCTGATTTTAAATGTGCTTTAACCTAATGTGTGACACTGCAAGTAGAAAGTATTCTTCGGTGTGAAAATTGCTCAAATTGGTATTTACTTTAAGAAATGACGCTGTCAACACAAATCTATTCTTTATGATGTTCGCTCCCCTGTTTCAAATAACAAGCTTTTTTATCTACTGCTATAAATTGATCGTCTATAAATAAAGGAACTCAAAAAGCAGGAAAAAATTAAAGGTCCTTGTACTTGTTTTTTTTTAGATATAATCAATTGAAATTTTGCGGGAAATGACACTCTCTAGATTTTTCATACATTTAACATTAGTACCTTTTTTTCTTTTAAAAGCTATAAAAAATAAAAGGATTTTATCAGATTTTCAAAAAGGCTTTTTCACCTATACATAATAAAATTATGAAAAGAAAAGTTGGGGTTAGAAGGCAAAAATTCATTGGCATTACATGTTTAAAACAAGAGGCTTCTGAATATCAGACAAAATTCAAAAACAAGAGTAGCGAACATTCTTAATTCTGATGTGTGCTTGTGAGAATATACAGTTTTGTGAATATTGGTTCCTCTGTAGAATTGATGGATCCTACATATTTGTTGTACGATTGAAAGGTTTTGTGTGCTGTAAAATCTGGTTCAACCAATTACTTTTATGTCTGCACATTTAAGCGGACTATGACAGACCAGTTATTTGTATTTGGCTATTCTTATATTCCATTTTTTTAAAGTGACATCTTTTGGCTGGAATGGAATTAGGTGCAACAGTCGTTTTCCTATGTTCAAATCTCGTCAATTTTTCTAAGCATACAACCGAAGATGAAAAAAGGGAATCACATGATTTCAAAAAGTAGGACGGTAAATTCGGTAAATTTACATATCAGACGAATTATCTTGTATCTAAATAACTCAGATGCCTGACTGTGTGTAAAGTTATTCTGCCTGAAAAGTCCATGTGACCATATTTCTATAATCCGATTAACCTTACTGTTGTCTTTTTACGACAAAATGATATATTATAACCTTGCTTTGTTTGTTCTGATTACCTTGATTTGTATGTTCTGATTACCCTGATTTGTTTATTCTGATTACCTTGATTTGTATGTTCTGATTACCTTGATTTGTGTGTTCTAATTGCCTTGATGCGTTTATTCTGCAATAATTTAGTAGATTTGAACATCAATCAGTAAACTGCAGTTGCCCCAAATAATTTTTCTCAATAGCTACTTTCCATATGTATTCAATATTTCAATTTTCTGTTTATTTTTTATGATGTATCATAAACAGGGCACGCCTTGGATGGAATATGGATACAGAGCTGGAGTATAGGAGGTAACAGTAGTAAGAACACCCAAGATGTATACAACTATTACATTAGCGTGTCAAACTACCATCTATATCCTGCCCAAAATCAATCAATGAAATTCTCAGTAAAAACGTGTCACCATGCGAATCTCCTCTTATCTGCTGCAGTAGATCTACAGTCTCCTGACTTCTATGAAATAAGTATTGGTGACTTAGCAAACACCCGAACAAAACTACACCGAAAGTACAATACAAATAGTAAACTTACCCTTTATACTCCTGGCATAATAAGTTGCACAGAACAAATAACTTTCGTGATCAGTTGGAAATCGAACGGTAACATATTGCTGATAAAAGAAACACAAAATGGAACAGAAATCATATTTGATTGGATAGACCTGTCACCACTTGTTATAAATGGAGTTGGAATCGCAACCGCATGGGGATCGGATGGATTGTGGGTAATTCAACACACAGGTTAGCAACATGTTTTTTTTTAATCAAAATGACGTGACTATACAGCATGGGTTTTGCCCATAGTTGAAGGTCTTACGGACTCCTGTGTATGGTTGTTGCATTGGCAATTATAACACATCTCCTTATTTTTGTTTTCAGCAAAAGGTATTGAAATACTTTTCTATTGGAAGCAGATATTAAAAGGAACTAATGTTTTTTTTTTTTTTTTTTTTTTTTTTTTTTTTGGTAAATGTGTTGATCGTTAGTCTTCTTATCGGCATTTGATTATATTTGAGAGGTTTGCCTGCTTAGTAGCCAATACTTCGGTAATGTCACGAATAACAATTCCGATATTTTCTATGGAAATTTGTAGTTATGATATTTTGGAAATCTTTTTAAATAAAGAAATATAACTGCCTCGTGTAAAGCTTTTATTTCGTGTCCGTATTTAGGCTACACTTGAGTTCCTTTTTGGTTTGATCAGCTCTTCAACATTTCGGTTTTTCAAATAGTTTAGCCTCGGGCATAACTGAAGACACATTTGGTGCAGTAAAATTTGTAGCATTAATGTTATCAATTACTTTTAATGTTTAAACTTCGACCTCTGCGACGAGGACGGAATTTAAGTAAGATTAAAAAAGATTACAATCAAATGATGGAACAAATCGGACTATGACATGTCTTTAAAATTTGAATAATGTACATGATCGTATAGCTAAATGATTAGTTATTACAACTAGTTTATATTGTGATTGTAAAGAGTAAAATAGACATTGGTCGATTTATAATTTATTCTGTGTTTTATATGACCATGGTAACTTGGCATAATTAAACTTGCTGATCAATTAAAGTGTTAATTTTTTTTTTAAATCAGGCAATTACCGATTTATTGTTTGATTTTCATGACTGAGTTGATAATCGTTGATAATCAATACACGTTGTTAATCATCTGTTTAACGCATTACAGATCATTACAAGAAAACGTAACTACATTTGCGTACGGGCGTTTCCTAAGTCAAAATGTTCTCAGACAGAGACTGCTTCATTTAGAAGACATTTTTTTCACGGTAGTGAAATAAGTGTCGTTAGTAATGATACTTCAACATATCCAAACGAGTGTTTTGGTTTTTTTTTCAAAGTAACACAGTTACTTTCGTACGGGAAAAAAGGGACGCTTATTAAGAGTCAAAATGTTCTCTAGGTCACTGACAGACTTAAACAAGGGGCTTAAATAAGATTGAGTCATTTGGTTATCAGTTGTGAAATAAAGTGTATTTGCTAAAGGTACCTGAAAATATCAAGATCTCATAATAAAATCCAAGTTACAATCTGATTATAAGCTTAAAACATTATAAGCAATCTTGTTAAAGGGTTATTCTCTTGTATAACAATATAAGTTAAAATCTGTCAGAATAGTCGCTCTGAAAAAGTTTATTTCTTTCAGCTGTGTTTACTGGGCATTACTGTTTTGTTCCTGGAGCATATGGTTTTATGACATTACTATGCACATCAATAGAACGAAGTGAAATTGCTTGTCTTTCCGAATGTTCACCAAATGATACCTGTCTGGGAGTTAACTTCAATTCACAAACGAATGAATGCCAGCTTATTTCTGCTGCACAGCCAATCATAAAGTATATTCAAGAGGACTGGGCATTGTATACAAAATGTTTACAGGGGGACATGATGTGTTTGGCCTGTCTTGGATAGTTCGAAAATACGGGCAGTGAAAGTTTTATTCCTGTATAAAAAAATTAAAACAACACTGAATGAATTTCATGTGTCCAAAGCGTTACTTGTAATAATCTGATATTTTATTAGTGATTTCTCTCATCTTGGACTTTAACAATTTGTACAACACATATAAATTAATTCTGTTCATGCATTATATGTAAACAAAAAAGAGACATTATTTTAAAGAATGAATATAGAAGCAAATGAAAATTGTAATTTTTACTGTAGAATTGTTTATTTTAGTAGTGTAACAATGTAATATAGTTCAAACTAGGATACAAAGTATTTAAACAAGATTCTTAAATATTGTTCACCTATTGCTTATAGTATCTGTGAAACAGACCTGCATTTGTATGCACCTGTTTTAAGTCAAGAGCCTGTTGTTCAGTGGTTGTCGTTTGTTGATGTGTTTCATAAGTGTTTCTCGTTTTTTATATAGATTAGATCGTTGGTTTTCCTGTTTGAATTGTTTTATACTAAGTCATTTCGGGGCCCTTTATAGCTTGCTGTTCGGTTTGAGCCAAGGCTCCGTTTTGAAGGCCGTACTTTGACCTATAATGGTTTACTTTTTACACATTGTGACTTGGATGGAGAGTTGTCTCATTGGCACTCAAACCACATCTTCTTATTTCTACTTATTAAGAAAACTGAACATTGACCAATGAACCATACAAATGAGGTCGGATGAATCCTGCCAGACAGACATGTAACCCATGCGATCATTCCATACATCAAATGTACACATATGTGACCTGTTGCTTAAACATGTAGCATCTGAGTAGACATAACCTTTAAAAATTAACATTCATTAATGAACCATGAAAATAGGGTCAAGGTCAGTTGAACCCTGTTAGACAGACATTTACACCTTACAATCACTCCTTATATCAAATATATTTGACCTATTGCTTACAGTATATTATAAAATTACAAAACCATGAAAACTTAACATTGACCAATGAACCATAAAAATGCAATCATTCACAATGAGAGATTACACTATTTAATGCAAAAGTAATTTTGAGGTTCGGAAATTTTAATGACAAATTATTATTGACTACACATGATATAGTGGTAAAGAAATGAAAAATGAATAATTTGGACATAAAGTGAAATTGCATGTGAATGCATTATAGTACTGAGGAGTCATCTTGGTCATGAAATAAAAACACAAAAATATACAAGTTTTCTTTAATGTGTATCATTTAAGAACAGATATCAATTAATTAATAAATTATGCAACATAAATGTTCTCATTGTCAAAATCTTAAAATATAAACAAGAATTGGTAGGTTGTTTACATATTAAGTCACAATAAGAAATAAAAAAACATCAATATGAGCTAACGTCAGGATACCCTTTAATTTGCTAAATGGACATCTTTCAATATTCCTAAAGATTAAAAACAGCTGAAATTCTGCTTGTAGTTCAGAAACCATTTGCCCTATTAAGAAATAATTATCTTGATTCATGAGGTCATTCAAAAATAAAACTCAGGCCAATTAAATGAAATTTTGCATGATAGAAACTTCAGACCATAAGTCATCAAAAACAAAATTATGTTTTGTTATAACTTGTGAAATATTTGATTTACCTTTATAGTTTTGATTGTCATTGCTGCTAGATAAGTATAAAAATGCCAAACATTTAGCAACAATTGTTCTATTCAAGTCAAAAACAAGTATTCTGTGATTATTTAAATGATTTTATGGTACAAATGTATCTTTTGGACAAAATCATGAATTAAAAATATTATTTTTTACGAAATTCCAAAATGAAAATTTATTTTGCTCAAGTTTATCAAAGTTTTCTGTTTTATATTTCTAAAAACAGTATAAGATAAACTATAACACTTTTCCTCAAGTTACAAATAATCCATTGATCCTGTGCTTAATTACAGTTTTTACTGGTAAATATTAATATACACAAATATAATAATTTTTAATGAGTTGGACTTTTTGTGATGTAGACATAGACTAAGAAACAAAGCTTTATTTTGACTATCCTTTTAAAATATGATTTATATCAAGGAGACAGATTTAAAAGGAATACAATACAAACAATATAAATATATTTTGATTAGAATCAACTATTTTGATATTTCATAGACTTCACTGCTAGAATAACAAGATGGACTGTGAGAGAATGCTCACTAACAATGCCCTCACATATGTATTTTGTAAGTAAGAAGTTTATGAGCAACAGATGTAGTAAGCAAAATAATATATCACTTGGTAAGTCGTGCTCTCATGAAGCTTGATATCAAATTTTGAGATGTTCCTAAGAAAGATGCAGTGAAATTTTGTAAATGACCATTTTGTGTGAGAATATATAAGTATTCGGCATACAAAAAGCTTATAAGCAATAGACAAAAAACAAATCACAGGAAAAGCCTGCTGATACAAAGCTTGATCCCAAATTTCAGGAAGCTGATTTATAATCCCAGAGAAAAATGTGAAAAGTTTCGTAGGCGCTATACAATAAATATAAAGGACTATGCTGAGGACAAAATGTTTATAATTTATTCACAATCTATTGATAAACTACTGAAGTGTCTTTAAAAGATGTGTTTTATACAATACATTTATCAAATGAAAAGATAAACACATCAAAACAGTAAATATGACAGAAAAAATACAAAAGTTAATTGCCACTTTTGTCCCTGAAAACTAAGAAATGTTTGAAACTTTAGGAAACTGCTTAGAAAAAGGAAATCACTTCAAATAAAGAGCTGCGTTATGAGTGCATGATACGCCTGTTGCTTTTTCAAAGAATAAAGTTCAAAAACTCCTTAATGTCATATCAGAAATTTATAAAAAACTAAAGGGAGGTTATTTTAATAAATTGATATAAAACAGTCACCAAAGTTTCATGAAAACTGCTCAAAGCACTTTTGAGTTATTGTCCGAAAACTGGAAAATTCCCATAACTCGGAAACGTAAAATCTTAAATTTATAAAAATCCAAAGGGAGTTTACGTCAATAGATAAAAACAATTCACCAAAGTTTTACGAAAACTGCTAAAGGCATTTTTGAGTTATTGTCCGAATTTGTAAATTTGAGTTTTTACTTCAAAACAGTCTCTTTGGCATATACTCTTCAACTTCTTACTTATTTAGACAATTTAGATATATATGATCAAGTTCATTTAGCATATCAAAGCTTTTTGAAAAATGAGAAAAACAATCTGTTATTTTCATTTTTCATGATAAATTTTAGCTCCATCAGCTACAATAATTCTAATTATCATTAATATTTTTCATAGCCTTTCATCATGTTCATAAAGCATGAATTTATTCTTAGATCAATTTATGATAGTTTTAGAATGTATGACTTCAACTGTGACCTTCACTTTGTAGATGACCTTCACTTTGTAGGCAGAATTGCCACCATTACTTTTAATAACTTCTGGTATGTAGCATTTATAATCACAAGAATCAAGAATTTATTATTGTCAAACTCTTCCAAAAGAAAAATTTGGAAATATTTTCCCTTATATAAATTACACAAGAGTGCACACACTGAAATGTCTCGCCTGCTTTACTGACCATTGATTTAATGTTTAAGATAAAATTTTTACTAAAAGCATTGAAGAAACATTTTTAAAAATCTATCAAAACTTAATATTGACCATTGAACCATAAAAATTAGGTAAAGGTCAGATGATACCTTCCAGACAGACATGTACACCTTACAATCATTCCACACACCAAATATAGTTGACCTATTGCTTATGGTACTTGAAAAATAGACAAAAACACAAAAACTTAACATTGACCAATGACAAAAAACTCAAATTTTTTTCAAGTAGTCGTTGAAACATGAAAATGAGGTCAATGACAATGGACATATGATTGACGGAAACTTCGTAACATAAGGTATCTGCACATAAGGTATGAAGCATTCAGGTCTATTACCTTCTGAAATATAAAGCTTTAAACAAATAGTTTACGCCACTGCGGGATAGTAATACCTATGTCTCGCTTACTGCAACTTTCATCGCAGGCAAGACAAAAACCAGCGATTTATCGAGTATATTAAATAAGTATAGCATATACCCAAATATATCATTCTCTCAAATTGTCTCCCTTTGGTGCAAATAATCATACAGTAGATAACTATTAATTATCACAACACATAGACAAAAAGTAATATACAATAAGTTATTCCACAAAAACAAACCACAATGAAACATAGAATACACATTCTGCATTGCCTAATTTTGGATACTTGATAAAGAGATATCGAAAGTAAAATAATTACCCACAAATTTGCTTATAAAATTGAACCGTCATTGATCAGGCAATAGTTTCTAAAACCCAATAAAAAATATTGTTCCCTAATGTACTAATAACATCAACTATCAGTATTAGTAAGTCCACATGTTTGTCTGTTTGTTTTCATGAATGTCTTCCAAGCATCCACTGCCTTTTCAATCTCATCTTGTGCTAAGATTTTAAAATGTTGTAGTCCAATCAGAAGCTCTTGTCTTGAATTTCCTGCATAGCTATTGGACAGAAATGCTGGCAGTCCTCTGTACCCATCTCCCATTGTATAAAGAGGAGGACGAATCATTCCTAATGTCTGAAAAAAAAACAATATTCTCAGAGTATTTATATTACATCAAATCAGTTACAGAATGGTCCCTGTTAATAATTGAGATAGTTTTACAAATAAGAATAAAGAGATGTGGTTTGTTTGCCAATGAGACAACTATCCTACAAATATTGAGTGACAATGCTATAAACAACTTCAGGTCATCATAGTCTGTCTTCTACAATGTGAAACCCCTATACCCAATAGTAAGCTATAAAAGATCATGGGAAACAAAATTTTCTTAAAAAGAAAACTGATGGTGAGTTTTAAACAATGAAATTAAAGAAAACCATTTACAACAGACTACAACCATTGACAACCACTGGACTTCAAGCTACAAGCTTGTGTATATTTATCTTTTTCAGGAATGAGGAAGTAGAAAGGATAGTTTTAGTAGATCATGTACATATGAGAAACAAATTATATAAAAATAAGAAGGGGTATAATTGCCAATGAGACAACTCTCCACCAGAGATCAAATGACGTAGAAGTTAGCAACTATAGGTCACCATACAGCCTTCAAGCATATAAAAAGTCTCGAAATGACAAATGTAAAACAATTCACCTGATTTATGTACAAAACAATAAACAAAAACACTAGCACTCTTTACATAGTAAGTGCACCCCCACCCCAAAGTATAAAGGTGCGACAGATGACAAGATGTAAAACAATTCAAAAGGAAAACCAAAGGCCTGATTCATACTATAACAATAAACTTAAAATAAATATAATAAACATCAACAAACAGCCACCACTGAATTACAGGCTTCTGATCATGACCTGCACCAGCCACAGGCAGAATGTAGAACAATTAAACATGTTTGTGGACAGCCAACCTCCTAACCTGGGACAGTACAACAAAAGAAAAACTATAAAAATCAGTTGAAAAGGGCTTAACTCATCAGATCAATACAAAGCAAAAACAACAAACAAAAACAGGAAAGACACAAAGGACAGATCTAGAGTACTCAAAAATACTCTATTCAAGTACTTTCAGAAATTATCTTGTTTAAAAGATTGAACAGACTAATGGTGAAACTCAATTGATCAGTTAAAACTTTATACAACTTTTGGAGCAGGAACTGCTTACCCTTTTGGGGCACCAGAGTTCACCCCTGGTATATGGAGGGGTTCATATTGCTCAATCTTTTTAGCCATGGTATATTTTATATAAAAGTAAAAAGATGTGGTATGATTGCCAATGAGACAACTCTCCACCAGAGACCAAATGACATAGAAATTAGCAACTTTGCTTGTTTTTCTTTTACTTAAGTTCTTATCCAATATTGGTATATTCTCACTTTTTTTACAGTAGCCAAATGGTATGCCATCACCAAATTTGAAAACACTAGTACTCTCTTAAAAATACAAACATGTACATGTATTTAACTGCCTTCTGCAGCCTAACACATTCAACTTTTGACTGTGGTAATTTTTAAAATACAAAAAATTGTTTTTCTATATATACGTCAGGGATGGGGTAATCGTAATCTGTAATCGTAATCGATTGTAACTGATTACATTTTTCCCAGTAATCGACAGTAATCTGTAATCGAAGACATTTTCGATTACATGTAATCGTAATTTAATTGATTACAGCAAAACCATGATGTAATCATCGATTACTTTCGATTACATTTCGTTACTTTAGTAAAATAGTTTGATGAAATATAACCTATTTTAAATGAAAACATGTATGTATTCCTCACTTTGAAGTACTGATATGACTTAAGAATTTATCAACTGCCTTTATATTTCTATCTGTTGTCTCAAGCTGCATTATGATCAACCAGATCCCCTACCATAATTTACTTTATATCTAGCTTTTGAAACAAATGGATTTATGTCAATAAGTCAACACCTTTTATATCAAAATAAGAAAATAGATTTGAAATAAGAAAATAGATTTAAAATAAGAAATGTGTCTTAAGTTAAGTTCTGTACTTCCTTATAAGTAGTAAGCTTATTTGTATTAAATTTCCTAAAAGCATAATTTTCAATAAGATTTAAGCTTAGAATAGATAAACAGTTGATTTCTTATAATGTTATGATATACATGTATATAAAAATAAGAACGTACATAAAATCCTTTTAACAATGAACCAATGCCTATGCATTGAAATTATTTTCAGAAAAGATACATGTATCCCTCGTTGACACTATAAATATATACTGTTTATAATTTTATTAAAGAATAAAAAATCTTAACAAACTTCTTGTCTTTACTAATCAGATGATCAAAGTCTTCTAATCACTATACAAGACACATATTTTGTTTTATTTCAATTACTGTTTGTCTAATTAAGATGGAGATTTACATTATTTTGCCCCAGGTTATAAATTGTTCTCCATTGGCAGTTTTATAACCTATAATTAAGGTGGTTATCCAACAAAAGGATTAAATCATGTCTGTCATTATAATTATAAATTTTGATCTTTAAAATTAGCTGAACTAATTAATAATTCTACTTTTTTATATTTTCTGCAGAGAAAACTTCCAACATTGTAAATAACTATGCTAAAATATACCTGCTTTTAATGAATAAAAACAAAAAAGCTAACTTAAGTCCATACGAAAGCAAAATTATTGATAAAACCTTAAACATATATATAAGTGATTGATGGAATGCGATGTCATCTCTAATTCATGTTGAAAGTAAAATTTCAAGATTTTTTAATAATTCTGATCCTCAGCAAGAGATTCCATCTATATAGATAACAACTGTCAACTTATAATTTGGAAACAATGCTTTAAATGCTGTTGTTTTGGTAAAGTTCTAAATTTCCACTATACAACGTTGATCAACATAATTCTGTTTAACTTACTTTATTTATTTTTTAAAATTTTGAAGCATGTAATTGACAGTAATCGAAAAGTAATGTAATTACTTTTGATAAAAATGTCGATTGCAATCGATTACATACAAAAATCTGAGTAATCGATTATTAATCGATTGCACAAAATACCTTCATGTAATCGATTATTAATCGATTACATTTGTCAGCAATCGTGCCCATCCCTGAATTGTACGTAAAGTTTAGTAAAACTAGAGGCTCTCAAGAGCCTGTGTCGCTCACCTGTATTTACTGATGCTTTGGAAATCATGTAAAATAAGGTTAAAATCATAATTAATAGTATTAGATATTAGATATTATAATGATATCTAAGATAATAACAAAAAACTGCAAAATTTCTGTAAAATTACTAACTCAGGGGGCAGCAACCCAACAATGGGTTGTCGGATTCGTCTGAAAATTTCAGGGCAGATAAATCTAAATCTGATGAACATTTTTGCCACCGTCAGATTTGCTCTAAATGCTTTAGTTTCAGAGATACAAACCAAAAACTGCATCTTACCCCTATGTTCTATTTTTAACCATGTCAGCCATGATGGTTGGAAGGCGGGGTCATCGGACAAATTTTTTAAACTAGATACCCTAATAATGATTATGGCCAAGTATGGTTAAATTTGTCTCAGTAGTTTCAGAGAAGAAGATTTTGTAAAGATTACAAAACTTACGAAAAATTGTTAAAATTGACTATAAAGGGCAATAACTCCTAAAGGGTCGACTGACAATTTTGGTCATGTCGACTTATTTGTAGATCTTACTTTGCTGAACATTATTGCTGTTTACAGTTTATCTCTATCTATAATAATATTCAAGATAATAATCAAAAACTGCAAAATTTCCTTAAAATTACAAATTCAAGGGCAGCAACCCAACAACGGATTGTCAGATTTGTCTGAAAATTTCAGGGTAGATAGATCTTGACCTGATAATCAGTTTTACGCATGTTAGATTTTCTCTAAATGCTTTGGTTTCAGAGATATAAGCCAAAATCTACATTTTACCCCTATGTTCTATTTTTAGCCATGGCGGCCATCTTGGTTGGTTGGCGGGGTCATCAGACAAATATTTTAAACTAGATACCCTAATGATGATTGTGGCCAAGTTTGGTTAAATTTGGCCCAGTGGTTTCAGAGGAGAAGATTTTTGTAAAAGCTAACGACAACGGACGACGGACCAAGGCAGCGATGACGACAGGCGATGGATGCCAAGTGATGAGAAAAGCTCACTTGGCCCTTCGGGCCAGGTGAGCTAAAAAATGTAGAATGTGTCCATGGGACACAGATGATGCCAACCGCTTGCATATAACGTTATACAGAGGCATAACTCGAGAACAGTAAAAGTGACACCACCCAAATTCGAACTTGATCTGAGTTTTGTGGTAATAAGCATTGTTCATAAGTTTCATAACATTTGGTTGTGGCAAACTAAAGTTAGAGAACGAAAAAGAAAAAATCAGCAATTTTCCATATATAAAGGGGCATAACTCTAGAACAGTAGAATTGACACCACCCTAATTCAAATTTGATCTGTGTTTTGTATAAGCATTGTGTATAAGTTTCATAACATTTCGTTCAGGCAAACTAAAGTTAGAGAACTGAAACCAATTTTTGGACTTACGTACAGACAGACTAGGGTAGCACTTAATGCCCCCTCCGGTGACGGGGGTAGGGCATAAAATTTCAAATGTAAGTGTTCATTTTTTGCACAAAAATATACAAAAAGTTATGAGTAAATAATAAACTGTTATCACAGAGATATGATTCGCCTTTTTGTAATTTTGATAATGCAAATGTTGAAATTAAAATAGCAATTCTTTAACATGTAAGTTATGCAAATATTTGAAGTCAATGAACCATGACTGAAGGTACATGGCTAAACAATCTCCATGGAAATGAGATGTGCCAATGCTAATATAACTGCATACCAAATACCATTGACTTATTATAAGTCGTTCCCTTTAAACAAACCTAAACACAAACATTAAGCTTTAAACTATGTAAAAGTTTCAGTCAATGAACCATGATGAGGGGTTGGGGCTATATAATCTCCAGGGAAACGATACTTGCAAATGCCAATAAATTTGCATACCGAATATCATTGACTTAACATTAGCAGTTCATCTTAAACTGATCTTATTACAAACTAATACATGTAAACTAAGCAAAAGTTTCAAATTCAATAGACCATGACTGAGGGGGCGGGCCAAATATTCTCCATGGAAATGAGATGTGCTAATGCTTATACAACTGAATATCAATTAACATTGGCCTACCACTAATGGTTCCCCTTGAACTGACCTAATCACAAACTAAGCAAAACTTTTAAAGTCAATAGACCATGACTAAGGGGGTGGAGCCAAATTATCTCCATGGAAATGAGATATGACAATGCTTATACAACTGCATACCAAATATCATTGACCTACCACTAGTGGATCCCCATAAACTGACCTAATCAGAAACTAATACATGTAAACTAAGCAAAAGTTTCAAAGTCAATAGACCATGACTGAGGGGCAAGGCTTCCAAAACGGTCATATATTCCAGATATTTGTATAATGTCCGGTAAAAGTCCAACTGGGCAAAGCATGAAACGATCATCTACTTTTTAGTTTTCAAGGCTTTCTTAAGAGACAGTCATTTTAACATAATTCGCGATCTTTTTGACCCAACCTTTTGCCTTTAACAGCCACACATTTCCAGTCATAAAAGTGACATGATCATTAAGTACTATCAAAACAACCCCTATATTAATACCTTCTCATTTTAATCAAGGCTAATTAGTTGTCAAATAGCTGAAATTTACCTGTTCAGGTGACAGGTAAACTATTTTGAAACCGGACATTGATCTGTCTATTCAAAGTTATTTTCTTACATTTCAGTGGTTTGCATCTAATTAATTTAGTCAAAAAGAATTTAAATTATCAGAAATACGTTTACAAATATGATTTGATTGAAAAATTAAAAAGGTGAAAATGAAAAATCATCATAACCACGTTGTTTGAACCAGAGTCATGGCTCTGTTTGAACTAGTACACGTGTGCGCATGTGCGAAGGTGTGAAATTTAATAAAGCATCCTAATTTCTTCAAAAAATTTTTAAATTGTCATTGATACCTTTATCTCACATTTATTTCGAATATTTTCTTGAAGAAATAATGTAGAAAGAGCTACTTACACTCATTTATTCTTTGCAAATGTACACGGAATTTACGTATCCGTCTCTGGTCCATGTTTTACCATTGTCAAGATAACATCCGGTATTAGATTTAAAAACGAAAGTAAAGTTTTTGACAACGTTATTTTGCACAAATAAAGAGTCTAAGGCAGATATAAGTACGCTGATGTTGCACACTTCGAATGATGCACTGCCAATTTAGCAGTTTACGTCAGAACTTGAATTTAAGAAAGTTTAATATCGTTTTTTTTTTAATGTCAATCATTGGGATGGCCAACTCGGCAACTGATTACCATAATTGCCTTTTGTTTATTTAGTCTTAAAGGATTAAAATCAGCATAATATATAAAATGTCCGGCTGGTTAAAAATAATTTTGGAAGCCCTGCTGAGGGGGCAGGGCCAAATAATCTCCATGGAAATGAGATGTGTCAATGCTAATACAACTGCATACCAAATATCATTGACCTACCACTTGTGGTTCACCATAAACTAGACATAATCACAAACTTATACATTGTTGACGCCGCCCCCGCCGCCGCCCGAAACAGCATACCTATGTCTCACTTTTTGACTCCGTCAAGACGAGACAAAAATCATTTAATTTTACCTCATTTCCATAATCAGGGGCTGATAAAGTTTTCATTTCAATCTCACTGAAATCATTTACAGTTACTTCTTTTCCATAAAAATGCAAAACTAAGTTTTTCCCTTTGTTCACGAAAGACACAACATGATTACTATCTTGGAGTTTGTGTTTACAAAGGTCAAGGCCAATTTCTTCTTCTAGTTCCCTGTTCACTCCATCAAATGGATTTTCACCTGGATCCACCAATCCACCTGGAAACCCAAGTAAACCATCAAATCTCATCTGCATCTGAAAATTGATGTTAAATGTATTAATTTGAAAATATTGATATGTATCAAACTTTTAATTAAAAAATTGAATAACTGCCTTAAATTTCAAGCATGAAAAATTAAACTTACCAGGATTTAGGTACATGTACATGTATGTAAATTGCAGAAATAAGAAATAGTAAACAAAAATATCAATATGCTCATTATCAAATACTACAAAAAAATGTTGGTACCCTATTCTAGTATGACGCTCTTATTTTTCTCTGTTAGCAAGCCATTTCCTTATTCCAGTAAAACATTTATAGTACATTTATGTATCAATTGAATTTGCAATGTCAGTTGTACTTGGATGATGCTGGAGATCAAAATTGACATTTTTGCAGGTGATGCTTGTTATAAAATTCAATAAAATCTTTCAAAAGTAAGTCTTTTTGTGTTTAACACTTGAGCTGCGTCTGATAGAAATCGGCCTTATGCAAATGAATATCAATACATCTGTTAACTTATTTTGGGTTTAAAAATCTTTATGCAAAGCCTTTAACTGATTGAAAATTAAGGCAATATAAGAACCCTACAAAACAGATCGAAATTCATCTTTCATTTGGTGTTTGAATGTTCCAAAATCAATCAAAGTCTTACATGTACATGTATACGTGCGATTGGGTAAGTTTGATTTCTATTCGACGCAGCTCACTTTTTAATTGTTGTTTTTTTCAGAATTTTTCTGTTTCATCAAATAATAATGGCTGCCTTTAGAGCATGCTTTATGGATCCTCATGGCAGGAGAATAGTTTTCCTATTATCATTGTATTAGCAGTAATTCTTTTATATCATGCTCCTCATGCTCTAAGCTAATTTTAACATGGTCATGTGATGGTAAGTATTACATCTGTCATTACTTAACACCTACATGTAGCTAACACTCAGTGTAAAAAGATATTTAAAAATATAACGATAGGAAGGATTATTTCTTAAGTAAAGAATTCATAGGCGGATGAATTCAAAATTGTATATAAGATAAAGCAACTTACTAGGGCTTTTATACCAGTAAAAATCAAGATTTCCCCTAATCCCCATTATTATTGAAGACAATACCAGGGGCATAGCTTGGTATTCAATGAACTGTAGGCATAAATTGCGGTAGGTGGCCTGGTAGGTTTTTGGGGTGGAAAGAGTTTTCAGCAGATGCAAATTTTGTGAATTAGGTGTACACAAAACATAAAATTTACTGGTCATTTTATCATAAAAAGTTTTAAGAATTATAAATAAATTTACAATAACATCTGAAAGATGAATTTACGCAGTACAATCTGAACTCTAAATAAATATATATCACAATCTGAATTGCACAGCGTAGCAATTTAGTTCAGCAGTAAGTCTCTTTAGCCCTTTTATATCTATTCGTTTTTGATGATGGATAGTTGATATATACCTCAATAAATAGTACATATTGAAGATCCTTCCTTAGAAAATCTGGCAGGTAAACATTAAACTATCATTTGGGCTAGGCAACGACCATTCATCTTTTGCATGTTTTGATTCTAAAAATTCCTGCACCCCCCTTTCCCCACGGCCACACAACGTGCACACACACATGCACACACACCAATGCTCACACACACACACACACATGCACACACACACACACACATACACCCACACACACACATGCACACACCCACACACAGTCCATGTCTAATGCACTACTTCAGTTCTGTTTATACTATCTAACATAAATTCAAGAAATTCATATTTTCTGATATCCTGTACTGTAAAATCCCTACCTGCTTTTGAATTTGAATAATTAGGGTTATTCCACTTTGTTCATACACATAGGCAGATCCAGGGGGCCCTGGGGGGCCCGGGCCCCCCTTTTGTGGGAAAAATTTGGTTGATTATATAGGGAATCATTGAAGCGTGACTGGAGCGGGGCCCCCCCTTACAAAAAGTTCTGGATCCGCCACTGATACAAGTTTTTGTTTTACTCAATCCTATTAAAATACAGATCCTGTGTCCACGGTTGTCATTTTCTCTACACAAGGGATTTGATAAAACGTCACCATATTCTGATTGGATGTGACTGCCCATTTATACATCCTGCACAGCCAAACCGAAACCCCACTCTGGCAAGGGTTTTACTGTTGGTCGGATGAAGATCAGAGCGAAAGCTAGTTGAAAGACAATAACAACCAATAAAATATCATGTATTTAAGAATGAAATGTCAGGGCATTGCATATGTTGATAGAAGTGAAATGATGTGAACCAAAGTACTAGTTTTTAGTTTCTATATCGGCATGATCAGGTGGCGTACAGTGTACATAAAATTCTATCTAATTACTCCATGATGACAGACTAGTGTACAATTGACATGCATTTGATCATTGAAGAGTTTTGCCGACTTCACATGCATTTACAGATAATATTGTCTTTTATCTTTATTTAAAAAATTTTTGTGAAAAAATTATGTGTAGGCATATGCCTTAAGTGCCTAACGGCAGCTACACCCCTGAATACTATTTTATTGAAACATTGAAGCATCACAACAAAAAGTTGCTGATTTCATAGATCAAAAGGGGTTTCTGAAGGTATAACTAAACAAGAATATGTCATGCCTAGCTCACACTATTACATTTAAATGTTCAGCTAACCACTAAAGCAGGGTCAAAACCCTAATTTGTTATATTAAAAACAATTCACTTTATAATGAGTATGTGACCACAAACTACTTTAAATCAAAACTTTAACCTGATATGCACTATTACATTTCCATGATCAGTGAACAGAGAACCTAATTTTACATATATTAAAACATTTTACCACTTCATAATGCACACCAATTGCTAGTATTTGCAACTTATTTTTACAGTTTGATCTTATGTTGTGCTGTTACACCACTGTCCTAGGTAGGGGGAGAGTTGAGCGCTCACAAACATGTTAATCCCTGCCACATTCTTTATGTAAAAATAAGGAGATGTGGTATGATTGCCAATGAGACAACTATCCATCAAAGTTCATTCTTTATGTGCCTGTCCCAAATCAGGAGCCTGTACAATATAGTTCAGTGGTTGTTGTTGGTTCATGTCTGTCATATTGGTTTTTCATAAAATGTTTTGTTATAAATTAGGTTGTTGGTTTTCTCGTTTGAATTGTTTCACATTTTTCATGTCAGGGCCTTTTATAGCCAACTATACAGTATGGGTTTTTTCATTGTTGATAGCCATACAGTCATGATGGATGCCTATAACTGCTTACATCCACTTCATTTGAACTCTGATAGGTATTTATCTCATTAGTTCATACCACATATGCTTGTTTTTATACAGGTGTACTAATTCGGAGCACCCGAGATCACCCCATGTTTTTGGTGGGGTTCGTGTTGCTTAGTCTTTAGTTTTCTATGTTGTGTCTTATGTACTTATATTTGTCTGTTTGTCTTTTTCTCTTTTTAGCCATCGTTGTTAGTTTATTTTCGATCTATGAGTTTGACTGTCCCTCTGGTATCTTTTGCCTCTCTTTTATGGGGTTGATGTGACCACAAACTTCATAAAAACTAAAACTTTAACATACCTTAAACCAAAACTTCCACCTGAAACAGGATAAACAGACACACAGACCATGCAGACTGGAATAATGCCCCTCTACTATTGTAGGTGGAGAATAACAAGTAGGGATAACTGTTGGTTTAATGAATGCTGAATTATGAATTGAATACAGAACTGAACGACAGACATCAGTAATACAGCCTGACAACTTATTGCGAGGGGCATATACAATGTATACATGTATGTATCAAAAACATTTACTTTGATCTCCAAAACAAGTCATAAATATTTAAATATATTGCACTTACCATAATAGCTGCTCTGGATTTGTATAAATCCCAGAGTACAACATCATTCCTAGCAAATAACATGGCATGAGAGGCATGTTTAAATGATGAATAGAGTTCTCCTTTTGAATCTTCATAAGAAATTATATCAAAGTCCTCTTCTACATCACCAACTCGTCCATAATGTTCATACTGGGCTAAGTTGCCCCATCCTATATCTGTCATACTATCAAAAAAATTAAAGAAGAAAAAACAATAAGTCTTAATACATGTACAAATGTAGATATCATAATTTATAATCAGCTTTTTCAGAATCTAACTTAAATGCATTCTAGATAATATTTTCAAAAACATATAAACAAATATTGAGATGGCTAACAAAGTCCTAAACAACAGAAATTCAAACAATGAGATGACAAATTTATTAATTTTTGGGCATGAACCAGGAAATTACCCATATCAAATTGATAATACAATAGGTCTGGCCTTAATATTGTTGCAGGTTTTTCTGCAAATGGTTAATGCAGGAAAACCTGCTACCATTACATTTGCATTACAAGGTCATGAACTTACAAGCATGTCTACTTTAATTACAGAATCGGGACACAGTCAAAAACGGACGCAGAGTGACCATATTTCTTGAGCTATTCTCCAATTAAGAGTATCAAACTATGGGCAAATAAGTTAAGAATATGTATGTGCACAGTAAATGTTTTTTGTGTCAAGATTGTGATTTTTATTCTTCCGTTACATATAAGGGTAACAAACTCCCAATCATCAAGTATAGTCTTTTACGAATGTAGTTTTTAAAATGACAAACTAAAGAATAAGATATAAAGATACAATTAAAAGGACAATTCAGTGCAGCCATTTACGTGCAACCAGATAATATTATATTTAACCAAGCAAAGTCAAGTCATACATGTCATACTCTCAAATCGTACTTTCTTGTTTATTTGACCTGTTGATACTAATTGTAATGCTTTTTTGTTATTTAATGTTATTCAGGGTTATATCTGGTCTATATACCAGCTTTGATAAGTGTTTGGTACTAATATAAATTTCCACTTCGTACTATGAACATCAAAATTATTTATTTTGTAAAAATATTTCCTCTTTCTATTGTAACTGTACACGTATACCTAACAACAAAATTATTTTCGTTTACCTGTGTTTAAAGTTATTGCAAATGGCTGATATTTTTGTTCGAGCATATTGTTTTTCTTAAATTGTTTAACATTTCATACCGATATAACATGTTACTTTTATTATTCTTCCCTTAGTTTATTATTTTGTATTTATATTGTATCATAGGTCAAATTTATTTGTTCAGTGTATGTTCAATGGTGTTAATATGTCCTTTGATTGACTTAAGCTATTTCAGTTGATATTTTATAGTGTGTCTTTCTATGTTGTGATATTACACTATTGTTTCAGAAAAAGGGTGAAGGTTTGGTACCATTAAAACGTTTAAACCCGCTGCATTTGTTTGCACCTGTCCTAAGTCAGGAATCTGATGTTCAGTAGTTGTCGTTTGTTGATGTGGTTCATAAGTGTTTCTCGTTTCTCGTTTTTATATAGATTAGACCGTTGGTTTTCCGTTTGAATGGTTTTACACTAGTAATTTTGGGGCCCTTTATAGCTTACTGTTCGGTGTGAGCCAAGGCTCCGTGTTGAAGACCGTACTTTGACCTATAATGGTTTACTTTTATAAACTTTGACTTGGATGGAGAGTTGTCTCATTGGCACTCATACCACATCTTCTTATATCTACATAGTAGATAACTTATTTTTCAGAAACATAGACAAGTTTTTGAATACCGAACTGTTTAGAACATAGAGATAACATACCCTTTAAGGTTTCGGTCCAAGTTTTGTCAAGTATGTAGTTATACACATATAATTCTTTAAAACTTGGTTGATTTTAATTAAATGACTAGCCTTGTCTTTAACAGGTTCCAAATAAGTAGGAAATCCATCAAATAAATAATTTTCAAGTTTTAATGAATCCAACCGTAAGATTGATGCCCATTCAATTCTGAGTTGTGGCATCAGAAAAAATTTTCATCTGAAAGTGTTGAATTTAATAAATTTCATTTTACAAATTTTTAATTGGAAGGTAATCCATTGACGAGTGAAAAAGGTATTGCAATTTGAATATATATCGACCTGTGTATTTTCAGATCCATCCAGGCATGTGCCAGGTCCACATAAATGTTGAGCATGTGATGATTAAATATTATTTGTTTAAAGAAAATTTGAAAATCTTATTTCATTTAGGAGAAATTTTCAAATTTATTTGAGGCAAATATTTCAAAATTTTAGAAAAATATTCCATTATTCCAACATGTTCAAAATTTGTGAAAAATATTTCAAATTTTATTTTAGAAAACACAAATTTTATTGACCAAATCTTATATTTGAAAGAGTGAAAAGAAAATGCAATTTAAAAATTGACCTGTATATTTTCAACTTCATTCTGGTCCGCGTTCTGGTCTTTAGTGTTACCCTCATCATGATACGTAATAACTACAGTTTTAAAAGCTTCTAAATGCACACAAAAGTATACAGGGTTGTTTTTTTTTTAAATGAACATATGATATGTATGAATATGGTTGAAATATGATTCTGAAACATGAACATTGTACTGAAACTTTTATTGGAGTATATTGGGGTATATTGGGGTAGAAAGTCATATTGTGATCATATTAAGCGGCTGACATGAACAGAACAAGTTACGAGGAAAAAGTGATTTAAAATTAAATATATTTATAAAATTAAGTATTACTGTTGTTAAAATAATATAAAATTGCCTTAAATAACATGAATATTCAATCAAATTATGAGGAAACTGTTTGTTTGGGTATATTGGGGTAAAAGTCGCTCCCAGTGGTTGATATATTAACTTGAAATTGAACTTGAGACAAGAATGCATTATATGATCTTCCCACTGGTGATTTTTCCCGCAAAATTTTGACATCGCAAAGATCTTGATCTTGACAAGTATATGGAGAAACATCCAAGAATATTACTACACCGCACGCATCAAGTAAGTTACTTAAGTAGGACCCTCTTACAATATCACTGAAAGTTTAAGCTGGTTCTTTTGCTGTTTAAATCTTGGTGAAAATATCTGGTGGTAGTTGGTTCCAATCTTTGTGTTTCGTATGAAGCTGAATTTTAATGTGTCTGATTTTGTTTGCAGTCTCCAGGTCTCAGGAAATGAAGGCAATGCATGTTCTTGGTTGTCCTAGATGTTTTTTCAGTTGATCAGATGGTAAGTTGGCCTGACCGTGTATGCTTTTGCAGAAGAGGATAAGTCTGTTTTTGGGTTCGACGATCTTTTAGGGGTGGTAGTGGGAAAAAACAAATATCTTCAGGTCACAATGTCTTATGACGCATTTTCCCCGAATTACCCCAGGTCAACCAGGGTAGTTCATTCATAAAATCGAAATTGGAAACTGGTCTATTGTTGACATGCTTATCATACCCCACTCCTACTACGTGTAAATTATCATACAAAGCAGAGGCGGATTTAGAGGGTTTTCACTTTCAGGGGCCCGGGCCCCTTTTGTGGGAAAAATTGGTTGATTATTTAGGGAATCACTGAAGCATGACTGGAGCGGGCCCCCTCTTAGGCAGTCAGTGCCCCCCTTATGAAAATTTCTGGATCCGCCAATGCAAAGACAAAGTATCAGAAAACAGGATGAAGATGTCTGATAGATCTGAAAAAGAGCTCATATGTCACAACCCATCACTGCCAAGATACTGATGAGGTCATTCTGTTCTATATTAATGCACATGAAATTAATCAAATATCATATACTTTGTGCAAATTAGATGTACTGTGTATTTGTTGTGATTGTATCCGTGTCAATCAAAGGGGTGTATTAAAAAGGGGAGCGAAATCTAAAAATAAGCATTAGTTTTAACCTGTGACATAATCTGTATTTTCCGCCTTTATCAGGCAAACCACCAATGGTGTAGTAGGAATAAACGCTATTTACAAGACAAATCACATATGAACTTTGTCAAGATCCAAAATAATTAGAATTTTAGAAGAAAAAATACTAAAATGACTGAAAAATAGTAACAGGATTATGTACATGAATCCTCTCTAGTCTGACTTCTGGGTTAACGCTTGAACGGTGAAAACAAAGTCGAATAAATGACTTTTTTTCGTATTTTATTTCTTCAAGCTAAGACTGGCATATTGCTATCACAAAATGTTAATGAAGGCATTGCTAACAAAGATGCTCTTCATTTGTGTCGTCTGTAGCAAAATCCCGTCTAGTCATGTTTCCTATCCCTATCAGAGTTAATGAAGATGTGTCTCTAACATAATTATGTTAAACCCACCACCACAAAGGACAATCCCCAACCTAACTTCTGGGAGTGTTACGAAACCGGGAAGTTTGTTATTATGAGGGTCTGGTTGAAGGTCCTTCATTTCTATATTTCTTATTTTTTAGGCCATGCATTTTTCTCTGTTCTTTATACTTTTTGCCCATTATTCTCTATTCTTTATATTTTAGCACTTCATTATTCGATTCATTATTTTTTTTTTTTTTGGTAAATTTTCTCTATTCTTAATATTTTTTGCCGGCCATTATTTTCTCTTCTGTAAACCCCCATCCACACCCTCTATTACGTATGCATGGCGGAGGAAGGAGAGAATCACCGGGCTGCTCGGTGGGAATAGACCGGCAAACCGAAGAGATTTCTCATCATCAGATTGGTTTCCAGGTCACAGCTTGGGGCCACTTTGACTAACCGAGGCCCCCTTGAAGTAGAAACGAACATCCAAAAACAAGGGATAAAACCTTGGTTTAACCTTGATTGTAAATTTGAGAGACAGAATTTTAGAAAATTTAAGCGCAAACTGAAAGCAAGGCCTTCTTCTATATCATTAAATAAAGTCAAAGAATCTGAGAAAAGATACAAAACTAGGAAATTAAAGAATCTTATATCTCAAAATACCAAAGAGTATTGTAAAATTTTGAATCAACGTGAACATTCAAACCATCCGAATATTAATTTTAAGGTTTTTCTCATTTTTTTCAAATGGCTGAATTCGGCACGGGGGTGGGGTCACTTCCTATTATTTGGTGTACGGGGATGTGCCAAAATATGGGTCATAATTTTGCGAGGTTTTATATAAAATGACCCTCCTTTTATAACACCCTATATTAAAATGTCTTCACGTTTGATAACTGTATATTGATTTGGGGTATGTATATGATCTACATATCATATATAAATATGCTATTCAGAATCTTAAATTATTAATGGCCAATCATTATATTAAATTAAATCAATTCATTTGAAAGCTCACTTTTCAAATAAGTTCCCAAATGAACCCACGAAATTTGCCTCCTGATTTGTATATAAGTATAGGTCATTCTTTCTTAAATATTTATATCACTATAGGTACTGAATTTCAGTGAATGTTATATTAAAATGGGTACATTTTTTGAGGCAAAAATGGCACACCCCTACCAAAAAATATCAAAGTAACCCCCCGTGGAATTCGAATGACACAAATCCAATGGACTTGCCAAATAATGACAAAAGTGCAATGAGTGAATTCAATGATAATCTGAAAAGTCCAATTACGAAAGAAGAAATATCAAAATGTATCACTGACATTTTAAAGAATAACAAAGCTTGTGATGATGATATGATTATTTATGAGCCTTAAGACTTTGAGCGACTTTTCTATTGATGTTTATGTCGAATTGTTTAACTTAATTTTTAGAACTGGAATAGTACCAGTATCTTAGGTAATTGGAACTATCAAGCCATTTTATAAAAACAGAGGGAGTAGGTCTGGTCCAAAATAACTATCGATCCATTACTATTGTAAGCTGTATGGGTAAATGATTTACAGCTATTTTAAGTAATAGACTAGCAAGGTTCTCCGATTAAGTTTTAATACTTAAAGAAAACCAATGTGGGTTTCGAAATAGTTACTCAACAAGTGACTATATTTTTACACTTCACTCTTTTTGAAATTTGAAATTAAAAAAAAAAAATGTTCCGTGTTTTGTCGATTTCGAAAAATTATTTGATACAGTGAGGAGAGATGCTTTATGGCATAAGATGCTAGTAAATGGTATCAAATGTTCTGTACAAGCGGATGATATAGCCCTGATGTCTCCTACAACCCAAGGAATGCAAACCCTTATAAACATTTGCCAGTCGTTTAGTGAGCGTTGGGCCTTTAAGTTTTCGCCCAGTAAGAGTCATGTATTACTGTATGGAAAGTGCCAAAGTAACGCTATTAATAGATTCTTTCTATATGGTTCAGAAATACCAATCGTCAAATCAACTAAACATGTCGGTATTCTCTTAGAGAGTAGCTTTAATTCTATGGAACAAACGATGTCAGATGTTACGTGCAAGTACTATTTCCATTATGAACTCTGGTGTTCATCCATCTATCTTGAATACATCTACATGTTTGAAAATTGTAAACCAATTAGCTTATACGAAGGCATTATATGGTTGCGAACTGTGGAACAATCTTACCAAATCTGAATTATTATTGCTTAAACGAGCTCACAGATTCGTATGTAAAGCAGTACAAGGCTTACCTAAAAGGTCAAGATCAGACAAGTGTACCAGCCTTCTTGGATGGCTCTGCATTGAGTGTTATATTGACAAATGCAAACTTTTATCTTTCGGCAGATTATGTAGACTGAATTCAGATCACCTACCAAAGCAGGTTATGATGGTCAGACTCCTAGAGTTTAAATACAAATGTGTGGAAAATCAGCTTGGTTTCATCCTGATATGTATAGACTATTTATTAAGTACAATCTCTTGCAATATATTGTTAATCTTATTGAACTAGGATCTTTTCCTTCAAAAATTGTCTGGAACAATGTAGTGTCGCAAAACATTCACAAGACTGAACAATTGAAGTGGTTAGAAAGGATTTCAAACGACAGCGACTTTAACTTTTTCAAACTTATCCATCCAGTCATTAAGTTACATAAAGCATGGATAATTGCGAAGAGATATCCTGATTTAAGGGTAGCTTCAAAGTACATTATTGACCTGTGTGCTGTTGTTCGTATCGAAGTTGAACAACTCCTATGTGAAAAATGCGGGAAACTGTTTTCAAACGTTTTAGAACATATACTATGCTCATGTGATTTTGTTCTTGATTATAGAAATGAAATGTGGAGAGACATTATAAACATAAACCCAATCAGTTTAGTGTCTATATGGACAGCCTATCATCTCTCGAATTCACAGCCACACTTCTATCCTGTGACACTAAATACGAGCTAGATGGCGACGAAAGTATTGTATTCTCAAAACTTTGTGTCCAGAATGTATACAACACATGTAAACTTTTTATCGATAAATTGTTGGTCATTAGCGACAATCACAATTGCATAATTTGATGTTCCTTTGATACTTTGAACTGTCTAAATGTGTGTTTTTTGTGTTTTGTTCCTAATATTTATATATGTTATAACATAATCTCTGTATAAGAGGAAATAAAGTCAATAATAATAAAGGGAATCTGATAGATTTGAAAAAATATGTCAGGTGTCCTAGAAGACAAAATAGATGTCTATGTTAAACTGTTTCCAATACCATGTTCAGACGATACTTTTACAATGTCTGAATCAGCACCAGAACTTCAATTACTACTGTACAGTAACTAGAAAATTTTAATTCATATTGTAATGCTTGAAAAATAAAAGTCAATTTAGACAAGACCAAAATCATGATATTTTTTAGTAGTATACAACCTGTAAATCTTAAATTTAATTTTAGCAACTCTGACTTAGAGATTGTTAAAGAGTTTAATCATCTTCGAATTCATTTTTCTATAAATGGCTCATTCAAAGAAAACAAGAAGCATCTAGCAGAAAAAGCTATGAGAACCATGTATGAAGTTATCAAAAAAGGGAGACAACATGGTTTATCGGTAAGTTGTTAATTTGTAATTAGATTTATTTGATATATTAGTTAAACCTGTTTTACTTTAAGGCTGTGAAATTTGAGGATTTGGAAATAAAGAATTATTAGAAAGAGTTCATTTAAAATTTTGTTAACTTCTCCATCTAAAATCCTTCACTCCAAATGGTGTAATATATGGAGAACTAGGACGTTATCCTATTAGCTTAGATATTAAAGTTCGTATGATTTCTTACTGGGAAAATTTAATTTTAGCAAACAGTTATCAGCAATCACATATAGATTAATGTTTAGTACATCTCACGGAACTAATGTTAACTTTAATTGGATAAAATGTATAGAATCTACTCTTAATGAACCTGGTTTTATCTTTTGTATGGTTATCTCAAACTTGTATTAATGAAATTGGGTTAAAAACTACAGTTAGAACATCTCTACTAGATCGATTTAAACAACCATGGTATTTTGATATTCAAACGAACTCAAAAACATTAAATCACCGCCTTTTTAAGGAGCTTTTTGGCTTAGAGAAGTATTTAGATGTTTTGGAACCCCGTGACATTTACACCCTATGTCAATTTAGACTAATTAACCATAAATTACCAATAGAAAAAAATTCAGATATAAAAGAATATGCGAACAATGTGATTCAAAAGATCTTGGAGATGAATTTCATTGATTATGTAATGAGGTGTAAATTTATGGCTATAGAAAGAAAAAAAGTATATTAATATGAGACACATTAATTGTAGAAATGCACATTGGGTGCACTAAAATTGGTACCGTCAATGTTATTTTAATTAATTCCTTAAATTTTAGGATTCTTAACTACATTGTAAAGGCCAACCAATATTGATCCATAGTTCTTCGAAATTCGCTAGCTCTGAAATTTTGAAACAAAAGCAAAAATACCGTTTTTCCCCGAAGGCTTTCTGAATTATCGCTCCATCTAAATAAAATCAACCTGTGAATTTTTAAAATATCATCGCTTACCACAAAATTCACAAACAATTACAATGTTTTTGGGTTTAAAAAATTATATCTTGCCCCTGAAAAGAGAATAATAAAAACGCGCCTTCCACTCACCAAACTTCAGGTGTTGCTTGTTAAAAGTTCATTTAAAAAAGAAATAAAAACTAAAACATTAAAATTTGCTAGCTAGCCTCTATATTTGTAGATAAAAATCCAAAGAACAAGTATTCAATTTGGAGTGACCAAAATGAACTTCTTTAACAATCAGTAAATGTGCTTCGATGAACATACTACTTGTGCATTTTATAGCTCATTATTGAAGACCATACGATGACCTATAGTTGTTTACATGAACGTCCCTTGGTCTCTGGTAGATAATACTGTCATCTCATTTGTAATCATACCACGTCTCCTTATTTTCATACTATTCTATTTTATGAGTTAGGTTTAATCATATTGAGGACGATAAATTCGACTCTTTTATTGGGAGACTACCACGCGCTTGATCAATAGAAAAGGATGTGATATGATTGCCAATGAGACACTCCAAATGACGTGGTTGCTAGCAACTATATATATCACCGTACGGCCTTCAACAATGAACTAAAACCATATCGTATAGTAAGCTATGAAAGATCCCGGAATGACAAGATGTTAAACAATTCAAACAAGAAAACCCATGGCCTTATTTATGACAAAACTAATAAACGAGAAACATATATTACAGACAGCTACCGACGACAACCATCGAATTATCCTGCTTCTGAATTGCCACAGGCACATAAAAAATGTGGCGGGTTAAACATGTGGCTAAGCACCCAATCTCTCCCTAGTAGGTTATTACCTTAGGTCTGACGGCCTTTTAGACTTGCTGGGATCGTGGACCACCTGGGACTATTATACTAACATAATTAATATAATAGTCCCAGGGACCACGGCCAAGGCGACAAGGTCGTCAGATGTCAGAGCAATCCCGGACTACTCCTCTATCCCTAGACAGTAATGTAACAGCATTAATAACAGTTGAACAGGACTTAAATCATCAGATTGGCACGCGGCACAAAACAACTAACATAAATATATAAGACACTAGTCCGAGATTGCCCTGACGTCCAACGGCTGTTTTGCCAGACAAGCTGGTGGGTCACTGTGAAAACTGTCCAAATATGAGAAAATAAAGGTGGCAAGTACATGAAACTTACATAAATGAAGAGACAGATGAAAATGAACAAGTTAGCCCGATTTATATGGATCCAAGGCCGTCAGTCGGCTCCAGAAGCAACGAAGCGGCGCATCCATTTTGACGGGCAAATATCCACACCAGCTCTGGCGTCCCACGGCCCCAGCTTGTCTGGCAAAACAGCCGTTGGACGTCAGCGCAATCTCGGACTACAGTACGCTTTGTTGAAATTCAGATCATTACCCATGTTCTTTCTTTTGTCGCTTCATCCAATATCCCTTTCAAATGTTGCCTTCTTAGGAACAGAGCGCACGCATCACAATTTCAGTAAGAGCATGCCGACTTTACCTGTTACATAATTTCCTGATGATAATATCAAACATTTTTTCAAGTCTACCATGGGTTATATTTATTGATTGATTGGTGTTTAACGCCACTTTCAGCACTAATGCGCTATTTCGTGGCGGTCAGTTTTATTGGTGGAGGAAGACGGAACAACAGACCTTTGGTATGAAAATTGACAATCCTAGTCAATTAAGATTGAGTCGAACGCACCTGAATATTAAAATGTATCACTGACAATTTAAAGAACAACAAAGCTTGCGATGATGATATGATTATTTATGAGCCTTAAGACTTTGAGCGACTTTTCTATTGATGTTTATGTCGAATTGTTTAACTTAATTTTTAGAACTGGAATAGTACCAGTATCTTAGGTAATTGGAACTATCAAGCCATTTTATAAAAACAGAGGGAGTAGGTCTGGTCCAAAATAACTATCGATCCATTACTATTGTAAGCTGTATGGGTAAATGATTTACAGCTATTTTAAGTAATAGACTAGCAAGGTTTTCCGATTAAGTTTTATCACTTAAAGAAAACCAAAGTGGGTTTCGAAACAGTTAGTCAACAAGTGACTGTATCTTTACACTTCACTCTTTTTTGAAATTTTGAAATTAAAAAAGAAAAAAATGTTCAGTGTTTTTGTCGATTTCGAAAAATTATTTGATACAGTGAGGGAGAGATGCTTTGTGGCATAATATGCTAGTAAATGGTATCAATGGTTATATGTATAAGATTATTCATAATATGTATGATGATATAAAATCATGCTTGTCATACAATGGTGAGAAATCTGACTATTTTCCAAGCAGCATTGTATTAAGCCAAAGGGACAACTTATCCCCTTTCTTTTTTCCCTTTATTGAAAATTTGGAAGCTTTCTTTAATAAAGGGAATCTGATAGATTTGAAAAATATGTCAGGTGTCCTAGAAGACAAAATAGATGTCTATGTTAAACTGTTTCCAATACTATATTCAGACGATACTTTTACAATGTCTGAATCAGCACCAGAACTTCAATTACTACTGTACAGTAACTAGAAAATTTTAATTCATATTGTAATGCTTGAAAAATAAAAGTCAATTTAGACAAGACCAAAATCATGATATTTTTTAGTAGTATACAACCTGTAAATCTTAAATTTAATTTTAGCAACTCTGACTTAGAGATTGTTAAAGAGTTTAATCATCTTCGAATTCATTTTTCTATAAATGGCTCATTCAAAGAAAACAAGAAGCATCTAGCAGAAAAAGCTATGAGAACCATGTATGAAGTTATCAAAAGGGAGACAACATGGTTTATCGGTAAGTTGTTAATTTGTAATTAGATTTATTTGATATATTAGTTAAACCTGTTTTACTTTAAGGCTGTGAACTTTGAGGATTTGGAAATAAAGAATTATTAGAAAGAGTTCATTTAAAATTTTGTTAACCTTCTCCATCTAAAATCCTTCACTCCAAATGGTGTAATATATGGAGAACTAGGACGTTATCCTATTAGCTTAGATATTAAAGTTCGTATGATTTCTTACTGGAAAAATTTAATTTTTAGCAAACCCAGTAAGTTATCAGCAATCACATATAGATTAATGTTTAGTACATCTCACGGAACTAATGTTAACTTTAATTGGATAAAATGTATAGAATCTACTCTTAATGAACCTGGTTTTATCTTTTGTATGGTTATCTCAAACTTGTATTAATGAAATTGGGTTAAAACTACAGTTAGAACATCTCTAACAACCATGGTATTTTGATATTCAAACGAACTCAAAACATTAAATCACCGCCTTTTAAGGAGCTTTTGGCTTAGATAAGTATTTAGATGTTTTGGAACCCCGTGACATTTACACCCTATGTCAATTTAGACTAATTTATAACCATAAATTACCAATAGAAAAAATTCAGATATAAAAGAATATGCGAACAATGTGATTCAAAAGATCTTGGAGATGAATTTCATTGATTGTGTAATGAGGTGTAAATTTATGGCTATAGAAAGAAAAAGTTTATTAATATGAGACACATTAACTGTAGAAATGCACATTGGGTGCACTAAAATTGGTACCGTCAATGTTATTTTAATTAATTCCTTAAATTTTAGGATCCTTAACTACATTGTAAAGGCCAACCAATATTGATCCATAGTTCTTCGAAATTCGCTAGCTCTGAAATTTTGAAACAAAAGCAAAACTACCGTTCAGTTTCCTGAAGGCTTTCTGAATTATCGCTCCATCTAAATAAAATCAATCTGTGAGTTTTAAAATATCATCGCTTACCACAAAATTCACAAACAATTACAATGTTTTTGGGTTTAAAAAATTATATCTTGCCCCTGAAAAGAGAATAATAAAAACGCGCCTTCCACTCACCAAACTTCAGGTGTTGCTTGTTAAAAAGTTCATTTAAAAAAAGAAATAAAAAACTAAAACATTAAAATTTGCTAGCTAGCCTCTATATTTGTAGATAAAAATCCAAAGAACAAGTATTCAATTTGGAGTGACCAAAAGGAACTTCTTTAACAATCAGTAAATGTGCTTCGGATGAACATACTACTTGTGCATTTTATAGCTCATTATTGAAGACCATACGATGACCTATAGTTGTTTACATGAACGTCCCTTGGTCTCTGGTAGATAATACTGTCATCTCATTTGTAATCATACCACGTCTCCTTATTTTCATACTATTCTATTTTATGAGTTAGGTTTAATCATATTGAGGACGATAAATTCGACTCTTTTATTGGGAGACTACCACGCGCTTGATCAATAGAAAAGGATGTGATATGATTGCCAATGAGACACTCCAAATGACGTGGTTGCTAGCAACTATATATATCACCGTACGGCCTTCAACAATGAACTAAAACCATATCGTATAGTAAGCTATGAAAGATCCCGGAATGACAAGATGTTAAACAATTCAAACAAGAAAACCCATGGCCTTATTTATGACAAAACTAATAAACGAGAAACATATATTACAGACAGCTACCGACGACAACCATCGAATTATCCTGCTTCTGAATTGCCACAGGCACATAAAAAATGTGACGGGGTTAACATGTGGCTAAGCACCCAACTCTCTCCCTAGTAGGTTATTACTCTTAGGTCTGACGGCCTTTTTAGACTTGCTGGGACCGTGGACCACCTGGGACTATTATACTAACATAATTAATATAATAGTCCCAGGGACCACGGCCAAGGCGACAAGGTCGTCAGATGTCAGAGCAATCCCGGACTACTCCCTCTATCCCTAGACAGTAATGTAACAGCATTAATAACAGTTGAACAGGACTTAAATCATCAGATTGGCACGCGGCACAAAACAACTAACATAAATATATAAGACACTAGTCCGAGATTGCCCTGACGTCCAACGGCTGTTTTGCCAGACAAGCTGGTGGGTCACTGTGAAAACTGTCCAAATATGAGAAAATAAAGGGTGGCAAGTACATGAAACTTACATAAATGAAGAGACAGATGAAAAATGAACAAGTTGGGGCCCGATTTATATGGATCCAAGGCCGTCAGTCGGCTCCAGAAGCAACGAAGCGGCGCATCCATTTTGGACGGGCAAATATCCACACCAGCTCTGGCGTCCCACGGCCCCAGCTTGTCTGGCAAAACAGCCGTTGGACGTCAGCGCAATCTCGGACTACAGTACGCTTTGTTGAAATTCAGATCATTACCCATGTTCTTTCTTTTGTCGCTTCATCCAATATCCCTTTCAAATGTTGCCTTCTTAGGAACAGAGCGCACGCATCACAATTTCAGTAAGAGCATGCCGACTTTACCTGTTACATAATTTCCTGATGATAATATCAAACATTTTTTCAAGTCTACCATGGGTTATATTTATTGATTGATTGGTGTTTAACGCCACTTTCAGCACTAATGCGCTATTTCGTGGCGGTCAGTTTTTATTGGTGGAGGAAGACGGAACAACAGACCTTTGGTATGAAAATTGACAATCCTAGTCAATTAAGATTGGAGTCGAACGCACCTGCCACGTGCCGGATTCGAACTCACAACCTCAGTGTTGATAGCCTAGTGATACAGTAGTTCGACTGCTTACACCACTCGGCCAACGCGACCCCTGGCTTATATTAAAAGATATTTCTAAAGCACCAAATTAAAAAATAAAATTACATACAAGTGGGTTTTTTTTATTCAATATTTAATGAGATATGATAACAAATAATAAATAATATAAAAATATCAATATCACAATATTCTGCCCTAATAAAAATATCAGTATCACAATATTCTCCCCTAATACAAGCTGTAATAATTATAAATAAGTATACCTGACTTGTAATTTGATTGTGAAATTAACATTACAAAGTGATCATATACTTTTGCTTACATCAACTTCCTTTGGTTCCTGGCGGATATTTGTTTCGTTAGACATGCCACACCGCCTGTTTCATATTTTTTTTAGAAAAATGGGGCCCCTCTTTATAAATGCAGGTTTAAAATAGTTTTCAGAGGCAACATGATTGTCATTATGAAAGCTTTTTTTTTAATATTTCTAATATATTGAGATGTAAAGTAAGTTTATTCAACCACCTTCCTCTCCTGCGATTCAAGCTTTACATTTTCATCAGTACTTATCAGTCAACTCCTAAAAAGTAGAATCATCTGCCGATCACATAACATAAACGAGAGTCTTGATAGGATTTACAGAATAGAAAATAATGGAAAACAACCACAGATCAACGCGGAGGCCAACAATAAAGAATAGCGATAAACAGGCACACAAAATTAAGAATAGAGAATAATCGAGTGTTACAAAATAAACAATAGAGAATAATGGTCAAAATAAATAAACATAAGAGAAAGATGGCCTTAAAAATTAAAGCCGGAATACAGAAATGAAGACCCTCCCCCTGAGGCTAGAAATGAAAAAAGAGATACAAAAAGGAATGCAATTGAAAGTCTAACAAACAAGTAAAAATAAAATAATGAAGAAAGACAAATTCTGTTGACGAATACCAAAAAAAAAAAAGTGGTTCAAAAAGTTAAAGCTGATTAATAATGTTCTTAAATTGTATCCGTTATTCTACACAAGACTTGACTACATCACAATACTTGTTACGTTCAGAATCAACGCTATGTTCTCGCTGTACATATTCACTGGCGCCTTGGACTGTGTTATCTCGTAAAAGTTTATCTAGTAATAATTGTTCCACATGTTCTATACATTGCTGAAAATTAACAGATTCACATTTAAGGAATTTTGAAAGTAGATACAAACCTGAGAAAAATCCACAAATATCTTCCCCTTTTTGAACTCCTCAATGTATATAGTTCAAATATTTTCTTCATCATTCACATTAAAACTTTTTTCTTTAAATTTGGTGCGTTCGAAGAGCTTTCCTGGATTTAACTTCTTTCGGAAAAAATGAAAGCAACACTTTATAAATTTCTTTAGGAACGCTCACATCCAAAATTATAAAAGCCAAATAGGTATATACATGTTTACATAAAAAGTATTTGACCAAACGGACTTATAACGAATAACCAAATCCACCTTCGGTCAATTTTGAACCTTGATTTTTTTATATTTTCTAAACTCACCCACGGATGTACATTTAAGTTATCTACCCATATTGAAAAAAATTATGAAAAACATGATAAGAAGTGTCATACTTTTGGGTCATAAAACTACAAAGTCATACATTTAGATCGGAGACTACAAAGTAATACCTTTGGATTAGAGAATACAAAACCATTAACGCCATGTTCTACGATATCTTTATTGCCATCAATATCACGTACAATTACAGGTACTCTCAACGTCATTGCCTGAGAATAACAAATTAATTAAATAATTATTTAAACAAAATGTACATTTATATATAGAACTGTTTCGAGATATATTGAGTGCTTTAAAGGAAAATATACGGGCAATAAGTATTATAGGCCTAGACATTGTTGATATTGCATGCTTGGTTTGTAGAAACATACCCTATCAGTTTTTGTTATAAAAAACAACAATAAGCTGCAAAGAAAAATACACCCAAAATACAATACACAAAGAAAAAAAATACATTTTTTTTGTCACCGCACTGTTTCCTGTGATCACCCTCCCTCCCCCACAATAAATCTGTTTTAATAGTAATGATGGAATAAAAGTGGCAATTTGATAGCATGCAATGTATCTAGAACGCTGTTTACATCTTTAACTGAATTACGGCGGTATAGGCAAAGTGAAAACGTGAAGAAACTAAGAAATTGTGATTTCTAACTCTGGGTTGCCACTATGACTTTGTGTGCTTATAAACATTTTGTTAAATCATCTATTGTAAACTAATCTTCATGCAGTTTCAAATCAGGCTTTTTAACTTGATAAGAAATTTCTTAGTGTAATTTAAAAAATGAAGCCATATAATGGGGTAAAAATCTTTCTTATTTCGATCAAGACATTGTACAATCAAAGCTCATAATGAAACCAATTTATTCAGCATCTCATAACTTAATTGTTTTTTTAAGGGAAATGATTTCAAAATTTGAGTAGAGAATGGAGGATACGAAAAGTTAATTTTGAAAACATCTTTTACTGGACGATTCCTTACTATAGTCCCTCATAATAGATGAAATCTGTATACATGTATACGTATTTGGAGCTGGAACTGTAAGGGATTTACATGTAGCTTCAAAAGGAAACAATCATTACAAAACACACACTGTAATTCCCACACTTACTTCTAAAATCGCCAGAGCCATTCCTTCACTATTTGAGCAGTTTATATATGCAAAACTTTGTTGAATTGCAGCGTGAGCATCTGTCAGAGGTAATCCTGGTATAAATATCACTCCTGGAAGACTATTGAAAATAACATAGTTAATATGACGATCATTAATATTTTTATTATGTTAATTTACAGGTAAAGTGTTGTTGTTACAGTAATTACTCCGATGAATGGTTCTGTGCATCTATGAAGTGGCAGCGGAACATACCTGTACTCTTCCGTTGCAAAAAGATAAAAGAAGGTTTTCGGTGCAGAATTAAAAAAAAAAACAGTACATACGGACAGTCGGACCTTTAAAAAAATATGTAAAATATTCTGATAATAATGTGTTGATAATTTTTTTAAATAGAAACTAGAATCAAATAATTCATTCCATAATCCTGGTATGATAGAATCTAGTCTTCTAAAACTTGATAATGTGAAGAAAAAAACATATATAATGTAAAGCCCTTCATTGATGTGCACCGTAATCGTCTAAATCTTTGTATCATTTCTGTATTTCATAGTGCAATTGTCGGGCAATTGATGGCAATGTTTGATAGATTTCTTTACCAAATATAATTCATAATTTGCTCATATTAACTCGCTGCTGTGTACAGCGTGATCGACATCTAGCAAATGATTCTTGTAGTGAAATGAGGGGTTTTGTTCCATGTTGAAGGCCTCGCTGTGACTTTATTATGAAGAACATAAAAGCGGTTTTCTTTTGTTTTAAGTTGATCTTTACAAGTATGTGTTGTTATTTTGTGTCATGAAATGATAAAAAATCCTTTCTTTTCCATCATAGTTAGGATAAATTACCTGTCGATTTTCGTTCTGAACGATTTTCCATATTCTTCATCAACCTGGTTAGATTAAAAGGTAAATGTCAGATATATTTTGCTGTAAAGATGTCATTTGACTGCAATATGACGCGACTGTTGTTAAATAATAGAATTTACTTACTACTTACTTTCCAACTAGTCAAATCTTTATGCAAAATTATTCTATTAAATGATTACCATAATGGTAAAATATTGCTAAAACAGAAAAAAACGAGTGTTACTGATGCGTTTGAACCTGCTGACTTTAATTTATCAACCTGTCAGCTGCAATCGATCTTATTTTGATTTCAAGGACATGCACTTAATATGGTTGGCTGATGGACATCTATGTACCAAAATCTACCAATACTAACAAGAAATCTCCCTTTCATTAGATATTGTAAATTATCATAATGTATTGAACTAAAACACTGTAACATACAAATCAACTAAATGTGGTCTTATATCCGTATACAAGAAACAGGTCAAAAGCTCACAAAGAACAGCTGTCCAAAACAGTCGATGTCAGACATCAAGAGATGACAAAAGTTCACATACTTGCTGATCTTAAGAGATCAACAGAACTACATGCAGCGCTTTTTACATCATGGTAATTCGATTTTTTCAAGAACACATTTTTGGAGAGCTTAGGTGAAATGACATATCAACTAAAAGCATTTTAAAGATGCTATATACATTGAAAGAACTCATGTCCCGTTCAAGATTTCAAATTAGATTTCAAACAAGATTTCAAGATTAAAAACAGTTTTGTATATTAAAAGTGTCGTTTTATTTTGTCAAAATACAGGAAGAGGAGGAAACAAAGGAGCCAACAAAAACCATAAGCCAAAAAAAAAAACCAGACAGTATTTTGGTCAAATGAAAAAAAAACGAAGAGATAAACAAGTCCACAAAACACTACTAAACATTGAGCAAAACGAACTTCACCATAACTCGGGAGAGCTTCGGAAGGGTAAACAACTCCTGCTCCACCAGTGTCACCCGTCGTATGGTTCATGGCAAATTTGTCGCATTTAGTGATGTCACATTTGAAGGAAAGAAGACGGGATTGTGGCTATGTCCATGGTCATATATGACACAAACATTTCACAACGATAAACAAAATTGATTCCCATTAATTTCTATTACTGGAACATACCGGATTTTTTTTAGAATCTACACGGCAGCAATTATCTAGCCAGCAGACCAGTCTACATTGGGTCGAACTATTTAAAGCATCTTTAAAATTGTCTTTTATGCAGGGAATTTATAAAATAGTCTAGGGTTAAGAATGTAATAAAAAGCATCTTTTACTAGTAAAGTTTTTAATACTGTTAACAGAAATTCTTACCACTTGTCCACAAATAACATAAATAATATTCTGTCGTCTCTCGTGTAATTCTAAAAAAGAAAAATACATTATGTTATTCAAATTGGCAAGTTGTATAAAATCAAACAATAATAAAGTTATTCAGGAGAATCCATAAAAAATGTTTGAACTAAAATCTATTTAAATATACAAAAAATGCTGCTCTTTTGTCATGGGAAGAATTGGTCACTACATTCTAAGCATTTATATGGCTTTAATATGAACTCTGTGTTACAATTAATATTAAAATTGCATATGTGTCCTTAATGCAATTGGAAAAAAAACTTACTTGAAAATTCTTCGACTAGATACAATGGATTCTTTACAGGTCTAATACTGCCTACACATATACATATTGCCATGTCAGTTGTATAAACGTCCGAGTGGTGCTTTTGTATATAGCCAGCCAATGAAAACTTGGACGGACATGTTTGTACACCTAAAAAACATTAATACAAGAAAAAATGACAAACACACGTTTTATGTTTATCTTGAATATCATAGACTGGTGATGAATAATAAAAACAAGCAATTCAATTTCAAAATTAATTAAACTCTTTCGAAGCGAAAACTTTGCGATCAGTTCTCTGTTCCCATAGATTAGGCTTAAAGTACATAAATTAAAAATAAATCCAACAGTGTTAATTAGTGACAGCCTTAACCAACTTCAGCTATCATGAGTCAAATAAACAACGTATTAATCTAACAGTCAATCTAATTGAAAACAAACAGCTCTTAAACACAACGTTTATTATGTAAACTGTATTTAATAAGTCGGATATTGTTTACAGACAGTTCACAATTCAGCATTTCGACTTTACTTCGATTTCGTTTGTCTTTGATAGTTTGAAAACCTTGATGGTTTCTTGGTAGCGTGTTCGGCTTGGTGATCTAGTATATTTGGTGGTCTCGAGGTAGCTTGCTCGCCTTGGTAGTCTCGTTGTAGCGTGCTCGCTTTGGTGGTCTTGTGTTAGCGTGGTCGCTTTGGTGGTTTCGACTGGTAGCAGGCTCCCCTCGAGTGTGGGAGCAAATGGGATTGATTCCCGGCCAGGTCAAAAGAGAGACTTAAACATATTTTTGTTGCTGCTTCTCCGTTAAAAATGTGGCAATAAGAGACAAGAAAAAGATGGGTTGGCTTGGAAGCAGAACAATGGTTCGGATAGGGTAACACGTTCTACTGCTGATGGTTACATTGGTAACTATCGCGATGAAATCCGGCCTAGCGTGTTGGTCTTGTACGAAGCAGAATTCATATCACATTAACATTTTATCGTCCTGATATGCATCTACTATTTGCCACTGGACGTAAGACAGTGATACATCAACATCGTCATCATCATCATACTTAAAATTGAAATAAAAACTGTATAACGATATGATTTAAAATATTTGCAGTCTAGGTACAAAAACATGAAGATTAACTGTCGATATTACATGACCTCAATATGGAGTAGGTGAAGATGCATCGAGGGGAGTATGGCACCCCCTATTCAATGCTTGATTCATCCTTCAGACGATACCATCATTAAATCTTACAGCATTTAGGTTTTAGTGTTTTTTTGTTCTTTTAATAACAAAACCTGATTGATCGTTTCTTGTATATATGAGGGTCTAAATGGGGGTCCTTCATTTCTGTATTCTTTATTTTTTTAGGTCATTTTTCTGTATATTTTATATTTTTTGCCCATTATTCTCTTTATATTTTTTGCCCATTATTCTCTATTCTTTATATTTTAGCACCTCATTATTCTCTATTCTTTATTTTTTTCTTGCACTATTTTTCTTTATTCTTTATTATTTTGCTAATTATTCTGCATACTTTGCCCATTTTTCTCTATTCTGTAAACCCCATCCAGAGCCTCATATATATGTACTGGATTTTTCTTTAGACTAAAAAATTACCTTGTTTAATTTCAATTATCTTGTTCTGTGGTATTTCCGGCTACAAAAAAAAAACTATTCAAAATTGTATGCGATAAAAAACATTTAGGTGTAAAATGCTTTATCTTTTTTTTTGTCCAACTGCATTTCCGATTTCAGTATTTGAAATATTTTTTTTTTAAATTTCAATTAAATAAAAACCACATATTATATCAAAACTGACCTTTAAAGTATGTATTAAGCATGTGTATTAAAGTTGGGCATACACATGTTAAATTTTCAAAGTGAAAAAGTAAAGCAAATGCTATCAGATCAGAAAACTAATGACTGTCCGGGAAATTAATGAAAAATGTACTATAAAGTTTTATGATAAACAGTTAAGTTACCCATAGCTCTTGTACTTTCTGCCGAAGACCGTTGCTAAAAACTATGATTTTCCTGGAAAAAAAGGAAGGAAAGAAGTTAAATAACTTGATAAACAAATTAACTGAATCATAACCGAATTGTATGCACGGAATTCCTAAAACACGCATATATCCCTGTAACATTAATTGACTGAGTATCTTTTATATAGGTTCTGAATAAATAAAAACGCAAATATTTCATTTTTGCAACAAAGCAGAATTCACTTCATTTTCCGTGTTTGAGCTTATACTTATAGTTTCTATGTTAAAAGTCAATGGAATGTTTAATATGAACGGTAAACAAGCTGTCTAAAATAATACCTGTTGCTTGTTGTCGAACAAACTGTCCAGGACCATTTACAAATAAATAAATAACAGAGGAGACAGGTTTTCACCTTGCCTTTAATTAAGATGCACAAACCTGGAAGATAAAACTGATTGTGTCATTACAGTCATTTTGTCTTGATTTCTGTAATCTTCATTTACATCTGTTCCACCAATTATCAATATGTAATTAACTTTTGCATCTGAATGAAAAGTTAAATGGCTCATTTCAAATTCCGAAATAAACCGCTAGTAATTGGAGAGTATTTAGTACATATTTTTTGTCAATAGAAACACTTATAATGTCAATTGTATCTGCATTTAACTATGTTGTCAACAAGGCTCAAATTCTTAACACAAATATTGTTAAAATACACAATGCAATGTATCATATTGATTGTTGTTTGCTAAATCCCCGATCTCCAAATATAGGTATGGCAAAGTCTATGATTTGTGTACAGATATCAAAAAACTATGTGGATAACAAACAAAATAAAAGGCGCACAATGGCATTATATGATTAGGATTCTAAGAACGTTTCAATGAGTTCTAACAAGGAGTTTAGGAGGAGTCACGATTACAAAGATGGTACCCACAGGTGAAGCAACGGCAAAGTCCGCGAATTTGCGTAGGGAAACCCTAAAATAGTTCGAAAAAAAAAATAGATGAACAATAGCTTTATACTGGTGAAGATTCTGAAAACTTTCATTTACTTTTGATTAGGGGTTTAGTTTGAGTAGCGGATACAAATAAGTACTATAGTTTCAGGATATGTCAAGCCCATGTTACGGCAAAGTAAACCCCAAAATTGTTCAGATGGAAATAGGAGGCGCAAAAATACATCATGTAAGTACGATTTTGTAAAAGATTCGCAAAATTCTGTCAATAGAAATAAGAAGATGTGGTATGAGTGCCAATGAGACAACTCTCCATCAAGTCACAATGTGTAAAAAGTAAACAATTATAGGTCAAAGTACGGCCTTCAACACGGAACATTGGCTCACACCGAACAGCAAGCTATAAAGGGCCCCAAAATGACTAGTGTAAAACAATTCAAACAGGAAAACCAACGGTCTAATCTATATAAAAAAACGAGAAACGAGAACCATATCAACAAACGACAACCCCTGAAACAGGTTCCTGACTTAGGACAAGCACTTCTTCAGCTTTGAGGAAACAAAAAAGGACAGACGGACAAAGGAGGAACGAACGCCAACACATCACTATATACCTCCACTTACAGAAAGCCGGGGTACAATAAAAATTCAAGTGATTGAATAGAGCTTATCGCTATTTGGGAATCTGCGACACTTGACCAGAGAATCTGCAACACCTGAACTATTAACGTCATACAAGAATCACGCTCCATTTGTGGCTTCAGACATTTTCTATTGTGACATCTTAATTTTAGGGGAACCTTTGTGATGTCCAGAAATGGCGAATAAATATCGATAAGGTGTATAAGAGACAACTTTCCATCAAAGACTAAAAGATAAGGATGGAAATAGCTACAGATCACCGAACGACCTTCAACATGGGCAAAGCCAATAAGAGGTATGGGAAAACAACGTGAAACAACAAAAAAAGGAAAACCAATGGTTTGATTTTAGATAATAACATTAAACGAAAACAAACTACAGAAAGCAGAGTTTTGAGTTTATTTAAATCCTTACTACCATACTGAGAAAGTTGATTTTGGAGCGTTATATGTGGTGTATTGTTAAATAAACGTGTGACAAGGAATAAAGATCATATTATTTACTGTATACAACTGCAACAGTTAAAATATATACTCACCTTGTAGTAATTTCCCAGAGCGAAATGCATGAAGACCTATGATTAATTTAATGCTGTTTGCTTTCACATAGCTCTTAAAATCGCCTTCGTCACTGAACTCTTCTGGTGACGTTAGAGTGCACTTATAGTGCACATCCGACAAATATGTTCTGCAATAATATAATGGAGTGTTAGTATAGTCGACAGGAGACAAATATAAGCAGAAAGATATCAGAATATAAATAATGCATGAATCAAGCAAACTCACATCCTTCAAATAGTTAACAGTGTGCAGTATTTTTATTTGACAATTTTTTTCTACTTGTAAATACGGTCTGCGATAAACAGATCTATATACAAATGTACATTCTACAAGATAACATAACGCAACATAAGTCTGCATCAGACACCAAAGTTTAAGTATTATATGAATGAAATGTACCCTTACATTATTAAGAAACTGAACATTGATTTAAAAAAAACAACTCTTTATAAATTGCATGCGTCTGAAGCGCTTTTCTGGGTTTTCCTTCATCAGGAAAGCTCAAAACCGAATATTTTAAAGCCAAGAATGTAAAAGAACCGAAACAGTTGAAGAGCTATATATGCATATATGTATATGACCAAAAAGGAACTAAACATAATAGCCAATATAAAAAAAAAGATGTATTATGATTGCCAATGAGACAACCCATATTGCACAGTCAGCTATAAAATAACAAATGTAAAACAATTCAAAAGATAAAACTAACGGCCTGATTTATGTACAAAATAATGAACGAAAAACAAATATGATCCACAGAAACAAACGACCACTGAATTACAGGCTCCTGACTTGGACAGGCACATACAGAATGTGGCGGGGTTAAACTAATTTGAATGCGCCAACTCTCCCCTAACCTGGGACAGTGGTGTAACAGTACAACATAAGAACAAACCAAAAAAATCTGTTGAAAAGGGCTTAGCTTATCAGATAGATACAAAGAAGACATATGAGGCCAACTTAACTTTTAAACGTCAAATTCTATCAATATCCTAGATTGAGCCAATAGAGTAACGTTGACTTCCGACTGAGCTGTACTAAACACCAGCAGTACCAGATAAAATTTAGTATTGTAAGGTAGATCGGGGCTTTTTCGCCATCTTGGATTGTAAAATAGCAGAAAACAATATGTACAGATCTTATTTCTTAAATGGAGTATGGAAATTTTGAGAAAGGAATGAAATTCATTTGAAAGTTTGTTTATCTTCATATTGTCTTAATGTTGTGATCAAAGATCAATTAATTTATGTAAAAAATTTAAACTGATTTGGTCATTAAAGGCGCTCAAATTCAAGCTTAAATATGAAAAATCTATCAAATATGCCACAAATCGTCCGTTTTCAGATGTTTTTTGTCTAAAATGTAAGTGGTCGCATTCATGTTCAGTCTCAACCCTTTACATATGTTATGTATTATCATCAAATACAACATATATTTAAATATTAAGACTGAACACAAGTGCGGCCACTTCCATTTTAGACAAAAACCGTCTAATAATTAGCACAATTGCTAAAATTATGAGAATTTCAGTAATTTTGAAGAAATTAATGATCCTAGTTCCTGGTGCATGTGCATTGTATTGTAAAATAAAACCACCTATATTTATTTAACAAAAGTATTCTTCTTTCCAAAAATAGTTAAAAATTTACATTTTTAACAAATTCGTAAAATTGCTTTATTTTGAGACCAAAAAGGGGCCTTACCGGACTTACTCCTTTGTCTCAACTTAACCACATAGGGGAGATAACCGATAATTTAAATTTATAAAGGAATTTTACATAGTAAATTTAAATTATTTGTTTTGTTTTGTAGAAAGAGAACAAAGAGGATGACCCAATTTTGTTTGTTCTAAAAGCACATTATAAATCTCTTCTTAAATTTACCTTTAGAATTCTTTTATTTAGTTTTCTTTCTATTCACACAAAAGTGGGTTTTCCGTGTACACTATATACATAATCTAATAATTTTACACATCCTGTATCTTGAAGCTAATGTCTTTGACAAATACGTTTTATTATATTTTTGAAATTTACATAAAAAAATTGAAATTCTATCATTTTTATTTAGCCATCTCCCCTTTTTTTCCCCATGCAACCTTCCAATCAATATACCTTATTCTCTCAATTGTATGCAGGTTTCCACTTCCTTTCTGAAGATGTGATATCAACAGTATATTCATGGTGGCTTTTGATCTACAATAAATTAGTGGCAGATATTCCTTTAATTTTCTGAGGCGCATGAACGTGGATAGAGGGGAGCTTATGTTAAACAAAGAACAACAAATTGTCATGCATAAGTTTACGTCATTAAAATTGACATACTTTAATTGTACTCTACAACAGGTAACGAAAAAAACTTAATTTCCTGGGTTAGAGTGGGTCTTTGAGTATATATTTGTAAATTTCTTTCTATTAGCCATCACAATACGGAACTTATCTAATATTTTGTCGAATTTAGGCCTGTTAATACACATACACATATAACATGTACAACATGTACAACATGTACACTATTTGTTTGACTTTATAAATATTTCAATTAACATATATAAGTTACTTATGGAAACGCTGTAATTATTATAATACTATCAAAATGAATATCTGTGGATTTGAGAACAATGGCAGCAGGTCAAGAGAGATAACAATATTGCATGACCTAGTCTGGCCATACATTAGTATTACGGAAAACCAAAAATTATTGTAATAATTCACATACTTCATTGTATTCTTACCAGTCATACGTATTTATCCATACTGTATTTGTTCGTCCCACTTAAAGAATATAACGGATACCGGGTTACATGAGACAGAGTCCTCCAAAGTTGTTGCTGTAAACATTGAAAACGAAAGTGAAACTACCCGGAAACGCCCACTACATATAATATCTAGTTAAAAGACGGACATATTCTTTAAGATTCCGGAGGCTTGACAGTTGGTTTAATAACAATTTAACTATTAGATTGGAATTCATATGGTATGATTTAAATGTATTGAATTAGGCGAGGCGAAAAATAACGTAAAATCATCCTTTCATAGATTCTTGTTGTCGAAACATTTTTTGTTATTTCAGAAAAAACAACAACATCTTTTTACTTTTTTGTAGCAACTCCCAATGCTTCCATATGCATAAAGCTAGGACACGTTAGATCACGTTATGATTCTATATTAAGTTCTCGATTAAAAAGGGACACAAATTTGTCAAAATTCCGTATAAATAAATTGAATTCTGTATATACATAATTATAAACTAAGCAGTCGGAAAGCTGACCCGGTTTGACCCCATTTCTTAAAGCAACAATGAAAGTCATGTGATTACCATATATGGGCATTTTTACCAAAAAGTGAAGCCGTTTTTGGAATTTGTAGTGTTTTGCATGAATTAAAACTAATTTGCTTTTAAGTGAACATTCTTGAGTATATAAGAAATATATTGATTCACTCAATTATGGATTAAACTCATTTTTTCTCTCAAAATGTGTCTTCAAAGTCTAGGTGTTGACCAAAAAAATTAGTCACAGGAAATTGAAATCGTAATTTTCTTTCTTAACTTCTCGGTAAGCTATGCTGAATTTAAATTATGTTATGTAACATAACTTGGACTATGATATGTCAAATTTGTGCCACTTAATACGCTGTAATACGCAAATGTGCCACTTCGATGTGTCGATATTTCTGACGAAGCGGGGCCGATAGTAATTTACGAGTTACGTCCCTTTGTTTGACACTCTCATGAACAAACTTTATTATATTAAGCACCATATGCTGTTATTTACACGTGGATATTATTCAAATAATTTTATTAAATATATTTTGATACTAAAGACATGTGCAAAAAATTAGAGAAAGACATTTTATCACTTTTCAGAATTCAGTCTCAGTGAAATAGGCCCTATGTGCCATAATATTATTATTTAAAGAGTTAATTTAGGTAATATTTATATTTTGATAAGTATTTTACTGTTGTAGCCAAATTAATTCAACACAGAAATAAATTTCTACTACATTATTACAAGGGTAGCCAAAATATTCATGAATAATGGATCAAGGCAGGATTAAAATGATCAAAACAGGAATTCCTTTTCATTACTGATACTTGGTCATACCTTATTCATTTAAACTTAAAAGAGATCATAATGAAAGTATTCTGAATGTAAATTCTTCATTATTTGAAATAAAATGAAATTAGTTTGCAATCAGTGTATGAACAAACTAAATATAACAATAAATTTTGTCTCATTGATTCCATGCAAGTTCTAATGAATGGACTCAAATTATAAAAAAAAACACTAAACCAATAAATAAATGGTTCTAATCATGAACTTGAAAATAAATTAGAACAAAAAGACTCGGTCTAATATATTTCTTCTTCTATTTAAAAAAATAATAACTATGCATTTTATATTTATATAAAAGTATTTCAGAGCAGTTTCTGAGTGCTAAGTCAACAATTATGTTTTAGATCACAAGTCAAAAGTAAGTCACACTTCATGTCAGTATGAACATGCTTTGAATAAGAGTGATTAAAATGCTAGTCTGAAAGAGATTGTTTTAAGTTCAAATTTAGGACAAGGCTTTTTATTTACTTTTGCAGGATTCCTTCATCACAATTTTTTATAATATTATAAACAATGAATGAGTTTTGTTTAGTAATCTTAATTAAGCAGTTAAGGTTGTGCAAAGACAGTATAAAATTTCCATACCTTGTTTTAGTTAAGTCAATCATTTCACTGACTTAAAGAGAATAATTAATCCAATCAAATATTCACAGCTGAACTCGCCATTGCTTTTCAAACAAACACACTAAATGTGTGTACATTGTGTTCAGATGCAAGTTGACATCGATGTGTAAGACCAAAAAACTACAATGTCAAAAAATGTCTTTCGTTTGGAATTTAGTTCGAACGGGGTTTCCTAAGGGTTGATAGAACGTTAGACTTGATTTGTTTTTTAACTTCGAGATACGTATTATTAATTTTTTAAATAGTATATATAATCTTTGTTTATCTGTGAAAAAAAGAAGGAAAAATAACAGACAATTTCGCATTATTTATAAACGACGATCAACGGCGTTACGTAATTGTTAAAAGACGGCCAAATTAACATGTTTAAGTATTATTTTCTTTAATAATGTGAACCATGCTTAAAAAATCGAAAAAAAAATGTATTTCTGACCCTAATGGCAAGTAAGAAACAGAAAAAAGAAAAATTTCTAAATTGGCGCCAAATTATTTTTTCCGCGAAATTAACGCAATTTCAGAATGGCGGGTTTTAATATCAGTCCCATTGTTGTCTTAAGAAAGTAGCAACAACGGTCGTTTCTAAGGGCTTGCTTTCCGACTGTAAGTACTTTATTACCTTAAGCTTTACAGCTCATCGATGTAAACAAGAAATAACAAGTTATAATTGCAATAAAACATAGAGTGTCAATTGTTTTTGTAAAATACTATCCCTAATTTTAAAAATCAATGATAATAAATTTTCCCCAAAAAAGACAACTGCTTTACATTTTGTAGACTAAACAACTGTATCAGTTTAATACGCTCGGTCTATACCAACAACATTATTTTATAGACTTTGGCGAGTCTCTTTATGCCGAACACACATAATTATTTCTGTATATACATAATTCGATTTCTGTATATACGTAATTCGATATACGTGTGTACGTAATTATTTTTGTATATACGTAAATCGAATTGTGTATATACGTAATAAGTATTTTTGACCTTGATTCCGCGCCATACTTTCCAATGACAGTAAGACTGAAGTAATAATAATTCAAAATATTCAATTGAAAGTAGCATGTAATTTTGTTTATGTAAATTTAGGATTAAAACATTATAGTTATTCGAATATCTTTTATAAACACTGCATTTAATTTATGTAATAGAGAATAAACGTATTTACACTTTTGGTATTTAGCCTCCGAATGACCTTAGATCTACTCGAATTAAGGAATAACAGTACTGTAGTTGAAGAGTTGCCACCGTCAATTGTAGATTTGACGGTCGCAAATGCAGTTTTACTGGCGACGCGTAGCGAGACAGTAAAACGGAGATTTGCGACCGTCAAATCAAAATTGACGGTGGCAACTCTTCAACTACAGTACTGTTATTCCGATTCTAATGCATTACAAAAAGAAATAATACGATAAAACCTGAAAAAATGTCTAAATTTGACAAATAAAAAAAAATCCGCGAAACTTTATGAATGATTTTGGCGCAAAGACGTCATGGCTAAACATGACGTCATACAAATGAAAACTTACAAACTGGAGATTATTACGTTACCTGTACGATTCAAATTCGGATAGAATTACATTAAAACGGCGAATTCGAGGTAGGTGTTGTTTTATTTTCGATTATATAGAAGTAATCGAACATTTGTTGATTCAATCAATTCAAAATGGCGGGTCCCTCCTTAGTTACGCCTGGTCAACTGTGGATTTGACGGCAACTTTAAGCCAATGAAAAAAATTGTTACATACAAATTGCATTAGAATCACCTTTTGACGTCAGGCAACAATCACTTTTAATTGTGACGTCAAATGTTTTGAATTATGATGTCAAAGTTTACGGGAACCTGTGTGATTTTACGTAATGGCGGACAAATTTGCATACAAGTGTAAATACGTCTATAGTGATACTACAAATACATATATAGATTAAACAACAACAACAACACATAGCTGTGTATTATATCAATTCATTTGACATCTTCCACAGAGTAAATATTAAAAATAAATAATGAATGTCGTTTATTGCTGTATATCATATTTGTTTTTTATTCATTGTTTTGTACATACATCAGGCAGTTAGTTTTCTTTTTTGAAATGTTTTTACATTTGTCATTACGGGACCTGTTATAGCTGACAGTGCGATATGGATATTGCTCATTGTTGAAGGCCTTACGGTGACCTTTTGCTGCTAACTTCTATGTCATTTGGTCTCTGTTGGAGAGTTGTCTCATTGCCAATCATACCATATCTCCTAATTTTATATTTCTAGACTAAAACGGTTTTCGAAAATGTACATGTTTGATTGTATCTTCTTATTTTCATACTTGACGAATCTCATGAGTTTTGGGGTATGTAAAAGTGTCGTCAACAGATTTCTATAATAAATATAATTGGAAAAGGCGTGCAAGCATTCATTAACCTCATTTTTTTAAAATTTGTAAAATGATATGTATATTATATCAGGCGTTAAACAAAGAAAAAAACACCTTAAAACAAAAGTTTGATATATGTACAAGATAGTGTACTGTCTTACATTATGATCGACGCACACGAATAAACAACAATAATATATCAATCTTGTTTATAAACATTTACTTTTAAAATAAACAAAATGACAAAATATATAAGTTAAGAAATTACATTTCTATTTGGATGTTAAATGGACAAAAAGAATGAACAGGTATGATTTTTTTCTCTTTTTATATACGTTTACTTATATTATCACCTTAACGGCTATTCATTTTTTTTTCAAAGCTTATCTCAGAAACGTTAATGGTCCTTTAATTTAATTTCTATATATACATTATATGTAGTGCACATTATTATATCATTAGCTAGCCCACTTGTCACATTCCTGTTATTCAAGTTGGACCACTATACCTTTAATCTGTTACATGAAACCAATCACTAAAGACTATTTCTTATTGTAGACTTTTTTATGAGTAAACAAGCCATGTTTTTATAGTAATGCTTATACAGTTTGTTGTTTTGGTTTTTAGACATATCATTAAAATTGGCTGCTGGAAAAAATTGGCTGCTACCTTGATTGGCTGCTAAAAGTGGCTGCTAGCTTGAGTCTGGTTATTTTACTATATAGATAGAAGTATTTGTTATTTTCGTGTATATTTTCTTAAATTACTTATAACTAAAATCTTATGACTAAGAAGAAAAGTGTCTTGTTGTTCAGTGCATGTTTATTTTGTTAAACTTTGCGACCGTTTATTTTCCTTTTATATAAAGCCTCGGTTGTATGCCATAATGGTGTTCTACATTGATCCTCTCGAGCTGGCCAATCGTAGACTTAAAAATGTGCATACCGTTATTGTATATCTGTTGTTTACATATAAATACTCGAATACAAAATATTGAAATGAAATAATTGCAATTACCTTTTTCTGAGGAATAACATTCTTCTGGAAAATCTACATATTAAAGTGTGTTTTATTCATTTTTGTTTATTTGAAGCATTCTTTGATATCTTGTAGCATGCATTACCATCAGTTATCAACCTCAATGTAGGAGGATATTTCTTCACAACGAGGCTATCGACTTTGCGAAAATATGAAGACTCGATGTTGGCAGCCATGTTCAGTGAAAGATACACACTAGACAAAGACAAAGATGAAAATTTCTTTTTGGATATGGATGGAAGTAGATTTAAGCACATACTTAATTACCTCCGCAATGAACAACATCTTCCGCCGCGTAATATTGCACAGGAAGTTTTAGCAGACGCTACATATTTAGGCATAAACGCACTTGTTGACCAAATTAGGTCACTTGATCATGACTGGGAAGATGTTCGCAATTCTGTTCCATATTATTCCGAAATGAAAGAAAAAATCATTAAACTGGGCGAGACAGTTGATGCCCACTCCGAAGTACCGCCATCTTGGAAATTTCACCCACATGTGATTCTTGACTTCATCATAGATGATGGTTTGCGGATAAATCAAGATCTTTATCAGAAAAGCAGAAAAATTCTAAGACAAGGCAACATTGAAATTAACTGTCCTACTTACGAGGACGCCGTTGCCCTTGCTGGTTGCCTTTACAAAGACATTCTTAACGATGGCTACAACGTAAAAATCGAAGAATTATTTCCCTGCTCTGGACAAGTCTGCGGTGATCAGCCGATTTCAGAGATCGGTAGTACAATTTCCACAGATGAAAATATAGAAGTGTACACAAACTTCCGTTTTATGCTCATATTTGATTGGAAAAAGTTTCCTTCCACTGAATTATAAATACAAATGTTTCAAAACGCATTTTCTTCTAACTAGTATTATACATAACAAATTATTACAAAATAACGTGATATAGAAAAGGGTATCCCAAAAAGGCAAAATTCTTAAGAAAATGAAATCAGCAGAACAATGATATCAACATGATGAAGGAAATGTAGGGTATACGTCAGCTCAATGACAAAAATATCTAAAACACATCTAGAAGCCAACTTACCGCACTAGTATTCAACAATAGCTCTCGTTTTAATATGTCTATTATGAACTTAAATGCCTCTTTGTTTATTGATGCCTCTTTTGTTGTCGTTGAGATCAATCGCTTAGGGACGACCATTTGATATTCTGGGGGAGGGGGGAAAGCGGGCTAGGAGGATTTGTTTTGGCTGTTTTTTTTAATTTTGTAGACTATAAGGACAGATTATTTATTTTCTGTACTGTTGAAGCATGATTTTTCTTTTTCAGTAAAACAAGGGACTGATTATTTATTTTCACAATTGTTTATTAAAATCAGTCGGATCCAGGACCAATCGAGTATATCTTATTATAATCCTTTGTAATAAATTCCATTTTCTTTGTACATGTATCTATAGTTATATAGAATTGGTTTACGCAATGTATGATAATATTTTTTTTGTTTTGGAATACTTTTTAGCATTTATTTTTGTACTTTTAAAGAAACTCACACGTGCTTGTAATTTTAATAGTGTGAGAATTCTTAGAAAAGAATCGCAGAGCTTAGTCTGTGTTCCTTATTATATAAAAGGTGTTTCAGTTAAGGTCGTATGGACCTAGGCCTATCCTCATCAGGTATCCCTGGTCTATGTTTTCCTTTTTGTAATATTAAGAGTTGTTCGAATTTGATGTTTACGTATGGGGATATTAAAGATCACAATGTGTACATTTTAAATATCAAATACCTGTCCTCCAAAATTGAGTTGGATGGTGTTATTATCAAGTTTCTAGACATAACTGTCTTCAAAGGTGAAAAATTTGAAAAAAAATCTAATTTTAGACATTAAACTTTATAGAAAACCAGCTGATAATTTTCAATATCTTTAACAGACATCAGCCCACCCTATGTCAGTATACAGATGCTTCATAATTGCAGAAATTATTCGCATTATTAGGTCTTCCAACAACTGAAAAGACCTCTATGAAGGAGTTCAATTTTTTAAGTCAAAATTCTTAAAAGAGGACATTGCAAACATTAGATCGACAATATTATAACAAACACAAGAAAAAAAGAAAGAAAAGAATCTTTAAAATATAATTATAAGAATAAGAAAGCGGCTCCATCACTCGTTTTAGCAACAAGATTTAATACGGTATTTAAAGGAATCGGCAGAGCTATAAGAAAACATTGGCACCTTTTCGAACAAAACAGAAAAGCAAAATTTTAATTTCCAGTCGGGTCTACTGGATTGGTCCTGGACCCGACTGATTTCAATATAATTCGAAATTAATCCAACTTAATCATCATTCTCTGGAAGTGAATATTCTGCATTCAAAACTGTATATATTGCATACGTACAAAAACAATATAGGTTAAAATGGGAAAAGGTATTAAAGTTAGGTAAATGTTCACGAGACAATATACCTCAACTTATCAAGTCATCTTCCGGTTTGTTGGTGAAACAAGAAAAACACTTGTTTCTATCATGTAAAGTAGACAAATACGATCCCATAAATCGATTATCAGATTTTCATCATATTTATATTGTACAATATCAGCTACTAGACACAATATGAAGCCTTTTTGAACTCGTTTGCTGCATTCACTCGACAAAAAGCTTCGTGTTGAGACTTGCAGTTGATATTTTACAATATCAATATGCAGACATATAGAATAACCATACATTGTCTCGAAATATAAATTTTATTTGTACAAGGCTTAAAAACAGGTAGAAAGCGAGGCTGTGTCGAGCATTTCTATCCTGTTTTGAGCCGACTACAAATGAAAATTATATTTCGAGACAATGTATGGTTATTCTTTATATACTGCAACTCCTATAACTGTTCCAAATAAAATATTTAGGGCCGTTAAAAAAAACATCATTTTTTAATTTGGAGCGAACGACGTAAAAATTTCGCGAATCTGTACTTTTAATGACGACATTAATAAATCTCTATGGAAACGCATTGTCATAAACTAGGCGATATACGTTCAGTGATTGCATATCACAAATGATTATACGGTCAATGCAATTTGACTGCGCAAATAGTACAGCTGCAGTAAATAACATGATATCAATATGCAGACAGCCTGATAACCGGTATATATCTGGATATATTAATTTCTACTATAACTATTTGCATTCGAATTTTTACTGAACTTTGAAAAATCAGAATTCCAATTTCTTTAAGAGGATTTCTATCCTACAAAATTCCAATTTGTTCTGTGAAAAATCATCAAAGATACCAAGCTTCTAATGTTGTACTCCATACTCGCTTTTCGTCTACAAGAGAGTCATATTAGTGGTGCTCGAATAAAAAAAAGTTAAAAGGCCAAATAGAGTACAAAGTTGAAGAGTCTTGAGGACCAGAAATCCCGAAAGGTTTTGTCAAATACAGCTGAGGTAATATATTCCTGTGGTAGAACATCCTTATTAAAAATTAAATGCAAATTTTGTAAACAGTTAATTTATTTATATTACCATATCAATGATAAATCAGGTCATCGGAGAAATGCTGACTACTGGACTAGTGTAACATATTCTTTATCATCAAACAGAAAAAAGCCAAAAACAAACAAAAAAAGCAGTAACAACACCAGTATACGCTAAAGGTTTGACGATTTTTAAAACCAAAATTACAATAAATTGTGTTCTCACCAAATTTACGTTTTTTTCAACACAAAACAACGTGTTGTATCACAGCGTGCATGATATTTATACGAGTGATCTTTCAAATATGTTTATTTACGCATTTTATTATTATGACCTTTCATTTTTTAACTTTTCTAATGTTAAAGGGTTGATTCTTGTCTCCGTGACAATAACCTGACGTCTCGTTAAACATATTGTTTTTTCTATTTTGATGTAATTAGTCTCTTTTTAATTTTTCGTTTTGTATTAGTTTGTATATAATATATATGTATGTATGCTTTCTTTTTCACATTTGACATTTACGAAACAATTTACTTTACATTTAATGACAAAACATGATATTTTTCTCGTAATTAACCATCTATCATAGCCAGTTTTATCAGTCTTAAACTGACATAAAACATCTTCTTATAAAACGGTAAACAAATTTACTGATTATTACAACAAAATTATTGCGGAGGAAAGATGCATAAATTTGTTGTCCTATGTGTCCTTGTTATAGTTTCAACTTGCATAGCACAGAAGACAAAAGGACGACCAAAAATCGTTAAACCTAAAGGTAAGACAACTAGAAGCTTCTATGAACCTGAATCGCTAACCTGACAAATTCACCCGAAGTTGCTAACGAGAAAAGGAACCTCTGGTAAATTGAAACTTGAATGGCTTTGTTTTTATCAATCCCCAAAGATTCGAAACTCGCGCATTTAGTTTGATAGGAGAAGATTTTTTAAATTGACCAATGAGAGTCCAAAATTGCCTCTGTTTGACATGTTTTTCATCCGATCAAAATTAAACGAGGATCTTTTGCGGAAGACCTTAAATTATATATCATGTCCGCAAAGTTTGCTTAAAGTACAAGAAGTGGTTTCAGAGAGGAAGATGATAATGCTGAATGAAATACATGCGTTTCAAAAGTAGACTTCACCTTTAAAGAGCTAACGTGGTTTTGGAATACTTAGCTGTTTCAGGCCGTCCAAAATAATTCTTTTTGATACTAACTTATTCAAAACATGATTGGAAAGAAGGATGAATAATCACCATTAAAAGGAAACTCAAAAAACAAAAGGTCATGCTGATTTATGATAACATTATCAACTGAAATTGGTACTTTTCAATTCGGTGTACTGGAATTATTAAAAAAGATGTAAGTTTAATGACGAGTTAGAATAATATGTCTACTTTGAATACGAGCGTACCTTTAAAATCTAAAATTATAATATTTCAGACAAATTAGAGATTCCTTTCTGCAACTGTTTAGATTTGTTTTATTGGTTTATACTGAAACCAAAACACGATTTTATGAATCCGTTCCATGGTTTTGTTCTTGTGATTCCCCCGTTCAAAAGAAGGGGTATATTGTTTTACCTCTGTATGTGTCTGTTCGTATATCATTCCGTAACACATTGCTGTCGCATTTTTACATCAATTACAAGTTAAGGCATAGATTCTTGAAATCTGACACCAAGTTTTCTCTGGTTATGTCATACCTTATGACACATTTTCATTTCCTTCTATGTTTTATTTCTTGATTCCCAATTTTTTAAACGTTTATTGACTATATTACATCAAATTTTCTTATCTACCAAAAATCTTGACAATGTCATGCACATTTAGTCAACAACATTGAAAGTGGGAATATTTTAATTTTACGATTTTATTTTATTTTGTTTTGTTGGTTTTTTTTTTTTGGGGGAGGGGTAGTTTTCTTTCTCTGTTGTATTTGTATTTGGTTTGTTTAATATTTTGTTTATTTTTTCGTTTATTGTTAGTGTTTTGTTTCAGTTTCTTTTCTATTCATGTAATTATTTATAATTCAATGATGTAAATATTTTTTTAGGAATTTCAGTCAACACAGATATTGAGAAGTGTCGAACTTGTAGCCGGTATTTTAAAGGAGACAACAGGGAGCTGTGTAACAATTTGTTTTGCAGCAGTAAGGCTTTAATGATAATATTTTAAGAGTAACATGAATATATTAAAGTTTGGATTGAAAACAAAATATTAAAAGATTATGAGTTCAGTCGCGTGGGAAACCATTCTACTTAAACTGGCCAGAGCTTTTGATAGGACGCCAGTTTATAAAGACGTTGTAAGATGTCACTGCATGGTCTCCAATGAGATTTCCTATTTGAAAAATTATGTTTGTAAAAGTTTGGGGCATGCTAATGTTATGAATCGTAAAATAGAATTGCGATTTTATGGATTCTATTCAGAATGACGTTGTTTCGATAACTTGCTATGTAACCACTGAGATGCAATCGAGTATAAAATGATTAGAAAAAAGTGAAAACAACACGTTATAAATTTCATCCGTCCGGAGCGTTTTTCTGGATTTACCTTCATCAGGAACGCTCAAAGCCGAATATTAGAAAGCCAAGGATGTATAAGAACCGAAACAGTTGAAGAGTTGTTTGACCAAAAAGTACCTAAAAAAAATACAAAATCCATCTAAGGTCAACTTTGCCTGAGGGAGTCGAAACCTCAGTTTCTTTATAGTTAAAAATTTTATAAACGGACATTTTCAGAAAGGTTTGTTATAAATCATGTCAGTACCGAAGCACCTACATTGTACTACTGAGCTGATGATACCCTCGGGGACTGATAGTCCACCAGCAGAGGTATCGATTCAGTGCTGTATAAAATGAAAACAACACATTATAAATTTCATGCATCCGAAGCGCTTTTCTGGATTTATCTTCATCAGGAACGCTTAAAGTCAAGCCAAGAATGTATAAGAATCGGAACAGTTGAAGAGCTATATGACCAAAAAGGACCTAAAAAAATACCAAATCCATCTAAGGTACACTTTGCCTGAGGAGTTGAAACCTTAGTTTTATTATATATTTAAAAATTTATAGAAGTATCGTTTGGTATAACCTGTATACATATTTCTATAAATGCATAGGCTGTTTCTTATTTTCACAGAAGACAAAACCAGAAAAAACTTGAAAAGTCCTCAAATATGCAGTTCGTGTACTAGAAAGTTTACAATCCTGAAGAAACAGCAGACGTGTAAGGAAGTTTTCTGTACAGGACCTAGTATGTATAATACATTTCTCTTGACATGATATAAATGGCATATATTTTCATTTTACGGTTTGGGTTGGGATGGAGGTTTGGAACGGTCAAGCTCAAAAATTAAAAGCCAAGGATTATGAGTACAAAAACACGTACAGAGCTATATTACTAAAAAAATGTAAAAAAAGTAAATTTATCTAAGGCCAATTTGCCTGAGGGAGTTGGAGACTTAGTTATCTAATAATGTCATAATTTATCAAAAAATAATACAAGACAATTTTGTTATAAATCTTGTCAGTCCCGGAAGTGTATATTTTTTTTTTTTACAATTATAACTTATGAGAATCACAATGATATAAAACATCCACCTATAATAATAGTCATGTACCTTTAGTCAATAACGTTATTATCCTAAGAAATGAAAAACAAATGTTGCTTGTTTGTTTTAGTTTAGATTCACTGGTTGCTCCAATTTTAGAGAATAAAATCCAAGCCTCTAATTATTCCTGACCATGCTAATCTATGAATGCAGCTTTAGATAAATTATATTTCTCTTTAACGACACTTATCTGAACTATAGTAATTATTTTTTTTACTCTGACTGAAACACTGAAAAACCGAAATTTATAGTCTCTAATTCGTTTGTTTAGTCTAGATATGTTGGTAGATAGTTGTTTAGTTAACATCCTACAGTTTTAGAAATACACAAGTAAAGCCTCATACTATAATAATTCCTGACCTTTTAACACCATGCTTATATATGATAATTACATCCTTAGACATATTGAATTTCTCAATTTGTATTCTTCAGCAACATTTATCTGAATTAAATTTATTTTACTTTGACTGAAACCCTGAAAACCAAAATCTTATGTTCTCTTGTTTTTTTAAATGTTGTGTTAAAATAACTTTTGTAATAAAACTTTTCAAAACATTTAAAATTTGCATTATGCAGGATATGAAAAATCAACATAAATCATGCGTGCCACTAGTGGGGCAGGATCTGCTTGCCCTACAAAAGTGTATAAGAGCACCCCCTTCCTAGTTGCTGATATATCTAAGTGCAGTTAAGATGAATTATTCGACCAAAATTTAGAGTTTTCATCTGTTACGTATAGGTGGTGTATGACGTATTTTTAAAAAAGAAAATAAGATGGTATAGTAAATTTGCCAACGAGGAAAATACTCACCAAAAAACAAAGGACATTGATATTATCAAATATAGATCAGTGAACGTCCTGAATTGCACATCATAGGTTTTTATTCACTAACTAATTTACAGAAAATTCCTTTTAAACTATATGAATGATAAAAAGTAAAAGCAAAAAAAAAAAGAATTTTGTCAATTAAATCTTCACAAAAAGATACAAATACAGCAGAAAAAGAGAATGTGTGCTGCAAAGACAAATAAAGCGATGAACACTGTATAAAGCATTGATTTTATTCTGTTTCAGCGACAGTTGATCCTACCACCTTTCCCGCAAAAGCTTTGGCCTTTACAGTGGATATGCTATGTGCGTACTGCAGGGCTATAAATAATTATAATTGCCTTATACATTATGGTTGTCCACGGTAGACGGATGTGTACAACAAGACACACAAGCTAATCTTAAATTACTTTGTTTATAGTTCGTTAATCATGAATAAAATTTATCCAAACTATGCAGGTTTGTTATTATTTGTTTTAGTTTTACGCTATGTGTCGTCTTGATAGGCAAAAGTGGATCGGGGAGAGGGACAATCGGATAAATATCTACCTAAATATCAAAGGACACTCGAGGAGGTATACATCTTCAGATCACCGAATCACAAATTTTGTCTTTTGAAGGGAAGTAACTCCATGATTTGGTACGAAGTTTGCTAAAACAAAAAAGTAACTCCATGATTGTGTACGGGAACAAACAAAAATAACTATGACAATAAAAAATATATTCTAAAGAAGGTATGATCAGAAGATGCACAATGACTACACATTGGTCAATGTATTGATTACATTCAAACTACAGTATTTCAATAGAAGAAAATAAATTTATACGTTATGACTTATTCCGTGCATGCTTAGGGGATGATTCGAATTGAGGAAAATTTTGTTTCATTAATTCTTTATTCAAATCAAATGTATTGTAACGTTCCGGGGTTTTCTTGTCAGGATACCTGTCGTTACTTATGTGGGCCTCCGGTGAAGGAAATAATAATAAACATCATATTGGAGTTCATAAACTATTATTTCTGTTTAAGCAATACAACAAATACAGTGGTTCATGAAACCAAATACGTTAATAATATATACAAAAATAAGTAATACAGCAAGGTGCATTACTTGCACCAAGTTAATAAAATAATTCTTCTAGCGCTCGGTGCAAGAAAATCTACTTGGGACACGGCATTCTAATACTCTGCATACTTGGTGCAAGAAAATCTACTTGGGACACTGCATTCTAATACTCTGCGTACTTGGTGCAGGAAAATCTACTTGGGGCACTGCATTATAAAACTCTGCATACTTGGTACAGGAAAATCTACTTGGTGCACTGCTTTCTAATACTCAGCATACTCGGTGCATGGTTAGCGATTTACCCGAGCAAACAGTACGTCAGCATTTTTATATGAAGACTTGGTTAATTATCAAGTCTATTAAATATTATCACCAAGCACTTTTACTTGGTGCAGCAAATTAGAATTTAAGAGATACTGTTAACTGCATGGAGGTTCTTGGAGAAAACTCCCAGTAGGAACATGCGTTCCGTATTTTATACAAAATCGTCGTTACGTGTGACGAAATACACAAGTTATTCATAAACAAGAACAGGAACACGTAACGTTACATTTGGCGCGTTATATTGAAACTAAGTATAAACAAATACAAAATGAACAATTACACACATAAATAAAGTCGATATATAGATTTAAAGAAGTCAGTATATAATATAAGGTCCAGGTAAGCTATTTCTTCTGTAAAATACGAACCAGAACACAACAACGGACATCTGCATATATCAAGTGTGGAACGGAGACCACAGTGATTATATAAACACATCTATCTTATTTACACAAGTTAAACCACAGTAAAATTATCAGCTTTCAAATCACCGGGGCGTAACACTACCCCCTACCTTATATAAAAAGGATTTGTTCTCAAATATGAGAGTATGTATGTCATGCAGATGTCATTTCATAATGTAATATAAAATCAACACAGAATGTCTCACTTCGTGAGCAACTTGGTTAAGGTAGTCTCTTGGTGTAAGATTAAAACTAATAATGTTTAGTAAGAAACACATCATAGAAATATTAAATATAACAATCCATCATTCAATCATGCAGGTATTTCCACTCTTCAGACTGTCTTCCTCTTCCTGTACATCGTCTTCTGTAAATGTTGATTATAATTCGGTGTTATGTATCACACTTAATAATTATATTTTGTGGTGAGATAAAAGTCCTTCATCAATATTAAAGTTAAATAAAATGTTATAGCTGTACAAATGTCTTTAATGAATGGTTGACTCGCCGCTTCAAATCTAGTTAAAATCAGTTCATATGTACAATGCTTGTTATGGTTTGCACAAAAATATATAGCTGGTATTACAACAATATCAGCATTGATAGCATGGAGACCACTAAGGACGGCACATTGCCACAGGTCCAAGTTCGGTATCCAAAAAAGCAACAGTATTCCACAGACAATATACCAGTCACAGGACTATACCGAAAATTCCCCAATACTCCACAGATATTCTCATCACAGGACGTACGGGTAAAACCCTTAAAATATATAAGCTTTCCACAGACATTCTTTCGTCACAGGAAACGACTTCAAAAATATAACATTAGCAACAGCATTCCACAGACAATATACCAGTCACAGGACTATACTGCTCCTAAAAATATGGTATATCACAGATACTCGATCACAGAAAATACTCATAAAAAATCACCAGTACTCTGGATCCACAGATATCTTCATCACAGGACGTACGAATAACACCCTTAAAATTTATACGTTTTCCACAGACATTTTCTGTCACAGGATAACTTACAAAATACAACAGCCAACCATTCTACTAATTCATGATAACATGAATATATATCAGCAACAAGAATTACTAACAAACCAATCATTTACTTGTATTTAGTTCATGTAACTCATATCCGATACAATAGCATAAAACTTGTCCGGTTCCATGGTTTTATTTTTACTCATGGAGTGTGACTAACCCTATTATTTACACATCGGGCAGATACAGAGACATTTACAATTTCTGCGTGTGTTTTATTGTGGTCAGTGTATAGTGGTAAGTTCGGACCACCACTAGTTCTTGCAAATTTTACTTCGACAGCATTAGATCAACGACAGGAAGATAACAACAACTAAATTGAACGATTCAACAAGCTTTTGTTTCTTCTTTTCAGCATATTTCTGCATCACATTCAGGAATAAATATTTAAAACATAAAAAATGAAAACATATTATACGAAAACAATATTTATAGAATTATTCTCTATAAGGACAAGCTTTTCTGACGTGTCCTTTTTCACCACAACGAAAGCATTTATTCTTTGACTCAACAGACATTCCAGCGACAGCGTTAGTTAAGCTATGATATCTTATTCTATCTGCTTGGTTAAAAGTATCAAATCTAATTGCTAAAATTTCAGCTTCATTGATATTTTTAGGCCTTGCTTCTCTTATTCTGAGACGCATTTCAGGGTCATGTAATGCATCTATAAATTGGTCCAAAGCCAATATATCTGTTACAGAGGAAGGGGCACCAGGATAAGCACAGCGAGTCATTTTTTTAATATCTTGACTGAGGGCAGATAGAGATTCATTATCTTTTCTCACTCTAGTCTGTAGCTGAGCTCGGAATATCTCAGACCTATGAACTGAACCAAATCTATTATGAAGGGCATCAACTAAGCTATCAAAATCTCGCCTTTTAAACTCGTTTAATTCATTTAAAATGGCTCTAGCGCCACCTTTCAAACTGCTAGCCAGACAGAGTGACATTGTATTATAGTCCCAACCATTAACTTCGGCTAAAATTTGAAATTGACTGAGATATTCTTCTATATCATCAGTACCATCATAGGGTTGAGGTTTCATATTAACTTTGTGTTTTTGTGTAACACCAGCATAATAACTTGGATGAGATTGTATTCCCCTGGTATTTTGACTATTATTGTAATTTTGATAGCTGCTTGTTTCAGAATTTGAAGGTATACATGCTGAATTTTGGAGCGGTTTAGGTTCTTGTACTGCATGTGTTTTTATGATTTCAACTTCTGGAACAATAATTTCTGATTTTTCAGATTGAATTTGATCAGATTTTATCTTTTGTTTATTAAATTCTTCTCTTAAATTGAATATTTGTTCTCTTAAATTTGATACAGAACTGAATATTTGTTCCTCCAAATGAATTTTCAAATCTGTCTTCCATCATAGAAAGATTTGCTGCATTTTCTTGTGTCACCATATGAAATGTGTCCCTTATTTGATTTGTGAGTGATTCAAATATTTCTCCTACTGAAGAAGAAATAGCTGGTGAACCATTAGATTGATGGGCTGCTTGAATAGATTCATAAGAATTCTGCGAACTTGTTCTCATTTCATGTGTATTATTCACCACTGTATCATCACTAGCAATTGATGATTTATCTGTTGGATTAAATTGAATTATATCAGACTGCAAAGAATCATCCATTTTAAAATAATTTTATTTTTCAAACTTCACCAGATAATTTTTTTTTTATAATTTAAAATTTAACATCCCACTTCTGACACCAATGTAACGTTCCGGGGTTTTCTTGTCAGGATATACCCGTTGTTACTTATGTGGGCCTCTGGTGAAGGAAATAATAATAAACATCATATTGGAGTTCATAAATTGTATTATTTCTGTTTAAGCAATACAACAAATACAGTGGTTCATGAAACCAAATACGTTAATAATATATACAAAAATAAGTAATACAGCAAGGTGCATTACTTGCACCAAGTTAATAAAATAATTCTTCTAGCGCTCGGTGCAAGAAAATCTACTTGGGACACGGCATTCTAATACTCTGCATACTTGGTGCAAGAAAATCTACTTGGGACACTGCATTCTAATACTCTGCGTACTTGGTGCAGGAAAATCTACTTGGGGCACTGCATTATAAAACTCTGCATACTTGGTACAGGAAAATCTACTTGGTGCACTGCTTTCTAATACTCAGCATACTCGGTGCATGGTTAGCGATTTACCCGAGCAAACAGTACGTCAGCATTTTTATATGAAGACTTGGTTAATTATCAAGTCTATTAAATATTATCACCAAGCACTTTTACTTGGTGCAGCAAATTAGAATTTAAGAGATACTGTTAACTGCATGGAGGTTCTTGGAGAGAAACTCCCAGTAGGAACATGCGTTCCGTATTTTATACAAAATCGTCGTTACGTGTGACGAAATACACAAGTTATTCATAAACAAGAACAGGAACACGTAACGTTACATTTGGCGCGTTATATTGAAACTAAGTATAAACAAATACAAAATGAACAATTACACACATAAATAAAGTCGATATATAGATTTAAAGAAGTCAGTATATAATATAAGGTCCAGGTAAGCTATTTCTTCTGTAAAATACGAACCAGAACACAACAACGGACATCTGCATATATCAAGTGTGGAACGGAGACCACAGTGATAATATAAACACATCTATCTTATTTACACAAGTTAAACCACAGTAAAATTATCAGCTTTCAAATCACCGGGGCGTAACAGTATGTCTATCACGAGAATTCATACTGACTGTTTAGTACAGAGCTTATACGACCTTCTTGGAATGAGCTTGCTTAATTTTTGGGTACAGAGCTACACATATGTATGAATTTACCCAGCACAATAATGATGAAATGTCATTATCATTGTTAATAATATTCTAATGTTTCAGTAAAGTTCATGTTTTGACCTTTTGGAATTTCCCTTGTATATATATATATATATATATATATAGATATAAAAAGATGTGGTATGAGTGCCAATGAGACAACTCTCCATCCAAGTCACAATTTGTAAAAGTAAACTATTATAGGTCAAAGTACGGCCTCCAACACGGAGCCATGGCTCACACCGAACAGCAAGCTATAAAGGGCCCCAAAAATGACTAGTGGAAATCCAACGGTCTAATCTATATAAAAAACGAGAAACGAGAAACACTTATGAACCATATCAACAAACGACAACCACTGAACATCAGGTTCCTGACTAAGAACAAGTGCAAACAAATGCAGCGAGTTTAAACGTTTTGATAGGCGCCAACCTTCACCATACCTGAAACAATAATGTAACATCACAACATAGAAAGACACACTATAAAATATCAATTGAAATGACTTAACTCAATAAAAGGACATATTAACAAAAACAAGTGAACATACACTGAACAAATAAATTTGATCTATGACACAATATAAATACAAAACTAATAAAACAAGGGGGTTAGATTTAAAACAATATCAGAAAGACAACCATAACCTTGGACAAAATGCCGCCAAATAAAATAATGTACACAGGTAAATAAAAATAATCTATTTATGATAATTATTTACAAAAATAATTTTTACAAAATAAATAATTGTGTTGTTCCGAGTATATATACATATATATATATATATATATATATTTGATTTAAATTTGCAACAGTTTTGATTCTGGAGCGCCATGGATGAGTCTTATGCAGACGAAACACTCGTTCAACTATATAAACTTGTGTTTTTTTCCCTCAAGTAACCCAATAATCATTAACAATCATGTTATGTTCCATTGTTAAACATTGTATCCTGATATTGTTAGCTTTATTAAGGAAGCATTAAGATAATTTTCAATGTCAGCTTTATACGTCTGGCGTATTAAATTATAATCCTGGCACCTTTGATAACTATTTATAAGTATAAACACAGTGTTTTGATGTAAAGGTCTCTTCGGTCATGGTGCATACCTGTGTTCACAGGAACATCTATTGGTATGTTAAGAAGTTTATTCAACAAACGCAGTATTACAATTTCCTTTAAGAAATCATACAACAGTATCCAAAAGTATGCAAAAAGCATGAACCAAGTCATTTTTTTAAATGAGGCGAAAGATACTCAGAGAACATTCAAAATTCACAAGTCGAAGAAAAACCATTTATAAACAAAAAACGAAAACTGATGCCTAGACGAACATGTCCTCAAAATCCTACACAGACAAATAAAGATTGAATTACACGAACCCTACCAATACCCTGAAGAATTACGAATCTCCGGAAGGGTATACAGCTTCTGCACCTCGTGTGGTAACCGTCGTTAATTGTATATTCTAATATGATGTTCTTCAAACGCTTTGAGTACACTACCGTGATAAAATCCGAGTATATTCATATGTCAGCTGATGGACAACGTCATGATTTGTTTGGGCTGTTCCAATCCTACTCCCACGTCGTATGCTTTTTATGAATGATTTACCTCACGTAAACGATTACGTAAGAAATCAAGGATGTTACGGGAAAATGCACGAATGGGAAACTGAAAGTCGTCAAAACATGAAAAAATAAACAAACGATGGTAAGAATTTGTATAATGTTCATATCTTCTTAAATGAAAGTAAGATAGTCAATATTTCGTCGTTTACGTCAATATTAATAGTGTGCTCAATAAAGGGAACAGCAAACATTTCCCTTCACATAATTATTATTTAAGAGCGCTTAGATCCAAAATAATTGCTGTCTTTGTCCTATTAGAATAGAAATAGTTCATGAGAGGCTTGAATTTATATTGATTTTACCACGGGTTGGTCCATTATGCTGATATGTTACCCCTCGCTGTCGCTCGTGGTTAAATATTTAGTATAAAGGGCCAACATCACGATAAATTCAAACCGCCATGAATTATTTATTAATTAATTACTTTCTATAAAAAGGACTATTCCTCTATATTCAAAAAGAGGGACGAAAGATACCAGAGGGACAGTCAAACTCATAGATTGAAAATAAACTGACAACGCCATTGCTAAAAATAAAAGACAAACAGACAAATAATAGTACAGAAGACACAACATAGAAAAACGCACCAAATTTAGACGCACCAAATTTATCAAGTGTTATTTTCATTTACTAGCACTAAAAAATTTCGGCTAATCTTTTCAAGTCCCTTTTGGTATTAAGGCTTATTGCGTATTCGGTTTTTTATTCATCATCTGCCTTTAAATTTTTGATTTTGAGATTCATGATGAAGGATGCAGAATAAAGAAACCTAATTGTATCGATAGATCGTGAACGATTTTCTTCCTAGCCGACTCCATTTCGAAGATATTATTCTCTATTTCTGTTGCATTTACAAATTTAGGATCATTAATTCCGATTAATGCAGTTTCGACACCCTTTACATACTTTACATTGCTGTGTTTCGTTTTGTCCATGATTAACCCTCCAATTTTCCGTGATTTTGGACATCTCACCGATAACTTTCTCACCAAAAAAGTTCGTTATTACAAACAGAATTCGGGATTTGTTTTCTGTGACATTACCTTTATGTTTCTTAAAAAAAGTAGGCGATCCAGCTTGAATCTAATCTTGTAAAGTTCGTTCCTTTTTCGCAAATTTATGTACTGACATTCCCAAATTTCTACAAGATAATATCCTTGTTCCCGGAGAAAGGTGGATGTATTTTGTATTCTTATCAATTTGTTTGTCCTCTGCGATCTCCATTTTGCAATTTGAATGTTTTTCGTAAGAAAGCAGTCATATCCATGATGATTACAACCATGAAATTGAAAAATGGTCGATGTTTCAGCACAAAAGCCGTCTACTGGATATGCTCCAACACACTTCTCCCTACTGTGGTTTAATTTGTGTTTAGTATCGCGATCTGTTGTTTTCTGGAGCCAATCCATCCAGTAATATGCGCTCATATATTTTTCGCGCACTTCGGGGCGGAATTCGTTATCCTCTTTCTTTCTCGTGTATGATCCGGTTGGCATTTGATGGTTCAAAGACCACAGGTACAATGCATTTGCGTCAAATCCAACATTCTTTTTGTACGTTTTTTTTTTATTAGTTATTACGAATGAACGTTTCAATCGCTTTAGCATGGTTGCGACATATCATTGAAGGTCCGCCGACAATATCTTTCTAAACTGTTTGATAAAGATCAATGTCATGCTGACCGAACAAAGAGAAGACTGCACTGCATATTTTGCTGGATTGAAACAACACTTCTCGAGCTATTCACGGTATTGACATTGCTACTTTAAAAATGTCCCCACCGTGGTTGAAATAATAGCGAATTATCCTTTCTGTTACGGTTATGAAAGGTCCAACATCAAGGTTATTGCTCCTTCAGGTTACTGTAGAAAGCCGTTTGAGGGGGCAATTTATCCTCCTCTAGTTTTTCTGGGTCTGTCAAAAAGTCGTAAAGAAAATTCCTTTACACTCTTTCACATCGAATACATTCAGAAAGGCAGAATATGAAGTAGTTGCGGACAAATAGTATTTGATATCCAGAAATTGTGTAAATTTATTTGAAATACAGGTGTAATAGTTCGTTTTCTTAATCATTATATTTGAACCCTCGAACAAGTTCATATGTTCTGCAAAGAGTCTTTTCAAGAGATTCAAATCGTAGTGAGCAGAACTGAATCCGAGAACTGGCACTTGTTGTCAATACCGTTCAAATCGACCTAGCGCGTTACACATTACAGCTCCATTTTCTCCTTCGTCTTCCGAATGAGATATGGCGGAATCAAGTCCTTCTAAAACGGCCTCCCATCTCTCACATGCAAGCTCGTTACAGGGAGCAGCGATCTCCATGATGTAATTGATCATTCCACCTACTAAATTGCTGCAGTCGGGATTGATGAAACATATCGCTTCCTGATAAACCTCAATGTGAGACCAAACACTCGACGGTGCAGGGTTTCCCACTCGAGTCTTAATCCTCAATGTCCTCATCTACAGGTTCTAGTATAGACACATTTTCAAGATCTGACCTAATTATCATGTGCGCTGCCATTAATCTATCACGTGGTGCCGCAGCCATAGCACTAATGATAGATAACGCACGTGCTTTAATAACAACAATATCGATCTTTTGTTTACATTTTGTTTTCACTATTTTCCTTTTCGTTTTATGATGGAGTGAAAATAAATACAAAACAGGTAGTGGGAACTCATGTTCAGTTCATGGTTGTTCCAATAATCGAAAAAAAATAACTTTGTGGAAGAAATCAATGTGTGAATTACATGGTGAAATGCACAACCATTGTCCCTGTTTAATTCCTTACAGACTACATGTAATGCCATCCAAGGAATCGATAAGGCTTGAGTGGATAAAAGCTTTAAATCGGAAAGATCTTCCGAAAAACGTATATGTATGCTCTGAACATTCTATTGACGGAAAACCTACAGATCGGAATCCTTCTCCTAAGTTAAAGATGGGGTATGAAAACAAGATAACTCCGGTAGAACAAAAATTTTAAAGCATCAGTTGACAGTGAAAAAAAGAAAACTAGAAGATGGTGCCTGATTCCGATTCCGATATGGAAATAACAGAATTGGACACTACTTTAGAAAGTGAACCAGGCACAAGTACATCGTCTGAAAAACTACCAGAGGCTATTTGTAGTCTTAATGTTTTAGAAGCTTCATCTACTGTTGGTACACAATATCTTAATCGGACTTCTTATCGCAGACAGATCATATCTACGGGAAAGAATGGACCGATTTTCAGACTCGATTTTCTCAAACAAATATTAACGGAAGAAAAGGGAGTTCAAAGTAAATCTGATGGAGCAACTACCTGCATTATTGACTGTGCTGAAACATTTATCCAGAGGCCAACTAATTTAAGGAGTAGGGGTGAAACGTACAGCAATTACAAGTCCCATAAAACAGCTAAACATTTAGTTGGAATATCCCCACATGGACAAATTATGTTCATTTCCAAAGCTTTTGGTGGTCGTGCTAGTGACAAATTTATAGTAGAAAAAGTGGATTCATCAATTACTTGCTTCCAGGAGTCGAGATTATGGCATATCGTGGCTTTACAATAGACGACTTATTTTTCCATTGCGTGTTAAGCTGAACATTCCAGCGTTCACAAAAACAAACTTCAGTTAAGTGCAGAGGATGTGACAACCACAAGAAGGATTGCCAGAGTACAAATACATGTCGAAAGGGTAATTCGACGACTCAAGGTCTTCAAAATTCTAAGTGGGACTGTGCCTGTATCATCCTTAAAACTGTTTGATGACATTTTACTTGTATGCTCTGCTTTAGTTAATTTACGGTCAGATCTGATCAGAGATACTAATGAAAGTGATGAGTGAAATTTGTTTGTTATTTTATTTTTTCTTGTTTAAGCAGGATTATTATACACTGTACATGCCAGGGGCGGATCCAGCAATTATTAAATGGGGGGGGGGGGGTTCCAACCATATGTCCCCATTCTAAAGCATTGATAGTCCAAAAAAATTGGGGTTCCAACCACCGGAATCACCCCCACCCTGGATCTGCCACTGCATGTACATATAAGTCGTTGAAGGTCACCCATTACAGTATGTAATTGCTATAGACTCTAAATGATTTAGAGGTTGACGTACAATATATTATAATTGTATTATATTATAGATCCATTGATTGCTGGTTGCTTAGCGTCCAGTGGCAAATAGTTTATGCATATTCAGGATGACATATATACATGTATTGAATAGACATCTGTTTATTGTTTAAGCCTGTGTGTTTCCTTCTAGACCTTTTGGTTATTTTATGGATTCCCCTATTTAATTTACCTTGGTGTTTGGTTTTTTTTTGTAAAACTTATTGTGTAATAGGATGTCTGTCACATTGATATATACATTGTACCCACATCTCCTCATATTCATAATTTATGATACAACTTTCATCGCAATACATCAATCAAAGAGTAAAAATCAGTTGGGAATATTTACATGAAAACATTTAACTTGGACACCTTTATATATCAATAAGTGGTTTCATGATAAACCTTTAAGATTTACTCTTTAACTGATGTAATGGGATGAAATTGTAACAACTGACAAGCAATTTAGATGTCCTTAAAAATAACAAAGGGTCATTTGTGATAAGCCAGACAACACAACTATGTGGATAATCAGTATTAGATAATTAAGACACAACATGGTATTAACTTCGTAAATATTACTTAACACAGTAGGGCAGTTAATTGACATATGACTGATTGAAAATGTAAACAAACTACAAGTTCAACTAAAGGCTCTCTTCTATCATTATCTGAACCAAACTAGACACACATGTGTAAATTTATCCGGCCCTAAGAGATGCAGAAAGACTGATTATTAACCTGACCATACAATAAAATTAAAATAAATGTACCTACATTGTACATGTAGTGTGCATATCAAAACAACATTGAAAAATCACAACACTGTGAAAGGTCTCCTTAAATGATCAATCGAAGTGTAAAGACTGGAATGTTTAATTTACACAACAAGTGATGCTATTTACATAATATATATACATTGTATAAACCACACAAGTGACAATCAAGTTGTTTGAAGAATACACACACTGGCAATCATACCACATCTCGCTAATTATATATAACCAATATATAAAAAAATTAAAGGGATTTTTTGGGGGGGGTTTAAAACAAATAAAACAATTTTCAATACAAATTTATTTCCTTGAAAATTTCTGGTATTGAACTTTTGACTTCACTATGCATGATGAACTTAACTTTATATATAGCTCTTGTTACGATTGAATGCTTTGTTTACGTTTTATCATTACTGTAATGGCGGACGGTATTGTGGAGCGCCAAGCGGCGACGATCATTACTACGGGTGATAATTGAAAAAACGTGTCTATAGCTTCACAATCAAAAACAATGAAGAATGAATACACGCCTTTTTACATGTCAACACCAGTATCGTATTCTTCGACCCCTTAGAAAATATTTTGTCTTGCACAATGAAATCCATCCGGATAACTAAACTTTGTCTTATTCTGGCATTTTCTCTGATGTTGGATGCTGCCATGCACTGGTAAAGTTACGTTCGCATATTATACATTTGTATGTGTTACTGTTTGTTTTCATCTTTAAAATATACGACAAATGAGAACCATAGGGGTTTAAGTTCATCGTATCTTCATATTGTGTCATGCACCTGCAATGCAGCACTACAGTTCCATCAACTCTTAGATTGTAAATTTTTACGTTCATATGAAAACATTGCTCAAAAGAGTGTCATTCACGTATGTTAATTCCAGGAAAGGACTTTCTGGAATGGGACCCACCTGTAAACTCCATAAAACGTTTGAAATACGATATTGCTGTTGATTTTTCTTTTTGGTTTTCTCCATTGTGTCTGGCGAGACAACGGAATGCACACAAATTGTCCATATATTTCTTTCCTGTACTTTTGTTTTTGGTCAGATCGTATTTTTTTTTTTTTTTATTGGAAATAATATATTCAGGCAGTTCTACGCCACCAGCTCCAAGCATGAAATTTGTTTGATATAAGCATAATGAGGATGTTAAATTTGATGTATGCCCGTTTTGTGCTTCTTCGTGACATTTGTTTGTTTTATGGTGATTGGGATGATAACATAATGTTGACTGCTGTAACCCTGTTTTGACATTTTACCAATTGTGTCTGTTTGTTTTGTTCACGCATCGTTGTCAATATAGTGGAATTTAATACGACTGTCATACAAGTGAGAGGTTTGGCTAGCCATAAAACCAGGTTCAATCCACCATTTTCTACATAAGAAAATGCCTGTACCAAGTCAGGAATATGACAGTTGTTATCCATTCGTTTGATGTGTTTGAGCTTTTGATTTTGCCATTTGATTGAGGACTTTCCTTTTGAATTTTCCTCGGAGTTCAGTATTTTGTGATTTTACTTTTTGAACACGGTAATCTTCATATTCGTTAAATAGAATTTTTTCCACTTAGTGCTTTGTTTCTGTAACAATATGTATTCGTTAATGTCGATCTGATTCAGCAAAAGTTTTATTTTTTTGTGAATATCGACGAGATTGTTGACTAATAATGGTCTGTGGAAAATTCTGATCAGGGATGTATCTGAGGTCACTTGTTTCAATATTCTGCAAAATGAGCCCCAAAGGAAATATTTAAAATTTAAACGGAAAGCCATCGTTTGACCACTATATATTCTGAGTGCTTCGTCCATTATTTCTTGCACGCTAATTTCATTTGCAAGAGAATACTGTAAGAGTTTTTGATTGAACTGACTTCATCTGGTGCCAATATAAACCTTGTATTTGCTTTGTAGCAGTCCTCGAAAGTTTTGTTGCCATTATACGGCGGTGGTTTGTCCTCTTTCCATGGTGGGGTTTGTAATTTTGAGCCGCTACCTTCTTAGTGGGACAGGTTCCTATGCATATAAAGTTCCCGTTTGTTGTCAAAGCATTGATCACATGTTCTACATTTGAATGACTGTTTGATATTCGTTGAAATGTTTTTGGTCCCTGTTGAATTTTCACTATGCATTCTTTGATGATAAAGTAATTCTTTTTTTCCAACGCAGATGTGTTGACATTTTTCACATTTGATGCCCTTATTCCTTCTTTGAATTAGTTCTTCCTGTGAATAAGAAAAGGATCTGAAATTTAGAACCGTTAGCAGAAAGTAAGCGAAATATTTTTAAAACAATTATATAAAATACTTCAGAATGAAGTTTTGATTTTTAGTTGTCTCTATTTGCCAATACGTTTGGCTTTTGGTCTTTTTTTAAATTTGCTTCAATAAACATTGGCCTTAAAATTACTGAAAATTAGTTTACATCCGGACCAAGAATGAATAAACATTTAATATCTTCATTTTGTGTTTAATTACATCTCTATTATAACAGATATGAATAGTAAGAATAATATGTTAACTTTTCATTTTGTTTTGCTTGAGTTTGATAACTACTTCCAGGGATAGGGTTTGGACAGTCCGCATCAGTACTAATCTGAAATAAATGTATATGTTTAGCTTCTTTGCATTGCATATGAAATGTGAAGTAAGCCAAAACTTTAAAACGTATGTTGGTTTCTTAAACATCAATCGAAGTTAAGGAATATGTTACCGCCACACAGCATTTCTATTCGTTGAAAGTTAATAAATTAATTTGTACGAATTAGAAATATCAAAAAGAAATAACTTTTTTCTGACTATCTTTACATGTCTTCTCGTGTCTTATTCTGTTTGTGTTGAATGAGAATTCGTTCCAACATTTTCGACAAGGAAACTTTTTGTTGGTCGACGTTGGCTTCGAAAGGTTTTCAATTTGCAACAAAAAATGTTAACTCATTATTATCAACTTTTCCTTGACACCTTTTTTCATGACGATTTCTGTTTCTTGTATTAGTAAACTTTGTGTTATGCATCTAACAGAAAGTATTATCGACCGTGTCCTCTGCGACAGCGTTCTGGTGTATCGAAGGTGAAACAAGTTTCCTGAAAAATTAACAAAAATTAACAAAACATAACAACTTAAAAAAGAACGAAAAAGTGATAAAATTAAAATTGACGATCGTCTCGAACTGAATTAAACTATATGCTTTAATATAACGGTGAATTACATGTACCTTTTCTTTTTTTTTATGAATAGATTCCTCAATTACTGATGATCAGCAACTCGAGTTCCTCGGACCTCTGCTGTACAGATTCGACATTTTGACGTTTTCATGTCTCCTTCCGTGAAATCTGTTCTTCTGCATGAAAAAGAACATCATTCCGATTCATTATGGAAAATTTCTAAATCGAGTCCTGTTAAACTGTTTATTTATACCATCGGTTCGTGTTTTCTATTTTTTACGTTTTTAACGTTAATTGATTTGTTTTTGATTACTAAACCTTTAAAAAAAACGAAAAATCAAACCGTTAAAGCAGAAAATCATTTGCCTGTGTGTGAAAAACTTATTACTTATTTAACAATTTATTATTAAATAATCAATCTCAGAATTCAATCTAATTAAGGGTCCTAATAATCCTTCAGATGATAATATTACAGGTCCCACGTTGAAAATTGAAGATTACATATCTTTAATATGTTTTCACACATCTTATTCAAACAATCACTGCTTATTGTTTCTCACACTTACGTTGGGAACCCCTTATTACTTATTTTAAACAAAATATCAAATAACCAATCTTAATATTCAATCTAATTACGGGTCCTAACAATCCATCAGATGATCATATTACAGGTCCCAATAATACGTCAGATGATCAAGCAATCATCAATAATTATCATGATCTTGATTTGAGTTCGAATTGCTATAACATATTCTACTGCTTGTTTATATGCATGATCTCTCTGAATCATGCTGAATAAGATTTAAGAGTAAAAGATCAGAGGAATATAGCACACAAATATAGGTCACTGATTATGCTGGTGGTGGTTTCCTTCTCGGGGCTACCTACATCCCAGTAGTCAACACTTTCATGTTTTGTGTTATGTGTTATTATTGATATGGTCATAATTATAAAATAACTATTAATTAAAAAACTTTGAATTATTCGAAATACTAAGGATTTGTTTGCCCCAGGAATAGATTACCTTAGCTGTATTTGGCAAATCTTTTGGAATTTGGGTCCTCAATGCTCTTCAACTTTGTACTTTATTTGGCCTTTTTAGCTTTTTTTATTCGAGCGTCACTGATGACGTTTTAAAAACATCCATCCATCATCGTCATGTAATATTTACATGTATATGTATATTGTTCAAATGATGAATATGCCCATGATGAAAAGTTAAACATTACTATGCATTCAATTATAAATTTTGCAAATACCGAAAATTGATATAAAACATAAAATATTTGTAACTCAGCTTCCTTTGCATAGCAGTAGACAAATTCTGGATGATACCTAGATTAACTATATAGTGTTTCAGAGAAAATATATCTCATATTTTTACACTATGTACCGCTGATAATCATGAACTATTGGCATAAAAAAATTAATGTCGTCTCTATTCTAGTATACCCTTACTTTCTGAAGTCGATGGAATAAAGTGAGGACGGAGTCCGTTCGGTCGTCCGTTTGTCCTCCTGTTCCCTTATGTATCCGCAACTACTTGACGACAAATGTCTGTGTAACTTTTTCAGTATCTTCAGCGTATAATGCCACGACTTTGCATTGCGGGAGAGTACCATTTTTTGAGCTTTGCCAACAAACAGAAAGTATTATCGACCGTATACTTTAGTTCTATTCTAATATTAAATATATAAACTTTAAATGTCCTGTTAAAACGATTTTAACAAAAGCATTGTCTTTACATAACCTTCACATTGACAAGAACCTACTCAAATTGCATTAAACAAAGAACATGGATTACCAGTAATATATAAAATTTCATACGATATAAAACTAACAGTATTTAATTACAGTGGATACTTTGTCCAGAAAATCAAACAAGACAATGCGTTTTCGAGTACACGGCAACGGGTAATAGGTGCTATGTAATTATGCAGAAAATCTAGACTTCTTCTTTCAAACGGAAGAATCAAGATTTCCTGTTTGTTTGTTTGTTTTTTTTTTTTCTTCATTTTATCAGTGGAATAAATCTTTCTACAACAGATGATAAAATCATATAACTTAATATTTAATCAAAACAACTTATCAAAATCCTTCATGAAATAATTAAAAATAATAACGTGTTGTGCATAACAATAAAAAGTGCAATGAAGCAATTAAATCTTAAATAAAATTTTTTTTATCAAATACATTTTAATAACATGAATGGTACCAATTTTTACTGCACCAGATGCGCATTTTCGACAGTTAATGTCTCTTCGATAATGCACGGGGCCAAAATAGAAATTTTAAAATATAATGCAAACGGTTGAAGAGTTGATATAACATTGACGGTCGCTATAGTTCTCTAAAAATTCATTTCAGAGGATATAATTATTCACTTTAAAACTGAAGATCGGCATAACTTATATGAAAAACATACAGGTTAGATTTGAGAATGATATTTTGCTCAAATAACACTTTTTTTTAAATGTACAAAAACATCAACAATAGAACGCTGAAATAAGATGATGATGATGATGATGATGATGATGATGATGATGATTTGGACAATACAACAAAACCAACACAATCAAAATGCAATGTAAAGCATAAAATGGTCACAAAACAAACAAATACTAGTACATTAAGAAAAGCACAAAAAAAAAAAAAAAAAACATACATACATACAGTCAATCAGTAAAGAAGAAAATATATCAAACCAAAATAAAGCACTTAGATTTTTCATTGTGAAGTTCTACAAAAATGATATTATTTTATGTATATGCATGAAAACACAGGCTATGCATATACAATTATTTATAAATAACAGGAGAGGCCGCAGTGGCCGAGTAGTCTTAGTAGTCACTACTTTGACAACACTGATGTTGTGAGTTCGAACTGCACACGTGACAGGTGCGCTCGACAAGGATCTTAATCGACTATGATTACCATTGTTTCTACCGAGAGTCGTTGGTCCTATCCGAGTAATCCGGCTTCCTCCATAATGAAAACTTGCCGCCACAATATAGCCAATAGTGCTGAAAGTGGCGTTAAAATTCAACAAGCGATCCATCCATATAAACAGTACAACTGCAAAACATGTTTACTAGTAATAGCTATAGTCCACTCGTCGGAAAAGTATTATGTATACTCTTGAATTAATAAATACACAATGCAATTCGCCATGTAATAAATATTTTCAAGGGCATTTTATAACTCTTTTTAAAAAAGCTGATCGGCACTAATTTATGAACTTGTCAGAGAAATTACTGATTTACACAAATTTAATATAAATTTAATAAAAATCTGACAAGTATTGTACACGTGAGAGCGCGTACAATTAAATTTTCCATATAATTGATATTTCCAAGGTACATAACTCTTTATAAAATAGTTGATCGGCACTGATTTTCGAATATGTCCGAGACATTGTTGATTTAAACATTTGATATAAACTTGACAACAAGCTGGCATTTCGGTCAAAATCTGGCAAGAATTGTGCACGTGAGAGCGCTTACAAGACCCTGCGGACGAGGACCGGACGGACGCCCAGTATTTTTATCCCCGCAAAAATAAAAGAAACAAAACCTGAGTGAATCAGATGAACTAAAAATTGAGCAAGAACGGCGCGTCGAAGGATAAGCGTCTCCTGCTATAAATGCAATAACATATGCAAACACAACACTATGTGTTATAAGTGCGAGTCTGCGACTCATTTCACCTAAAATCTCGTAAGTCATGAACATTTCAGTATAACGGTTTTAGTTTGTAACCCGGATTTGTTTTCTCTCAATCGATTTATGACTTTTGAACACCGGTATAATTCTGTTGCCTTTATTTACGATCAACTTTAGTCGCAAGGTTTTTTGTGAAAAGAACCCCTGAATATAGGTTTACAGAATAAAGAAAAATGGGCGAATACAATAATAACAAAAAACAGAAAATAGCAAAAAATAAAAAATAAAAAATTAAGAATTATTATAGGGTGCTAAGTAAACAGACATCCCCCACCCAATCCACCGGTACCATTACGTTAGTGTTTTTTAAAAACTAAAAACTTAAAAAACTAAAAAAGGAAACAAGTGGGACAATTGGAACGGACAATACATCCTTCCTTATAAGTTATGACAGGGCACATTAAGTAATACAAATCATTCTTATTATTTACATAACTCTATTTAAGGAGGAAAGAATTTCAAAACAATTAAAATTGACGCATTGTGTCTCATCAATTGAACAATGGAAACATATCTGTTATGTCAGTATCTCGCCAATATTGTTTTTGCAATTAAAACCAGAGTAACAATAAAATATGTTCTCATCGCATGTAAAATTTTTAGATTGCGCTTCAAGTCAAAGAGTGAATAATACAAAGACGTGTGACCTTTGTAAAATGTTGTATTACGCACTTTCAGTTTGACCTTTTAGACCTTTGCCAGTGGTAACTATTGGTTGTATGTCTCAATGACGGAAATACATCGTCTCTAATTTATTTAATTTGGGGGGTAATCAGTCTTTCTTTTTTAAATTTTCATTTTTTGTATCAATTTGTACGTATACTTTTAATTTCACTTTTGACAGTTACGAAACAATGAATAATACATTATATTATATTGACAAAACATGAACTCTTGTTCGCACTTAACCATCTATCATAGTCAGTTTTATCTGTCTTAAACTGGTGTAAAACAACTTCTAATTTACGCATTATAACAACAAAATTATTGTGGACGCAAGATGCAGCAATTCGTCGTCATTTGTTTATTGGTTGTGCTTCCAATTTGCATTGCTCAAGGAAGAAGGCCGAAGAATGGAGCTAATCAAGGTAAGAAGACCTGATGTTTAGGTTCTTTGAACATAAAATGTTCATATGACAAAACTTTTGTATTGCTAAAGAGAAATTAATATCTGACAATTTTACTTTGCCATCGAATGGCTTTGTTTTCATCATTCCCCTGAAGTTTCAAAATTTTCGACTTCGAGTTTGAAGAGAAAATATTGTTGATTAGCCAATAAAAGTACAAACGAAGGGCATATGTAAAAGGCTCTTTACTAACTATTCTTTCATGGCAAGGTTTGTTTGAAATTGACCCATGCCTGTTTGTGTTAGGCAGGAAGATAAATTGTGCTTTTCTATATGGTTTAAATGGGAACTATGTCGCTAATCCCAATGCAGCCATGTAAGCCATCTGACCAACATCAAATGATGATCTCTCGTTTCTCAATCCATTTCAAAATAGCGTTTTATATATGTCTATAGTTTTGGTATCCTTACAATTCACAAAATAGTCACTGATAAGCAAAAGTGTGAACGAGAGGAAAATCATGATTTGAGCTGAGTCGGATAGAAATCGACATTTCGACATTATGCAAGTGCACGTATACGTGTACATATATAAGGCTTTGATTGATTTTGGAAATTCAAATACGAAATAAAAGATGAGTTTTGGGATGTTTTATAGATTTTCTTACAACAGCTCAATTTTCGAACAGTTACAGACTTTCAATAGAGATTTTTCAACGCGAAATAGGTTAACAGATATAATAAGTATTCATTTGCATATCGTCGATTTCTATCCGACGTAGACTGGTTCCCGATCGCAATATTCAGTATGCTACACATATACAAATATAACGTAACAGTGTATGGCTATCAGCTAATATCTGGAACATAGTCCCGGGAACCAGGATATATCCGACGCGGCCCATTTGTTTACCTTTGGGTCGGTGTATTGGAAAGCAGTGTAGTGCCGTAAGTTTACACAGAGCATAAAAATACCGCTGTCCATTAAGTTACTTACGACGGAACTTGAGTACAAGCTATCGTTCGTTGTAAAATCCTGGAGGCATACACTCAAGCATCTGAAATTAAATACTTTTCTTCAAAAAACATAGCATAATTTAGTGAAGAGGCAAAATATACCAAGGAAACATTCAAAACTCATAAGTTAAAGGGTAACTGGCAACGCCATACAAAAAAAAAAGGAACGAGAGAAAAAACGCGAAACAACAAACAAGTCCACAAAACACTACATATATATAAAACTAAAGGCTGAGCAGCAAGAACCCTACCAAAAACCGGAGACGATTTCAGATGTTCCGGAAAGGTAAGCAGATCCTACTCCACGTGTGGCATTCTTTATGTTTCAAGAAAAATTTAAGCTACTAAACCAAAGCTTTTATTTTATAAGCTAACATTTAATATGTGCTATTTCTGAATGACTGTTATTCCGCATATGTTAACAGTTTTTGTGAAACTAATTACAATTACAGAATCCCGAGTACTGCTTTAACTAGTAACATGAGTAAGTATTTCAATGTTGTGTGTCTTCACCATCGGAGTAAATTGTATGGTTTGAATAATCGAAAAAATGGGATTGTTCAAAACTATTACGTGCTCAAATGATGATTTTCTTTCAACGATTCTTTCAAATCATGTGTGGTCAAACTTACAGAAATGTTCGTTTAACATGTTTACATTTCACTGAACTAGTACACAATTTTATTTAGGGGCCAGCTGAGGACCGCCTCCGGGTGCGGGATTTTCTCGCTGCGTTGGAGACCCGTTGGTGGCCTTCGGCTGTTGTCTGCTCTTTTGTCGGGTTGTTGTCTCTTTGACATATTCCCCATTTCCATTCTCAATTTTATTAAGGATTAAATTAGAAGAATGTCTAGTTTGAAATAACATTGCTAGTATAAACTAATAGTTAACGATATTTTCAATGAATTAAAAATTCCTTTGTAATTGTTTTGTATTTCTTACCAAAATCTATTTTTTTATTATTTGTTTGGTTTCTTTTTATCCTGTGTTGTTTATATATGTTGTTTTTTTTTTCTTTTTCAGATACCCGGGCTGATATAAGAAAATGTCGTGATTGTAGACGATTCTTTAAAGGGGATAACTTCCAGCTGTGTCTAAAGTTATTTTGCAGCAGTAAGGTTTTAAGAAGAAATCATATGTATAGATTATTGGGAATAGGTTCTACATATAGACATCGATAAACCCTAATTGCGAATTAAACAAACAAAAAACAAAAAAACATTATAAGAAACATTTTAAGTAAATGCTTTAAAACCTGCAATTATAATTACATTTTGTATGATTAAAAGAATAGTACTGTACATGTATAAGAAAATTTCACTCAGAAATAATACGGTTTTAATCAATTATTTGTTATAAGACTATAGGCATAAAATTGACTACAGTTCTAAGCTTTGGTATCTTTTGCCTCTCTTTTTCTAATATATTGTGGTATACGAATTGAATTGGGGAGAGAATAAAATTAATGTAAAATATTTAAAAAAAAACTCTCCAAGTCTTGTTATTGGAATATTCAAGAAGAGGGGCGAAAGATACCAAAGGGACATTCAAACTCATAAGTCGAAAATAAACTGACAACGCCATGGCTAAAAAAGAAAAAGACAAACAGACCAACAATAGTACACAAAACACAACATAGAAAACTAAAGACTGAGCAACACGAACCCCACCAAAAACTCAACAATCGCATGAATACGAATGAAACTTGTTCATGGCCTCTATCTAGACGGCAAACTTATGAAGTCGTGATAAGATGTCAATTATTCCCATTAACATTTCTTATTCGACAAATTTGGAAAAATTGTTGGACATGCTCATTAAACAACCAAAAATATGGACACATATCCAAAAGAAAGGCGAAAGATACCGATAACGTCATGGCTAAAAAGAAAAAGACCAACAGACAAACAGACAAACAGACAAACACCAGTACACAAAACACAACATAGAAAACTAAAGACTGAACAACACGAACCCCACCAAAAACTTGGGGTGATCTCAGGTGCTCAGGAAGGGTAATCAGATCCTGCTCCACATGTGGCACCCGTCGTGTTGCTCATGTTAGTACAAACCCTGGGATAAGTCTAATTGGGTAGGTCACATTCGAGGAAAAGGGAAAGGGATTGTAGTTACGTCAGTTGGAACATATCCGTCGTCATCTGTGAAACAGATATTCAATAAGGGTCAACCATTTAGTGATGGCGCCCGCTAAATTTACGAAGGGATGATTTCAGCTTCACCACTTGGAACTCTTGATTTAATTACTTTCTAGTGAGCAGCTGCAACCCTCTATCAAGGAAATCATGGTAGGAAATACAAGCCCTGGAATATCGTATCAACTAAGATATATACTCCGTATATAGGCGCTGCTGGACATGCTCATTAAACAACCAAAATATGGACAAATATCCAAAAGAGAGGCGAAAGATACCGATAACGCCATGGCTTAAAGATTTCAGCTTTCAATTGTGACCTTTCCATTTCTATATTGCTACATAGAAATGGAAAGGTCACAATTGGAAAGCTGAAATCATCTCTTTTGTCGTAAAGTTTTGTTTTCAACCGACCCTTATCTTCAATTTCTAGATGTAATTCAAGATATGAGGCATAAATCGAAATTTTGCTATGTAACCATTGAGATGCAAATCGAATGTTTAAAATCGACTGCTAAAAATGATATGCAGCTGTATGATTCATTGCTTTGCTTTAATCTGTATCGATTCAGATCTAGTAAACTTATTGTCAATCTTTTATTTGCTTACGAAGATTTGTTTTTCATTTTCACAGCTGACAAGACCAGAAAGAATTTAAAAAATCGTAAAAGATGCAATTCATGCACTAGGTTCAGGGCCCAGAAGAAACAGCAGACGTGTCGGGAAGTTTTCTGTGAAGTACCTAGTACGTAGACTTGTTTCATTAATTTGGTATTGTTGGAACACTAACTTCATGGTTTGTGGTCGGGGAGAGGCAGGAGTTCGGTTGGGAACTCAATAGGAAAATATACGCATACATTGTACGAATCTGATGTAGCTGGAATTAAAAAAATATTTTGAAAGGGTTTTTTTTTCACGATTATAACTTCTGAAAATCAAATGAGATATGAAAACAGACACATATTTTTTAATAAATTAGATTATATATAATCCTAAGAAAATGCAAACTTATTGTTTAAGTGATTGTAGTTTAAGATTGATTGATAGGTTGTTTTCTCAACTTCTGTCAATTTTAGAAACCACAATTGAAGCCTCCGTGTATTTCAGACGGTTTTATATCTTACCCGTCTTAACATTTTAAATCCATGCTTGAATACATGTAAAAATACTGGAATAAAAAATGAATGTTATAAATAAAAAGCGTTGTAAAAGTGCAAAGATATCTTTAACATTGTGACTTGGATGGAGAGTTGTCTCATTGGCACTCATACCACATCTTCTGATTTCTAAAGATATTTTATCATCTCTTTCCCTAATCAATAGATATCCTGAACAACTCGAAGGTTAAGTAGTAAGAATATCTAAAGGGCTTCCGGTCGATTTCCTTTTGTAAAAGGGGTATCCATTTGAACTAAAGTTTTTCGAGGAAAAAGGGGTATCCATTTGAACTAAAGTTTTCAAGAAAAAGGGGGTATCCAATTAAACTATAGTTTCCAAGAGAAAAGGGAAATAAAAATTTCTAAGCGTCACCGAAAAGCATTAGTCTAACACTTTTCATATGACACGTTTTAGTTTGAATACTAATCACTTACAGAAATATGAAAATAGCTACATCTACTGCTATATATTGAAGCAGAATGTAGCATTTTATTTCTCCTCTACAAATTGTCTCAGTATTTTAAAGACGAACTTGCAATTTGAATTTCACTAGAAATACGATTTGTGTTTCACTTTGCAAAATTATATATTTTTTTATATAAATCAAATCAGCTTCATTTTTTTGCTTTGAAATATTTCACATTTCTTTCCCTGCCTTTACAGGCGTAAAAGGCGCAATACCCCCCAGACGAGTTCAGCGCACTCCACGTGCGAGATGTAAGTGAGTTTGAAACAATCATACTGTTTTATTCGTATTTATTGAATTAAATTTGCATTTGCTATACAAAATTCGATGCGGTATGTATACCTTTTTTTCTGTTTTTTGTTATTTATTTATTTATTTATTTATCTTATTGCCGGGGGTGGGTGGGGGCATTCGTAGGAAATGCTTGAACTTGTTTATGGAACAATCCAATGGAATTTTACCTTGTAGTATCTTATGATTCTTGGTTTCATGATCATAATATTTGTCACGTGCTGTTGGTATTTAGAAGGATTTTTGAAAAGCACATCGAAGCTTTTTCATTGCAAAATTACTTTTAGGCATTTAATAAGCGAAGTGAGAACAAAATACAGAAGTTGCATTGCTGGACCTTTTTTCTGAATGATCATGTTTCCATGATATGAAGTGCATATTAAAAATGTTTATACATCGTATAACACACTAGCACATAATGGCATAACAAAGCAAAGGAATCTGATATGGAACATGCTTAAATAAAAATCATAGAGCAGTATTTGTCATTCTATTTCAGCTTCTCTTGATCCGAACGCCTTTTCCAGAATAGCAACTGCTTTAACAGTGGACATGTTGTGTCAATATTGTAGGATTAGAAGAAATCGTAATTGTCTTCGAAAGTTTGGTTGTCAAGGCTAAAGAGAAGATTGTGCGTATTATCGTCTACAAGACATGCAAGCTTCATGATCTGTGAATATTTTGTTTATATTCCATTAATTGTTCATTAAATATATCAAACATAAGTTTGCATCATTTTAAGCAATTCTACTGTTTGCATTGCCGGATCAGACATTTTAGTCTAGCAACAACATTGTTTTCTTTTGTTTTACATTCAAATTCTTTACTTTATAATTACACCTTCGATTTGATTATTGACGATTCCTTACGATATCTGTTGCCTATCTTTTGCAAACAATATGTTATTACATGCTATTTAGCATGATACGGGTTATGTTCTTCTCATATATTTTATGATGGTATGATAATGACTATGATACTAAACCTCTAACGGGAGGGATTGTGCTTGATTTTCATATGCTGAAGACATTATCTTTCAATCAGTTTAATAGAGGTCTGGAGCTTGCATGTCGGTAACTGCTAGTATTCCTTTGTTAATTTATGTATCATTGTCATTTTGCTTAGTTTCTTTTGTTACCTATTCTGACATCGGACTCGGACTTCTTTTAAACTGAGTTTTATTGTGCGTATTGCTGTGTGTTTGTTTATTCTACATTGGCTAGAGGTATAGGGGAAGGGTTGAGATCTCACAAAACATGTTTAACCCCACCGCATTTTAGCGCCTGTCCCAAGTCAGGAGCCTCTGGCCTTTCAGTTTGTTGATTGTATGTTTTTTAATTTTGGTCCATTTGTATGTTTCGGAGTTTAGTATGACGTGCATTTTCACTGAACTAGTACACATTTTTGTTTAGGGGCAGCTGAAGCCCGCCTCCGGGTGCGGGATTTTCTCGCTGTGTTGAAGACCCATTGGTGGTCTTCGGCTGTTTTCTGCTCTTTGGTCGGGTTGTTGTCTCTTTGACACATTCCCCATTTCCATTCTCAATTTTATTTAGAAATACAAGACTTTTTAGAAGCTGCACCTGGTGTTCTCCTACTATTACAGTCAATTCTATTACAATTTTAATTACAGTGTAGTGATTATCAATATTAAAAGCACTGGCTACGATAACATTGAAAACGTAACAATAACACGAAAGGTTCAATCATGCACACATATTTTATTTATGAAAAAAGATATTTGGAGAAAAACTTGAAGTCTGTGTCACTTTAAACTACAATGCTATCACATGAATTCATTTAAAACTTGTATTGATATTATGACCCATTGATATTTATATAGGGAAGAAACCTACCTTTGGTTTGGACGTACTCCATCTGATTTTGAAACTAAATTACATCCACCATGGATTCAAACATAAAAAGTTCACAATAGTTTTGTTCAAACTTTGCTTTTAATGCACCAATTTTTCGCGAACTTCGTTTATATTACTATATAAGATTAGAATCTTGAGATGTTTTAGTTTTGATTCAAACGCATCCAAAGTTTGAAAATTTTCATAGAATGAAAATTTGGTAATGGAATAACTTGGTCCATAGTTCAAAGTATAAATGACAGTAATAAGGATAATTGTGCAGTTAAATACATGTGAACAATTTTCTTCTAAACATCGAACCATTGAACAACTAAACTGTCAGTAATATCGGACAGTCCCATAATGCTAAATATATGTCTCTGGTTATATGTACATATTGTCAACGAAATTTATGGAGCATCCAAAGATGTAAACAACTACCGCTCAATGTCCAGTCTTCAACAATGATCAAAGGTATAGTAAGGCATCGACCATTCATCTATTATGGGGCATGTGTTTTTCCGTCAAACATGTTTTCAACTTTTATCTAAAACAAACTACCTTAAACCAAAGCTTTTACCTTTTACATTTCCTTGTTCAGTGGACTATGCAATCTAGGTCAAAACTTCACAATTAACATGTGTTTTAAGTTTCACGTTGATAAGACTTCAAACTACATGTACCTCAAATCAAAACTTATAAAGGGATTAAAGGATGAACAGACTGGAAAATATAATGCCCCATGGCATACAATACAATATGTGTTTATTCAATCAAGGTCCCTTAGGGGCAATGACAAATATACAAGCAAAAAAATGCACAAAACCCTTTTTGAAAATGTTTCAGAAAAACGTATAAATGAATGCATTCTCAAATTCTAGCCATTTTTGTTATTTTGAGAATTCTATGTTGATGCCAATTCTGAGTCACCTTTTATTTTATCATTTTTTTAGACTTTAGGCCATATAGAATTTGCCTTTTCGGAATAATCACCTGTATTGTTGAAAACTGTAACTTATTTCTTGGTTATCTTTTGATTATTTGCTTTGTTTGGTTGTAGTCTAATGGATGCCAACCACATACTTCTATTTACTTATTTGAAATTCCGCACTTTATTTATTTAAAAAATATTCGGTATTGAAAAATTTGTGTAAATTAATTAGAATTATCAATACAGAAGTATGTTCTTCAGGTTGATCATCAATCTCTCATTCTTGTTGCCTGTTTTGTGCAAACTTGTCATGTGCAAAATCTGTATGTTATTATATGTAAAAATATCTTTCTTTGTACCATTAACTTGGTTTTATAAGAAATAAAGAATATGTCATATGTCATTTACAAACACCCTTTCATCGCAAATAAAATATATATTGCGTCAAAAATTGTGGATCCCACCCTCCTAAAAAAGATCTCAATGGGTCTAATGATTTTAGAAGTAATTTTTTTTAAGTTCACAGAATGAAAAAAAACATTTGATATAATTTTGTGCATTGCTCAAAACCCAAATATTTGAAAGCCAAGGAGGGTATGACCAAAAGGGAACCTAAGAAGCCTGAGGGATTCAGAAGGATCCAGACAAACAATGGATGACAAATTACAGACAGACAAATGATGCAAAGTGACAGCAATAGCTCCCATCTTAATTAAGACAGTTGAGCTAAAACTCTTTTAACCTATAGATTATTAAAATGGCAGATACTCTTGATCAAATATATATGTCTTACCCTCTTAATATTTTAAATCCATGCTTGAATACATGAAAAATACTTGAATTAAAAAGAATATTATAAATAAAAAGCATTGTAAAAGTTCAAAGATATTATTTACACATTGTGACTTGGATGGAGAGTTGTCTCATTGGCACTCATACCACATCTTCTTATTTCTAAAGATATTTTATCATCTCTTTCCTAATCAATAGATATACTGAACAACTTGAAGGTTAAGTAGTAAGAATATCTAAAGGGCTTCCAGTCGATTTCCTTTTGTAAAAGGGTATCCGTTTGAACTAAAGTTTTCAAGGAAAAAGGTATCCATTTGAACTTAAGTTTTCAAGAAAAAAGGTATCCATTTAAACTAAAGTTTCCAAGAGCATATATATAGTTATGATTTATTGTAAATCAAACAATTTCTAGTGGATCTTTGTCAACAGCAGATACAAAAATGTCTACTCCAGGAAGTTGAGACTCTAGCCTCAATTTCAAATGTTTTAAAAATCCTCTTTCAGTGTTGCTATGGTCACATAATATCACATTTGTTCCACTGTATACAGCATGAAGTACATCGTGATGGGACATTTCACCTGTCAAATACAATGATGCCCGTACATCCTTTAACAAGCTTCCTCCTGACCCAGCACAAACTGCCACAGTCTCTAAACTATTTGCATCTGCAATGTCAAAAAAATGCTGGTCATAGATTAATACATAATAATACAGTAACATTTGAGATTTGTACAACTGAATAGAATTGTGCAGTATATAAAGGAAAAATAATACTGAAAAAAATGTTCAATGGCAATTGTAAAAGAATCATAATTGTTTTATTTCCAGAAAAAAACATCAAAACAGTGAGCAAGTTATTGAATGATTTTCAAGATGGGATTAATAAAGTGACAAAATCATAAACTGCCATTTTACTACAATGTACTAATAAAGTTATCGTTATCATTATTATCTGACTTACCTGGAGATTTAGCTATCCTAATAGAACCTAGTTGTAGATGTGACTTGACTTTCTGTATTGCTTCATCTACTGTTAATTTGTTCTTTAGTTTCCCTATTCTTCCCTACCATAACCAGCTTTAGGAACCTGTGGTAATTTACAATCAAAAGAATAATGTCTATATAACAATCAACATGGTTATTCAGAAAGATTTTATCTTGGTATTTTTATGTTCAAAAGACTTAAACATGAATTATCAATGGCTATGAAACCAGCATCTATAGCATCAGGTAAAACAAAACAGTCTCTAGTTGAAATATTTTAAACAAATCGATGAAATTGAAACTGAAACCACTACATGATGCAAGTGGCGAAGAAATAATAAATCTGTATTAAAAGATATATATTAGTTCTGCATTAACCAGGTATCAGCCAAAGACCTTATTTACCCTTATGAAACATATTCTGGTGAATATATTTTCCTGAGAACTATTTAAAAAGTGCATATATTACATTTTCATGAGTTCACTGAAGCTAAAGAAAGTTGATGGAATTATAGGTAAAACCTATATAATTTTAGGGTCTTTATTTTCATATTTTCACAAATAGTTTAGCCTTGACCATTGGTAAAATATTTATGTAGGTTATATATTGCTTGCCTACCATTTGATACTAGTAATTACCATTATTTACACTAAACAAAGGAAAACTTATCATGGTTTAGAAAATAAGTGATGAAAATAAAGAAGCATATTTCAATAACAAACATTATAATATTTAATGACATCCTGAAGATCAGTTCTATCTATTAGATTGTTTTCGTTGTTTTTGACATGGTTTTGTTGTCAGTTTTCTTCCACTTAGGGTTTTGAATGTGCCTTTAGTATCTTCTACTTCTTTTTATCAACTAGTGGTTGCATTTTAATCTAGGCTGGAAGACATTTCTATTTTATTATATCCATTCCATGCAAATTGGATTTTTAGCCTGAGCCCCTCCTCTATCTCACTGTCCTTACATTATTCATATTTAGTCCATACCCAAACTTTTTAGGATATCAGTATCTAAGAATGGTTGGTTAGTTTAAGAAACATGAATGGCTCTGCATTACCATCAAATGCAGTTTTCAATATATTCTAACAAAATTCATGTCGAAATGTGGAAAGAAAAAATTCTTTTGGTTTTCATGTAAAGAACTAATAAGAATAGTGGATCTTTTCATTAAAATTTCTTCATAATAAATTGACTTACAGTTTTATTGTGGTGCATAAAAGTTTAGTTTGCAACAGACATACTATCAAAACCCTCTTACTTGTGTTGAGTGATTCACTGTGAAACAGGTTTGATTTGCTGGTGATTTGAGGTGAATTACTATCTTGTATAATATATTACCCACAACCACCAATATTTAAAGTATATCTTCAACACCAAGAGTAATTTTTAACTGAAGTACCTCACTATTTTGGCCTTAAAATTTTCAAGTCATATGAACTGACCTTGGCCATCTGTTTAACCTCTATGAACTGTGCTGTATATTTGTTCATTACAGTTACCACGTTACTAACATTGTTCTGTGAACAACCAACTGTAATCATTTGGTCATCTGCCTCCCTGTCAAATAAACATGAAATAAATTTTTCCAGTAAAATCTGGTTTATCATGAAATAAAATTTATTTACTTGAAAATGACTTGATGTTTGAAGGTTACATCCATGAAATTGTCCAACCACTTAAGATTTTTACTCATGAAATAAACTGATATTTTGAAGACCATATTTAACATACATTATAGTACCACATTATCTTCCATTTTAAATGAAAATTGGCATTTTCAAAGAAAATCCATTATTCCACATTAGAGCTGCAGTACATGACAATTCAAAGTTCATTTCTGCTTTGCATCACCATGCACAACAGCTATTAGTTTCATTTGATATTCATTCCATCTTGAAATTATTACTTAACAATTATTGCCTTTGATTAGTTGCTGAACAATTTTGCTAAAATTTGATTGGCTAGAACGAGATATAAATTTGGAACATGCTCTGGAAGATATTAAACTATAATCAGTCGGGGTAATACTTATACAAGTATTGTTTATTTACTTGAAGATGTAAGTAATATTTACTAGTATAAGTAAATTTGTAAGATTTATTTTCAAGGTTTGAATAATCTCCCTTAATCTTCTCCAAAACTTATTTAAACAAGTAATTATTTTTACCACCCTTAAATTCTTAAGTTTAAGGAGGTCAAAACATGCCTAATCAGAATTTTCTGATTTTCTAGTTAATTTTTAATTAGAGTTCAACCTTTTATCTCAAGAACTAAACAAAGAAATTTATTGCGCACAGATGTAAAGTAACTGTGCAAGGCCTTCAAAATTGCTCCCTGGAGGCTTGTAAATGAGCAGTATTTTGAAGATAACAGACAAATGAGATTTTCATTGTCCATGAAATTATACTTTTATGAATAGTAAAGACAACTATTAATGACAGACAATTAAACACTCTATTAGAGCAATGTAGTCAAGAGAAATTCAAGAAAAGAAGAAAATAAGACTTTTTACTTATGTAAGTAAAAAAACAAATATGAATGTATAATGGATATAACTCTACCTCCAAAATAATTTACCTGTACCAGTAAATAAAAAGCGCTTGTATAAGTATTACCACTGACTGACAGTATGGGTATTCGAGACCAGATCCACAATTATTGGTTCCTGTTGACATGGTTGATGTAATTAATGATACCGTGAAGCACTCCCTATCTTTTAGAAGGTTAAACTTGTCAAATTTACAATGGAAACCATTAATAGAGCTTTGAATTGTCATGCCTTTCCATGAAAATGAGTTTAACACCAGGTTGAGTGGGATTAGTGTTGCTCAATCCTTTGTTTTCTGTGTAGTGTTTTGTGGACTGTCGTTTATCTTTTCTTTTTATTTACATAATAGAAAAACAAAGGATATAGGGTATCCATCCATGACACAAAATCAGTATATACACAGCAAAAATCACATAAAAGTAAAGGAATAGTGCTTTTATTGCTGTTCTTCATCTCAAAGTCACAGTGAGGCCTTCAACACGGAGCCAAAAAAAAAAACCTCTCACCGCACTGCAAGTTTAAGATAACCCCTAGCACCGGTTTGAGTAGAATTCTTTGCAAAATGATTCGAATAGACTTTGTAAGATGTATCACCACCATATTACAAAACATAATAGTTCCTACGCATATGTGTTAATATAAAAATATGTAGAATATATTTTAGTTATTAAGTATCAAATGAAAGGTGAAGGACTGGTGATCCTTGTATAACACATATTGAATAAAAACAAGTATAGGAGGAAAAAAAGCCAGAATTTGGGTGTGAAATTAAACAAATAATTATATATTTCAATCTTCTTCAAACTATATCAATTTTCTAGAATAGGAAGTTAAAGTATAGTTACCTAAGTGCAGTTATGCCTTAAAAATGTTAACATTGACATATTTGACCTAAGATGGCCATTAAAAACATACTTTTGGTAAAATCTAGTATGAACAACAGCCTTACCCCAAAAATATCTTACTTCCGTCATATCTAAATATATTAAATAACAAGATATCAAGTTTGCACCTTATCCATAAAAGTAAAAGACTACAAATGTTTAATAAATTGTTTAGCGAGCGCAGCTGGATACAACCACAGAGGTTCAACCCTGAACAGTTGGGGCAAAAATGGACACAATATTCGCGCTTGATACAGGTCTGAATTTGGATTGTAATTAAATATTTGACACATAATAGGTTTCTGACACAGAATAACTGTAGTCAAAGAACATAGAATTGGTTATATGATTTGAATTTATATTCAATTTTTTGCTTTTGTGCAATACACTATGCTGTTGCGAATTGACCCCCCTAAAAAAAAAAAAAAAATTCCCCACTCCCAATTTAATTTTAACTTCTAAAATAAATTGACAACTAATCACCTCAAGACAGTATAACATTTCTTTATAACAAAACCATTGTAAGGGAGGTAACTCTTAAATACCCAAAAACCAAAACAAATGATATTACCACTGAACCCTTTGATATAAACTATTATTATATTATATATACTTTCATCACAGTATTGCATGTTTCTAGAAACAGCTAAAATTAATTCATACTAGAACTAGCAGAGAAATTTACTTAATTTAAAAGCAATGTAAGGAGGTAATTCAAATATAACATTGAAATTATTGTCTTTTAAATTTAAAGTTAATTAAATCAAACAAAACAAATTTTATAGCCTAAGGACCAAAATTTGGACCAATTAGAAAATGGGACCAACAACCAAATACACAGTTAAATTCAGCATATGAAAAAAATTGTTATACAAATAGCATGAAAAATTGTAAAACTTATAGCAAAAGTCCCAACACAAAGAATTAAAGCTTTCTCAAAATCAATAAAGAGCATTAATCCAAAATATTGTTCTCTTCTATATACTGTAAAATATCATGAATCAATCAATGCTATCCTTATATAATGCTTAATGGTCCAATCTCTATTTCATAAAGATTCAAAGACCAATACTTAAGTAATTGTCCATTAACCAGAAATCCTTTTCCCCTTTTTGCCCCTAATTCCTAAACGGTTTGAGCCATAACCCCATAGCCAATCCTAACCATCCCTTTGTGGTATGGAAACTTGTGGTACAATTTCAGAGAGATCCATACACTGTTCCACCAGTTATTGTCTGGAAACTAGAAAAATGCTTATTTGGGCCCCTTTTGGCCCCTAATTCCTAAACTGTTGGGACCATAACCCCCAAAATCAATCCCAACCTTCCTTTTGTGGTTTCAAACCTTGTGTTTAAATTTCATAGATTTCTATTTACTTATACTAAAGTTATTGTCCGGAAACCAAATGTCTTCGGACGACGATGTGATACCAATATCGTCCGCAAAATTTTTGCCGTCATATAAAAATCAGAATTAGAATGATGTTATAATAAATACTTTTGATTTTCAATTATTTCAATGGATAAAAAAGTGGCATTACATTTTCCTTTTCTATAGAATTTATTTAGACAATGTCTTTTATATGCATGATAATGTACACTTAAATATCAATATAAAAAAATTAATACATTCACTTATCCCACCACAATGAACTTGCAGAATGATTATTGCAACAATGGCTTAATATCAATTTTCAGTGAGAATCAGTGATTTTCAAAACTTGTGAGTCCAAAGATGCATCAAGATTGTGCAATGTTATATCAACTGATCCCTGGCAGTTATCATTGTTTTATAGCAAAGGTTTAAAATTAATCTAAATTTTATGTCTTTTCCTTGCTCTATTTTGTCATGGAGACTTAAATAATAAATTATAAAGCAAAATTTCTTTTCACTGTTGGACTCAATTTAAAAATCCTGGGTGAGACCCTTGGTGTGATTGCCAATGAGACAACTAGTTTTGTTTTAACTTCTTTCAGATAAAATATTTACATTAAGTAAATAAATATTTTGGATGGAATAGGAGATAACTCAAGACATATAGCACATACACGTCAAGACTTAAAGTTTAAAATTCTTGGTTTTAATACTATATAATAATTACTATTTAAGCGCATAAAGTCAGGAGCCAATCCAGGAAGGGTTGGGCACCTATGACTGATTTTTATTTAAATGCATTAGCATAATTTTTATTTTCATTTATGCATTATACCTGACTTCAATAATAAACTTACGCAGAAAGGGGAGGTAACTAAATATTAGGAATACATGACAACTCTTCCTGTAACTGATCACATTGAGTTCTTGGTAGAACACAACTTACACAGAAAGTAAAGGTAACTTTATATGAGAAATGCCAGACAACTCTTCCTGTAACTGATCACATTGAGTTCTTGGTAGAACACAACTTACACAGAAAGTAAAGGTAACTTTATATGAGGAATGCCAGACAACTCTCCCTGTAACTGGTCACATTGAGTTCTTGGTACAACACAACTTACACAGAAAGTAAAGGTAACTTTATATGAGGAATGCCAGACAACTCTTCCTGTAACTGATCACATTGAGTTCTTGGTAGAACACAACTTACACAGAAAGTAAAGGTAACTTTATATGAGGAATGCCAGACAACTCTTCCTGTAACTGATCACATTGAGTTCTTGGTAGAACACAACTTACACAGAAAGTAAAGGTAACTTTATATGAGGAATGCCAGACAACTCTCCCTGTAACTGGTCACATTGAGTTCTTGGTACAACACAACTTACACAGAAAGGGCGTAACTTTATATGAGGAATGCCAGACAACTCTTCCTGTAACTGATCACATTGAGTTCTTGGTAGAACACAACTTACACAGAAAGTAAAGGTAACTTTATATGAGGAATGCCAGACAACTCTTCCTGTAACTGATCACATTGAGTTCTTGGTAGAACACAACTTACACAGAAAGTAAAGGTAACTTTATATGAGGAATGCCAGACAACTCTCCCTGTAACTGGTCACATTGAGTTCTTGGTACAACACAACTTACACAGAAAGGGGAGGTAACTTAATATGAGGAATGCCAGACAACTCTCCCTGTAACTGGTCACATTGAGTTCTTGGTACAACACAACTTACGCAGAAAGGGGTGGTAACTTAATATGAGGAATGCCAGACAACTCTTCCTGTAACTTATCACACTGAGTTCTTGGTACAACACAACTTACACAGAAAGTGGAGGTAATTCTATATGAGGAATGCCTGACAACTCTTCCTGTAACAGATCACATTGAGTTCTCGGTACACAACAACTTATACTATTGGACATGTTACTGTGAAGTTCCATTGCATTCTGTATAGGTCTGACATCAACAACATCTGAAATACAGTTAATAACAATAGATTTGTATATTCTGGTACCCTTTTGTACCTCAGGTTACACAGATTTATTCAATTTTATTTTACATAAATGCTGCAAAAACATTGATAAAACTGATTATGTTAAAGACATTACTAATTTTAGGAAACCAAGCATTCAAAAGTAACTACTAATATACTTTTGCAGCAGTATTTAACATATTGCTGTTATAACCTTAACTAGCATCCTGTAAGAATAAGCAGTTTTGGCCTGACTTTCCAAATTAAAGGAGACTTTTATTTTTTGTTTAGGTAAGTGATTATCTTATACACTTTATAGCTATTTATTCCAATCCAGATAAGTTCTGAAATTACACAACTTTTTCATCCAGTTGAACCTATCTGGGGCCCTGTTTAAACTATGTATTTTGCATAAAACTTTTCAAGGAGGCATTTTTAACACTTCAAACAAAGCATCTTTATGATCTTAATTTGTGTTTTAAAAAATTATCATAATCTATCAAAGTTTCAAAATGTTTGCCTTCTAAACTTTTCCTCCCTCAGCTCGTTACTGATGACCTTTATTTTTGCGACACTTGACCTAAACAGGAAGTTGCCTAAGTGACATTTTTCTGGATTGGACTAAATAGTGATAAGGTGTATTGGTAGCTACACTATGCAGGGTTTTGATTGTGTGTTTTACTTTTACAAAATTTTGCCTTCGAAGGCCAAGTGGAGGTTTGTGTGCATATAAAACTGGTTTAACCACTAATATTTTGTGTCTAGACCAAATTAGACTATCTAGACCATGTGTTGTTTGCTGTAGTTTGTCTTTGTTTGAAGTTTATTTTTGAAGGAGTCAACATGAATGTTTAATCATTTTTACTCTTGAAGTCATATTCTTATTCCCCACTCTTGCATCTAGCCTCCCAATACATATAGCGATCAAATTAAATAATCTCTAAGGACACAGCTGATTTAACTAAATTGAAATTAAATTAATCTTTTGTAGGTCATAAATACTAAATGTTAAAATGTCCAGACTGGAAATTAAGTAATTCTGATTGACATCATTTACATATTATACATTACCAAATGCTTTTATTAACCAATCATTTACTCCATCTTGAACACAATCATAGCTAGTATGAGGGGAGAAAACTCCTATTCTATTTTCCAAACATGTTGTCACAATTCTCTCTTTCCATGTTTTCTGAGTAACACATTTCATTCCAGTAAATATTGGTGGATGATATGAAATGATTAAATTGGTTCCCATGGCAACAGCTTCATCCATTACTGGAGGAGTTAAATCGTTGGTCAGCATGATTTTCTTAACCTGGAAAAAATACATAAACACATTTTTATTTTTTTTTAATAATACTGAAATGAAAGTGATATTAAACATCTTAAAGAAAAGTTTTATTTCAGAAATCATTAGTACTTTAAAAGAAGTATTATATCATGTATTTGTATAAAAGCTACCATTTAATGTATTTTGTGGATAACTTAAATCAAAATTGGCTACCCAAAGAAAGCCATAATTTTCACTAATTCAATGTTAATTTAGGATTATTAACAATGTATGCAAAAATTAATGTGTCATCTTTTATTTCTTAATTAAAGCTAGTGGTCAAACTGTTGGTATCTGGACAGAGGCACCTTTTTATTGTGTTTTGCCTTTTTTAATTCAACATATGGTCTAGAAAGACGAAGGGAAGATACGTATGTTTACCATGTATTGTTCATATTTTCTGTCTTTGTTTGTATGTCTATGTTACTGAACTATCATGTGTATACTATACATTGGTCTTTTGAAATGACTTTGGATTTCCTTTGTTTTCTATCAGTTGTTTTAGCATGAGGTAACCTATTGATAAATAAATTCCTAATACATCTGTTTTATTTCTTATCTTGGATGCCATTTGTTTGTGGTTTTAGATTACCATGATTACTATCATTTATTAACACCATATGATATGTACTTGTAGTGGTGATGATGGCTCTATTAACAGTCCAACATTGTCCCATTTCTCTGCCAGTGAAGTTGAAGCAAACTGATTCAACTTTTTTACAACTTCTTTTAACTCCATTGCTTTAACCGATCTTAAAGTTGAAAATAATCTGGTAGATAGCATTTAACTTCACCTGAAAAAGAACATTCTATAAGTCATTTTAATATTATAACAGTGAATAAACAAAATAACTGGAAAATTTTAATAAATCAGTTAAGTTCCTGGTCTATAAACTAACAGTCAATCATACTAAGAAGGGTTACCCACGCATGCAGGCCTAAGGGTTGTCAATTGGATAAAAAAGAAGTAGATCTAAAAGTAACTTACCCCTTAGACAAGCATATATATATATATGGCCAACCCTCCTACGTCAGGTTAGGTTCATAAATAAATTATAACTAAATATTCCAGATTTCAAAATTTGTCTAGTTTTGTCTTCTTGGTGAGGACTTTGTCTTCTAATAAGTCTTATGCATTCCACAGCTGGACAAAGGTGGAGTCATTTAGAGTTCAGACTGGTATAAATTTGACAAATTAACTGTCCAAGGGAAGACATATGAGCTCCAAACACCACAAAAAGACAACAACCCCTAGACAAACAACACTATTACACAATAAAACAAGCATTCTGTGAGTATTGCATGGCAATACATAGTCCCCTACCGGTTAAAAATTCATTGTAATGGAACAAAATTCTAACTTCATCTATAACTTGTCATGGTGTAAACTACATAAAAATATAAAGTCAATATCATCAAGCATGACGAAAAAAAACTGTTGAAAACTGATTATTTAAGTGAATTTTCTATGTCCAAAGACCATAACTCTGCACAAAATCATCAGACCAGAACAAAATTCCAACTTGATCTGTAACTTGTCATGATAAAACTATATACTTATTATCAAATCAATATCTTCAAGAATGACAAACAAACCTACCACTAAATCCTTCAAACAATTTACCAAAGAAAAGGAAAAAAATCCAAAATGTCATTTTGTCTTTTAAATTTTTTTTTTAAAATGAGTTATTTCCCTTTGAACAGAAATCTACTTCTTAATAAGTATTTCATCAAAAATTTAATTCTAGGGAAAGGGCTTTAACTGAACAACTGTGAAAATTGAACTTGACCTGTAACTTGTCATGATAAAACAATAAACCAAATATCTAATCAATATCTTCAAGCACAAAGAAAAAAAGTCTGGAAAACTGATTTGCGGACTGACAGATGGACAGACAGACAGAAAGACAGGCGGGCGGGCGGGCGGGCGGGCAGGCAGGCAGGCAGGCAGGCAGACGGAGGGAGTGCAAACCTAAAGTCCCCTTCGACTTCGTCGGGAGGGGACTACTAAATTACATAAAATGTAATGGTAACTTATCAATTTTATCATTTCTTCAAACATTCTATTCAACTTTAGATAAGCATAACGAAAACTTTGTTAAATTTTGTTTTTATTATAAAATTTATCAATTAAAGAGATAAAGAGTCGACTTGGATTATCATAGTCCCAGAGATTATTGTTTAAAGATGCAGTTTGGAAGTGACCCATCAAGACTCATCAAGAAAACCTTGGATGTAATTTACAGAATTCTGACAACAGCGCTCTTAAGATGACTGTATTTTTTGGTGCTCTCAGGATATCCAGTTACTATTTCTTATTATTTTCTACATATTTATTAACATATTTATCCTCATTCAAAGGTAAGTCAAATATATAAATAAAGATAAAAAATATATTTAGGTGTGTTTGGTGGTATTTTAAGGTGAATGGAGATGTGCAGTGGTGTTCAGTGGTGAAATTATTATGAAGACATACAGGGAAGGCTGTAAAGTCAGTAAAATGAGAAAAAGATTGTTATCTTAATCTCTATTGGAGTTATTTAAGATGTTTTCATTTTCTGTAGTTGTGCGATTCTTCTTCAGGTGTTCAACAAAACTTCAGGATACTGATGATTACTTGTTGTTGCATATATATGCATGGTATTTAAAAGTTACTTTAAATGCAAAAAAAAATTATACATGTTATTATACATGTGTTATATATAAATATCACAATGAGTGCATGTATTTTACAAATAAGTGATCAAAATTTAACAATATTTACAAAATTTGGTATCTGGTTTTTAAAACAGTTGATAGAGGACACCTTGTGTAAGGTGTGCTCTGAAACTGTCAACTGTGGTTGACCGTACTGTGGCTATCAGTAGCATGTTCCACTGAATGATGGTGCGCGGAAAAAATTACTATTTATATATTTCCTTTGTGGTTCGTATATGTCTGTAAGTATTTGAATGGTTTTGTCTTGTTCTCCAGTAGGCTGGTAATAATATTTCAGATAGTATGGCAATAAGGCTGTGATTCAAAGTGTAATTGGTTCTTGTGAGTTTATTTGAAAGAATGAAGAAGTTAGAAGATCTGGACACGACATGTCATCATTCAACAATTTTAAAGAAATGGAGCGAATGACAATGAGTTTATTATCACCAGAGACATACAATGTTAAGAGAAGTCCATCACTAGGGCAGTCTTCTGATAGTACAGGTATTTATACTATGATACTACAATGTACTATACATTTTAAATGACCCTCATACATTTGTACATGCCTCTGGCATGTCTGATATGATATATCTTTTTGATTTCATTTTAAAACTATTGCACATATTTCTTTGGTAAATAGTAAGACCAAAAATGAACTCTTAATGCAATCTGAAAAGTCATGTCAGTAGACATACACAGAGTTCATGAAAACTTGTTTTGACCCGTCGGTCATGGGACCGACAAAGCAAGATTATTTGTCAGTCCTACAAAATTTTAACCAGTCCTAAAAATCTGTTAATTTCATTCTGAAATAAAAATAATAACATATTTTATCAAAATAACTTTATTATTATTAGTTTTATTTTTCACAGCCACGGACAAATAAACAATGAATGACCAGTTCTTTTCTTCTGATTGTTCTTATTTAAAGTAATCTTCACTATCCATTTCATCATCTGAATCACTTTCTCAGTATTTGTTATCTCCATCGAAGGGTTCAATCGCCGATTGTTTGCCTGGGATGGCTACATGAACAAATTTAGCAGGCCACGTGTAGATCGCGATCGGCGCTTTGGGTTTCCGTTTGTTTATAATGGGAAACCAGTACCGAAATAGCAGCAGGTACATCTGATGACCGATGTAAAGCGTATTGGAATTAATTGCGGTACAACTAATTACCGATAAAAAAGGCACTGCAACGGCCGTTTTTACATCGGTCATCAGGACCGGCACTAGCTTTCAAAATACTGGTCCGAGCCTCATTTTGACCGACAGGACCGACAGGACCGACCATTTTCGCGAACTCTGCATACATTGAGGATATTATTATGCCATCAACATACATACATACCAGTTGAACGGCAAACGATTTAATGGCGTCTAAGGTCAAGACATTGGTCACGTGATAAAGGTCAGAGTTTACCTTTTTTGTGAACGTGTACACCTCGTGGTTTTACCTCGTATCGTCTTATTGTAACTCGTACATAAATAAAACTTGTAGTGTCCAAATCTTGAGTAAATAAGCTTCATTATTCTGTATACTTATTTAAGAAAGGTGTTGTAAAAGTATTCTAAAACGACGATGGAAGTGGAATTTTTTTTTAGAAAATTTGCGTAGGTCTACGGAAAATCCCAAATTATTCCTTAAATGGGTTTGGTAACGTATGGAGGGTATAAAATATGAAGTAAAATCATTTTCTGGTTCTTATTTTATTCATTATTGATCCCAAATTCCCCGGCAACGAATTTGTGTCAGCTTATTCGTGGCGAAGCGGAGATCAAAGGAGATAACTCCGTACATGCATCGTAGGAAATTGCAAGTTCAAAACAGTAAATTCGAGTAAAATTAATGATTGAAGTTATATTTCGACACTTTCTTGCATAACTATTCCATATTGCATGTTCCTTTACTCATGTAACAGCAAAATAGTTCTGTTATAGTTGAATATGACATTTTTCAAGTAATTTCAGGTTTTGAAACTTCCAAAGTACAAAATTATAGATAAGTAACTTTTCTCTGAAACTTGGACTTATAAATTGCTATACATAGTATATACTCAAACACTCTTTTGATAGATGGAATAATAGTATTTGTTCTACTTTCTTTGTATCAATATTCTTAGAAAGCTTATGAAAATAAACTCAGTGTTTGTTCATGTAGAATGTTAATATATAATAGTAGAACAGTTTTAATATTAATTTCCTTTAAAATTAGACTTTAATTAATTCAATTTATATATATAAATAAAGTATCTAAAATAGAAAGCTTTTACTACGGTGCATTGAAAATGTTGCACCAGAAATGAGATTAAACAAAGTTATTTAGCCTGAAGAACTTATCTATAGGTTCTTTGTCACTTTGTATGCTGATCATATGGAGAAAAAGAGTGATATTATACATTCTAACACAGCATCAATTGAGAAACAATAGTTCTCTCCTCTAGACATTTTAGTTTTCAAGATGCAAGTCTTGCTTATCAATATACATATTTAAGATTTCTCTGTTAAGAGTGGCGAAATAACTTTCTGACAGATATGTTGTATGGGAATGTTTCTCTTGATATTTTAAACAGTTAATTTATGTTACCAACTATCTTTTTTTCTACTATGATCTGCAAACAGATGGGTTCTTTCTGTGTGACATCATTGATTATTAGGCTAAATTATTGGTAGCCTTTTTCCTGATGTAACAATGCATATGGCAAATTCTGAGAAAAGCAAGAACCTTTCAGCAGATCCAGCTTTTTATAAAAGAGTAGGGATTATTCCTATAACAGAAAAATATATATTTTGATTTCATGCCAAAAGTTATATACAAGAGGGTTCATCAGCAGTACAATATAAATTTGCATTACATTAAAATACAATATGGATAAAAAGAAAATGCACACAATACATACTTCAAATTTGTGAATATTGAATGGAAAAAAGATAATTTGCAGTGGACAGAATTATCTTTTTTCTTATTATACCTGCTTTTATATAAGAAACTATATAAGATGTACAAGTTCTGTTCCTCGCTCTAAATCAAGAGAAAAAAATTTAAAACAAAAGGCCAGAAAGGTTTAAAACATTATAAATTAATCAATACAAAGAAAACTGAACAAAAGCTGTAATGCAATATGATATCATGCAGTTCATATTATTTCTATTATTACAAGTTTTTGGATTTTTTCTTAAATTTGAATTCAAAAGTCCTAAAATAACTGTTGACTCCTTTAATTAAATTATTGATTGAATAATGAATGATTAGTTAAGCTGTTTAGACCAGTTTCTTCAGAATTGGAATTAGCTAATCCAAAATTCATCAAAAGCTATTAACTACAAAATTTTTAAGAAAAACTGGGAATTTGAGGAATATTTTAATATTTTGGACTTTAAAGATGCCATTGTTCTTTGTCGATTTGAGCGACTAATAATAAATTGCCGAATGAAGCAGGAAGGTGGCAAAACATATTAAGAAAACCGTATTTGCCATCAATGTAATAATCGACAAATTGGGGACGAATATCACTATATTTTTGAATGTACTTTTTTTGATAAAAAACGTACAGAGTATTTATCCTCCTATTTTGTACAACGACATAATACAGTTAAATTTTCTGAACTTATGTCGAGTACACTAAAACCAGTCCTGAAGAAGCTTTGTTCATTTATAAAAAATATTAATACTTTTATTTGTCCTCCTGGCTAGTGACTTTTGTAACCTCTCTCCTTGTTTTGTATATATTGTAAATAGTTATTGTTGTTATCTCTGTACTGATGTCATGCATTGGCTTTATGAGAATAAAGATATAACGTAGTAAATAAAGTATGAAAATGCTTTTTTTTAAATAAATGAGTGTTATTTTAATTTATAAATTTATATGTCAAAGTATACTGAATCAACTTCAAATTTAAACCAAATTCACATTGAACTGCTCTAAAATGCATTGGCAGTTGAAATACAAAACAAAAACAAAGCTGACTTAAATACAGTATATTCAGAATTTTTTTGAATAATGGACAAAAATAAGATAATTATTATTCTGATATTAGAAAAAAATCTTCAAATCAGAATGCAAGTTCTTATTATTGCGATAATCAATTTAATCACTTTATTTACTTTAATATGTTAATTAAAACCTCATGATAATTTCTGAATTTACAGTACTGAGCTTATCAACCTCTATGCTTAAAAAAATAAGTTTCTTGGCCTAAATGTGGTTGAAATTCTGACAATTTTGCTAACTTTTACCAAAAAATTTCTTTTTTATGACATAACTGGATTATTACTATTTAAGAATGCTAGTTTGTATTATCATCATGATCATGATAATTGCAATAAGTTATTATTCAATTAATTAAAAAAACATCAATTATTTTTGAATTGATAGCCTGGAATCAGTACATACATGTGTTTTTTATACATCTATATACTATTCATTAGGGAACTTATTAAAATGAAATTTTGCACAAGACAGTCATGGCAGTTCACAATTAGGCCCAAGACCACAATTAAGGATCCGCTTTTGTTGTCCACGAATATAGTTCCTTTTAATTAGAGTGTATTTTTCTTAATTTTTTTCTTTCCTTCCTCACTCATTTCTTAGATTTTTTGGATGGAAATGAAAGAAGAGAGGTGAAATAAACTTTGGATGTTGTATTTTAACTAATTTTGATATGGAAAGAGTGATTAGGCCAGGTGCAAAAGGTGATATTTACAGTTTTGAACATCTCTTGACTTGTCCATAGGGGTATGGATGTGTATTGGCTAAATTTGTAAGATGTAAACGTTCAATTTTCTGAAACTTTGATATATTTTGGACTTGTACTGTACATTACACACACAAAATATTTGACAAAAGAATAGGTGCATTTTTTTAATGAAACAAAACGTTATAAAGAACTAATAGAGAATTTAATTGTGGTCTTGGGCCATTACAGTGGTCATTTTAAACATAGTGACACCATTAATACAATTTTATTTTTCATGCATAATCATTGCAGAACTATTTTTTCAAATGATTTAATGTTTGTTAGTCATTTACTTCAAATACTTAACATGTTCTAAAATAAAGAGATGTGGTATGATTGCAAATGAGATAACAATCTAAAACTATCCACCAGAGTCCAAATAAATGTGTCTGTTAGCAGTTATAAGTCACTTTACAAACATCAACAATGAATACAAACTTTCATTATTTATAGACAGATTAGGAAAAAGAGGAATTATAGCTTTTTGGCTTACTACAAGAGAATATAAGAAATATAATAATATAAATAAGGAAAATAGAGAGGAATTAGCCACTGGACTGTATATAAAGTGCTCCCTTACTAATCCTTAGAGGAGCTGCTGTATACTTAGAAAAAAGATGTGTGAGACACTACATTTTGTAGCATTTTGGTCAATCTGCCCTATTTGCTCCAACCTATTAAAATTACTGCCTATGGTGGGAATTAAACCCAAGTATGTCTCTATTTTCCTCTATGTACATGCATATGAAAAATATCAAATGCAAAGTAAATATGGTAATTACAGTCTCATTTTTTGTAAGGACCTAGTTTAAGTAAGTCCCTGGACCTATCCAGACATATTTCTTAAGCAAGGTGTATTATATAACTCTTGAAAGTTTTAAAATGCAATTGTAAGATTAATTATATCTGCTCTTAAACTATAATAACACAATAAGTATGTTCAGTAACAACAACGTGCAATTTAAGTAAACAAACATCAATGAACGACCACGTGTTTGTCTGTTGTGCTTGAATTTAAACGGATCAGCTTTATTTACACGAATTTTGCTACAGCATGGAATTAAACATGTCACTTTACATTATAAGTTTTATAAAAAAAATGTATTTGTTGTTATGACTTGTGTATGCATGGAAATATAATGAAGATAACATTGATTTTTACCGTACAAATATGAATACACAGCATTCCTGAGGTGTGCACAAAACACACCCACTTTTGTTACAATGGATGGTAACGTATAGCCATTTATATAACAGTAAATGCCATTGGATAAGCTACCCTACACAACAAATCAACAAATAATATGCAAATTTATCCCGGCCACGCTTTTGTGTCAGCTCTTGTTGTGATGGAAAAATGTAAACATTGAATCCGCCATTTTGAGTTAGGAACAAAACTATTTTTCAATCTTGGATTAAAGGAGATTGCGCACATTGCCATCGTATCATGCATAACCAGTCATGTGAAAATATATCTTTTAATTTGTTTTCTGTAATTACTTTTCAATGTTTGAGTTAATTTAATGTTTTAATTTCCTACAGAACGGAGCATCGTTCTCAAAGTCGCCGAAGAAAAAATTATAGGTGGCGCTGTTTGTGGGCGTAAACATTTTACATACGGGTACTTTTTGTGTCGACAGATTGACCTTTATCTGTCAGATTCAGGCGTTTGCCGTTCAACTGATACCGGAAATTCTGAAAGGGTTATAATTCATGTAGATGCGGAAACGGATAGTAAAACACGGTTTTATAGTTTTAAAACTTGAATATATGATAAATGCCCTTTTGGTGACAAAATTTGAACTGAATTTACATTTTTGGTGTTCATTTTTAATCTCCTTGTTGTTATTTATGACCTTATTGGACGTTTCATCAAATAGAGAGTGTTTTGTCGGAGTCGAGAGTCCATGTACGGTTCGGAGTTTAAGATATCAAACTACATTTCCGTTCAAGATTGTATAATTACAGGCTCGTAGTTACAAATTGCAAAATGCGTTGCTTTAGGTTTGTAACTACTTTAAACATGTTAAATTTTAAGTATCAATATCAGACACAAAAAACCTCCTAACTGTTGATGAAAGGTACACTTTGTTTTTGACAAGGTACCATATAAAAGACTTCTCTACAAAAGTTAATGAAATATTTTGGTCTATCAAAACAAATAAGAAATAAATTGTGTGATCTTTTCCTTTCTCAGAAAGTTTCTGTTAAACAGGACACACAGACAAGATCAAGAAAAATACCCGCCATGGAGGCAGGATACATGTATGTCACCTAATAATTAGTCTGCCCCCCACTTACTAACCTCCACTTTGAAAATAACTTGCACCTCTGGACAAAATATAGTTCAAACTTATAAGAATAAGAAGATGTGGTATGATTACCAATGAGACATGCATCTCTCCACCAAATACCAAATGACAAATTTAAAGAAGTTATCAACTATAAGCCTATTCATATCCAGTCCAAATAATTGTGGAATAATTCATACCTGTGTAAACCTAACAGGATAAATTCAGCACCTATTCTAAAGACAATTTGGAACCAAATCAGATTAAGGAGACCAAGACATCAACACAAATTACAAAACTGCAGTGAAACATACAGTTCAACTATAGCCAGGTGTTTACATGAATCATGAAGCTCTAATCAATAAACACTGATAAAGTGGTGAATAAATCAGAAAATATAAAAAAATCTACCCTGTCAGCACCAAATTTTAATAAAATAAATCAGTCAGGATATAACTCTATAGGGTTATTACAGAAAATAACTTGCATGTGTTATTACAGATACTTTCATGAGTTGTCTACTCTTTAATCCTTAAATTTACTAAATCTGTAATAACATGTGTTTGTTATTTGTAAAATAAATCATAAATATTTTAATTTTTAGTGGGCTCTAGGAACTCTTGAAACTTTGTGCAGAAACAAAATGCATAGCCTTGATAACTAATTTTCATTTAGATTAATACATTTTCATTAACCATGGTAAATCAATGAGATGAGTCTTTTAAGTGATTAACTTAGCTGTAATAACAAGGCTTAGTTATTAAAGGCAATTATATGAGACACTTGGGAATTACTGGGAAGCTTGCAGAACCTCATTACATGCTCTGATCATTACTTCTTACAATAAATTAAAATATATTGTTATTAAGCATGATCTATGTCTGAGCAAATGCTTTGAAGTGATGTAGAGAAGCTGTAATAACGCCTTTAGTTATTACAGGCATATTTTTCTGTAATAACATAGGTATACTATGCATGATTGGCAAACTATGAACTGTTATATCTTTCTATAGTTAAGTATACATAAAGACAATAGTAATATCAATAGAACTTGTATAAATTTTAACAAAACTAATGATGTATATTGTTCCTTTGAAACATGTAACATACATATGTTATCACAGTTCTTTGATTTTTTGTCCACAATAACAAGCATATGTTATTTTCTCTAATAACCCTATAGAGTTATATCTTTGACTGTAAATTATGATGACTGAAACTATTTTATAATATATTTTATAAAATAGTTCATACAACAGGGTCATAAACAGTACTGGAATTGGTATTTGTATGTTAAACATCTGGTTCTCCAGTCCTGACTCTAATAATTACATAAAACTCTCATGACCAACATCATGGGACATCATTCAGTGTCAACATGATCAAGAAACATATTTTTTTTTCTTCATATTTTCATATTTTATTGAAATCTGTATACATTTGTTAGTTTAAAACATAGAATACCTTATCCTGGCCTCGTTAACATTAGTCATGATATTTATATACCGGTATACATGAGTTTAAGTGGTTGTTAGTAATATTCCAGTGTTCCAGCTAGGCCATTTTCACAGGGCGGTCCGCCCGCCCTTTCCTGGGTGCCGCCCTGTGCCTTTTGCAGTTTCAGGCGCCCTGCCTTTTGAAGATCGATTGTATTTTATTTTGTTTTTATAAATGTTATGATCGCCATTACGAAATTTTACCTTGCGGCAAGTTTATGATTTTGTTTACGACCCCAAGCTAATCAACTGTTACAACAGGTGTCATAATCTGTTGTTACAGGTTATCCGTTATCGGATGGTTCATTAATGATCATCAACATTAATTCATTCAAATAGAATCGGTCAGTCTGAATGAAGAAATGTTTATACATGTACGACAACACAATTTGCGATGTTTACCGTAGTTTCGTGGAGAAAGCGTAATTGACAGAAAGTCGAAAACCATAATCAACTTGTTAAAACATCGTTTTACTTATTTTCCGTAAAAATTAGCAAATTCAGGCGTTTGTCTTTGCATGCGGCCGCCATTCTGTTTCTGTATTAGGAAATCCTTCCTTCAAAGGAGCACTTCGTAATGAATTAGTTTTTCAAGAGGTCTATATACACTTGGTTTGGGAATATAAAAATAAAAATAAATGTACGCCCGTGGGTGTACATTAGCTACAGTCGCTGACCTTTACGCTTGCTGGACGAGAAGGTCTTTAAGAGTTCATTTCTTTGCATGCAAAGCATAGCACAGTTTTCTGGTTATATATTCTACCATAAAGCAATTTTCAGTGCATTATCATCTACAACCACAAGCACATAGCGAGTAACTCGGATCTAAAATTAGCTGTGCGTCTATTACATTGTTGTTGATCATATTTACTTCTTCTATGAACTGTGTATAATCCTCCAAAGAAGGAGCACACCGAATCGAATAAAGAAAGATAACTAATTTTATTTTTCCTAGCATTGAGTTACCTACTTAAGATATTCTAAGATATGTCTACATACTTCTGGCTTTATAATTTATATGTTTAGGTCTTTTGAATTATGGGAAAAGTTAAAGAGGGTGTTTGTACAATGTAGCAGGGTGTGTAGGGTGCCTTTGTCATCTTTTTCTGTATTCTTTATTTTTAATACAAATTTTCACTGTTCACTATATCCTAACATTGATCATTTACTGAGCACAGCTGCTGTATTGCCATTAAGCACAGCAGAGACAGAAAGGGTCTTTCCAGGTATAACTTGTATGACCATAGAAACAGAATGAAGCAGGAACTGAAACCCTGCAAAACATACTGCATGTTAAGCTAAACTGTGACAAGCAATGCCTTGAAAACTTGTGTGACAAGGTGGTTGACAAGTTTTCAGACAGATAGAGTTTAATCTGGGCTAATCATGTTGTACTTGTATATTTATAACCAGTGATTCAATGAATAAAGACAATGTTTGATTAATATCTTTATTAAAACATGCCCTGTTCATATAATCATATCACGCATTAAATGCCCTTTTCAGGATTGGCACCCTGCCATTTTGAAATCCTAGCTGGAACACTGTATTCTTTACATATAATATAAGGGTATAAAAAACATGTAAGAAATACATTTGAAATACAAAGTTAGATGCTAACAAATAAGATGGTCCAACATAAATGTCTTAGTATAACAAACATACAGATTTTCAAAATGTAAAGTTTATGTAGTTTTAGTTATAAAACATACAGTTTGATGTTTGAAAATCTCTTCAGATTTTAAGGAATCAAACAGAAATTATTAGTCAAGAGTAAGTTTCATTTCTTTTGTTCTTTTCTTCTCTCTTCCCTCCCTCTTTTCAATTTTTTTTTTGACAGCAATAATATATATAGTCAACCGGCAAAAATCTCAAATGCTGTTTGTCAGTAACTTCGACACATATTCCAAGTGAAAACAATTTAAATAAATGTGCCCTAGGCACCGAAACATGTCAATCTCATTAAATTAAAGCAGCAATCCTGAAAGTGTTGTAGTTATAACTGCTTTCACTGTTTTTGTGTTTTTATCATAACCCTAGCCTGCATACCCGAGGTATCCACTTTAGGGATTCTATCGTACTGAAGATTGACCAGGCGTTGGTTCACTGTTGTTTGTAATTTAAATAAATGTTTATTAAAAAATAAAACAAAATCATGAAAATTAAACTACATGAGGGGTCATTCAGGGTACTCCCTCTCAGGGGCACCCAAAGGATACCCTGTCCACAAATACCTGTGGTTTGAAGGTATATGAATTTTCAAGTATGTTGATTTAGTGCTTTGTTGATAAACAGAAGAATCCCATATTGTAAATCCTGATTCTTATTTTAACAAACTAAGTTTTTGTCTAACTTTTCTCTTTTCAGTCAAAAATTTGAAGATGTAAAAATACTTTTTGCAAAATTAGAAGTATAAGCCTGAAATAAGAATTACAAAGAGAAGACAAAAACAGCTCAAGTAAAACACATGTTCAACTTTTAATTATACACTTGGAGAATTTCCTGATCTGCAGTACAACATATTGAAATAACATACATGTAGAGTATTATAACTTTCTTATCATGCATGTACAGGTATGTGCACATTCAAAGAGCTATCACAGTTTTAAATTTGACATCTAGGTTTTAGCCCTCTACAGAGGTTTATAGTATAGATATGAATTCAATCAAGAGATATGCGCGCTGGTAAAACAATTCCGTTTGTATTCAGTGTTAGGAACAACTCAGTCTTCACGTCGACATTTTGTGCCGCCACATTCACCTGCAAATGAGACAGATGTAGATAAATTCAAGGAGTTTATTCATAATTCTAAAAGACTATTAGTTATAACTGGTGCTGGGATATCAACAGAAAGTGGTATTCCTGATTATAGATCTGAAGGGTGGGCCTATATGCTAGAAGTTCAAATAGACCTGTCCAGTATCAAGACTTCGTAAAAAAAGCAGACATAAGGCAGAGATACTGGGCAAGAAATTTTGTAGGTTGGCCTACATTTTCATCTGTATTGCCTAATAAGACACACATGATTTTGAGTGAATGGGAAACAATAGGTAATCTTCATTGGTTGGTGACACAAAACGTTGATGCTCTACATTACAAAGCAGGAAGTAAAAATCTGACGGAACTACATGGAAGTGCTCACAGAGTGGAATGTTTAGATTGTAAACACATGATATCGAGACCAGAACTTCAGGAGATGATCAAGAGATAATCCTATGTGGCATTCAGAATCTGTTGACATGGCACCTGATGGAGATGTACAACTCAGTCAAGAACAGATAAATGGATTTAATGTAGGTACATTTACATGTATTGGGTTAAGAACTGACCATTGAGCATTTTTGGTCGGGATGGGGACTTGGAGGGACATGTTTTTATACGTCGTTGTCGTCGTCCGAAGACACATTGGTTTTGCACTCTAACTTTAGTTTAAGTGAATGGATCGCTATGAAATTTTACCATAAGGTTCAGTACCACAAAAGGAAGGTTGGGATTGATTTTGGGGTTAAGGTACCAACAGTTAAGGAATTAGGGGCCAAAATGGGCCAAAAATAAGCATTTGTGTAACTTCCAGACATACATGTAACTTGTGTGTTAGTGTATGGATCTCTTTGACATTGTACCACAAGGTTACATATCACAAAGGGAATGCTGGGATTGATTTTGGGGTAATTGCCTCAAATTTTAGGAATTAGGGGCCAAAAGGGGCAAAAACAAGCATTTTCTAGTTTCATGACAATAACTTGTGTGTAAGTGTATGGATCTTTCTTAAATTATACTACAAGGTTCCATATCACAAAGGAAAGCTGGAATTGAGTTTGGGGTAATGCCCAAAACATTTAGGAATAAGGGGCCAAAATAAGCATTTTTCTAGTTTCCAGACAATAACCTGGTTCAAGTGTATGGATCTCTCTGAAATTGTACTGCTAGGTACCATACCACAAAGGAAGGCTGGGATTGATTTTGGGGTAATTGCTTCAAAATTTTAGGAATTGGGGCCAAAAGGAAAAAAAACAAGCATTTTTCTAGTTTCAGGACAATAACTTGTGTGTAAGTGTATGGATCTTTCTGAAATTGTACTACAAGGTTCCATATCACAAAGGAAAGCTGGAATTGAGTTTGGGGTAATTGCCCTAAACGTTTAGGAATAAGGGGCCAAAAACAAGCATTTTCTAGTTTCAGACAATAACTTGTGTTCAAGTGTACGGATCTCTCTGAAATTGTACTGCAAGGTACCATACCACAAAGGGAAGGTTGGGGTGATGAATCATAAGGGGTTCAAAAATTTGAGGGGGATTTTTATAATTTTTTCTTTAAAATTTTCCACTTTAAATTGGTTATTTCTTATTTATATATAAAAGCAAATAATAATGATATGGTTTTAATAGGTAAATTAAAATTTTTAAGTTCTTAGACCACATTCATTCTGTGTCAGAAACCTATGCTGTGTCAAATATTTAATCACATTCACAATCCAAATTCAGTGCTGTATCAAGCTTGAATGTTGTGTCCATACTTGCCCCAACTGTTCAGGGTTCAACCTCTGCGGTCGTATCAAGCTGCGACCAGCGGAGCATTTCATTTTCTTTAATTATGTATGAACCTGGTTATCACATGGTTATCATGGTTATACATCATGTACATGTAGCTTGCACTTTTATGGTACATGTATTTTACTGTAAACTCAAAACATAGTACCTGTATATATACGTACCTTTAAATGACTTGGATTAAGAAAAAGCTTACAGATATCTACATGATCTAGATGAAATTTTGTGTTGTTTTTTTGTGTAACCTGTTATTTATATCAAAACAAAAATCATACTCAAGTAACTAAACATGCTTCAAACCAACTCCTTTTTTAAAGAACCACAGGAATTATTTGGGTTGAATAACTGTACAGATTGTTAGTCAGTGGCTGGACACAAAATATACCCTTAAACATCATGAATATGTTAAACATGTTAAAGATAAGATTATACAAAAACAATTAGATGAAACATGAGAGTTCCTGTTACATATACAAATAAGAAGATGTGATAAGATTGCCTATGAGACAACTCTCCACCAGAGTAAAAAAGATGTAGAAGTTAACAATACATGTACATGTAACTAACAATTGCTCCTAAATACTCTACCCAGTATGATATTCCTAATTGCATTACAAAGTTTTAATCAGATCAGCACTAGACATAGAGGTTAACAAGGAATGCAGACTTGTAAGTAAAAATAGTAGTACGATAAAGCATGAGAAAGCCCTTTGTATTGTAGAAGATGATTTAGTTCATATGGTTTGGTTTACTTAATCACTATTAAAGAAATATCAAATAATTACTGACAACATGGACAATGGAAACTTGCCAAAAAATTTCACTGTTGATATTGGTCATGATTGGTCGAAAATAAAAGAATTGGTAATGAAATACCATTAACAGACATGAACAATGTACAGAATAAGAATTTTATGGAACAAGGGTTATTTTTTTGAAGATAAAAACAAATGCCATTAAAATTTAAATATGTTAAAGAATACAGAATAAAGGACCCCCATCCATATACCCTCTATTATATATATAACTTATTTCAGGTACCATCTTGTAAGAAGTGTGGTGGAGTATTAAAACCTGAGATTGTATTCTTTGGAGACAATGTACCAAGACCTCGAGTAAATTTTGTATTTAATAAGGTGAAAGAGTCAGACAGTCTTCTTGTACTTGGATCATCACTCGAGGTAAGAACGTGTCTTTAGGAAAAATTAAGTGTGCAAAGTGATTACTTAAGCAAAAGCCATGCGCAAAGTGATTACTTAAGAAAAACCATGTGCAAAGTGACTACTTAAGCAAAGCCCATGTTCAAAATTACTACTTAAGCAAAAGCCATGTGCAAAGTGACTACTTAAGCAAAGCCATTTGCAAAGTGGTAACTTTAGCAAAAGCCATGTGCAAAGTGATTACCTAAGCAAAAGCCATATGCAAAGTGGATAACTTTAGCAAAACCCATGTGCAAAGTGACTTCTTAAGCAAAACCCATGTGCAAAGTGATAACTTTAGCAAAACCCATGTGCAAAGTGACTTCTTAAGCAAAACCATGTGCAAAGTGATTACTTAAGCAAAAGCCATGTGCAAAGTGATTACTTAAGCAAAAGCCCTGTGCAAAGTGATAACTTTAGCAAAAGCCCTGTGCAAAGTGATTACTTAAGCAAAAGCTAACAGGAAACTGAATAACTACATCAATTTGGTTTGTTTTCCATTCATAAAATTACTTGCAGTTTAGCATATTTAATTAGTAGCCAGGAGGGTTCAGACAACCCATCCCCCCTGAAAACAAAAAAATACTATTGTAAGGATGTACTTAGGTGAAATTAAAAAAATCTAGAATTCAAAATTGATCCTATAAGTCAGAAGAGCATAAGTAAAGGAACACAGTAAGCTAAAAATTTTGATACATGTAGGTTATGGAGCTCCTTTTCGAGATATTTATTTTTTTTTAAATGGCGGGAACAGGCTGACTCGGACTTTTACCTTATATTTGCATTGGTATTATTAGGGTCTCAAATGGAAAGAAAAGAAATCTAGAATCTGCTTAAATTTTGGTAAATGACCTTTTATGATCTATTGAAGTCTTATATGAAAAGAAAAATGGGTGTTATGGGGCAAAATATTTTTCCCTGTGTCGTATAAAAAAATTCAAGGAGTCTGAACATCTGACAAAAATTCCTAAACCTGACCTAAGTACATCCTTAAGTTGAAATTGAGATTGAATTTTTCATGTTTGCATGGTTTTACACTAGTCATTTTTGGGGCCCTTTATAGCATGCTGTTCGGTGTGAGCCAAGGCTCCGTGTTGAAGGCCGTACTTTGACCTATAATGGTTTACTTTTACAAATTGTGACTTGGATGGAAAGTTGTCTCATTGGCACTCCTACCACATCTTCTTATATCTATTAAAGTCAAAGCATCATGACACCAAATAACCCCCTTGGAGACATCCTTGCTACAGGTCTGTTTTGTCAGTGACTCTACTTAGGCCAACTAACATAAAATGAATAAAAGAAATTAAAATTAGTTTTCTACCCATTGTGACAAAATGTTAGAGGGCATATTGTTTTACCCCTGTATGTCCGTCCACCCACATATGGCATAAGGTTTTTCTGACTTAGTCCTACTACAGTTTTTAAGCTAGAATTTTTATATTATATAGGGTGTAAGAACATGAATTTAAGATGTGCATATTATCAGGATTCTGTTTTTTTTTTATTTTTCAACAAATAATAGCTGGTTGTTTACTTAGTCATGTTATTGGTATACTGTATGAAATTTGGCAATTTCCCCGATGTCTGTAAACACTACAAAATAGATAATAAGTCTTATTTTTATGAAATTATCTACATCCATATACGGCCATAAATTATAACTAGTCATCAGGAGGTTAACCTTGACCAAACTTGAACTTGATGAACTGCTGTTAAAGTTCAACAACCTGTCATTTGTTGAAAATTTTAAGAAAATCGAAATCCTAATAATATGCACACCTTAAGTATATGTACTAACACCCTCATTAAAAACAAATTCTAATTTTTATCGACCGTCAAAATTTTGACGGGACGATTATGTTATACAAATGTCCGGTGTCCGTCGTAAACATGTCGCACCGTAACTTGAAAACAACTTATCCAAATTTCATGAAATTTAAGATGTTTGTTTCTTATGATGGTCAAACGATCTGTATACTTTTTGGTGAAAATAAGATTAAAACTTTTTGAGTTACAGGACTTTGTAACTAAAACAGGGGTGTGTTTTTTTCACATGTTGCGCCGTATCTCAAAAACGATTTATGATTATTGCTTAAAACTTTACACACTTCTTAGTTATATTAATCTAAAGATCTGTATACTTTTTGGTGATGATTCAAAATTTAATTTTTGAGTTATTGAGTTTTTTGTAAAAAAAAAGGGGGGGTTTTCACATGTCACGCCATATCTCAAAAACTATTTATAATTATTGCTTAAAACTTTACACACTTCTTAGTTATATTAATCTAAAGATCTGTGTACTTTAAATTTTTGGTGATGATTCAAAATTTTATTTTAGAGTCATTGAGTTTTTTGAAAAAAAAGGGGGGTTTTTCACATGTCGCACCATATCTCAGAAACTATATATGATTATTGCATAAAACTTCATACACAAGACAATGGGCGTATCATGCGTTGTGGCGCAGCTGTTGTATTGAAAACTGTAGGAGAAGTTAGCAGGACAAACCATGTACCCATCATGCCTATATATACAAAACTTGATGAATTTCAACAACTTGTCATTTGTGAAATATTCATTGAAAATCAAAATCCGGACAACATGGACAATATTTACACCTTTAGACATATATGTCATTTCATGTGTAAACACCCTACAGTGTATAAATGTTCTAGCTTAAAAACTGAGAAGTTATCCAGAAATAACTAATGTACCCTGCATGCCTAATACTATAGTTAACCTCCTGATGACTAGTTATAATTTATGGCCTTGTGGATGTAGATAATTTCATAAAAATAAGACTTATTATCTATTTTGTAGTGTTTACAGACACAGGGAAATTGCCAAATTTCATACAGTTGTACTGGGAAAAATTAAAAATACCTACATTAAAAAAGTATTAGAAACCATCCAAATCATTACATCATAAAACTATGGGAACATAATATATACATGTACCTGAGAAGTGGTGTCTAATCATGCTAATATACTGGAAATTACATGCACATTTAATATGCTTATATGCTATGTATATTTATACCAGTTGGTAGATAATTTTTTTCTAAGATATTTATCTTTCTTCTGTTATATTTAAATGACTTTATTTTCTGTTTTAAAGGTATACTCAGGATACAGATTTGTAAATGCTGCACATGAACAGAAGAAACCCATAGCTATTGTTAGTATAGGACCAACAAGGGCAGATAAACTGGCCAACATTAAAATAAACACTAAATGTAGTGAAATTCTGAGCCATATATGATTGAATGTATATAGATGTAATATTTTTTTATTAAATTATTTTATTATTTTATTTGACATTGGTAGTAAATTTATATCAGTCAGAGGTAGTTTATATACTTGAAGATGTAAATAATATTAACACTTAAATTGTCAGATTCAAATTTTCTTTTCAATTTTTGAATTATCTGCTAGCTCTTATGCTTCTCAAAACATGATAATGACCCATATTAATTATAAGTATTGAATTTTTTAAACAACCCTTGAAAATCTCGGCTTTGGTGGGTCAAAACATGCCTCAAACATTTTTACTGGTTTGATGCCTTTGTTCAATAAGGGCCTGTGGGGAGACCTTTATTGGAATGTCAAAATTTAGCCTTTTTTTTTGTGGTAAATTCAGGTTTTACACTTATGGAGACTCTGGAATTAGTGATTACTATTTTGGGATTAAGGAAAGAATGCTTTATTTATTCCAGGAATTTGGGATGACACCCTCTCCTAGTCTCCTCTCTACAATGTTCATTTTTGTTTATTAAATTGAAAAACCCAACTGTATATTCAGCTATCAGAGGCCTAACATGACAAAATTTGAAGCAATTAAAAAGAAAAAACCACAACAGAATAATTTATGACGAAACAATAAAAGAAAAACAAATGCAGGCAGCCACTTAATTACAGGCCCCTGACTTGGAACAGGCACATATAAAAAGGTTGTGGGGTTAAACATGATTTTGATCACTCAACTGTCCACATATCCTGGGATAATGGTGTAACAAAAAACTTACATAAGAACTGTAACAAGAGTGCACACATTGAAATGTCTAGCCTGCTTAACTTTTCGTGATTGAACTCATGTTGAAAGTCTGTAGTATGAAGGTTTTACGACAAGTATTGCACCAACTTAATAAAGTATTGCACCAACTTAATATCAGTGATTCATGGAAATTAGGTAGAGGTCAGTTAAGGTCAGAGGCAGAACAGACATGTACACCTTACAATCATATATACACCAAATAAAATAGCTCTCAAGAAACAGACCTATAATACAAAGTGAACATTGACCATGAACCATAAAAATTCGTAAGGGTTCTGCAGAACCTAGTGTCTCGCCTACTTTTGCTGTTAATTGCAGGCTCAACAAAAATGAGGAAAATAAATAATAACAATATTCCTTTTGATACTATCTTTTGATTGTAAGAAGGTTCTGTCCAAGTTTGGTAAAAATCCAGGATAGTTTATGAATCTAATAAATGTTTTAAATCTTTAACTGCACACTGCATGTAATGTTAACTGGAAGAAAAACTTAGTCCATTTATAAGTAAAATACGGATAAACAGGTACAAAATGTTAACAAAATTTTCTTCTAGATACTAGCTTTTGATCATAAACAAGCTTTTGTCCAAGTTTGGTACAAATCCAGCATAGTTTAAGAAAGTTATTAAAATTTTAAAAACTTTAACCACAGAGTGAATGTAATGTTTCCTGGCAGAAAATTTAAGTCCATTTATAAGAAAAATACGGAAAAACAGGATATTTTTTACAAAATTTACTTCTGGATACTATCTTATGATCATAAACAAGCTTCTGTCCAAGTTTGGTAGAAATCCAGGATAGTTTAAGAAAGTTATTAAAATTTCAAAACTTTAACCACAGTGAATATTTGTGGACGCCGCTGACAACGACGCTGACGACGGAATGTAGGATCGCTATGTCTCGCTTTTTCGACAGAAGTAGAAGGCTCGACAAAAATGATATCAAGGCCAGATAAACCCTGCCACACAGACAGGTACACCTAGCAACCAAGTTTAGTGGCCATGTTGCTTATGGTATCTGAAAAATAGACCATATCAACAAAAACTTAACATTGTCTAATGAACCACGAAAAGGGGTCAATGTCAGATGAAACCTGCCAGCCAAACATTTACACCTTTCAATTATACCATACACCAAATACAGCTGTTCTACTGTTTATAGTATCTGAGAAAGAGACCAGACTACAAAAACGTATCATTGACCAATTGGACATGATGATGAGTTCAAGGTGAGATGAAAACTGCTAGTCGGACATGACTTTTGTACATATTCCAACCATTCCATGCACCAAATATTTATAAGTTGTTATTGGCTTTGAACTAGCTGTCAGTAAGGAGCTACCATTTGATTTTATGGGGGCTAGGATGAAAAATTTTGTCCTGCTTTTTTTTTTTTTTTGTTGTAATTTCTGTCCTGCCTTTTTATTTTTACTCTATTCGGTCCTGACTTTTTACACAAATTGTCATCCTGCCTTTTTTTTACCAAGCTGCTCATCCTGCCTTTTTTTACTTAAAACTCCTGTCCTGCCTATTTTTAAAATTTCATCCTAGCCCACCCATAAAAATCAAATGGTAGCTCCTAACTGCCAGTACTCTCAGATCTGTACTTAGTGTTTTAGGAAAAATGACGTAGTCAATTTTACAATACCATTGACCAGCTTCCAAGCCGCTTTCCGAACTCGGTTCCGTATTTTACATACTCATGCACTATACGGAATGTCCATTCTTAACCTGCCCATATGTTCATTGTTTTTAAATGGTATTTTGAGCTATCACCTTAGTATATTTTTCTTATTTGTACGAGCTTTCGCTTTTATGTGCATGTCTTTACAATCCGTAAACATGGTAAACAAATCAGAATATAAATGGATCTGTTTTGTTATGGTTTTGAATTTTTACATACCAATGATAACAAATCGCTAGACAAAATAGTTCTTGAAAGAATATCAACCTTACTTGTCTGCTGAACTTTAAAACATTAAAAGATAATAATCGGAATCATCTTGATAACCATACGAAAGATAATGCTCTTTATGAAGATTTAAGAAGTTTTTAAGAATGTTATATCCACGCGGTGCGTATGTATTTTGTTAACAAAGTTACAGCTGCAGATATGGGTCAAATATCGTAAGGTAAAGAACAAAATGGCGGCTTTGAAGAAGTTTTTCTGTCAAAAAGATTTTATTACTTTCTGGATTTTTTCACTTTAAACAGAAATAAAAATGCAGAAACTTAACGAAAGGAGTAGACAGTGCTCAATTAATCACACCAAAAGTATTCAAGGAAAGTTTTACCCTTTCTCTTTAATACATCGTGGTCTCGTCCACTTTTTGAAACATCTACGATTATTTCATTACTTTTTTCGAGTTTACAACTTAACTGTTGAACCTGTATTGTTTGAAAAAAAAAAACAATTCCGTTGTCAAGGGGGATCATAACAAGCCCTTTTTTACGATTACTTGTTCTTGCGTCGCTATTTTCAAAATCGAATAGAGGATAACTCAACGAAAAATTCTTGTAAATAAATATAAAATATTGAGATTTGCCATCCACTTTTCTATATCTATTTATTAAATATTATTCTAAAATCAATGATAACAGTGGATGGCTTGGATTAGGAATGGCATTTAATGATTCACAGAGAAATAGTCATTAGTGCTCAATAGACAACTTTCGAGTTCGATGCATTTCCGTCAAAAACTCTGGTTTTAGTGAACATCATTCGTGCGTTTAGGGGCATCGTCACTTCCGTTCCAATGTTGAGCGAGTGGTTGGAAAACTATAATGCTATATTGCACGAATTATTCGGCAAATTAAATTCTCATAATTGACAATCAGCACTGCTGTCATTAGGCCATTGTGATTAAGTACTTACAAAACAAACATTATTTCTAGTTTATCCTGCACAAGGACGATCACTAAGACGCTTGATGAACGTTAATAGTGCAGGGATACAGGCGATCCCCTCTATCTGGTAAATGACGTCATAAAGGCGCGTATAATTGACGAGTTTTTTCCGGTGAAGGATGAACTCGAAAGTGGTCTATTTGAATTGGTGTAAACAGGAAGTTGTGTATTAAAGGGAGACAATTTTCGTGCACAAAATGCTAAACCCAGTATTGTCAAATCTTGTAAAATATTTCTGGTGGCAATAATTCAAATATTCATAAAATTACAAAACACAACTTTTAAAGGTGGGTGTAATGTTTCAATTGGCAAACATTTCTTTATTGATAATCCATCTCTGATAATAAAAAAAAACATTTCTGTCATATTCATCTTTTAATATAAACAAATATGTTAGCCTTTTTAAACATATCTTTGATAACATATCAGTACTTGTGGAAAGACTTATTCCATTTCTTCCTTTGATATTAAAGGATATACCAATTTTAATTGCAAAATTGTAATTTGATAGATGTGAATAAAAGTTATTGAAAAATTTTGTCATTGAAAACCTTTTTAAATATGTGTCAGTAAATTAAATTATGAAGCTGTAAAGGATATATAACTAGTTTATAAGTCAAACAAGTAAAAGTGAGAAAAAAAAAGATATACCTACTGTGGTACATTTGGGGATTGGTGGTAATGAAATCAAATTATTTAAGTTATCTATGCATTTTAATTTATAAAGTTTAATAATAAAAATGTCACTTATTTGCATTTCTGTTGATGCACATGGCACATGTATAAAAAATGCAGGTCTTTGTCTATTTACTATAATATAACCAACATGTAGTTATAAATAAATGAAACATCAAGTAGTAAACACGAAACTTAAGGTGAATCAATCTAAAAATATCCTGGGGGAACACTGGATTGTATTGCTTTCAGTAATCATATAATACACCTTGCCTAAGAAATAGGTCTAATTAAGTCCTTATAAAAAATGAGGCTAAAATCATGTAAAATTACCATATTTACATAACAGCTGCATTTTTTGCATTTAACATATATATCATATGTGTACATAGAGAACAACAGATTAAATGCACATGGTGTTAATTACGCATTAATGTTGATAGGTGGCAGCAAATAGGGCAGATTGGCCTATATATGTGGTGTCCACACATCTACTCTTTTGTTCCTAAGTCTAAAAATTCTGCTCGCCCTGGCTAAGTCCTCAACATCTTTCTTTTCTAAGTATAAATCAGCAACTCCTCTAAGGGTTAGCAATGGAGCACTTTATATATAGTCCAGTGGCTTAGTCCTGTCTTTTTTGTCTCTCTATTATTTTCTTATTTATATTATTACTATTATATTTCTTATATTTTCATGTAATCCACCAATCCACAACTCCTCTTTTTCCTATGGTGCCTGAAAACAATGAAGCGGTTTTGTTCATTGCTGAGGTTTGTAAAGTGACTTATAACTGCTAACAGCCACATTATTTGGACTCTGGTGGATAGTTGTCAGACTGTTATCTCATTGGCAATCATACCACATCTCCTTATTTTAGTACGGGTTAATTAGGGCCCCGCCAAATGGCGGGTCGCCCTATACTGATCAGTCTGTCCTTCCGTCCGTTCGTAACAGATTGTGTCCGCTCTATATCTAGAGAACCGTTATGATTTCTTACTTTATACTTGACATGTATATTAACCAACACCAGAGGGTGTGTCATAATGTATGTACAACTTCCTAGGTCAAAGGTCAAGGTCAAACACTTTGGTTTCAGTTGACAACCCTATGTCCTATGGTAAAGATACAAATTTGTTACCACACGTTATTCACAGCGGGGCCAACAGAGATGGCTCCCATCTCAATGATGTCTAGTTATTTGAAATAAATGACTAACAAACATTAAATCATTTGAAAACAAATAATTCTGCAATAATGCATGTTGTCATTTTAAGTTTTTCAGTTTCTATATACTAGTATATCAACAATAAGTTGTATAAATGGCGTCATTATGTTTGTAATTGTCAAACTAGTATAATAATACTATTGTCTAAATCCACAGAAATGAATCATGCTTTAAGTAACAGAAATAATGATGTGTATGATGATGTCACTAGGTCACCTGTAACTTATCTCTTAAATAAGGACTATGTGGGGTATAAGAGCTTGCTTACTACAGGCTCTTCATAATCATTTCGTTAAATAATTCTTTAAAGAAGGGGATAGTCTGTTAATGTATCCTTTACTAAGAATAATGTAATTGCAAGAAACAAATTCACATATTACTTTGAATTTTGTAGATTGTTCAGGTAGTCTAGAGCTATTTCTTTGTACAACAGAACAACCAGTAGTCATCTTCACTTCACTTCACTTCACACACACATATATATATCTTGACACACAAATAAAAAAGCCATAGACATTGAAAACAATTCATATCTATTCTATTGTCAGTCAGCCTACCTACCATGGACTGAAAAGTCTCCTAAGATTTAGTAGGTAAATTATATGAAAATCAAGACTTGCATTAAAAATATACTAATATTAGAGACAATGGCGTCATTTTTCCTCTATCAGCTCTTTGATTTTGTTGTTGGGATGTATAAGTACCCTGCCACGTCCACTCTGTGTTTTTATGCCCCCGCCGTAGCGGAGGGGGTATTAAGTTGTACCCTTGTCCGTCTGTACTTACGTACGGACGTACATCCGTACGTCCCAAAATTGGTTTCTTTTCTCTAACTTTAGTTTGCCTCAACCAAATGCTATGAAACTTATACACAATGCTTATAACCACAAAACACAGATCAAGTTTGAATTTTGGTGACGTCACTTTTACCGTTCTAGAGTTATGCCCCTTTACATATGGAAAATTGCTGAATTTTTCGTTTCCGTTCTCTAACTTTTGCCTCAACCAAATGTTATGAAACTTATACACAATGCTTATTACCACAAAACACAGATCAAGTTTGAATTTTGGTGGCGTCACTTTTACAGTTCTTGAGTTATGTCTCTTTATAACGTTATGTGCAAGCGGGGGCATCATCTGTGTCCCATGGACACATTCCCCATTTATTGTTAGATGTATTTATGCTTTGTATCGATCTAATGAGTTAAGCCCTTTTCAACTGATTTTTGGAAAGAATGGAACTATTGTTCCAAGTCTTTCCTAAAGCACCGGCCTCCAAAATAAGAAGTAGCACAGGTTAGCTACTAAATCTAGAAAATGTATACAAACTGAAATATAGTTCCCTATATTTCTCTTGTCTGTGTACATATGCACATATGAACTGTAAAAAAAAATGGAATATATCGTTGGAGCACTTGTCTTTAAGTTTTGTCAATTTGCAGGCTATTTTTGTCATTTCACTTAGGTAAGAGCTCACTTAGGTAAGAGTAATGAATCATTATTATGATACAATACCAGTATGATTGACAACTGCCATGATCACCAAACAATCAGAGACAAGGTGGGGCCTTAATTACAATATCCCACCTCTTTAAATGCTAGTCATATTGACCAAATTACTAATCAACCTCAGTCTTACACAAATACTTGACCTCATTATTGAATACACAAATTTATATATTTGATGATTGATTTATAGAAATGATAGATCTGAAAGATAACCAATTAAGGATTAACAAGATCTTTTTTCAAAAGAGAAGACAAAACAATAAAAAAGGAATTCAAGTAAGGTATATATTTTACTTCATAAATCAGTGCAATAGTTATCTAATTTATAAATGACGTAGGTTACACTTAACCTACACTTATTAGTGATTGGCTTGAAACAGTAAGTAAAATTTCAAAACTCTCATTTTTAAAAGTTTATTCCCCATCAAATGTCTTATAACAATTTTAGTCATTTGAATACAGGAAGTGTATTTTGCAATTAAGAATGAATCCGTATTTCAATAAAATCACATAGGTATACTATTTTTCTCCTCTAAAATTTCTTATTGATTTTTAAAACAACTATCATGATTATATGACACTGAAGATTAAAAGTTGTCGAGTGTATTTAAATTGAATTCATAATTTAATATTTTCCAGAAAGGGCATTGAAAATGTACTTTTCAACATAAAAAAGTTTATGTTGAAAAGAACAGTTTCAATGTCCTTTCTGGAAAATATTAAATTATGAATTAAATTAAATACACTCGACAACTTTAATCTTCAGTGTCATCATGTATAATCATGATAGTTGTTTTAAAAATCAATAAGAAATTCTCAGAGGAGAAAAATAGTATACCTATGTTTCTCTTACAAAATGCCCCCAAAACCTTTTTGATTAATTTTTGTAGACAGTAAAGATCTTAGTATCAAGCCTATCTGCTGGTCCCCATGTCCTACAAGGATAATTGATATACTTTATTAGAAGAATCTTTATTTTGTAATTTCTTCTGTTTCTAAAAATGAAACTTATAAGGTGAAACATGTAATAGGGAACATTATTTGGTCAAGATATGAATTTGCAGTTTAAACAGATTTGTTGTGCAAATTAAGGGACCCCCTACCATTGATTCACATTTAGCTCATTTTATGCAATTGTCAGCTATATAGTGCTATATTAATGTTCTTTTTTTGTCCTCACCATGCCTAAATATCATTTGAAATTATTCAAACTACTCTTCCAATCTTTCCATGAGTGATTTCCATCACTTTGATTATAGTTTGAATTTGTTCTCATGTTGTACTGTTACACCACTGTCTAAGGTTAGGGGTGGGTTGGCGCGCTTTCAAACTAGTTCAACCCCGCCACATTCTGTATGTGCCTGTCCCAAGTCAGGCGCCTGTAATTCAGTGGATGTCGTTTGTTGCTGTATTTCATATTAGTTTTTCGTTCATTATTTTGTACATAAATCAGGTCGTTAGTTTTCTCGTTTGAATTGTTTTATATTTGTCATTTCGGGGCCTTTTATAGCTGACTATGCGGTATGGGTTTTACTCAATGTTGAAGGCCGTACGGTGACCTCTAGTTGTTAATATTCTGTGTCATTTGATCTCTTGTGGAGAGTTGTCTCATTGGCAATCATTACCACATCTTATTTTTATATTGACTTATTGCTTATATTATCTGAGAAACGGACTTAACCGCAAAAACTTAACCTTGATCACTGATCCATGGAATGAGGTCGAGGTCAGGTGAACAATGTCTGACTGACATGTGGACCTTGCATGGATCCCATATACCAAATATAGTTATCCTATTACTCATAATAAGTAAGTATTTCACATGATAAAAAAATAGAAATTGTTTTCAAGCAGTCACCGAACCACGAAAATGAGGTCAAGGTCTAAGGACATATGACAGATGGAAACTTTGTAACATATGTCATCTGCATACAAGGTATGAAGCATCCAGGTCTTATACCTTCTGGAATATAAAACTTTATGCAAATAGTTTACGCCGCCGCCGCTGCTTGATAGTAAGCCCTATGTCTTACATTCTGCGATTCTCATTGCAAGCGAGACAAACATCTGTTGGAAATAACTTGTTTAATAGATTGGCATGAAGCACAATAACAACTTACATAAAGACAATAGACACAGTTTTGATCTTAGAGTACTTGCTGTTACTAAAAGCTAGTTCAGAAACAATTTCAAGTTTAAAGTAAATCATGCTTCCAGACTAAAATCAGGCAGTACACAATAAATGAATTTAGTGAAAAGACGTCATAAACATTCTTGAGAAAAACATGACCTCGTCCAATGCCAAACTTTAACATGTTTAAGTATCGACAGTATGTAGGACCGTTAGTGTTCATAACTGTATAGTAATAAATATTTCGTTGTGTTTCAATTTATTTATAAAAAAAATAATGTTAGACTATGTACTTATAAAAACAATAATCGATGATATTATTACATTGATAAATTGATAACTTTTTAGAATAGGATCGATAAATTAACACGGACCGTATCTAAATTTATTGGCTCTATAAACAACATCACCGTAAAAATAAGGATGCCATATCCGGTTTGTAATAAGTTTTCCACAAATACTGCCACAATTCCAAACCAAAAAATTTTAAGCTTGTTATTTGGTCCAGTTGAAAAAAGTTTTTAAAAATAGTATATATGAAGCTGTCAAACTGAATTCAAGGCCCCTCTATATTTTGAGTTAGACCTGAGGAGGTTTTCTCTAACTTTTATGCAATTTGTCCCAAAAGTAGTATACCACAGTGTAAAATTACTACCGAGAAAGAGCAGGCAATTTTTCAAATTTCCATTTATTGTTCAAAAGGAATGCCGTCTACAAATTAATTGTGGTATCGGGTCAAACGTGGAGCAGGATCGGCTTGCCACTCCGAAGCACATGAGATCGCCTCCCCCCACTCGTTTTTGTCGAGCCTGCGACTTCTGTCGCAGAAAGCTCGATATAGGGATAGTGATCCGGCGGCGGCGGCGGTAGTATTAACTAACTACTTAATAGCTTTATATTTAGAAGGTGGAAGACCTGGATGTCTCGCTTCCGCGACATAATATGGCAGGCTCGACAAAAAACCAATTGCAAGTCAAGAAAAAAAAAACAGCTACGGAAACAATGTCCGCATGTCCCAGCAGAGACTGTTCAGATTACTGCTTTATGAATAACATCAGACATCTGACGCCATAAGTTCATTTATTTATATGTAAACATACATTAGAACTTGATTCAAACTAGAAAATTCTGCAATACATGGGTTGCCATGGAAACAAGGTATTACCAAATATTTAACGCTACCACATTCTTGATGTGCTTCTTCAAAGGCAGGCGCTTGCATGTCAGTGGTTGTCGTGTGCCGTATTTGTATTTCATTTATTGTTTTAGCATACACCAGGCCGTTTGTTATCTCTTTTAATTTGTTTGACATTGTGACTGTCATGCCGGGGCCTTTTAAAGCTTACTATACAACACGGTATGGATTTGGCTCATTGTTGAAGGCCATACGGTGGCCTATAGTTGCCGATATGATCGTCCTATTGTCTCAGGTAAGAGTTAAGTGTTTTTCTTGTTATGTTCTTTAATGTACATTTTGTTAGTCTTCTAACCGAAATAAAACAAATGGAGGGTTGCGACTTCATAAAAACATTAATCAAACCCAGCCACATCTTCATGTGCATATCCACAATTTAATAATTCGTTAGTGGTTGTCTTGTGGCCTATCTTGATTTAGACTTCGATTTTCATGGAAGACCTTTGACTTATATATACTTTTATCTACGTATACTCGGGACTTTTAGAGTTTGGCATATATATAGACACGTATCTGTTGTGTTGCCATGCATAGAGATGTCTTGGTTATATGTGTCGTTGGGTTGCTGTCTCATTGACGTATACATGGTTACATCTCTTTTTATTGATAGGAAGTAATGAACGATACGAAGATAGGGGTTACGATACACTCTTATGGTCAGATGATAACTAATCTGCAGTTGTGTAACAAAGTATAGTCGGATTTTCTTTATCAATTGGACGAAGGCCTATATAATAGGATATTTCTATTTTGATGATCAAGTTTTTTTTTTTTTTTTTTTTTTTTTTTTTGGAACACTGTCATGCTGATTAAGGATCACATCGAAAACCTCAGTTTATCAGTTTTTAAAATATTTCAATTTAAAACGCAGTTTAGTTTTAAATGAGGACGTTTTAAATCAAGGTTGTTATGCGACTCATAAATAATAGATTTCTGTTTAAACATTTTTAATGGATCACAAAACACATGCTAGTTACAATGTCAATGTCAATGTCAAAATACACCGCATTCTTGACTTTTAAAAAATACAGGTAAAGAAGCTTAACTGCACTTAAGACTTAAAAGGCCCAATATTACTTATTGATGGGCGTTTCAATAACGAAAGTATATTTACATATTGACACAATGATATTACAATTCAATAGCTCATGTAACCTTTAAAACATGGGACAAGTTATTTATATCCCCAGATTTAATTTAAAATGCGTTGTTCCATGAAATGAAATTGTGAAATGCCTCGTATAAAATGTGTTTATCATCTTTATTGGCAAATGATATTTATATTAGCAAACTACATTTACCCAAGAGAATCATGCAAAATAAAAGGTAGCATTGAAGTAAAACGAAAGTCCACAGACCTGAAGCTATTGTATACGATAAAGCAGAATATTTATATTTTACTTGAAACATTTTTGACATATAGGTCTACTTTGTCATACAACAGCTCGTTGAATATAGAGACACTACTAGTTGATATGAAAGTAAAAAATCAACTTTGTGATTGATTGTAGTTTGATTTACATCCAGTGGCAACTATTTCATATATACCCAGGGTATTATACTTTTTGTATAAACATCAAATTACAATGCAAATTTACACAAAGATCGTATTTTGAAATACACAAGTGTAAAATGTAGAATTTAAACCATTTTATGATAATATTTATATCAAAGCTTTTAGTATAACTCCTTTATCATGATGGCTACGTGTTTATATAAATGCTGTGTGTATAGTGACATAAATGTATAACAAGTTTTAGCTTTCTAAAAAGCTAATGACTGCTTCGCTCTACCCTAATTTAAGGTAATATGTGTGCATGTGGTTGTTAATTAGTACTGGAAATGTGGTATTTTTAGATATTGATTGATAAAAAATTGATGTTCTTTATACCCATGCTTTTAAAAAATCTAAATTTCTTGTTGAAAATTAAAACAATTATAAATAGACACGACTCTGGAGGTGTGCCTAGATTGTCAGAAGTTATAAACTACAGATAATGCATTTTTGTAAACATTGTATATGAACATTGTTTAGGAAAGCAAATCGTGCAAATTGCAGAGTAACAAAGCAAATAAACACGTATTAATAATTATTATTTCAATATTGAATTCATCTGTGAAATGTATGCATAATAAAACGAACATGAATAAATGACAGTTGATCGGAACTGAAATACACATAGTCAATTTTCCGGCATTTAATGTCTTATCCTGGCCGAGAAAAGTCTGTAATTCTTTATCTCATTTAAGCCAATAGCTGTTGTTGTGTCTCAGCCGCATCCAATCAGAATCTGTACGGGAAAAGTAATTTATTCAAGATGGCGTGTATTTCGATTGAAACTAATAGCTCCGCATCGTGATGTGAAGCAATGATTTTACTAAGTATCCGAAAGTCAACTTAATATGAATACAAGGACATCTAAAGTATATGCAACATAAATTCAACGAAAAATGTCAAAAGGCATAATGTGATCATCATAATGAGTCTGATTTACAACATCAACCAGGGGTCTATCACACCGCGTTTCCAGATGCAAAATCCGTGGAGAGCAATACTCACGAACAATTACACGAGGCCGCAAACGATAGGTAAGTAAAATCTGGATTCGATTCCATCGGGGCATACTCACAAACAATTACACGAGACCGCAAACGATAGGTAAGTAAAATCTGGATTCGATTCCATCGAGGCATACTCACGAACAATTACACGAAGCCGCAAACGATAGGTAAGTAAAATCTGGATTCGATTCCATCGGGGCATACTCACGAACAATAACACGAGGCCGCAAACGATGGGTGAGTAAAATTTGGATCCGATTCCATCAGGGCATACTCACGAGCAATTACATGGGGCGCAAACGATGGGTGAGTAAAATCTGGATTCGATTCCATCGGGGCATACTCACGAGCAATTACACGAGGCCGCAAACGATAGGTAAGTAAAATCTGGAACCGATTCCATCGGGGCATACTCACGAGCAATTACACGAGGCCGCAAACGATAGGTAAGTAAATTTAAATCTGGAACCGATTCCATCGGGGCATACTCACGAGCAATTACATGAGGCTGCAAACGATAGGTAAGTAAAATCTGGATTCGATTCCAACGGGGCATCCATCTGGCCGCATAAGTAAAATCTGGATTCGATTCCATCGGGGCATACTCACGAGCAATTACACGAAGCCGCAAACGATAGGTAAGTAAAATCTGGATTCGATTCCATCGGGGCATACTCACGAGCAATTACACGAGGCCGCAAACGATAGGTAAGTAAAATCTGGATTCGATTGCAGCATTCAATTACACGAGGTAACGACAGGTAAGTAAAATCTGGATTCGATTCCATCTGGGCATAATCGATCCAGATTTTACTTACCTACCGTTTGCAGTTCGTGTAATTGCTCTTCGGGATTCGAACCCCCGCCCCAACGGTTTCAGATCGGGATACCCGGTTTGTCTATACAAAATGTAAAAATCTAAATCTTAAACGAGGCTAGCACAGTTGTAAATAAACTTTATTGAGACCACCAAAGAATAATCAACTCCAAAGTCCCGAAAGGAGAAACCAATAAGCAATCACCTACAGAGTTACTGAATTTTGAACAAAAACATATGACAGAGTTAAACTAGTTGTTTAAAGGGGCATTAGCTGTCAAATTCATGTTCACCGATTCGACTCAAATTCTCATATTTGCTTTATAACATACTAAAACGAATATTAATATTACAATAAGTCTGAAAAAAACAATTAACAATGCATGGAGTCGATAATATATATTAGCATTTAGTGTGTATTTTAGTCTAGACGCCATCTAATTAACCATCGACATGAACTCCGAAGACTGCCGACGGTCACATAACCCGATACAAATATAAACATAAATAAAAATAGATTGCGACCACGTGCAATTCAGCGGATTTTTCTAGGTCTGTTTGATTTCATGTCACAGGTTAAAAAAATGAGTAAATCATCGTTTTTATCTGTATAAGAATGGTTCTTTTGTGGATCGAATCAGTCAACGAAATGGTTCACCTTTGTTTCATTTTCAATGTTGACATTCTTTTCCTTCTAATGGCTGAACACGCATAATGCATGCGAAACCAATTCCTAACTATGGGGTTAAATTGAAAGTCACATGAATACGGATTCAATGAGGTCGAATTATTCACTTGCAAGTGAATAATTCATTAGCTATGTTTCTTAACGTATTTTGACAAAATTGAACCAAACTGGCTGTTAAAGCGAATTATTATTTCACTATTTCACTTACATTAATGATTAAACCAAAAAAAATCATATTTTAATTTTGTTTATATCTCATAGCTAATGCCCCTTTAAGCACTCAATCATCACCCTTCTGAAATCATTGTTACGGGGTCTTCATTTTAAAATTTATCACGCATATAATACAATATGATTCTGGTTCCTGATGCATAATTATCAATTTTGGCACCAGATTGTGTAATTCTTAAACTTAAAAAGAAAATGGTTAGCATTGTTTAAAGTAAAACCGAATACAGTCAAGATATCAAAAGTCATGGCGTTGTTTTTATAAGAACTGTATATTTAAAAAAGAAGATGTGGTATGATTGCCAATGAAACAACTTTCCACAAGAGACCAAATGACACAGAAATTAACAACTATAGGTCACCGTACGGCCTTCAACAATAAGCAAAGCCCATACCGCATAGTCAGCTATAAAAGGCCCCGAAATGACAAATGTAAAACAATTCAAACGAGAAAACCAACGGCCTAATTTATGTACAAAATAATTAACGAAAAACAAATATGTAACACAGCAACATACAACAACCACTGAATTACAGGCTCCTGACTTGGGACAGGCACATACAGAATGTGGCGGGGTTAGACTAGTTTAAAGGAGCAACCCTCCTTCTAACTTGGGATGGTGGTGTAACAGTACAACATAAGAACAAACTATAAAAATTAGTTGAAAAAGGTTTAACTCATAAGATGGATACAAATAGAAATACATCTAACAAAACACATAGTAGACTTGGACGGGTACTTGTACATCCCAACAACAAAAAGACACTAAGTACAGACCTTAGAATACTCACAGTTACTGACAGCTAGTTCAAAGCCAATAACAACTAATAAAAAAATCATGCATCTAAGACTAATGTTTGTAATTCAGTGCGGAATCTAATAAAACGATCAAAATACTTATTATTTTGGTTCGAGTTTCCTGCCCGATAATAAAACTAATGAAATTGATGAGCAACTATAACTATACAATAATACAGAGTAACTTGTTTGATAACACTCAATTAGAATTTTAAAGTTGATACTTCTGGTGCCACATGTGGAGCAGGATCTGCTTACCCTTCCGGAGCACCTGAGATCACCCCCAGTTTTTTGTGGGGTTCGTTTAGCTTGCAGTCTTTCGTTTTCTATGTTGTGATTTGTGTACTGTTGTTTGTCTGTTTGTCTTTTTCTTTTTCAAACATGGCGTTGTCAATTTATTTTTTATTTATGAGTTTAAATGTCCCTTTGGTATCTTTCGCCTCTCTTCTGCAATTGCGTTCTTTCACTGTTAACAACGTCAACAGAAACAGATTTAATTTTTTAAAATTTATTCTGAAATTGACATAATTTTTATTTGTTGCATTCAAACTGGAATTACAAGTTCATATTTCGTGCGATATAATAACCGAGTTAATGCATAGACGACTCAGTCAGAATATATCTTTGTGTGTCCACTACCATCTGGTGGTATTCACCGTCATTGTTTATTTTAACTGAGCTATGATAGCAGTGGTAAATTGCGGTAGGTCTTGAGGAATACGTGATGTAATCATATTGCCATCAACCACCACTGGTGAATCTTCATATAATGCTCTACAAAAAGAAATATAAACCTCGTTATGTTATGTTTGTATATAATAATTATATAATATTATATTTAATCTATTTGTACTCGTCTGGACTTTCTAAAAGCTACAAATAGATCCAAATAATTAATAATATTTGACGATATGAACCATGCATCTTCAACTGTACTGCATGATTAACGACATTTTGTTATCGTTTTATCGCATTTTCATCAAACACCAATTTTCGATGAACAAAGCGTTTACTGACTTTCATTCTGATCACGTAAAAACCTGTGTAAAATTATTATGATTAAAAGCTTATTTAAGCTTACCCAGCATTTTCTACGTCATCCTTACAAGCTATAAAACATGTGGCTTTCTTTCCTTTGATTATCTTAGCAGATACAAACATCCAAGCCCCATGACATATTGCTGCAGTAGGCTTACCTACAATACATAAGGAGAACTTGTTTAATATAAACATCCAAGCCCCATGACAGATTGATGCAGTGGGCTTACCTACAATACATAAGGAAAACTTGTTTAATATAAACATCCAAGCCCCATGACAGATTGATGCAGTAGGCTTACCTACAATACATAAGGAGAACTTGTTTAATATAAACATCCAAGCCCCATGACAGATTGATGCAGTAGGCTTACCTATAATACATAAGGAGAACTTGTTTAATATAAACATCCAAGCCCCATGACAGATTGATGCAGTAGGCTTACCTACAATACATAAGGAGAACTTGTTTAATATAAACATCCAAGCCCCATGACAGATTGATGCAGTAGGCTCACCTTAAACATATAAGGAGAACTTGTTTAATATAAACATCCAAGCCCCATGACAGATTGATGCAGTAGGCTTACCTACAACATATAAGGAGAACTTGTTTAATATAAACATCCAAGCCCCATGACAGATTGATGCAGTAGGCTTACCTACAATACATAAGGAGAACTTGTTTAATATAAACCTCCAAGCCTCATGACAGATTGATGCAGTAGGCTTACCTACAATACATAAGGAGAACTAGTTTTATATAAATATCCAATCCCCATGACAAGATTGATGCAGTAGGCCTGTTTTAATGATATTAGGAAAACTAGTGTAATAACTATTTAGATCGATAAAACGTATCAAATTTGTGCAATATTACAAGGTAAATATACAGGAATCAATGAGAAACAATAGAAAACAAGATTGTGTCCATAGTACACGGATGCCCCACTCGCACTACCATTTTCTATGATCAGTGGACCGTGAAATTGGGGTCAAAACTCTAATTTGACATTAAAATTAGAAAGGTCATATCATAGGGAACATGTGTACTAAGTTTCAAGTTGACTGGACTTCAACTTCATCAAAAACTACCTTGACCAAAAACTTTAACCTGCTCACTCGCACTCCTCATTTTCTATGTTCAGTGGACCGTGAAATTGGGGTCAAAACTCTAATTTGGCATTAGAATTAGAAAGATCATATCATAGGGAACATGTGTACTAAGTTTCAAGTTGATTGGACATCAAATTCATCAAAAACTACCTTGACCGAAAACTTTAACCTGAAGCGGGACAGACGGACGGACGAACGGACGAACGAACGGACGCACAGACCGAAAAAAAACATAATGCCACTCGGTGATGCATTAAAAAATCCGTCCAAATAATTTTTACCACTTTTTTAATGCTTTTTCATAATATTTGTTTCATTTCTCATTGATAATTTTCTCATTAACAATCCCAAGGATTGAAAAGTTGCCACACGAGCATCTCCCGTCCGGTAGTATAACTCCTGCTCATGCGTGAAAAAATTAATTAGCCACTTTTTATTCCAGTTTGTTACTTTCAGCATTTTGGCCATGATGATTTGATTATGTGAACGGACATTACTGTTAAAGTAAACCCGATATAGATTTCACAGGCTATGTTTGGTTCAAGTTGGCCCTTTGTTTCACAGGTTAAACAATACTTAAAAAAAATTAAGACAGATGACGGAAACTAAGTGATGACAAAAAGTTCAACCAGACCTTTTGGGCCAGGTGAACTAAACTGTTAAAGTGATCCATGTTCCACCAGAGATAAACATTTCAACAATTGACTGCCTGTGAAGTTTCTTTAGAACACAGGTGTAGGTGGATAAATTGCATTTTTAGGTTGGAAACTGGATCATCTGAATACCTTTGATTATAAACAAACTATCTTGTTTTTTTTTTCTATTTAAAAGTGCTACGTGACAACGTTTGGGTACATGTTTTAACATTTAAATTTCGTGAAAGGCTCAAGTGTGACTCAAAACGAAATGATGTTTTGTACATCAATACCCTTATCTATCACATGTTCTTGACAAAGTTTTGCCCTTTTGTATAGCATTCCATTCAATGAAACAGTAAATAGAACGATTAACCTCACGTGTAAAAAAAGAGGCAACATTAGTTTATCGATGTTCCAATCTGATTAAAATGCAGATCCTGTATCAACGCTTTGCTTACAAGGAGCGTGGATACATAATCTGTATTTCAACAATTTTAAAGACCTTTTCTTGCATAACCGGAGTGTGAACCATTTGGCTAATTCAGTAAATTAATCGTAGAAACATACTGAATGCTAAAAACTTTGTTAGCGTACCTTTGCATAGGAAATAAAAAAAAAGACATATTAAATAACATAAACATATTTGAAAATAGAGCACTTTTGAGGATCAACATTATTCGTACACGATTTTTGAATTATAAGCATAAGAAATATGCTTAGATATGTAAAGTAAACATACGATGAACCAGGGTTTATCAATTAGAGAAAACAAATATAGACATTTCATTAAGCACATATAAAAGTAAAATAGGGACTTTAAGGATCCTATGTTGCACATTCTGTAAATATATTACGGCCATCAGTTGCCACAGCGTCATATTCTGTATCAAGCAAAATTATAAATACATATATGCAGACTTTACTCGAACCGCTCGGCGAAAATTTAAGTTTGCGCCCCCCCTCCCCCCCTCCCCAACCTAAAATCCTGGATCCGCCCCTGGTAGTCAGCCAATATGTGTCACCGTCACTTGTCAGGCAATTCAGTAGTTACTATTAATTAGGATACAATACCCAGGAATTAAATGGACCCGTTTTAAATTCATTGCTAGCGAAGGATCTGATCTGTACTGAATTTACTGCAGTTGAACCAAATGAAATTGACTATAAAATATAATATCGGTATGACTACAGAAGCATACAATCTGATTCGTAGATTTTTATTTAATTTGACCTTCCATCTGCTTTGTTTCGAACGCCACTGAATCGTTTGGTCTTATGTAGACGAATCGCTCGTTTGGCGTATCAAATTATAAGCCTGGTATATTTGATAATTTTTTTTAATAACAAACGGTCAGCTTAAGTTCAAAACTTATTTAGCGTTTGAGATATCGATTTTTGGAACAAAATAAAATCTAAGCTGTAAAATGAAGACAAAACCAATGAAAAAATCTCTGGTGGTAATGTGTTTCCCCCAACTAATCGAAAGAAAGTATGGCATAAGTATAAATAACCTTTCATACATTTCTGCTGCAACTTTAGAGTGCTTTTATCTCGAAAAATTTGGTACAAAACCGTTTCATCCGTATCGATATCAATTTAAAATATGATAGTGGGAACATGAGTGGCATCTTGCCACAGATACTGTCACTCAATTTGCAGAATACGACATCTTCGGCCAGAACACTTATAATAATTTGTACTTTCCTATTTAAAACTAATTTATCAAATAAAAACTACCTCGGGATGTCAGAATTTTGCTCAGTCTGACCAAAAGGAACACTGTCTTTCAGATCTTTCCAGGATTTATTTCGGAATAGTTTTTACATGTAAAGAAAAGGAAAGAAAATTTGTATTTTGATCAATCAGAACCGATAATTGACAATGTTTTCCACCTGAAAGTAAGGACAAGAAACGAGTTATACCAAATTTAGTTCAAGTGTACATAGATGTGACAGAAATAACCAGAATCTAGTTCGCTGGAAACAAGGAACGTGCGGGAAGCAAACTTTATAAACGTTCTGAAGCATTAACATCAACCCGTGTATGTACAATTAGGAAATTTATAATTATAATATATAAAAATAAACAGCTGTGCCAAGAGCGTACGTTAGCACTTATTTTGCATATGGAAATTGTTTCAAAAATATGATGGGATATTTAGAAGGTATTTTATCAGATGCAAATAAAAGGGCTCTGTAGAAAACATGCATGAAGATACTTTTAGACATATAAATATTGTGTCAAATATTACTGACCAGACATTTTTCAAAAACAAAAGCAAGTCTACATTCAGCAATCCGAACAACAGTGTTGAGTTTGTAAACATTTGATCAAAGCATACAAGAGTTAAAAATGCCATTTATTTATCTGATGGTCAAAGTCCCAATACTCAAGAACGATATATCTAAAAAATCTAAAGGGAGCTTCCATTTATTAATCCCAAAAATATTGTAAAGTATTGATGAAATCATTTAAGGCATAAATAGAGTAATTGCTTGATATGTGAACAATTGCCTTTATTTAAATGGTTAAGGTCTCGTAACTCTGGAAAGACATGGCCAGAAATTAATAAAATCGGAAAGGAGCTATCTTCCGTCAAACCTAATGTTGTGTTAAAATTACATGAGAATTGGTAACAGCAAATTTGAGTTATCGTACGAAGTGTTTGTGAACGGACGGACCGGTGAACGGACATTGGTATATCATAATACGACGACCGTATTCAAAATGATAACACACATAATCCTAGATATTATATCTTTTGTTTCTGCTTCTTAAAAAAAAATCATTATTATACTTCACTTTGAAAAATCTATTTATAAAATCAATATGTCTGATTTTAATAAGGACAACGACAATTTACAATCACTTTTCGTTAATTATAGATTTAACGTGTCAAGAAATAGGAACCTGATTCAAACTTTATCTAGAAATAGCTGATGATTGCTTAAGTTCAAATGATAGGATACGAATGTACCTAATCAAAACATATCTAGCCTCGATCAGTGTTATCTCTTACCTTCCACCCCATAACGATAACAATACTATTTAAAATTCCCAGGTATACCTTGTGATGAATTTGTTAACATTGCAGTTGTTAAAGGAAATCGATACATATAAAAAGAAACACACGTGATCCGTCAAATCATCAACAGTTTGATTTGTCTCTATTGCCGCCACCAAAGGAAGTTTTCCTTTTATCTATTATTCTTATCTATATTTACAACTATATGTACTTTAATGTAGTATACACATAAGAGATATAAATATTGGATTATGTTAGTATAATTCTAAGCTTCGTATGAAAATAAAACTAAAACGTGTTATATATATATATATTTTTTAAAATATGGATTTGTTCACCGGGCTGAGGCAAGTCATATTCACTTGATGTGCTTTAACGACCTGGATTAATTAACCCGACATATGTTCAACACATCAGTGGAAAGCTTGCTTAAAATAGAAGTCACGAAATAGATAGTGTATTTGTAAATATTTCCATTTGTGAAATAAAAGTAACCTTTTCCGAATAATGTGATTGCTATAATAGAATTACTCAAGAGAGATTCTAAAATTTAAGCAAACACATTAGCTGTAAAGGATTTAAAATTTTGCTGCGATTTTTGTCACAACAAAGCATCTTAATCAAAAGGAAAATCGAATGCTACAGTCAAGGGTAAGCAGCTGTATGGATACTGTATAAATCCAATCAACTAGATTTGTTACTTACTACGTCCAGGAAGACACAAGATAGCCGGGTTCGATTATCGGAGCTAATAAAAAAAAGCTCAGCTTTTTAACCACGTTCGCACGATAAACGAGTCATATTTTGTTTTATTGTGTTATTTTAATTTTCATCTTATTAAATATTAAAAAGGATTACCCGTTTGAGGAAGCATGTTTTTGATTGAACGACGTGAACATTAAAGACAGTCCGTCATACAATAGACAGATATAAATATGGTGTGTGTAAATTAACATCACGTGAAAACTGTTGCAAAATCAGATCAATGAAAGTGGGGTAAAATGTTATCAATTCCAAACATTGTGCATATCATGCCGATAAAGATATATTTTTAGCCGATTATGCGCTAAAACGCACGTGATAGACTTCCCCGCTTTCTTGAAATAAAATTTATGGACTTTTCTAATGCGTTCTATTTTTATTAAAAAATAATATTGTACAATGAGGTTACTACAACACAGAGGAAAGTCGTGACACTTCAAAATGAATGAAGGAATTGATCCAAGAAACAATCATGCAATTAATAATGAAATATCAAAAAACGTAAAGATTGAGAGCAAACCATGTGACTTAAATCATAGTGAAGTGCAGACTGTTAAAGCATCTACAGGAAAATCAAAGAAAAATGCAATGCAAAACAATCCGAGTTACCATGTAAAAGTAGTTATAACTGGAGACTTAAATGTAGGAAAAACCTCACTAATTAGGGCTTTAGTTGGACCCGAACATGATTCCGTGCTAAGAGGACAGCGTACTGGTAGAGTGAAGACAGAATTCCGAAGAACTGATAACAATATAAAAATGGATATATGGGATACAGCAGGTAAGTTCCGCAAGCAGCAGTATTGAAGTGTTATCATATTAGTAAAATCTTACTATGTTTTGCGATAATTCCTGTATTTTTTTTGTCACTAAACTAAAATTTTATGCAAGTACTCTCGGTCTTAAATTGGTAACTATAAAATGAAATTTGATGTTCAACCAGGAATCGGTTTTTATTCACCACTAAAATTTTTGTTCACAGTTTAGTAATTTACGTCCAAAGAGAATGTATTAAAGTATAACATAAATATCAAACTCCAAGGTAAATTCAAAAAGGGGAAGTCCATAAAACTCACTAAATCAAACGTTATTAATCAATGGAACGAGTGATACATAACTGTTATATTCCTAACTTCGTACAGGCATTTTCCGAAGAAAATGGTGGGTTAACTAAACCTCCCACTTGTATGACATTTGTTTAAAGTTCCGTTTTATTGATAAAATTGGTTGAGCAACCCAAACAGACACAAAAGGTAAATGTGACAATAATTGGGATCCAGCAGCCAAAATTGTGTAAACATACACCACAACTGACTAACAAATTGAAAAAACATACACATAAATTTAACAAAGACACCAAAAAAAAAGGTTTTGTAGTTGATAGTCATATCGTATATTGCAAACACTTTCACGATAAAGTACAAATTAAGTAAAATATAAATACTATGGTAAAAAAATGGAAACAACACTGTAAAAAACCCCTCTTGTGTCCAAATACCTCCTCATCATCCACCTGCATCAGGAACGCCCGAAGTAAAAAAAAAAAAAAACAAAAACAAAAACAAACCCGATAGCGGAATGCATAAATATCGAGTCACGTCAAAAGTCATAAGACCAAACGAGACACTTAAAATTAGCTATCAATACTTGTTGTATGAAATGTAAAACATACCCTATCTTACAACAATTTAAACAGTGAGAAACCCAGCAAAAATTTTAAACTTAGAAAAAAGGTAAAGAAAATGAAAAAAAAAAAAAACAAATAAAGATAGTTTTACCAAAATACATACAAACAAACAAAATTTCTATAATTGTACAATGAATTTATCTTATAATAAGGCATTATTTTAAAGATTTTCTCTCTTGTTGACTAAATAATTGTGACTTTCTATCCTAGTACAATGAGTAAATAAGTGACTTTCTGTCCTGTCCATTTTGAGCACTGATAATGCTGTAGAATTGAAAAAATTCTATATACCAGGCAAAAAAAGCCCCCAATTGAACAAAGAAAGTATAAAAATGAAAAACAGAAATGCTCGATATCTCACTATAGTGTGTTATAGAAGTTTTGAGTTTAGTTTAAATGTGCTTACATATGCCACTCTGTTCTGTGACTATATCTGTCCATTTACCCAGTAATTGATCAGGTTTATAGTAATGTCCTTTCAAAATTTCTATTGACCAGTATCTGTCAGTATTGACAAGTATGTGCCAGTATTTCCTGGTATTTTCTGGTGTTTACCGCAGGCCTGGTGAATACTAGCATTGTCCGTTTTTTTGCCAACTTTGATATCGATATGTATACATACATTAAAAAAATGAAGTCAGACATTTCATTGGTTGACCTATAGATATTGGAACAGACAGTTGAATTGAATGTTACCAGATCATTGGTCAAAGTTTGGACATGAGATCAGGATTATAATCAGATTAAAATACCATTTAACCTTTTTTTCGATAACACACGTTTCCACGTTTTGTCAGGTCTTAGCTATAAAGGCATCTTAAACACACAAAAAACACCAACCAAATTTCGAAGTGCGTGGGTATGATGATGCAGTTCTGTAACGTTTCGTTACATCAAATTTTAACTGTTGGAATCTGGTGTTGATAATCTTACGCATTCATATAAATAATAAATTTCGTGTTTTGCTATGGAAAACACCAAACATAAATTTTTATAAACCATAAGTAGGACTAATACAACTACACAAAGTATGGAATGTCGTTCTGTTCCCATGAAATTGTAACAAACTTTATGTTCAGTCAAACTTTTCAAAAGCGCTTCGGACGCATGAAATTTAGAACGTGTTGTTTTCATTTTCATTTACAAAACCGAATGCTACTGATACTTTAGAGCACGACACATGTGTCCTACAAGTTGGAGGATTATCTAGCTATAAAACCATGTCTGTACCAAGCCAGGAATATGACAGTTGTTTTCCTTTCGCTCCGTTGGTTGATATAATCTAACGTTTGATTTTGTCAGTTTTATGGACTTCCCCCTTTTTGAATTTTCCTTGGGGTTCGTTATTTTTGTTAATACTTTTTTTTCTTAAATAACTTTCCACGTGCATGATCGAGACTAAAATTTAGAAAAGAGCAAAATGCACATAAAGGTGTGTAGACATTTGAATCATTTTTTTTCTAAAACGTTGTGTAACTTGTAGAATTTTCAAGGTGAAAGTTTTGTGACGAATGGACGACAATAGATAGACGGAGACATAATCATAACGTAGAGTATATACCATTATATGTATGCAATATACAGCTATAGAAACTATAAAGTAGCCAGCAAATGAACAGAAAAAGCCTTGTCGGTCTTTAGACCATTTTTATATAGTGCTAATGTATTTTTTACATCGTTTGCATCAAAAAAGAACATTTAAAAAGATGGTTTCCGTCTGCCTATAACCTTGTGCATTGTGACTGCCCTAACGTTTAATCAATCAACTTATCAGACACATTAAACAAATTTGACATTTCGATGATAAAATAACATTTTATAACTGGTCCTTTGATCTATCATTTAAATTTCGTTCTGCAGTAAATGCGGAAACTTTATCTATTGGAAACAATTACTTTTGTATACATGATAACCTTAAACATACTACTTTAATTCTGAATAGCTTTTAGTTTTGCTTGATTTGTAAATCCCATGGCCAAGAAGCATATCAATTAAAAACAACATACCATAACAGATAATGTAGATATCTAAAATGAATTTGGCAATACATAATATCATAATGTACAATACACACTTAAATTGAATTATATCCGTTCCATAACATAATTTTCCATCAGTTCAAGGACCCAATTTTCTCTGGTAATTTATTATAAGATCTCATAATACATTCCAAAGAAAAATCACGTGTTAGGGCTCAAATTAGTTCATCATGTGCTAAGGCACAAACTAAAATCACAAAAATACTGAACTCCGAGGAAAATTCAAAAAGGAAGTCAATAATCAAATGGCAAAATCAAAAGCTCAAACACATCAAACGAATGGATAACAACTGTCATATTCCTGACTTGGTACAGGCATTTTCTTATGTAGAAAATGGTGGATTGAACCTGGTTTTATAGCTAGCTTTTATAGGGCACTAACTAGATATATATCAAATAATTGTAAACATCAATCATCTATTTATTAAAATTACTAATAACTTGTTTAACTCATTAACACATTTGAAGTTAATATTTTAAAAAATAAAATAAAAAAACAGATTCCTTTTGTTTTGTTATAGCTCACAATTTACTTTTGTTATATATATTTATTTTGTTACAGTCAACAATTTAGTAATGTTATATATATCATGAGATTTGAACATCGGTAAATTACTGTTGCCTTACTGTATAGATATATTTTTGTAAAAGAAGTAAAATGAATATATTCTACATCTATTTCAACATTGAATATCATTTAATAGAAGAGATGATAACAATTTCTTGTCTCTTTTATTTCAAACCAAAATTTTGAAGTTGACGGTATTCCATGGAAACTGTTATAAACCGAAATAACTACGAATATCACCAAAATTTTCCTTATTTCTAAAAATATCTTAAACAATTATAAATATGTTGCAACAAGTGATTAAATAGATATACATAATATATTATCTAAACATAATCTCTCGAATCAAAGAATAGATTATAAAAGTAAATCATATACATGACTTGTATGTATATTTTATGACGTTATATTGTATCCTTGACCGTTGTCATCGACGACATTGTACTCTAGCAAATATATAGTGAGAACACAATACAGTGAAATGGAACTGTTTGCATAGAAAAGATTTAAATTCAAAACTCAAAACTGAACTACAAGATTTCATCGGTCAACATGAAAACAAATTGTTACCTACATTATATTAGAGGACGCATAAACTATTAAAACATCTGAAGTTTTACAATTGAACTTCAAAATAGAAATATATTATCAAACTGACCTGCGTTCCATTGAAGAACGACATGATTTCGTATCTTTTATAGCAGTGTTTGATATGGTATTGTTTATTATGACGTAAAACTACTTTTATAAAAAAAAATATCCATACTATACGTAAATGCTGCATAGAGGAATATGTAATTCCAATATATCTGGAATTGTCACAAGCCTTCAAAGTCTTCAATGCACTAGTTTTCAACTTTCAATTTCGGAAAATCGAATTTTCACGAAACTGCACTTTCTATGGACTCTTATTACGTGTTTGAATCTATTTTTTTATGAGTTTGAAACAATACTTCAGAAGAAAAAATAAATAATGTATCTCCCTCATACATAGCTCTGATTCCTTTGCTGGGTTTAGAAATACATTTAGTCTATTTTAATTTTATCAGGTCTTCAACGATTATTAGGTTTTGATTTCAAATTATAATGCCCTCGTGCATCACTGACGAGACAAAAATTGTGCATCTGGTGCAGTAAAATTGTGCATCTGGTGCAGTACAAGTGTGCATCTGGTGCAGTACAATTGTGCATCTGGTGAAGTACAATTGGTACCGTTTAATGTGATTATCAATTGTTTAGTTTTACTTCCATGAAAGAGGGTCTGGATGTGGTGACCTTTAATTCTTTATTCTTTAAATTTTAGACCCTTTTTATTCCTTATTTATTTTGCCCATTATTCTCTATTCTTTTATTTTATTGGCCTATATTTTTCTGGTTTTTTTTTCCTTCATGCTGCACAATTTGTCCATTATTCTCGTTCTTGTAAACCACATTAAGGCCTTCAAAAATTAAAATTACAAAAAAAAATTATACAAATCTGTTTTAAATTATTGTATTTAATAAATTTTGATTGAGATTTATGTTTTTTTGTTGTTGTTTTTGTTGTTGTTGTTTTTTTATAAAAATGCATATATAGAATATCTTATATACACGGAACGGCGTGGGTCCAAGGATAGGTTATGTATAAAAAGTGAATCATTTTACACCTTAATTCTTATCAGAATATTTCATGGCGTGTAAGAGTGTCCTTGGCCATTGTTATCAATGACATTGTGTACTAGTAAAATATATTGTAGAGAAAACCAATACAGTGAAATGTTATACTGTTTTAAGTTTTAAATGATAAATATATAGTCTTGCAATACTTTTTGTTACTATCCAAAGAACAGAAATCACATTACTCGTTGCATTTCAATCTACTTGTATAATGAAATGTTTTTATGTAGGCAATATTTTAAGTATATTTAAAAAAAACATTAGAAACGAAAAACGAAAAAATCTACTTAAATCTAATAAAAAATATTACAAAATTTGTTGATTAATGAAACCAGCAAAACAGCAAAATAAAAAACAGGAACAGAAAATACCTAATTATACCATAATAAAAAGTGAAGAATGTATACGCACTACAACTTATTTTACTTTCGAGGTTATATGGGCGTGAACCTAGTTAGTATGGGATCAAACGAACGATTTTAAACGTAATAAGACATCCTTTTTCAAGAATTTCTTAAACTATCGTTCTATTAAACACAGCTGTTTAAGAAAATGACAAAGAAGACATAAAGGTTTTGGAAATTTGATAAATTATAATAAATTAGAATAATTAGTAACTATACATTGTATATTTCCGGTTTGAGACAAAGGAAATGTGTACGTGACATTTGATTTTGGTGTTGTGTTATTGACATTACTAATCAATTTTTAGTTATTGACTGAACTTTGATCATGGTCATTATATAGGCCACTTGTCTACTGACCACCGTATGCAACATGATTATAGATCGACTGTTACCCATACAGCGAAAATTATTTAATCGTTGGAAAAGGACAGCTGCATATAAACAGAGTAGCAGTTCATATTAGCATAAAACCAGATGTAACTGAACACCACATGTGTTTGCACGTTACTTTCGGGTTGTTTTATTTTTGTTGTGACTTTTTGAAAATATACTAAATGTAGATGCAATATGAATCTCCAATGATATTTATTTCAATCTGATTATTCAACATTTAGTCTATTATTTGATACTTCTAAACTGAAAAGAGACTATTATTTTTGGTACTTATAAATGAAATTCAACATTTGATATTGCAAACTCTAGACAACTGCGTACTATTGATAGATATGTATATTGCAACTACAACAATATTACTTCGAACAAATAACATCATTGAAGAGGAGGGATTTATTTTTCATCTTGTGAATATCTTCATTGCGTCGATATAAGAATTCGAATCCAATTCGCGTGGACTGTATCTTTGATTAGTTCCATCTTTTAGAGGATTGACTATTTCTGTTTTGTTCATAGAACCTATTTAAACTAGACATGCCGCCTATATTATTCAATTCAAATCTAAAAACAGTTGAATTAAAGCCAACATTTTATGCTAAAATATTAGTACTTGGAGACATTGAAGTCGGAAAAACATCGTTGGTTTCCCGTTTTTGTTATGGAAAGTCTTGTATTGAAAAATCATCAAAGCTAAATAGCTATTACAAAAAGGAAATAAATAATCAGGATTGTAAAATTCAACTGCATATATTTGATACAGAAGGTAATATATAGGTTTTAAGCACTTTTAACAATGATTTACATAAAAGTGTCTTAAAATAACTACATGCAGATATCACATGTTACAAGTGTCAAGAAAAAATATGAGACATACATTATTATTTGTGATCTATTTTGATTACATTGGTCTGTTATTTCCTTTTTAAATCCAGCTACTGTACTATTACACCTTTATAGATAGTGGACAAAAGTGAGTTCCAACTCAAAAAATGTCCTACCATCTCAACTAAAATCGATATTTTTCAAAAAAATATTACCAAGTAACTACATAAACGATTTATATATATACCATAAGATGCAGAGATGTCGGAAGTTTTATCGTTTATTTGGCCATAATGTTCGTGAGGATCGTTTACATTTTCTGATGGGTTGAACACAAATGCAAATTTTTACAATTTTATTTTGTTTAGAATGCATAGCAAACTATTCCAGAAATATTTTTTTTGTGTTCACCTCATCAGAAAATAAAAGTGAGCCTGAATAATATAATGGCCAAATAAACAAATTTTAAACATTTCTACAGCTTATGGTATTTATTTTATAAAAAAAAAAACGTTCATAAAGAAACACGACGGTGAAACTAGTGGAGCAGGAACCACCAGTTTTAAATGGAGATCGTGTTGTTCAATCCTCAGTTTTCTGTGAAATACTTTGTTATTTTTGTTTGTTATTTGGTCGTTTTTCTTTTTGACTATGGTTTTGTCTGTTTTTTTTTTTTTTTTTTACTTGTAGTAAATTTTATCGCCCCCGTTGTATCTTCTCTGGGTTGTTTTTGTTTTTATTATTTAAAACTTATTTCCATGCAAAAAATAACTCAATTTCATTTATCAATAACTTTACTTGTACATACCCACCACAGGTTATTTTTAAGACATTTTAGTTATTTCTTTTACTTTATGATTTTTCTTGTGCTTTCTTGGTAACTTCTGCTTCTTTTTTTTTACATGAATGTAGTACAATCGGACTTGGGCACACGAGAATCAAAAAATATGAAAGCTCTTTTTGTTATGTATGCATAATAAACGAACCTAGTATAAAATATACACAGTGAAATGTGTGTTAAGAATTTTCAAAATTCAGCTGGTTTTTATGAAACCGTAATTTTAAGAATATGAGCAATTCATTTATTTAGCAAAGTAATTCTCACTACTTTTGAAAGCTTGAAGATAAAAAAGATGACTTGAAATTCATATTTTCTAGAGACAAAATACTATCGACCAAATGAATAAATAGAAGGTCAATTTAACATTTACAAAACTTAACAAAACTATGTTAAAAAGGCATATTATATTGAATAAAACTCACCGCTTATAAAAGTTTGAGGACATACAAGGCGACAATCAGAAGCCATAAATTTGAAGAAAAAATATCATTGACCAAAGCTTTATTAAAACATTTTTCAAAAATTAAATTTCGAAGAATCAGTAAATAACCACCCTTAAAGACGGTAGATTGAAAGCAAGTGACTTGAAATTTATTCATGCGTTTACATTGTTCCTATTTCAGGACAGGAAAGATACAGGTCATTAACAGCATCCTACTACCGTGGGGCTCATGGCTGTCTTATTATGTTTGATCTGACAAAACACCATACATTTGAAAATGTTACATCTTGGTAAGTAAAACTATACTATAAAGTTACTTTCAACTATATTCTAGCAAATTTATACTTAATCAGCTTTTGCCAAAAACTGCGTAATTCAGCACTATGTTGGTTTTTATAAATTTCCTGCATATATTTTATCAGATATAATACATTATTTTACATTATATGTATCCTGTTTTCTCCCTTGTAATCCTGGAAACTTCACAATTCAAGCTTAAGTTTGACTTTCAGTTTCCATGTTTTAAATTTGAAACTTGCGCAAACCTTTATACCTGCTAGTGTATTTTTTTAATTCGCTTTTATGAGATTCACCTGAAAATCTTATTAACACTGATGATGATGACAGTACCTTATAACGAATTCACGAGGTCAGTGTTGTGAATTTAATCTTTTCTCCAGTTTTTTTTCTTTAACGTGTTTTTATTTAAAAAAGCATTGGTAATTTTTACAGACCAACATCAACTGAGGAGATAATTATTAGCTTGGGAGGGGAGGCATGGGGATTTTTTTTCTGACGGAATACTCATTTTCACTTTTTTGAGAGTATTTTCTTATTTTCAATATTTGTAAATTCATCCTGTGTTTGGACAATGTAAAGGAGTGGGTTCGATACCGTCACAATATGACAAAGTTGGTAAAAAAAGGTCAATACAAGTATTGAACAGGACGGCGGTAAATACCGGTAAATACTGGAAAATATTGATCAATTCTGGCGAACACTGGTCAACTGAGATTATGATAAGACACTACTATAACAAAAATGTGTCCATAGTACACGGATGCCCCGATCGCACTATCATTTCCTATGTTCAGTGGACCGTGAAATTGGGGTCAAAACTCTAATTTGGCATTAAAATTAGAAAGATCATATCATAGGGAACATGTGTACTAAGTTTCAAGTTGATTGGACTTCAACTTCAGCAAAAACTACCTTGACCAAAAACTTTAACCTGAAGCGAGACAGACGGACGAACGGACGGCCGGACGGACGAACGGACGCACAGACCGAAAAACATAATGCCCCTCTACTATCGTAGGAAGGGCATAAAAACCAGTCACTACTTGGTCAATACTGGGCAAATGAACAGATATATTCACAGGACAGTAACCTTTTATTTATTACATTGTACTAGGATAAAAGGTTATGATTAATTAGTTATCAAGTGTTTGAATATATAAATGAAAATCCTTGACATAATGCCTTTTTATAAGATAAATTCATTGTAGTTTATAAATTTCATTTGTTCATGAACATGGTTAAATGTATATTGATCAAATATTAATCATACAAATGATATAACAATATTGAAATCACGAGGCCAGTCTCCAACAAGAGTCTTTGGCACCAGTAATTTCATCAAATGTAATTAAAATTGTTTTATTTATATGTAATAGTTGTCTTAAAAGTCAAGTTTTTTTTTTATCAAAGAAAAAAGTTCTCTCAAAACTAACCTGTGTGTAAATATGAAAGATTTCAAGTCAATATTAGACTTTTTTTTAATGTTTTCCTTTCTTAAATAAATTGAATTTCAATATGAACACACAATGGACATTGGTTATAAGTATAGAACATTAAAGAAAAGATAAAAATACAAAAATACAAATAATGATTTATTGACTATTACCATAATAAATTATAGCTAAAACAATGAATATATAGGAAATTGATCTCTTTGTTGAAACGTTACGAGTTATGTTCTTTTCATGAAGTCACAAATAGTACAACTTGTAATTTTGCTCAAAATTCAATGAAATAGTCCATTGTTGTATAGGACCGGAAACATACAGCGCATACGTCGACAAAAAGATCTTTTAACATTATGTTATCTATATCAATTAACATATTTGACTTGAATATTTAGTGTGTCGAGCCCTGAGCTCTATGTTTCCGAAATGTGGTTGAAATCATGATGATTTTGTCAACTTTCACCAAAATATTTATCTTGGCCTGTTGGGGGTGTAAATGTCAATGCTTTATAGAAAAAGATGGACACAAAATAATTCTATTTCACTTTCTTAAAATGTCTATTTATCAACTTGAAACACTTATTATCTAGGAACAATGAAATTAATATTCAGACCCAAATAGTCCCCTTACCGAACATAGCACTTATTCTTACAAGGTCAGATATTTCATTCCCACCCACCCCACCCCTTTTCGAAAATTAAATGGTCGTCCACTAATATAGACAAAACTTTTAAACAAAATATCACACCTGTTATATGGTCATAATTTGATGAAGAAAAACAAGTATTATATATAAATAAAATATGCACTTTAATTTGAACATCATTTTATGAGTCAACTGAAGCCGGTTTAAGATATTGCCTGTTCTGTTTAGGATCTTTCGGTTGACATTACTCTAAAGGTTTTGTGTACTAGTATTTGTCTTTTCAATCTCTAGGTCATATAGTGTACCTCATGAAGGTCATTCTAGAACCACGTGTCGTTTACACTGAATTCGGTAACACCTTTAACTAGAAGACTTCTTCTAAAATGAAGGAAAAAACAGAAGGAACAAGTTCCCAAAGCGGAAATATAAAAACACAAGTCCGCTTTTAAAAAAAACAAGCAGCACAATGGTCAACAAGAAACACAAAGAAAAAGCTTACATCTAAAAAAAAGTAGAAACATAGTGTTCAGTTTAACTGCCTAAAACAATAACAAATTACTGTTAGGATAAATCAAGTTAACTATTGTTGTAATAACAAAGTACTTCAACACAAAATATGTTTTTATTGAATCATTCAAAAAAATCTGAATTGAAGATATGTGTTGTTTTAAAGGCTGACAGATTTGAGACAATATACAACGAATCCAGAAAAAATATCTACAATTCTAGTAGGAACTCGATGTCATGCAAAGAGACGAGAAGTTTCCAAAGAAAAGGCGGAAGCATTTGCGGAACACGTCGGACTTCCGTACATCGAAGTGAGCTCTGAAGAAGACATTAATGTTCGAGAAGTATTTGACTTATTGTCGGACAATATACTTCAAACACTCAAAAGACACCCTTCATTACTTATGGTACCAGCAACGTCAACAAAATTATCAGACAATGACACGAAAAAGAAAATGTATTGGTGTTCTTGTTGACTAATAATGTAGTTAGTATCAGATAAACGGAAAACCGGGTCTTTCTATAAAAATGTGAATTTCAACGATCATAAAATCATTTCATTTTTGTAAATATATCCATTTAACTACGCCATTTAACAAGTTATAGGAAAATCATATTCATTTTCAAATATAAGTAATGTATACTGTCATTTAATCGACAAAGGTACAATAACTGGTTATATACATAATAAGTAGTATGTATAATTTGTAACTAAATATCCACTTTTAGATAAATTCAAAACTAAATGATTGTACCTATCAAGTTTTTGAGCTGATATTTCATCATAGTAGACAAGTGCAAGACAGGCCTTGTCTACTTTCCAGACGCTCTGATGATATAGCACATGCATAACATTCATTTCCTAAACAAAAGTTTTATTAGATAAAAACAAATGTATCATGTAATGTTGTGGTTGTAAAATGTTCCAAGAGATCTTTTTTCATTGCAGCTTCCTTCATTTCAATTCCTAAAAGCCCCTTGTTTAAAACTCGATAACAGTTCAAAGTCTATTTGGGACTGTTTAATCAATAACAATTTCTTAAGAAAATATTCATTTAAAATTGTTATGTTTTAAACAATTTAAAGCAAAGCGACTTCTTTCATCAATCTTAAGTGTCCCAAACTTTACGATAACAGGTTAGAATCCAATGACGTCTGCATTTATTATTCTATCACATTCGGGTAAGAAAATAATGAAAATATCTTCTTACCAATTGTCACCTTACTGATTTCTTTTATATTTGAGAGTATTCAATATAAGAAGAAGAAGAAGATATTTTATTTCCAATTATGGGCCCCAAAGGGCATAAACATTACAACATCAATAATTTTCATAATACAATACAAACAATGATATAAAAAAAATATTAATGAGAACTATTAAGTTCTTAAAGAATATGTAGATAAAGAATCTATAATATGTTGGTTTTTTTAAAAACTAATGCATTTTAATGTAAGTGTGGTTGATATAGATAACAAACAAGCAGCCCAAAAAGAAAAAAGAAAAATAGATATCCATATATGTATAGTACACAATAAGTTGGATCAATTAAACATATAATAGCTAGCCAAAATGAAAGTAGAAGTTAAGCATGTCTATGACTCATCCTGTGTCAGCAGCAAATAGGAAAGTATTATTGTGCTAATGATTCAGCAATAAGATTGTTAATAATATTTTGGTTTTGTCCTCATTCACTTTTTTGTATTTTATGACATTTAACTGCAGTACGGATCGAAACGTTTGCACACATCCCATAATTTTGAACAAACCTATATAAAAACACTGCAAAAAGAACATTTCGTAGCAAAAATAAACAACATGAAACGGTATCTTGCTTTTTTAATTAAACAAAAATAAATCATTGCATTTCTTTTTTTGGAAATATCAGGCTTTTTTTTTAATATTATAGAATGCATCGATGATCATCATGCAATTTATTTACATGTAAGACTACAGTTCAGGCCGCCATTTAAGCAGTATCTAGCTGTATGGTGCCTTGTTGTAAAGTCCCCAAATTGTTTCTTGTGATTTTATTATATATTTTAATTGTCATTGGACAATACATGTATATAAAATAATGAATCAGTCATACTAATTCTTAGTCACTTTGAACAGGATTTCTCATATACTAAACAAATAAAAAGTGAGATATCACAAAAAGTTCTGCTAATAATTTTTGGAATCCGACTTGACTCGTTTTACTTGCGGCGTCACTTAAGACATTACAGAAATATAAGACACGTTTTGTCCCAATTCCCATCCCCATTATGTAAATATTACTCATATTTATTAATTATTCATTAGGCTGGAGCAATGGCAATATTAAAATACAGATCTTTGCAGACACTGATGATATCAAAGAGAAACCAAAGTCAATAATGACCGTCCTTCAATCTTATCCATTTCAAAGGATTGATATATGTCCCGCCGGCAAAGTTGATCTTAGAGGAATTTGGCTATATTTTTTGGTCACTTTTGGTAATAAAGGTCGAAACGTTTCCACATACGTTCAAGTATTCGTTATGAATGTAAATCTAGAAAAACGCTTCGGACGCACGAACTTTATAAAGTGTTATGTTCATTACTGTGTAATTCAAACGTAATTCAAAAATTTACAAACATCTTTTGATCTTTCGTGAATTCTCTATTCTGTACGACCCCCCCTTTCCCCCCTCCCCTCCCATTAGACATAAGATGTGTATATTAGAAAATGTATCAGTTAATATTCATTCCTGAACACTGAATTTGTCATATATTAAATAAAAAATGTATTTGAATCTGACTTGCATCGTTTATTTTACGCTTTCACTTACTTACGGAAACATCAGTATAAAAAAAGAAGATATAATATGATTGCCTATCCCCCAGAGACCAAAAGACGTAGAAGTTAATAACTATAGGTCACCCCACGGCCTTCAACAATCAGCAAAACCCATACCGCACAGCAAGCTATAAAAGTTCCCGAAAAGACAAATCTAATACAACCAAACGAGAAAACAAACGGCATGATTTATGTACAAAACAATAAACGAAAACAAATATCATATACAACAACAAAAGACAACCACTAAATCACAGGCTCCTGACTTGGGACAAGCACTTGTCAGATTAAAATCATATCCATCACTTTCTATCGCTTAATCTATATGTCGCGCCTGCGACACATCAGAAAACGGGAGCGATGATAAGTTTGATTTTAATCATAATAGACATGCTCATGTAGAGTATGGCTGGGTTAAACATATAATCAGGGACAGTGATTTAACGGCACAACAAAAGAACAAACTATAAAAATCAGTTAAAAAGGGCTGAACTCATCAGATCGATACCAAACATAAAAATAACTAACAAAAAGACACAAAGTACAGTTCTGAGAGTACTCGCAGTTACTGAAAGCTAGTTCAAACCAATAAAAATTAATATAAAAATCATGTATCTTATACTAAAATATCAATTAGTACACATTCAACATTCAATGGATTTAATATAAACAGTCTCAGAAATATATGACCTTGTGTAATGCCAAAATATAGGACCACGAATGTTCATAGGTTTATAGCAAAAATATTTAGTTAGGTATTAATTTATTGATAACAAATCAATATTTATCCCAATAAAACAATATTCAAAGATCTAATTACAGTGTTAAATTGGTAACCTTTTAGAATAAGATTATTTAAAGTATCGATAAGTTTACACGGATCATATCTAAATTTACGGGCGCGATAAATAACATTACCGTAAAAATTAGGATGCGCCAAATATTTATATCTATTAAAAGAAACGTTTTATCCAATATTCAATTCCTTTATTTACATATTACACGTCTTTGTTATTTGTTCATTCAGCTAGCGCAATGGCAATATCAAAATAAAATTTGCAATACATGTTGACAAAACTTTGCTGATACTACGGATATCAAACGGAAGGCAAACTGAATAATTGCTACCTTCCAATACTACCCAATTGTAACGATTGATTGATTTTTGTTTGCTGTGTGTCCAGTGGAAAATAGTACAAGCATATTCCGCGGACGAGAACAAATAAACAATCAAAACAATAGGTTGGTTCTGCAAGGTAGGAAAGTCTGTTTGAAGGGCGTAACAAATGTGTGAAAATTACATAGGGGAAATTTTTGTGACCTGCATCAGGTCAACTATAAACCACATTGAGAGAGTTGTTGCAAAGGTCCTTTAACAACCAGAGAGCGTGGTAATGTCCCTACATGAGGCATGGGAAATACGTCCGACCGAACACGGCTGTTCATCAATACACCCCGCACAGCAAAACAGACGCCCCCTTTAAGCAAGGGTTTTATTGTTAGGCGGGAGTGGTTTGCCTTGCAGTTCATCTATTATTATCATTCTGAAATTTATTTTACCAGAAAACACTAATTCTAATATAGAGGTGACAAGGAAGTCGGTAGTTTCAGCATAATAGGTTAAAAAACATTTTGAGCATTGTTGTCGATTTTAACATATATGGTGACATGAACAATTTAAAAAAGGTGCCTATTCAATAACTTGTTAAGATTTTATTATATATTTGTATCGCATGAATTCAAAAACCTACGTAAATGGTTAATGAAAGAAAAATATACCCATATGAAGCATCACGTTCCAATGAGAGCTCACTTGTCATATATAGTATAGTTAACTTGAGATTAAATATATTACCGAACGTAAAAGGTCTGCTTTACATTTGTTGCTTTGAAACTTTCATTTAAAGTCGATTTCATTTGCAGAGGTGTGCTCTTTACACAAAAAATGCTCGTACAGAGTTGTAAGGAAGACGACTGAAGTCTAATCACGACATAATTCTAGCGTCACGTCATCATCACGAATTGGTTGACCGATACGATGTGGTGTCGTCTCAACTCACTAGTGACATATTTTCGTGATCTTAGATACAAGTTTAGTCGTCTGATCTGTAAATTTACCGATTGTGTCCCATTCCCAATTGTGACATTTTGACCGAGCGTAGGTTCGCATAGTTGGGGATGCATGCACACCTGGAGACGCTAACCTTGTCGACGCACCCGGCCATTTTGAGTTTATGCGATTTTTTTCCAGTCTTTGTATGTCACCTTGATACGTCACCTTGATACGTCACTTCTTTGTCGGCTTACGAGATTTGAACATCGGTAAACTACTGTCACCTTAATCTATATGCTAAGTCTTTTTTTTCATTTGTGAGCAATATGGTAACCCTATCGTTTCACCATACATAGGTATAAACCAGTTTCATGTCACGTGGATAAATTTCTACACAGGCGAACTAGTCTTGTAAGTGTTGATGGCATCTAAGATATCACCTTATAGCGTCCAGCTGCGGCGATACATAGGGGTCCCTTCTGTAAGTCAAGCATTGTTCATAAAGATATTTCGAGGTTATATTACAGTTATCATATATTACAGAGAAAACCTTGAAAACCTAACAAGACAAAAAACGCCATGAAATCGTAGAAGTGGTGCCGACACAAAAATTATACCTTTGTTTATTTGATCTCGCTGATAATCAGTCTTACGTAATAAAGTATTAAATTTCTGCTGAATCAAAATGCGTAGTATATATGCATTTTAATCAATCATTTGTCAAACCTTCGTTTTAGTTACATAGAAATTTTATATTTTACTTCGTTATGTACACGAAATACAGATACGTGATATACCATATGCACGTTCTTCTTCCGTGAGTAATATGAGCTATAGTGTACTGATAGTAAACAAGAAGGCAACATTTCTATAAATATCATCACGCAAGATATGTCTAGACAGATGAGGCATGTGAAAACAGTTAAAACAATAAATTACAGATGTTATTACCTCTTCCATTCTCAGTATTGATTCTCATTCAGAATTAAACTATATTAGGTACTCACTAGATTCCGGGCGTAGGACATTTGAGCGAAAATAAAAAATGCACATAGGGTCATTTGAGCGCCGACATCATAGGACATTTTAGCGCCGGTATATTAACCTTACCTGAAATAGGACGTTTGAGTGAAACTTCCTGTGACACTTTTATATGAGTTAAGAAAATGTTTTGAAAAGTAAGAAAAACGAGTAAGTTTTTATAATAAATATATTTGATTTGATTTTACACTTGAGTAATTCGACGGGTTCTGACTAGTTAATGGTAGTGTAGTCCTGAGTTGATCTCTACTTACCAATCAAATATCATAGCCGAACAGACAAGGAGTAGGAACAGAATCTCCTGGACTTGTATTCCGGTACTCCCAACAGAAAATAACGAGAGATTTTAATGTCAGAAGCCTAGGATATAAATTTCAAGTTCGAACTGACTTGAAAATAATGTCATTGTCGACTTTTAAGTTTTATGACAGTGCTTGGTATTTTTTACAATTAAAAGATGTTTTAAACTTTGTGCGTTACAAACTCCACATTTTATTAACTATATCCTGCTCGAAATCCTATTTCCACCTCCCCGTGGTGAGCAAGGGTAACAGATTATATCTGGCGAACGGAAGAGGTACTCCTTCATCATTCCTAATTTTTTTCGCTAAAATGTCCTAGTATGTTTATTTTTTATTTTCGCTCAAATGTCCTAAAATTTCGACGCTCAAATGTCGTATACTTTGGCGCTCAAACGTTCTTTTTTTATTGCTCAAATGTCCATTGCCGAATTGTAGATTCCGAAGAACCTTTGATCGCCGCTCATTTGACTCGTGCGCATATAAATTTTACTCCCCCATCCCCCTTTCCTAAACCTGCGCCTCTGTCGAGTCAAACTTTCTAGGCCGTGTGTCTCTGAAAAGAAGCCAGATTATTTTTGGATTGATATGGTCTTTTGTACTTTAAAACTATTTTGAAATCCTATCATCCTTTTATGTTTTATTTAATATCAAACCTGACGGTTGAAAATCCAATTGTGATGTAAAGCACGTGTAGCAGTATGCAATAAGATGTGTTATGATTGCCAATGAGACAGCAACACAACAATGTCCAAATGAAGTGGATTTAAGCAATTATAGTACAACAATGACCAAACCTCCTACCGTATAGTCACCTATAAAAGGCCCGACATGACAAAATGTGAAACAACTCAAACGAAAAAACTAACGGCCTGATTACTTAACAATGAACGAAACACATTTATAACAGACAGCAACCAACGAAAACTATTGAGTTACAGGCTCCTGACTTGGGACATGTAGATCAAGAATGGGGTGGTGTTAAACATGCATAAGAACGTAAGCGCTCAACCCTCTCCTAGTTTGGGAAAATGGTGAAACATCACAACATAAGAACAAATTAAAAAATAAGTGGGAAATGACTAGATTCATCATAAGCACAAAAATAAACGCAAAAAACATGAAGATATAAGACACAAACTAGCCCATGTTTTTTTGGATTTGTTTACAAATTAAACAAAGAATAGCGACTTATTAGAATATCATTGTTGAACGTCAGTGCTTTGCATTGGATGTTCTGATCAGTCCAAACGTCATTTCAGTGGACAAGGAGACGAGGACGAACCTTAGAATTGCTAACGATCATATATGTTTACATGATTTAAGTTAAATAACCGTTAAATTAATAATGAAATAGTAATTTAAACAAAATACAACTGTAGTAGTACTTACAATCAGAACCATAATGAAATTTATAAATAACATCATATCTGATTATCCCTCTACAATTTAAGCCTATTTAAAAAATTTGAACGACTGACCCTCCTCCTTCCCTCCTACTCTCTCTTTAATTAAAATTTAAACTAGTATACATGTACATAGAAAAAATCTTCACTTACCCGACTCATAAACATTGCGCACTAAATCAAGAAAACGCTTGTCCCTCCTCCAGTAATCAGGAGCGAATCCTCCTGGAATAATGAGTGCGTCAAGGTCCTGAAATATTTGATTATAGTTCCTGACTAAGCTTTTATATAAATGTTATATTATGGATTATACAACTTAATACGGACACTTCAGATGCATTGAATGGATAGGTACCATACTCAGGGGATCATAACTAAATGTCTCGCCATGTTCCGCCAGCTAAATGCTGTTGAAAGGTTTATACATATATTCAGAAGGCAAAAATAGTAATACTGTTTTAAATAACTAAAGGTTCTTTCTAAAACTGGGAACTTTTGATATTTTTTGTAAATATTAACTAAATCAATTCCAAGTTAAGTAAAACTCAATCTAATTAAAATCAAATCCTTTAATAGCTCCCGTTCTGATATGCGCGACGTATGCGCGACATATCAGAACAGGAGCAATTAAAGGGTTTATTTTAATTAGGTTGAGTAAAACTAAGTAGTTATTTTGTTGTGATTTCTGAGAGTGAAAAATGAATGGAACGGCCCGGTAAGAAAATAAAAATAATTAAGATTTGTGATAGACGGAATTAATTACGATTCTAATTATATTTAAGCCTGTTAAGCCTCAGTCCAATCTAATCAAAATATAGATCACTGATTTCGTTATGCTCATATATGATTCGATGAGCACACGAGTTCCGATAGAGGCTGATTTTAAATCATTAGGTCTCAGTCACACATTCAGGATTTTTACTGTCGTCCTTAATAGAGGTCGGTCAATTTAAAACGTATCCAAAGTATCAGATACGTTGACGTATACGCATCTGGGGAATATGCTCAAATTATTACCCTGATCGAGAGTATTACGGGTGCCACATGTGGAGCAGGATCTGCTTATGACAAAAGAGATGATTTCAGCTTCCCAATTGTGAACTTTCCATTTTTATGTAGCAACATTCCAGCAGCGCTTGCATACGGAGTATATATCTCCCAGTTGATACGATACTCCAGGGCTTATATTTCCTATCATGATTTCCTTTATAGAGGGTTGCTGCTCACAAGGAAGCTATTAAACCAAGAGTTCCAAGTGGTGAAGTTGAAATCATCCCTTCGTAAATTTTACGGACGCCATCACGAGTTGGTTGACCGTTACGGAATATCCGTTTCACAGATGATAGCGGAGTTTTGGTGGGGTTCGTGTTGCTAAGTCTTTAGTTTTCTATGTTGTGTCTTCTGTACTATTATTTGTCTGTTTGTCTTTTTATTTTTAGCCATGGCGTTGTCAGTTTATTTTCAATCTATGAGTTTGACTGTCCCTCTGGTATCTTTCGTCCCTCTTTTTTCCTTATGTCATAACTATAATCCCGTCCCCTTTTCCCGAATGTGACCTACCGAATTTGACTTATTACCGGGTTTGTACTAACATGAGCAACACGACGGGTGCCACATGTGGAGCAGGATCTGTTTACCCTCCCAGAGCAGCTGAGATCACCCCCAATTTTTTTGGTGGGGTTCGTGTTGCTCAGTCTAGTTTTCTGTGTTGTGTTTTGTGTACTATTGTTTGTCTGTTTGTCTTTTTCTTTTTTGGCCATGGCGTTGTCAGTTTATTTTCGACTTCTGAGTTTGAATATCCCTTTGGTATCTTTCCCCTCTTTTACTCAATGTACCATTTTTAAAGAATAACGGGGATCAAACTTTGTGGAACTGATTAATTTGCATCTGTTTATTACTGAATGCCTCACTTTTTTATATTTAGCATTGAAGCAACACAAGGGTACATAATCCTTAAGTCTAGTATGTTGCATATCAAAGATCTTGATTTCATGGGGTCCTACAACCATTAAACACAGTTTTTTTTCTAGATTGGCGATGATGTTGTTTTACGAAAAATGGGGGTCTACCACTGAAGGGTAGTACGACATATGACATTGATCCCCATTATTCTTCAAAAATAGTACATCGAGTAATATATTCGATTGGGATAATTATTTTAGCATATTCCCCTAGATGCGTATACGTCAACGTATCGGATACTTTGGATACGTTTTAAATTGACCGACCTCTAATAGGACCACTACCAATCAAAATTTGTCAACAGTGAAGGTCTCGTGATTCGTGGCTAGAAAATTAGGATTTTAATTCAAATTTGTAAAAACATTTATTTAATCACAACAATCCGATATTGTTCTGGAAAAGTCCCGATTCAGCAGTTTTCAATCCGATTCTGATCCGATTTGCATCTTTCGCATGCAATAAATAAACTTGAATCATAGATACCAGGTTTAAAATTTTGTACTCCAGACGCGCGCTTCGTCTATTAAAGACTCATCAGAAAAGTTAAAAAGGACAAATAAAGTAATTAAGATGTTGAAGAGCATTGAGGACCCAAAATTCTAAAAGGTTTTGCCAAATACAGCTAAGGTAATATATTCCTGGGATAGAAAATCCTCAGTTTTTCGAAAAATTTAAAGTTTTATAAACAGAGAGTTCATAATTCTGACGATATATCAATGATAACAAATTTAAAGCGACATAATCTGTTTGTCCCGACAGCGTCCCGATTCTCCCGAATGCGACCCGACAGAGATCAGACAGTGAGTAGCAGCGAACCGACGCAGACGGAAGACATTCGGTAAGATCTGTACGCAATCTGGACTCAAATTAAAATTAATGATAGATGAATGAATTGCATGGTGTTTAATGTCAAATGGTAAATTTGACATGCATGCATTTCAGGACGAGAACTTATACATGTTATATATGAATATGAACCCTGCTATCCACTAGACAAACACTGAACCCGATTATTTGGTGGTATTTTACAAGGTAATAGACCTCAGGAAGACATGTCATCCTTCTAGAGCACAAACAAAAATAACTTAACCATTTTGTCGGTTTGATACACTGATCAATAATTTCACTGATAGCACTTCTGTTCATGTTCAGTGGCAGTTATTTCACACATTGTCTTATCATCTTGGTACATTCTGAAAAATTATTTGTTGAAGGGCGACGTATGGAGAACTAGAGTTCACTGAACAAAAGAGAACGTACGTATGCATAAAATAAACCCTTCAGTCTGGGATATTGTAATTATATCATAGACACAGCGACTTATTTGAAAGTAATGTTTACCTCATGCTTAACATCATCAATGCCCTGGTCTGCCTTACAAGGGTAGCCATGTTTAGAGTTGTAAGTCTTTCCTTTTTCTGGCCCAATTGTAAATGTCTCATGTCCCTCTTCTTTCAATCTGTAGTAGGGGTACCATAACTAAAAATCAAAATTGACAAGAAACCTTGACAATCGACTATGATAGAACTATGACAGCCTGAATAGGGTTTACAGAAAAGAGAATAATGGACAAAAAAAAAAGAATATCGTATACGTGGGGTGCTAAAACATCATAAGAAAAGAGAACAATCAACACATGATCAATGTAGAAAACAATGGGCATATTAATTATAGAATAGCATATCTTATTTCTGGTTGGGGGAGGGGGTCAGGAGGATTTAGAAAATGTATATCATTGCCTGGTAAGAGCTGAACATAAATAACCTTGCATAAGACAGGGTGAAAATCATGTCCCCTTTATCAGATTGGACAAAAGTTAAAACAAATAAGTTATTTGAGTAAAATTATCACATTTTTTGACTAGATTAATATGTAGCACAGAAAATTATAAAAGAGGGGACTCAGGTGCGTCTATGTTTAAGTGCCTGTGTGGCTGTCAACATGTTCAACATGTTCAGAGTAACCACATTGACAAACGAACGACCCAAATCTTGAACTCTATAATCCCAAAGTGGGATGTAAGCCGACTAAGCAAGTATAAATGCTCCGTACATTTCATTTCAATGTAAATACATGTCATCAATTATGTGAAGTTTACCTCTAAATCTTCATAATTAAACTCGACCAGTATACCAACTCGTTTCTGTTTTGTAGACATTTTTTTCCTGTCCGTTTGGTTGTATTCAAAGGGAAACAACCGCAGGCACTATAGAAATATGGAAAATAAAAGGAAATTGATAGACTTCCATACATGCATACTTCATGTACTTTAAATTAACTTGGTAGGATTTTTTTTATACTTATTGAAATACAAGGAATGAAATTTACACACAAAAATAAGACAAATCAAATTGATTATATAGTATTGATTTGAAGATTGTGTCATTATTTTAAAATAAATTTGTATTGAAAGACTTGAAACTGGAAATCTGAATATGGGCAAATTGGCTAAAAATTGACAATAACAGTCTTTTACTTTTATTATACAGCATGGACACAAAGTTTTACTTTGCACCATGCATCGACCTTGCACTAGACGTATAAGTAGCATTGATATTTTGTTTTTTTTTAATTATTTTTTACTGTTAAACATACAGGACATACATTTATCAAGACACTTGTCCATGGCTGATTGACAGCAGAACTATTTGAGTTTGTGTAATATGAATTGTACTTTTTCGTTTGGTCTACGAGCAGGGTAAATAATGTTGAGGTCAAGGTACAGTAAATGAGCTATGTTACAGATTTTCGTAAACATTTGCAATCTACAACTGATTGCTCGTCGAACTTAACTGAAAATCGAAAAAAAGACATTTATCTCTTTTATTTTCTGAAGTATTACTGAATGAATTCTTTTACAATAGGTGAACATTTGTATAGACATAAAACCAGCGAAAAACATATCCAATTACAAACATATAGATTTTTCTTAAAAATTTTATATGTTGCAATTGTTGATACAAAAATTCCCGTTTTAACGATAAAAGTATTAATAAGGTCACTGATTTTGTTTTTACGGTATACATTATTCAAAGTGGTGTTACAAGTGAAAAAATATCACAAAACGTCGATATAACCCAACGTCATTGCTTGGCCCCCCTCCCCGCCCCCTTTTCCGGCTCATACTCCAGTGTATGGTGTAATTTATGAAACATCTGAAATTAATATAATATTTAGTTCGTGCATAAAGGTTCAGTGAACTCTTTCTTGAAAAAATAAAACAAAATAGTGAAGCACGTTTTTTATAGTCCTTCTTTCGTGAAGTCGCATGATTTTTTGGCAAATAATCATTGTTGCTCCTTAAAAGTATTGTAAAAAAAAGCCCGGAAGTATTGATTTCATGAACCACCTAGTGATGAAGCGATCTTTACTGCATTATTTTTTCCACACTCGTCTAAACTCGCCCAATTCCGTTCCTCAATCTAAGAAGGAGAAGTGGATTCACCCGAGGATTGCCGATTGATTATTTCCAATGAGACAACTATTCACCAGAGTCGGTCAAAATGACGTGAAATGACTTTTCCAAATTTTGAATGGAAGCAATTATAGTTGGAAATATCCCAACTCATAAAATTGGGACGAAGCAAATCAAAATAAACTTAAATCAATTACACATCCAGGTCGACCTAGTCTGCAGAACCTATATATACAGAACGAGAACAAATTACCAAAAATGCAATTGGTAGTTTCTGAAGGGTAGGTCGACCGGGATGATGGATAGGATTAAATTTTTTCTATTGCACTGGAAAATGAGGGTCTGCTTGATATGGGCAGAAATTCCGTCTGCAACAAGCGACCATCCCTCAGAGAGTTGTTGCGAGGGCATTGTTTTTATATATACTGCCCTCACAGTCTGTTGCGAGGGCATTTTTCTATACTGCCCTTGTTGTCAAACGGATGCCCTTCTTCAGCAGGTCGACGGAAAAAGCATATTTGTTTTACGTCAGTGATCCTTTTTAGTTTATAGAAATATAATAATTACAACTGAACAGTCAAGTCAGTTTTGTAGTTGCATGTATATGTTATAAGTGGCAGATTAAATATTCAGGGGGGCGTAGAGGGCGTACGTCCCCCCCCCTTTGTGGAAATTATATAATTTGCTTTAGCATAAAATCATCCAAAATTTGTTTTGCCTCGCTACGCTCGACGATATCATTTCTATTTTTTTGAAATTTCGCCCCCTTTCAAAAATCCTGGATCCGCTCCTGAAAAACATCTCTAATCTTTTTTGAATTTTTGGTTTCTAATCTTTGAAGGCAAAACATCTTTATTATCCAATGAGTATTTAGATTCCAAAATTCATAATATTTCTAATAGATATAAGAAGATGTGGTATGAGTGCCAATGAGACAACTCTCCATCCAAGTCAAAATTTATAAAAGTAAACCATTATAGGTCAAAGTACGGTCTTCAACACGGAGCCTTGGCTCACACCGAACAGTAAGCTATAAAGGGCCCCAAAAATTACTAGTGTAAAACCATTCAAACGGGAAAACCAACGGTCTAATCTATATAAAAACGAGAAACGAGAAACACTTATGAACCACATCAACAAACGACAACTACTGAACATCAGATTCCTGACTTAGGACAGGTACAAACAAATGCAGCGGGTTTAAACGTTTTAATGGTACCAAACCTTCACCCTTTTTCTGAAACAATAGTGTAACATCACAACATAGAAAGACACACTATAAAATATCAACTGAAATAGCTTAACTCAATCAAAGGACATATTAACACCAGTGAACATACACTGAACAAATAAATTTGACCTATGATACAATGTAAATACAAAATAAATAAACTAAGGAAGAATAATAAAAGTAACATGTTATATCGGTATGAAATGTTCAACAATTTAAGAAAAACAATATGCTCGAACAAAAATATCAGCCATTTGCAATAACTTTAAACACAGGTAAATGAAAATAATTTTGTTGTTAGGTATACGTGTACAGTTCCAATAGAGAAAGGAAATATTTTTACAAAATAAATAATTTTGATGTTCATAGTACGAAGTGAAAATTTATAGTAGTACCAAACACTTATCAAAGCTGGTATATAGACCAGATATAACCCTGAATAACATTAAATAACAAAAAAGCATTACAATTAGTATCAACAGGTCAAATAAACAAGAAAGTACGATTTGAGAGTACTCGCAGTTACTGACAGCTAGTTAAAAGCCAAAACAATTAATAATAAAAAATCATGCATCAGAGACTAAAATCAACTAAAACACATCCCAGGGATTTAGAATTTTAACGTCATGGACAGTCAAAGAAGACATGACTTGTGCAATGCCAAAAATAAATGTATCGACAGACAGTAGGATAGTTAGTTTAACCTCTTTATAGATCAAAATGAACGTGGGTGTGTCTTTATACATCCCGTTTGAAAAGAATACAAATTTAGTTATGTTTTAATTTGCTGATGACAAAATCGATATAAGTGCCAATGTAAACTATAATCAAAGATCTAATTACAACATTGGTAAGATAACCTTTACTAATAAGTTTATTTAAAGGTTCGATGAGTTTACACGGATCACATAGTGATTTCCGCGCTTTAAGTACAATATCACCGTAAAATTTAGGATGTGAAATACCGTTTTTAATCAGTTTTCTACAAGTACAGCAAAATTTACTAATCAAATCTTTATATCTATGAAAGAACTTAGCAAAAGTTTTACGTAACTTATGGTAACGAAATCCCTGACTTAATAATTTACCAGTGATGCATTGATAACGTTCGTTAAAATCTATGACATCACTACACACACGGGCATAACGAACGAGTTGGGATATATAAACACCGTATGATGGAGCCAAAGGAACATCGCCGTCTAAAAAAGGAAAATTAACAATAGGGAATGAAAAATCGTCTCTTTTGTCGTAAATTTTCGTATGGAGTTTTCCTTTAGAGTTTGAAATGTCCAAATCCAGAAAAGGACAACTACTGCTGTTTATGTTAGATTTAGTTAAAGTAAGTTCTATTGGGTAAATTTCGGTAGTATATTTAGAGAATTCTTGATTATTTAACGAAAAAATATCATCTAGAGAATGGAAGGTATTGTTGAATGTATCAACCAAATGCAACAATGACGTGTCTTTACTGAGTTTGGTCATAAACTGAGATTCATAGCAATACAGGAATAAATCTGCTATTAAAGGGGCGCAGTTAGTGCCCATAGGAATACCTACTACTTGTCGATACACTTTATCGCCGAAACGTACATATATGTTGTCCAGGAGAAATTTAGGATGTGAAATACCTAAGCATTTCGCATTTATGATTAAATAACCATATATATTAATTCTTTTATTTACCTATAAATAATATGTTTCAATTATTTGTAGGTTATACACCGGATTTACTAGACTATAAGTGGATATGGAGAATACAACTTCAGCTTCCAATCTGCACTTGGATTTTTACAAAATTGGACATTTTCATACTTATGTAACTCCTTTGAACTAATTGATTTCCTAAATGTATAAACTGCAATATGCATATGTACATGCACAATCATGACCTGCATGTAACCGGTACGGTTGAGACTTCCATGTACTCTACAAATGTTTTATAACGAACTTCCAGAATCACCGACTTTAACAAAGAAACTCTAACCCAAATTCTCACGAGTTTTATTGCGCAACAACTTGATGCAGAAATTCTTTTAATTGGAAAAAGGAATTGCTCGTCCACGTGGTAATCCAATAAATCTTGGAAAGGTGGTTTAAATGCCTCGTCTCCTATTCCTCCTGTTAGAAAGTTATTTTCTTCCATCATACTGTTTTTTTTTCAGTAGAGTGTCAGACATTTCCAAAATAATCAAGATGTCATTTTACTGCCAACGACGGTTTCTAATCTTTTAAAGCAAGCAACCTTAATTATAATACGAGTATTTAGATTTCAACATTCATAATATTTATAAGCATTTTGCACCCATATTTTTTTATTTACATATATATCGGATATATATGCAATGGAGAATACATCGACGCCTTAAACTCTTATTTTGACACATATAATTGGATAGATGTACTATCATCCACCTGTCTTCCCAGAACAGTTAAGACTTTCATGTCCTCTACAAAAGTTTTATAACGAATTTCCCGAATCACGGATTTTGTCAGAGAAACTATCATCCAAATTCTCAGTACGATTATTGTCCGAAAACAACTTGATGTGGACATTTTTTTTTAAAAGGGGATGGTGTTCATGTGGAAACGCGGAAGTGTGTCCCAACAAATTTTGGAAGGTGGTTAAAATGCCATGCCCCCTTTTCCCCATTATAGAAATGATTTCCTTTCCTTCTAATATAAACATTGTTTTCTTTTTTCAGAAGACATTTCCAAATTAATCAAGATATTTCCGCACCACATGCTTCTTACCATACACAACAAATACACTGGAGATAATATTAAAAACATGTTCGACTATTGATGGACAATATATTTGTTGAGTTTGGTGGATTGATATTTCCAAAAACAGACAGTATAGATTCCAATCGGTACTAATTGTGCATAACTATTGGCCGACTTGTGTTATTATCATGATTATATGAATAAAGAGAGTTTTAGGTTATTCTTCATACTAACTAACAGCAACCAAAACTATACAAATAGCCAAAAGAAAATATAAAGATCCATACGCAGGCTATTGAGTATGGTAGAAATGTTCGTGTTTTTTGTTTGTTTGCAAATGGCTAACTAACAAATCTATAAATGAGCTGCGACGGATAGAAATCGTCCTTATGCAAGTGCACTTATACATGTACATGATAAGACTTTGATTTATTTGGAACATTCAAATACGAATTAATAGATGAATTTTGGTCTGTTTTGTGGGGTTCTTATATCAACTCAATTTTCAAACAGTTACTGACTTTGCATAGAGATTTTTTCAACCTGAAATAAGTTAACAGATGTTTAGATATTCCTTTGCATAAGGTCGATTTCTATCCGACGAAGCCCAATGTTGAGTAATAAACAGTAAAGAGAAGATTTTCATTTTCTCCAATAGGCAAGCAGCTGCAATGTAAACTGCTTAATCGCCGATAAATGGGGAGTTTTAGAGTTTATAGTGCCTATATATTTTTCTTATAAACTTTGAATAGACTTAGCCTTGAAGTTTTTAAGGGACTATTTCACAATTTTGAATTAACAAACTGAAATAGAGAATTAAATTTCCCATGGAAGCCATGGATTCCATCCAAATAGAATAATTTAGGACAGTTATATTTTATTCCCTTTGAGTTTCGGTTGGTTTCAAATTGGTCCATTACAAAATAAATAAAATTGTGTACACTTCAACACTGAGAGAAGAGAGATGGAAAACAAGCAATAAAATCACTGTTTATTTGCTTTTTGTGTTTTTCACTAAGTGCATGTTCTCACTGATTGTGTGTCACGGATGGATTGGGTATCCAATGACACAAAATCAGTATATGCACAGCAAGAAAAAACACACAAAAAAGCAAAGAAACAGCGATGTTATTACTTGTTTTCATCTCTCATCTATCTGTGTTGAAGTGTACACAATTCATCTATTTTATCTTTATATTTCCTTTCTTTTCTATTCTACAACACTGATGTCCGTCCGTCCGTCCGTCCGTTTTTGTCTTAGTTTTTTTTTTGCTTCAGGTGCTCCTATCTCTATTCGATTTTCAGCTTTTCTGTGTTTTTCTCTCGCTACTGCCTGGTTTTTATTCTGCTTCTCCATCTTAACCACTCATCACAGTTTAATGAAACTTGCTCAAAATCTTTACCATATATTACAACGCAATTGTGCACCTCCTATTTCGTATTTTTGTCCGAATTATTTTTGGTAGACTTTACCATTGGTTTATTTAGGAAGTACCTATGTTGTTTCTATAACATCTCCTAACTATGTATCGCCATTTTCTTAAAACTTTCTAACGATCTTAACCATACAATGCTTTTGTGAACTCAAAGTTTTGTTTTTGATCAGAATCATTGTTTGGGGTTCCGTAACAAAGTTTTGTTTTTGATCAGAATCATTGTTTGGGGTTCCGTAACAAAGTTTTGTTTTTGATCAGAATCATTGTTTGGGGTTCCGTAACAAAGTATTGTTTTTGATCAGAATCATTGTTTGGGGTTCCGTAACAAAGCATGGACTTTGACACTGCTTTATTTCGGTGCCTAATTTTATCCACAACTCCTCCTAAGGCAGCAACCATTTGATTTTCTGGGGGGGCTATGGATTTTTTTGGAAAAAAAAGTTTGTTTCCAGTTTTTGGAGAAAAAAATAATTTGCTTTTGACCCTGAGAAAAAAAAATTGTTTGTTTTGACACCCTCAGCTGCCACTATATGTAATGATAAAATTGAAAGAAAAAATGTTTGTCCGGAAAAAAAATCCATAGCCCCCCCCCCAGAAAATCAAATGGTTGCTGCCCAAGTTGCTAATTACAATTTACTGAAACTTTCTCACAATTTACCCATATGATGCTATTGTGCACCTCCTAATTTGTCCTTTGTTCAGAATCGTTTGTGGGGGTTCCCTTACTGAAGTTAGGATTTCGCCATTGCTTTATTTGGGGTACCCAATCTGTATCTGTAACTTCTTTTTAACCTCTTGTTACATTTTATTGAAACTTTCTAACATTCAAACCATATAATGCCTTTTGTGTACATCCTATTTTTTTTAGCGGTTTCTTTCAGCAAATCATGTGAACACCACAGTTCACAATTATACACCTATCTCCTCCTGAACTCCTATTTCAGAATTTGATGACATTTTCCAAGAATCTTCACTTTATATAGACACTGAACAGGGGCGGATCCAGGATTTTGGAAAGGGGGGGCGTAATATTAAAGTTCGCCGAGCGGAGCGAGGCGAAATATTTTTTGGACCTTTTTTTGGCTAAAAAACATAAAATAAGTGTAAATGCATTTTATAGTTAAAGTGTAGGGGTTGGACATTTTTGGTGCCGTATTCTCTCCATCAATTGTCAATTATAAAATGATTGGATGGATCCAAAGCTATATACTAATTAATATATTTGATGTGGGATTTGTCAGTAAAAAATAGACATGGAAGATTCTCGTTTGTTGTATGGTTAGTTAGCATAACCTCACAGATTTCTTGTTGTAAACAAGATATACGGCTATTCAATGAAATTTACAATACGACCGACACGAAGAAAGACAAACAAGCAATTTTTATCCAAATGTTTGGTTGAAATGTTTCACCCAACAAGGGAAGTGAGGGGTTCCAAATCAACCAAAGGCTACGAATGAGTCGGAAATGACAATGAAGTTGTGAATGACGGTCGACACATGGAGACATATAGGCCACACCCAGCAGGCAGGTTGCAGTCGGGCCTTGAAAAAAGTATTCAGTACATCAGTTCGGCGAAACAGACATTCCGGTCAGATATGGGATTCACATGCAACCCCCCATAAAAATATTACGCCCGTTTTTTATTCATCATGTTCATTTAATGCTAAATAATTCTGTCGAAAATATTTTTTTCTAATAGCAAAAAAGTGGACACGATTATTGTTTTCAATCCAGATATGGCCAGAATTTTTGTTTAAGGCAAAAATCAGGGTCAGAATGTTTTCTCTAAAATATCTCAGACTGCCCCCTCAAATCAAATGGTCCGTACCGTAGACTTTAAATCTATATCTAGAGCTTACTGACTGGGGATCACTATTCAGCAATGTTATTACTGGGCTGGGGCGTGTGGGGTTAAACATGTTTTCGTAGGTAAATAATATTGCTGTGGAACTTTTTTTTTTCATGAGAGTGTAATAGAGTATTACTTTCTGTTGGGTGGAATTGTGAAATAGAAGTCAATACGTTCTTGCTCAATACTTTGTCGCTTTGAAGGCGTCATGCTTGTCATCCTCAGCCTAAGCAATGTGTTACTGTAATTTGAATTTCAAAATGACTGAGTGACATTTTTTTCGACGAACTGGTCAACTCCACCGTAGAGAATCACATGACTTTGACATAATCAATAATATATTACAGTAAATACGAGCGAAAAATATCTTTATAAGTAAAGAATTGTCGCATAAAAATTAACTACACGGGAAATGGCAAAGTTCACGAAGTCTAGTCGGATTAATCATTTTACAAAAAAAAAAAAAAAAAAGTGCAAGCAAAGGGGTTGGGGGGCGTATGCCTCTACGCCCCCCTCTGGATCCGCCACTGCTGAACACCTCCTATTTCGTTTTTAATCTCAATATTTTTTTAGATTTTCATCACCAAAGTATGGACATTGCAAGAGACTTGTGTATCTTTTTGGGAGCTGTGTTCCCAGTTCCTCTAGTTTCATTTTTCTTATCTTAATTACAACATTTGTTGGATATTATTACTTTTATTTCAAATCAACAAAACATCAACATTATAGAATTATTTTACATACATAGAAAATGAAAGGATATGGAGTAAATGTACATGGGACAAAATTGCACACAATACATAGAAAACATAGAAAATGTATATTTATTTATCTTTTGTATATATTTGTCACCAAATATAAGTAAATTTTGAAAACCATTGGTTCGTAGCAGATCTTACCATAGGTAGGCCAATTTTTTGATAGAACAACCCAACACCCACAAAGGAGTGTAGCTAAGTAAAGGTTAACAATTAAGAAAACAAGCATTCTGAGAGTATTGCATGGCAATACAGAGTCCCCTACCGGTTAAAAATTCATTGTACTGGAACAAATGCTAAAGGACCATAACTCTGCACAAAATCATCAGACCGGTACAAAATTCGAACTTGATCTGTAACTTGTCATGATAAAACTATATACCAATTTTCAAATGAATATCTTCAAGCATGATGAAAAAAAGTGTGAAAAACTGATTATTTGAGTGAATTTTCAAGTCCAAGGACCATAACTCTGCACAAAATCATCAGACCGGAACAAAATTCGAACTTGATCTGTAACTTGTCATGATAAAACGATATACCAAATATCAAATCAATATCTTAAAGCACGAAGAAAAAAAGTGTGGAAAAGTGATTTGCCGGACTGACAGACTGACAGACTGATAGACAGACAGACAGACAGACGGAGTGCAAACCTAAAGTCCCCTCGACTTCGTCGGTAGGGGACTAATAAAGAAAATATAGGACTTACCTAATGGTAAAATCAAACATGAACCATGGGATGTTATGCATTATTTTGATTTTAACAGAAAAATGCACCAAAACCATATACCCAATTCATGTTGCATGGGACAAATACGTGAACACATTTTGACTATTTCATATACAAAAATCTTATAGATCCATCAATTTCCTAATTTCATGATACATATATATTGAGTATTTTGTCATGGAAAATAACACAAAGAGAAAATGAATGTTATATATATATATAAATAATGCTGGTATATTCAATTTATCATATTACCCAAACCAAAATGTCATAAAAGTAAAATATATTTGGTTAATTAAGTAAAATATACATTGTATTTGATTAACTAAGTAAAATATACATTGCATTCGATTAATTAAGTAAAAAATAAATTGTATTTGATTAATTAAGTAAAATATACATTGTATTTGATTGAATAAGTAAAATATACATTGTATTTGATTAAATAATTAGAATATACATTGTATTCGATTAATTAAGTAAAATATACATTGTATTTGATTAATTAAGCATACAATAGTTGTAAATGTAATACTAACAGTACCACACTTACATGACTTATAACTTCACAAAATATGTCTACAAACATATATGTCAAAACTCAAAACTACATGTAAACAAAGAAAAAATAAGATTATGAAATGTAATAATTTGTGTGTAGTTAAAACTTACTACCAGCTTATTTCCAATGGATTTCCTATGGACTTTCAGTGGATTTTCTGTGGACTGCATCCTCAGATCAATGTTCTGAACTTATGTCAAAAGAACTTTTTTTCAATAATTATTCTCTTTCTAATGGAAACAAATTATTTCAACTTTTTGGCAAATGAAGATTAATACTATTACCGTCTGCTGAGGAGGGGGATATCCAAAATTGTCAACCCTGCTAAGGGTTATGTCCCCGAGGGGAATACATGTAACCCTTAGCTTTATAGCAGGATTGACAATTTTGGATATCCCCCCTCCCTCATAGGGCCGTAACTGTTTAATTATACCGAACAAATATTGGCCTCACTGGCTCACCAGGGGTGAATAATAGGTTTATTGACTGGATGGTACCATTTGGCTTCACCGGTGGTGATTTATTATAGGGTTTTACGGGGTTATTCACCAGACTTTACAATTTGTCGAGATTATTCACCAGCCCTGCTGATTTGGAAAAAAAAATCCGAATTAATTCACACCACATGACCTATTATTAGCCAATAGATTTATTCAATAATACTGTGAGGTATAATAATACTTATAGTTCCAGGGTGTCATAAACATTATTAGGTGGGAACACAGGCACTTGTCTCTAAATTGTTCACCTAGAATATACCTTAACATAGCAGTTATATTGAGGTATATGTATGTAATTTTTTCAGATACAAGTGCCTGTGGGTGTGTAGCTTGGATATTTAAAAAAAATGTCTACATTTATTCCCATTTAAACTTGACAAAAATCTTTAAAGAGTCCCATTACAGTTTCTGTATGAAGTGCACATTTGATTTGTTTCATGTCTGAAAAAGGACAACTTATTCATGTCAATCGATAAATAAATGAAGAATGTGTCCATTGGAAACAGATGATGCCCACGCTTGCATATAACGTTATGAAGCTAAATTCAAACTTGATCTGTGTTTTGTGGTAATAAACATTGTGTATAAGTTTCATAACATTTGGTTGAGGCAATCTAAAGTTAGAGAACAGAAACAACAGACTTCATGGATTTTAAGTTAGCAATTTTTCCATTTATAAAGGGACATAACTCAAGAACGGTAAAAGTGATGTAACCTAATTTTAAACTTGATCTGTGTTTTGTGGTATTAAGCATTGTGTATAAGTTTCATAACATTTGGTTGAGGCAAACTTAAGTTAGAAAACAGAAACGAAAAATTCAGCAATTTTTATGTTTATAAAGGGGCATAACTCATTAACAGTAAAAGTGACGTCACCCAATTTCCAACTTGATCCTTGTTTTGTTGTAGTAAGCATTGTGTATAACTTTCATAACATTTGGTTGAGTCAAACTAAAGTTAGAGAATGGAAACCAATTTTGGGTACATACACGAAGGAACGGACAAGAGTAACACTTAATGCCCCATTCGCCTAGCGGCAGGAGCAGAAAATTACATTTTTGAATAAATCAATAAATTTTGGTAGATTTACAGTATTTTGGGGTTGTGAAAAGCTTTCCCCAGTAGTAAAATTTTTTTTTTTTTTTTCCAAACTGGTTTCCAAATTCCATATTTGAATCTTATGTAATATTGTACTTTTCATTGTTATAATTTTTCATTAATAAATACTGTTTAAACTAGAGTTTTGATTAATACATATATATATCATGTGTATATGAAAATGAAATAATTCTGAAGAGTAAAATACCTGAGTGAATGTATGACAAAAGTTGTTTCAATATAACTTTAATTACAAACATTTTAATTTTTAAAGCTTTTATACATGTAAAACTCAGGGGTTCAAATTAGCGGTGGTCCGAGGTCCGTGACCTTCCACTATTGCAATCGGACTTTCATTTTGGTTACTAGCTACGCCCGACGGACCTTCGATTTGAAAGAAAATAAAAATTAACTTTGCCGACCTTTTTAACCATCAGTATCGTCATTTCAAAGCCATATTACAAATAGCGTTTCAAACATCGTTTATTTTGTAAATTGTCTCGTCCGCCATTGAAATATTTGTACAAACTACTGATCGGAGTCGGGAAACGGACCAGCTATGAATGAAATCCGGATTCTAAGGATAATGACTACGGACCCATGAATGGCACATCTGACAGAAGAATATTGATCCCAAAGGAAAAATTAAGCATTCATCACTTTCTTTTCTTTTTGATGTAAAAAGTTCTTTTTTATTAGTGCTAGATATTTAGTTAGTAGTTTCAGCCTTCTAACAAGAGAGGAACTAATATAATTGTGCAACATATGATGAACTTAAACAGCAATGCATTTGAACAGTTACTTTAATTGTATACTCGGTTATGAATTGAACAATATAAAAAAAGATACATATAGCCCTTTATATTATAATAAAAATCAAACATTGTAGCGCCTTGAGTGAGCACTTCTCTTTCAAATCTCACCTCTTCTCCCTATCAGTTTAAAAAAGAGAAGTCACTTCTCCCTATGATTCTGAAGTAGTGTAAGCCCTGAGATAATGGTATAATTACCAATAATTGAAACAACACACCCACCCACAGTGACATCCTCCCCAATACCAAAAAAAAAAAAGATTATTTGAATTCATAATATACATTTATCATTATTATACATGTTATACATGTTATACCACATTCACTGTGACACTGACAGTTTAGTGCTACATTTATATGGTTGCCTGGCAATATATTTGTAAACTTAACAAAATATTGCATGCAGTTCAAATATAATTAAACAAGCTAACCTAAGACCAAAACACATTAATTTTGTATCTTACTGAGTTATGGAATATTTCAAATAAAGTAGGACCTGGGATTTATGTTGTAGACCTTTCAGTTTGGAGTGTCAAAGGTCCTGGACCTTTCAATACCAAATGGTAATTTGAACCCTGAAAACATCTTGGTGTATGGTTGGTGATATACTTAAACATGTGCATGTTAAACGTTGTTAAAATGAAAATGTAAGCAAGTGAAGAAATCTTTGTTCAAACATGAGGATAAACGACATATTATCTTTTTTTTAAATTTTTCAATATAAACAGATGATAATTATCATAACAACCACTTTCAAATGTAGGTACAAGGAAAATCAAAACTGAAAATAATAAAAGTAACTTATTTCATTTTATATTTGTGCAGATATAACCTGATAACTGTACACAATTGAGATGTTAAGTAAACTTTAATCAATCAGGCAAGTGTAGAAAATAAAACCATTATATGTTCTAAACAAAAACAGTACTTGTCACACATGACTAAGCATAAGATTTTACAACATTATTTTGAAAAATTTTATATGTTTGTACACTTTTAAGCTTGAGCTTAGGCAAGAGTTTTTTAATTTGTTGGTTTACAGATCCGTCGACCCAATTTTTCTGATTTTCAGAAAGAAAAAAAAATGTGAACCATGCTTTTTATTCCAACCAACCTTGAGAAATACATTATCCCCAAAAATAAATAAAAATATCTGAAAAAATTTCAATGTATATATTATCAGAAATGATTACATATTGTGTTCTAAAAAATAAAAATCTAAAATAATCCACAGTTTATGTTTCTAAAATAGACAATCAAAATTAACCTAATAAAACAATATTTGAGCAAATAATTTTGCGGAATGAAACAGATGTTAAAATCCCATTACAATAATTTTGTTTTCCTTTTTTGTCATAATTCCGGAAGATTTTTCATCTCATAAAAATGAACCTGTCCAAACGTGAAAGAACTCAAGTTAAAAGAAAGAAATATCCACATACAATTGTGAATTTCCTTGTTTCATTAATTGACAAAAATGTTTATCTACTCGAATATCAAAAACAGGATTGTTTTTTTTTCGTTTGTAAAATTACCATTTTATTTTCCTGTTTTTCCATGGTTGTACCCCACTTTTACAAACTTATATATGACGATTGCATGCATTGTATGTTTAAAACAGCTGAGCAATAATATTTGGAACTACGAAAGGATGACAAACAAGAATGTGTCCATAGTACACAGATGCCCCACTTGCACTATCATTTTCTATGTACAGTGGACCGTGAAATTGGGGTGAAAACTCTAATTTGGCATTAAAATTAGAAAGATCATATCATAGGGAACATGTGTACTAAGTTTCAAGTTGATTGGACTTCAACTTCATCAAAAACTACCTTGACCAAAAACTTTAACCTGAAGCAGGACAGACCAACGAACGGACGAATGAACGGACGCAAAGACCGTAAAACATAATGCTCCTCTACTATTGTAGGTGGAGCATTAAAAACATACCAACGCTATATTGTTAGTAAGCTGAATGATATATTTTTTCATTTACATATTTATCATGTTAATTTCTTGTAAGAATTTTTTTTCTATTTTTCTATGATCGACCGACCTGACTTTTTCACATAAAAAATCTGTAAACCAACAAGTTAAAAAACCCTGGCCTTACAGAATTATTTGAAAAAGTACATTTGTGTAAAACTGCATGTTAAAAATCAAAATAGAAAATAAATTACTTCACTAAAATAAAAACAATAAATGCAATTTTTACCAAATATCATACTTTTTCTGTGTAAACAAATTGTCATCTTAAGATGTCAATCAACAATGAATTATACAAAACATAAAAAATAGAACAATGTCAATGCATGTATTTGACATATTTGGTGGAAAATAAGCTAGGTCATGAAGAAAAATAATTGCTTCTTATACAAAATTATACATGTATATAAACATGATCAAAACTTGATTGTTAAAAAAATGATTCAGTGTACAATCATGAATGACCAATCTATTTCATAGTACAAATGTACATTGTATTTGCCTTTTTCTTGTATGTTTTCCAAATGAATAAAGTACCATTAAGCAATATGGTGAAAATTGCTATATAAGCTATGTGAGAAAACCTACCAAAAATAAATTACTCTTACTGATCTTCATTTTTCCGAAAGGAAATAGTCCAACCATAACAATAAGTTTTGAAGCTTTCATTTGGAAGTGGAATGTTTATGAATTGATCAATTTTCAAGACTTATGAAAATCATATTCACTGGAAAAACAGAAATGTTTGTGTCCATTTATGATTGTGAATGTTGAACAATGAACAAATAATGCTGGATTAATTATTGGGATTTCAGTAAATGCTACATACAAATAATGCTATAAAAATTTAAAATGCTATTTTTAGTTTTTGAGAAAAACTATCCTGTTGCAATTTTGTAAAATGAAAAAGTTTAAATACATCATTCCTCCCTATTTGACAAATTACTTTTGCCACAAGACATCTCCAGGCCATCTCTGAGCATTTTGTGTTTGTAGTTGAATCAGTGGATTAGTTTTTGGATTGTATGCTTTGTAATTCCGTTTCAAAAAGAAATCCAGCAGCTGCTGTAGATCATGTGCTCCTTCATGCCAGCGCCATTCCATTAGAACTGCTTTAACATCTACAGTATCAAAAAATGTTTGTCCACCATTAAAAACTTTTGTTTCATATCCTTCTACATCTATTTTAAGAATTACTTTTTTAAAATCGTAATTCGGAAGTTGAAGTATATCATCCAATTTTGCTGTCATGACAACATCTTTGTATTTTCCCGAAACTGAACTGCCCTGAACTTTTTTCTCATTACTATCTTTCAAGACGTATGTTCCACCTACATTTTGAAAATCTTTCCCTAGCTCTACTTTTTCACGCGTATCTGATAGAGCATTGTGTATAATAGTGATTTTATCTGAAAATGGCTTGCCATCCAATGAAACACCAGATTCCACGGATTTGCATAATCTTTGTAAATTAATTGACAATGGTTCAACTGCTACCACCCTCCTTCCCAGTTTTGCTATAGATAGTGCAAATACTCCTATGTTTGCTCCCAAGTCTACAAACTGTAAATCTTTGTCTTGATTGAGAAGTCGTGACACTAGATTCACTAAATCTCCTTCCCAGTGTCCACTTTTCATCAGGTCCCCACTGACCCATTTGTCATCAAGTGGACTATGAATATAAATTGGTGTATTACCCCATGAATTTACCAATGAAGCTTTAATGAAGTTATCTTTTGTTTGACAAATGCCATTATCAGAAATCCAATCATTTCCGTTGTGGGAGTATACTTTCAAATCGTGGTTTACATTTACATCTGTGACGACAGGTTTAGCTTTTCTTATTGCTTGTTGAATGTTACTAATGGTCGTGATGGTAGGCTGCATTTTAGCTTTTATAGCTGATATCAAAAAAGGCTTTTTATTTGTTTTCATTCCCTCACTGTTTTTAATACTGTTAATTACTTTGTCATTATTTACAATAATATTCATCAAGGCATTTCCATTATTTACAGAAGATTTTTGATTTTGTATTGTTATTCCTCCTTTTACAGAGGACTGTTGATTTTGATTTGAGTTACCTCCCTTTATGGAAGTTGTTTGATTTTGTATAGAGTTATCTCCCTGTTTCAATATTTTCTGTTGTTTAACAGAGCTGGTCTTTTCCACCACCTGTCCATTTTCAGATTGATTGCTTTCTTCATCGACTCGAATGAGAGTATGGTGTCCAATAATCCATCCTGCAACTGTACAGCATACAACTACAACAACGAACACAATTGGCCTCACATTCATATTTAATGCTTTCTAAAGACTACAAAAATAATAAACCAGCTTGTATATTTAGATGACTAATCTTGTGAAGATAATAAAGTGGACTACAAAAATTAAAAAAAAAACCAGCCTGAATATTTAAATGACTAATCTTGTGGAGATAAGTTATATGACTACTCTTTGTGAAGATAATATTAAGTCCATTTGGCACATAGTATATTTTACATGAGGTAGCTAAATTTATGTTGAGTGTTAACAGGTCTACTACATGACTGGCTTGGTCAGCTTTTAAATAAAATAAAGCACTGAGACAAAATACTGGATAATAGCAAGACTTTTAATGGACACCATTCACACAAATCTGAGATACTTTTGCAGAATCTGCCTTAAAGATATGCATCTCTTTTGTTAATGTAGTTTCAGTTGTAAGTTTGACTGGCACCTATATAAAACCATCCATCTTGCTTTTCTTTATTTGTAAATTTGTACTTCACATCTCTCACTGATCCTTTAAAGATGTCCAAATTTTGTACAGGTATCAACTACATAATGTGCACAACTGAAATTAGAAATAATTTTTTTTTTAAATGAATTTTACAAGGGTATATTTATCTTTATGTACATTTAGCAATGAGAAATTTAACAATATTTAAATTTGTACATATCTAATTTGCAGTTGTTTTATCCTGGGAATAGTATACTAAGTCAATATACTATGTATCATGTATATTATGTCCCAGTTTTATCCTATTGTGAACATGACAATATTTTTACAAATAAATTTGGTTGAAATATAAAGTAAATTTAAAGACACAAAATAATACTATGTTTTAACATGTTTAATATCATGTTTATATCAGAAATCACAACAAAATACATCCAAATTATAGACCTGTGACACTTCTGCTTCTTATAATACCAAGTTGATTGAATTCCAACCAGAAATGACTACAATAGATTTTTTGAAAAAAAAACATAAGTTTTATATGAAATATATAAACAAAACAATGTACATGTTGTAGGCAATTAATATTTATTGCATAACTCTGTACATTTAAAAAAAATCCTTAAACAGTTGGACAATTCACAAGTTCACTTGCTCTGCCCTATTAAGACCCTCCTTCATTCATGTATTGTACTATATTGTCATCTATTTGTACCCTGTCAATGTTTGCACAGGCGCTTGAGTACAGAATTTGGATATTTTTTTCTTGTTTGCACTGAAAATTCAATTTCCTATTTTTATACCACATACTCAACACTACTAACATGACTAAGCTTGCCTTACCCATAGGGATTTGACAAAGTGCATTTAAAAAATGTGTACCCATATATATCCTTGGGTATATACATTTTTTTAAATGCATGTAGAGGATTAACGGGCTAATGATAGGTATAAGGTTGTTCTGGCCCTAAATCAATCCTGCCCCAAGTCGATTCGGCCCGTCGATCTGGCCCAAGTCGTTCCAGCGCCAAGTAGATCTGGCCCCATAATAAGATATTGAATAATCAGAGAGTTTTATGAAGTATTGGTTGAAGGTAAGTGCAAATGAAAAGGTTGTATAAATTTCACTGATCGGAGGAATACTTTAATATTTGGAAACAGTATTGATGAACAACAGTTAATTAAACCTTTTTGAAACCATACTCATTAAAAGTGATGAAAAGATTTTAATATAAATATTTTACATTAAAAATAATATATTTCGATATGAATTCTAAATACAAATATTTAAAATATCAAAACGATTTTCCATTTTTTTTTAAGATTGGGCCGGATCGACTTAAAATGTGGGCTGAATCGACTTGGGATGGATTGACTTTGGCCACATCTACAATGTACTTGGGGCCAGATCAACATGAACCCTTATGATATATCTTACCTGTATAAGTCCCTAGGGGTAAGAGGGGCCTGATGGGTTATTTTCGTTCTTCATGATCGGCGCATTTTCGCTATCGTGATCCGTTTTTCTACAGATTTATTTTCTTTTTATATTTTCGTGATCCGTGATCATGGAAATTTATTTTCTGTGAATCGTGATTGACAAAAAAAATAAACTCGTGAATCGTGATGAGACCCCTCCATCAGGCCCCTCGGGTAAGCATGGTAAGGCAAGCTTAGTAGTGCTCAGTATGTGGTTCAAAAAATAGAAACTTAAATTTACAGTGCAAACAAGGAAAAAAAAAATCACAATTCTGTACCAAAGCGCCTGTGAATGTTTGGGCTTCCTACAACTTTTCTAGTAGGATCACAGGTACTTGTAAGTTGTAGGCAGGATATCCTTAGGGTACCTCTGTGTAGTTATATTTTGATATTTTTTATTAAACGTTTATCTACATTGACAGTGCATTGTTTTCACTTGGAATATATGTTAAAGTTACTGACAAACAGCATTTGAGATATTCAGCATGGTAACTTGTATCATGGTCCGCAAATAGTCAAAAATATCATAAGGACCTACATGTATGAGCTACGGTTCCGCAGCTAGGTAATTTGCCGGTCGACTGATACGTTTCTAGAGAGTTTCTATTGGGGTCATACGGGGTACTTCCACTCTGGGGCATCGAAAGGGTATCATGTCTACAAGTAACTTTGGGTAGGATTTGTAAACTCACTTCTATATTAAGTTTTCTGATGAATCCAGGTCTCTGCAAATGATGAACTTGTGTGGGATTTACAAAACAGGAAGTTAGCACAGATTTGTAATTTATATTAAAGAAGTCGGTCTTGGATTACTTTAAAAATCCGGAATAGTAAACGATTACAAAAGTTGATACATGTCAGGCGGAAACCCAGTTAAAATTAAACAAAAGAAATGGAACGCTTTGTTAGAGAAGGTGGAAAAGGCCAAGTTGGTAAATTTGATTTGTTTACATATGTTTCTATCACAGGTATTTGGGGCATGAACCCCCCTTTTTTGGGCCCCACTGTAAAAGTAAAAAATAAGACTTTTTTTAGCACTGTAAAGAAATAAGACTTTTTTTTTACAATGGGGCCCAAAATAAGGGGGGTCCATGCCCCAAATACCTGTGGTTTCTATGGGCGTTAAGAGTTTAATGAATGTGCATAATTTAGGATTTTATGATCTTATATATTATATATGTGTTTTACTTAAATTATGGTATAGAGCTTAGTGATATTGTTAAACTTTTAAATTATAGAAACATTTTTACAAAACAGTCGATTGGGGTAGGTGCAAATTCATGTGGATCTTTTTGTGCATAAGAATAAATTCCGCCGAAAAAATTCCAAAGAAAGATAAAAAATTGATCTTTTGAAGCATTGATTTGCATCTCTGCCCCGGCGGCAGTTTTTGGAACAATCCCAAAATGGACAATAATTTCATCGAAAGAGAAAGTCGAGTACACCTTTTATGTTCAGGCGTGTTTGGGTTGACTATTCTGTCTTGAAAACGTATAAAAGAAAAATATTTGATACATCATCTCGCTTCAGATTCTATTATTTTTATAGATTTAGGCTATAGGTTGATATAATAACTTTAAAATCTTACAGTACTAAGAAATGAAATATATATGTCAAGTGAAATGTCTTTCTACTGAATCATAACAACAAAGTAGGTGTGTTCGAATTACAATTTTTACTAAAAGTACTTGACGACAGACTTTATACAAGTGGATCTTAAAATGCATAACTTCAAAAAACTTCATTTTTGTGTGTGTTAACTTATCTAGGATAATTATTCCTCAACCTCTGAAAATTTTCAGTCTGCCCGTCCACGAAATATTTAATTTGAATTTTTAAAATATTTTGAACTTTCGAAAATTCCTCTGACAACCGATCAGACAATAGTTTTAAGTTGACCAAATGCATAAAAGTACATTAAATGATGCTCAGTAAAACGTAGATACAATTGTCTATTAAGATACAACTGACATATAAGGATCGTAATGATGCTATGTGGATAAATTGATCTGTTTTCAAGAGAAAAATTGACAGCGCGTCATCACTACAATGGCTTCCATTTTCACGATTATAAAAATTGGGTGGCGTAATGGGGAGATAATTTTGACGAAGTAGAATCCTGACTGAGGTGTCACTAGTGAAACAGGAACTGCTGACCTTTCCGGATCATATGAGTTCGCCCAGTCTAAATAATTATGACGTCTAGAAAAGCTATTTTTGATTTTTGCTAAGCAGGCGTCCAGAAAAAAATATCAAAAAGCGGTACAAAACGTCATATTATTTGGATTACAGTCGAGTTCATCCCGTTTTTTAGTTCGGGTTTCTAATCTTAAGTTTTCTTGTATGTGTTTTCATTTATGATTTTTATTGCCCCGTTGTTACTGTCTTCACCCTCCTTTCACATGTGTACAATGTCAACGATTTTGTTAATTTAAAATCCAGACTCTTGATGGTCATCAAATAAAAATTACAGAGAACAAGTGTCTCTTCCCTGGGACTATTTTACTAGTTAGTATAATAGTCCCAGCTCTTCGATTTCGACTATTGAGTATACCGGGCAAGTTAGACTCGGCTGTTGTTTGTATTAGTATCGATCACTGACCGTAGGTGCTGGAAAGGTGAGGCAAGGAGGCAATTCTAAATATAGGGTCAAAACTGTGCTTTTACTGAGCCCCCACCACCCCACTTTTGGCAAAACAAAAATATTGAAATGAAAATGAAAGTTGACACAAACTACAATCTGATAAGGAACTTTAAAGAGGGAAATTTAAAACTGAATTGACTTTTCAGTCCTCACTTTCCTGAGAAAGTTGTAATCAATTAAAAATCTTAGAGCACTGTCAAAAAAAAATGGAGAATGGCCCTAGCCTGCAGTTCAGTGGTACACAATAAAAAAAATAAAAAATATATTGTAGTAATTATTAAATACAAGAACTCAATTGAATTTTAGATATTTCCTAAAAACAATCCACTAAAGCAGCTGTCACTGTAAAGCCATCCTATCTTCGTTCTCTTACTGTATAAAAAGCTGATATAAAAAAAATGTAGGTCTGGCAAAAAATTGATGGGTCTGACAAAACTTGCTACCCTGTAGGCCCATTGTCTGACAGAAAAAAAAAAACTGTTTGCATCTCTGTTAACATATTAAATGCCATCTACTGCATAATCATCCCTACTCCATTAAACATTGTTAAAAGTGATTAAAAGATTTTAATATAGATATTTTACATTAAAAAAATAATATATTTAATTTTGATATATGAATTCAGAATTCTAAATACAAAAATTTTAAATGTTAAAAACATTATTCCATTTTTTTTTTAGATTGTGCTGGATCGACTTAAAATGTGGGCTGAATCAACTTGGGACGGATTGACATAGGGCCAGATTGTCTTGGGCCACATCTACAATGTACTTCATTTGTACTTGGGGCCGGATCGACATGAACCCTTATGATACATCTTAATTGTACATGCTGTAGTCTAAGTCCCTGAGGGTAAGGCAAGCTTAGTAATGCTCAGTATGTGGTTCAAAAAATAGAAACTTAAATTTTCAGTGCAAACAAGGAAAAAAAATCCAAATTTTGTATCCAAGCAAATGTGAATGTTTGGGCTTCGTACAACTTTTCTGGTCATTGCTAGTAGGATCACAGGTACTTTAAAGGTTCATGTGGACCCTTCGGCTAAAATGGCTGCGTTTTCACCTCAAAATTTACTCTGAGTACAGACAAACCTGTGCATCTGGAAAAGTTTTAATGCATAGCATGCCCTAGATAAATAAAATTCAAATGCATTGTATGTTTTAGAAAACTTAAAACTAAACTGGATTTTGCTGTGCACTTTTTTTCGTCCCTGCAGAAGATGATAAAATAAACAAACAGTTGATTTTCACTGGATATGGTCCACAGTTTAAATCACCAATTATTGTCAGGTATCTATTGTCCATGTCAATCAATACAGTTCACTTCAATTATTACCTGTGGGGAAGTTCTCAAACCTCTTTCATAACTTAGTTTATTTTGGCACCTTCTGGAGGAATGAAAAAAAGTGCACTGCAAAATCCTGTTAGGTTTTTAATTTTCTAATACATAAAAGATATGTGAATTTTATCTATCTAGGGCATGCTATGCCTTAAAACTTTTCAAGATACACAGGTTTGTCTGTCCTCAGAGTAAATTTTGAGGTGGAAATGCAGCCATTTTAGCCAAAGGGTCCACATGAACCGTAAGTTGTAGGCAGGATATCCGTAGGACACCTCTGTGAAGTTATATTTTGATTTTTTTTATCAAACGTTTATCTACATTGTTTTCACTTGGAATATATGTTAAAAATACTGACAAACAGCATTTGAGATATTTTAGCATGTTTAGCATGACGATTTGCCGGTCGACTGATAAGTTTCTAGACAGTTTTCTATTGGGTCATTCGGGGTACTACCACTCAGGGGCATCGAAAGGGTATCCTGTCTACAAGTACCTTTGGGTAGGTTTTGAGACTCACTTCTATATTAAGTTTTCTGTTGAATCCAGATCTCTGCAAATTAACTTTTGTGGGATTTTCAAAACAGGAAGTTAGCAAAGATTTGTAATTTATATCAAAGAAATCGGTCTTGGATTACTTAACAAATCCGGATTAGTAAACGATTACAAAAGTTGATACAGGTGATCACAGGTGGTGTCACTAGTGAAACAGGAACTGTTGACCTTTCCGGATCATATGAGTTCGCCTAGTCCGAATAATTATGACGTATAGAAAAGCTATTTTTGATTTTTGCTAAGCGGGCGTCCAGAAAAAAATATCAAAAAGCCATACAAAACGTCAGTATTATTTAAAGTAAAGTAAAGTAATCTTTATTTAAAGTCGGGTTTCATATATACACAATAACAAGGAACATGAGCTCTTAAGAGCTCTTTAACCGACTGATATTAATAAACAAAACATACATGTAATAACATCAGATTCATATACAACACAAACATACAGACAGCACATACATGTATTAATCATGTTTAAACATAGATAGCACATGCAAAATAAAAGCTAAGCGAGATATATATTAAAACTAATGTCAAATATTAGCACATAGTAACACACAGTATGTGTATCCAAGTAGCACATGCAAAATTAAACACTATAAAGCACAAGCAAAAGACTGCAAGCAGCAACAGCACAGGTAATGCATAAGCAAAGCAAATAAATAATAAATAAAAATAACTGCAAAAAAATAAAAAAATAAAAACATAAAACAAACAGCAGGCTTCAAGGTCAAGTCATGTGGCAGCAAGGAGTTTCATTATTTACAAGAACTGCAGGTACAACTTGTTGAAAAACACCAGGTGGAGATAAAATTTTTGAACTGGCCAAAAGTTGATAAGTTCCTTGCCTCATTTGGCATTTGGACTACACTCGAGTCAGTCATCCCGTTGTTTAGTTCGGGTTGCTAATCTTAAGTTTTATGTATCGTGTCTTGTTGTATGTGTTTTCATTTATTATTTTTATTGCCCCGTTGTTACTGTCTTCAGCCTCCTTTCAAATATGTACAATATATGAATGTCAACTGTGACGAATTTGTTAATTCCAAATACCTGTGGTTTCTATGGGCGTTAAGAGTTTAATGAATGTGCATAATTTAGGATTTTATGATCTTATATATTATATATGTGTTTTACTTAAATTATGGTATAGAGCTTAGTGATATTGTTAAACTTTTAAATTATAGAAACATTTTTACAAAACAGTCGATTGGGGTAGGTGCAAATTCATGTGGATCTTTTTTGTGCATAAGAATAAATTCCGCCGAAAAAAATTCCAAAGAAAGATAAAAAAATTGATCTTTTTGAAGCATTGATTTGCATCTCTGCCCCCGGCGGCAGTTTTTTTGGGAACAATCCCCAAAATGGGCAATAATTTCATCGAAAAGAGAAAGTCGAGTACACCTTTTTATGTTCAGGCGTGTTTGGGTTGACTATTCTGTCTTGAAAACGTATAAAAGAAAAATATTTGATACATCATCTCGCTTCAGATTCTATTATTTTTATAGATTTAGGCTATAGGTTGATATAATAACTTTAAAATCTTACAGTACTAAGAAATGAAATATATATGTCAAGTGAAATGTCTTTCTACTGAATCATAACAACAAAGTAGGTGTGTTCGAATTACAATTTTTTACTAAAAGTACTTGACGACAGACTTTATACAAGTGGATCTTAAAAATGCATAACTTCAAAAAAACTTCATTTTTTGTGTGTGTTAACTTATCTAGGATAATTATTCCTCAACCTCTGAAAATTTTCAGTCTGCCCGTCCACGAAATATTTAATTTGAATTTTTTAAAATATTTTTGAACTTTCGAAAATTCCCTCTGACAACCGATCAGACAATAGTTTTAAGTTGACCAAATGCATAAAAGTACATTAAATGATGCTCAGTAAAACGTAGATACAATTGTCTATTAAGATACAACTGACATATAAGGATCGTAATGATGCTATGTGGATAAATTGATCTGTTTTCAAGAGAAAAATTGACAGCGCGTCATCACTACAATGGCTTCCATTTTCACGATTATAAAAATTGGGTGGCGTAATGGGGAGATAATTTTGACGAAGTAGAATCCTGACTGAGGTGTCACTAGTGAAACAGGAACTGCTGACCTTTCCGGATCATATGAGTTCGTCTAGTCCAAATAATTATGACGTATAGAAAAGCTATTTTTGATTTTTGCTAAGCAGGCGTCCAGAAAAAAATATCAAAGAGCCGTACAAAACGTCATAATTATTGGACTACAGTCGAGTTAGTCATCACGTTTTTTTAGTTCGGGTTGCTAATTTTAAGTTTTCTGTATCGTGTCTTGTTGTATGTGTTTTCATTTATGATTTTTATTGCCCCGTTGTTACTGTCTTCACCCTCAGGCCTTTCACATGTGTACTATGTCAACGATTTTGTTAATTTAAAATCCATACTCTTGATGGTCATCAAACAAAAATTACAGAAAACAAGTGTCTCTTCCCCGGGACTATTATACTAGTTAGTATAATAGTCCCAGCTCTTCCATTTCGACCACTGAATATACGGCCGGGTAAGTTAGACTCGGCTATTGTTTATATTAGTATCGATCACTGACCGTAGGTGCTGGAAAGGTGAGACAAGGAGGCAATTCTAAATATAAGGTTCACAGCTGTGCTTTTACTGAGCCCCACCACCTCTACTTTTTGGCAAAACAAAAATATTGAAATGAAAATGAAAGTTGACACCAATTAAGTTACTACAATCTGATAACAATTCAGATCTATCGTAATCTATGAGCATATAACGAAATCAGACATCTATATTTTAGTTAGATTGCAACGTTGAACTAACTCCTACGCTACAGTACTAGTAAGTATTAGACTTCAGAAATCTTTAATTCTTTTTGGATTGTCACTTCCAGAATGTAGCACAAATATATTAGTCAGTTTAACTATGATCACTTGCTAAAAAATTGACAAGAAAGACAGAAAAAACAAAATAATGCATAATCGAAGAATTTGGAGAAAAGTATCACTGGCCTGGTGTACTATATTCAATGATGAAAGATCAGTGAACGATAAATGCTATTGTGGGTCAATTCAAGACACAAAATCACCTTTAGCATATGACAAAGCAAATGAATGGCGCTTTTATTGACGTTTTTCATCTCAAAGTTACACTGATTCCTTCAAGATGGAGTAAAAAAAATAAACCCTCACCTCGCTGAAAGTTGCCAAGTCAGTCAAAAGACGACTCTAGCCATGACCGGTTTGAACTGAATGATTCTTAATTTGCTACATGTCGAGCACGCCAGAACAAATCAGTTGCAGTGATGATATAAACGAATTATAAATTATATCAGACAAAGAAATAAATATAACAAAAGATTAGCAAAGTGTCAGGAAACAAAACTGCTCAATGAAAATCACTGCACATATTAAAGCAAAAAATGAAGAAAAAAAAATCACTGAAAATGTTTATAACGATATAATAGTAAGCTATGACACAATATCTTGATTTATGTTGTTGTTCCATATGTATATATCTATTATCTTAATTGCAAATAACTTTCGTGTTTTTTCTATAAAACTACAATACATGAATAGATAAATAGAGACTAAAGAGCACAGAATGATAATCAATACAAGGTATACACCAATATGACCGATTTTTCCATGGTGAGCGACCATGTCTTGAAAAGTTGATGGTGGTAGCGGTTATAATCAAGCACACTCTTAACATAGATGATCTTATTCCTATTCTGTTATGGAGTGGAATCATTCTCTTGAGACAGGCAATGATTTAAAAAAAAATCACTATTTGATACCGCACAACACAACTAGGCACATTAGATTCTTCATTACGTAGTGAGCAATGATTATAAAGTTACAACAACACAACGTGCAAAATATTTATGAAAATGAAAGAAAAATCATTGATAAGGCGTTTCAGTGTGACAAGCATTTTCCAATAATTTTTTGAGATATTTTTATTTTGAGTTTGCCTATAAAATATTTTCATTCGTAAACTAAATTCAACTTGAGTTTTTTTTTTTTGATAATTTGATTGATAAGTAAATTTTAAAAAAAAATACAATAAATAAAAAAATAAATACAAATGATCCATAGCTACTACATGTACACCGTATATTGTATTCTGAAGATGGCACTCCACGGGACTGAGACATGAAATAGAAATTGACCATTATAATTTCAATCAGCCCCCTTTCCCAGGCTATCTTTTAAATCAAACTAAATGTTTGGGTCATGCATGTACATCGGTATGTAATCAATATCTTCCATAGATTTGATTTACAATAGATAACATGGTGAAATATATAATTTATTTTGTGTATCCATGGCAACATTTTGCATTTATTTGCCATATGTCAAAATTTTGGGTACTTTGCTAATTTGCTTAGCGGCAATATTGCCTTATCATGACGACAGCCATTACAATAGGATTATAGTAACACTGGCCCCTAAATCAAAATACAAATATTCCAATTCCTAATTGGAATCAACAATCTGTTCGCATATAGGTGAATTGTACATGTTGTTTGCCTTCTGTTCTTGTACACATGAACATTATAAAAATAAGGAGATGGGGTATGATTGACAATGAGACAACTATCCACCGAAGTTCAAATAAAGTTGATGTAAGCAATTATAGGCAACTGTACGTCCTTCAACCACGAGAAAAAACCCATACCGTATAGTCGGCTATAAAAGGCCCCGACTTGAAAAGAATGAAACAATTCAAATAAGAAAGCTAACGGCATACTAAGTAATTTATAACAAAACAATTTACGAAAAACAAATATGACAGACATGAACCAACTACAACCACTGAACTACAGGCTCTGACTTGGGACAGGCACATTAAGAATGTGGCGGGGTTAAACATGTTTGTGAGCGCTCAACCCTCCCCCTAACCTGGGACAGTGGTGTTACAGCACAACAAAAGAACAAACTATAAAAATCAGTTGAAAAAGGCTTAATCTTAACTCATCAGATCGACACAAAGCAGAAAAACATCAAACATAAACACAGACCGGACGTGGCAGGGTATTTATCAATCCCTCATCCCTAACAACAATTTTCCTATCGAAGGTCGGTGGTTTTCTACGGGCACTCCGGCTTCCTCCACCAATAAAGACTGGCCGCCACGAAATAGCCCAAAAGGACACAAAGTACTGATCCGAGAGTACTCGCAGTTACTGACAGCTAGTTCAAAGCCAATATTGCCATTATTGGCAATAACAACTAATGAAAAAAAAATGTCTTCTATGAAAACTTTCGGCCTTTCCAGTTTGAAAACCGGAAGCGAGACCGTAGTATAATTGCTACATAAAATAACGAAAAGTAGCAAAAAGCAAAATCAAAAATAGACATGAGGATACAAGGATTTGTTCGCATGTAGGGAAATATCTTGCAGGTTGAATTTTCAGGTTGAATAACTTTTATCTTACCTGCTTTCTTAAGTTTTCGGCTAAATTGTTTTAAAACATGATGATTTCATCCTTCCCATTTCGAAAATAGCAAAATTTTAGCATTTTCCCTTTGAATCGTACAACATATTTGTACTATAAAGGAAGTAATTTATTCAAAAGGGACAAAGTCACGTGGTACAAATCCTATGAATAAACCGAGACATATATACATACCATTAAAACGTTTAATCCCGCTGCAAATGTTTGCACCTGTCCTAAGTCAGGAATCTGATTACAGTAGTTGTCGTCTGTTTATGTAGTTCATACGCGTTTCTCGTTTCTCGTTTTATATAGATTAGACCGTTGGTTTTCCGTTTGAATGGTTTTACACTAGTAATTTTTTGGGGCCCTTTATAGCTTGCTGTTCGGTATGAGCCAATGCTCCGTGTTGAAGGCCGTACCTTGACCTATAATGGTTTACTTTTTTATGAATTGTAACTTGGATGGAGAGTTGTCTCATTGGCACTCATACCACATCTTCCTATATCTATGGAATAAAGTATCTAGGATTTTGCCATATACATGTATGTCGTATAAATTATAAAATTTAAGTATATTTTTCAAATAACTTTTGGACAGGACTGGAAATATTTAGAGAAATAATAACTCAAAAAATAATTGGACTCAAAGGAAAATCTTATTGAATGTAAAGCAAAAAAAAGAGTTAAGAAAAACCTCTGAATACAGCCATAACTTGACGAGGTAATTATAAAGAGAAAAAAAATGGTTTTGGCTTTAATTGTTTCTTGCCGTGTATGATTACTGTTATTTTTTTTTTTTTAAATGTTATTACTGCAAAAAGGAACACATAACGAATATAACTCAAGTTGACATCTAGATTGATCAAAAGAAATATATTTAATATGATATGGTACCCAGCAAACAAAATAACGTTAATAAAACGTGATAATAACGTAAAATTTTGTGTTATAATTACGTACTTACGAACGTATTTTTAACGTCATTTTGTAGACTCCAAGCAACGTCAAAGCAACGTTCCAAGAAACGTTAAAAAGAAACTTAAAACTAACGTTAAAGTAACGTTTTTGTTTACGTTATTTACTTACAACAAACTAACGTTAGCGTAACATCCATTATCACGTCATATATTAATATTAAACGAACGTTTGAGTAACATTTCTTATTATGTTATATATTTACATAAAGCTGACATTACAGTAACATTTCTTATAGTTACACAAAACTAACGTTACTGTAACATTTACTAATAACATGGCATTTGATAGAGAAAAACTTTTAAGTTACATTGTTGAGTAATAATAACTTTTATCAACTCTAATAAAACACTCCTTTCTAATGTAACAATTTCTGTACCTTCATCCTGGAACTGTCCTTGCATACTTAGCTATTTTTTTTATGTTACATTATCCGATAACAAGTTCTTTGCTTGTATCTTTCGTGGAAGATTCTATTCAACCTATCCAGTCACTAAGAAGTGTTACAATTTATATCATATGCAACACACAACTAGTAACCAGAAAGGTACGGCTACTGCTCCAGAAATGCTAAAAATATATCTCAATGTTCAGTCATGACATAACTCAATGTATATGTAATGACAAATTAATATTTTTAAAACATATTGTATTAGTATTATTTACTATGATACTAACACAAGTGTACTAATACTATTAAATTTTGCAACTAAGGTTTTAAATGTAAAATATATTTAAACTTAAATAGGAACGACACTAGTGCATCTTCATCTTTCAAGAACTAGTAAAGACATCTTTGAAAACACTTTAAAAAAATGAAAACCAAGAATATTCTTTAGAAAATAATGCGATACTGTAATAGAAAAAAACCCTTCTTATAATCATTTGAAATCTGAACTATGATATATTAAAAGGAAGAACAGTGGAATATGAAAATATTGAACATTAAAAAAATCAAATGATTTTCCCCCTAAGTCTCCGAATAAGCGATATAAATTAATAGATATAAGAAGATGTGGTATGAGTGCCAATGAGACAACTCTCCATCCAAGTCAAAATTTTATAAAAGTAAACCATTATAGGTCAAAGTACGGTCTTCAACACGGAGCCTTGGCTTACACCGAACAGTAAGCTATAAAGGGCCCCAAAAATTACTAGTGTAAAACCATTCAAACGGGAAAACCAACGGTCTAATCTATATAAAAAACGAGAAACGAGAAACACTTATGAACCACATCAACAAACGACAACTACTGAACATCAGATTCCTGACTTAGGACAGGTGCAAACAAATGCAGCGGGTTTAAACGTTTTAAAGGTACCAAACCTTCACCCTTTTCTGAAACAATAGTGTAACATCACAACATAGAAAGACACACTATAAAATATCAACTGAAATAGCTTAACTCAATCAAAGGACATATTAACACCATTGAACATACACTGAACAAATAAATTTGACCTATGAGACAATGTAAATACAAAATAAATAAACTAAGGAAGAATAATAAAAGTAACATGTTATATCGGTATGAAATGTTAAACAATTTAAGAAAAACAATTTGCTCGAACAAAAATATCAGCCATTTGCAATAACTTTAACCACAGGTAAATGAAAATAATTTTGTTGTTAGGTATACGTGTACAGTTACAATAGAGAAAGGAAATATTTTACAAAATAAATAATTTTGATGTTCATAGTACGAAGTGGAAATTTATATTAGTACCAAACACTTATCAAAGCTGGTATATAGACCAGATATAACCCTGAATAACATTAAATAACAAAAAAGCATTACAATTAGTATCAACAGGTCAAATAAACAAGAAAGTACGATTTGAGAGTACTCGCACTACATTATAATATGTGCTAATCCAAATAAACTGACCATCAAGCATAGGCGTATTTAAAATTTGCAATGTTGATGAGTTTCGGCAAGGATTAAATAGAGTCTTGACAAAGTACAAATAAATTAAAATGATCCCATGAATTGTTCAATGTTTATTCTGTTCATGTCGTATGATTGAAAAAAATTGACAAAATTTGAAAGTTTTACTTACCGATGTTTCACTAACTAATTACTTTTAGCGTAAAGATCGAAGCGCATAAATAATTAAATGTAAACAAAGAATTGCTCATTTTAAACTCCTTGTAATTATGATAATGGCACTCTATGTTTTCTTCTTTTTAAATGACGTCATATATACTAGCGTATGACATCATGTTATAGAATGGTTAGTTATTTAACGTAAATTAATATGTGTATTTAACGTTAAATAAATATTGAAAATTTACGTATTTGAAAAAACGTTATGTAGTCGTTGTACTGTCGTATTAATATTACGTTATAATTTCGTATAGAAAAAACGTAATATTTTAACGTTACATTTACGTAATTTCAACATTATAAATAAGACGTTATGTTTTAACTTTATACGAACGTTATTAAAACATAAAAATACATTTCTTCGACGTTATACTAACGTTATTCTAACGTAATACGTGATCATCTTAAAGCATGGAATACTATGAGGGAATTACTGTAGACCTTAGCAAACATTTTGTTCTTCTAAAAGTTGCACGACTGTACCGAGAATTTTCTTAAAGAACTATGGCTTTTGTCGTTCAACGACATAGAAATAAAACCATGCAGTCATGCATTGACATTTTTAACAAATACATATTAATATAGGTGGAATCATTCTCTACAGAAGATTGGCAAATTATTTAGTTGTACTTACCATTAGTTAGATTCTTTTTGCTTTTGGTAAATCAAAATGCAGATATAGGTAAGACATAAACAAAAAGAATTGTCAATTTTCAAGTACTTGTAATGGAACGCCATCTTAGCGTCTTTCTGAAAATGTTAAATGACGTCACATTCCAGCATGGGATTTAAAGTTATACAATGGTTAGTAATCAGACGTTACATCATTTTGTTAATTTAACATTATATAAATGTTATTAATTTACGTTTTCAATAACATTATTTAGACGTTGTACTATGGTATAAATGTTACCTTATAAATTTGTTCAAATACAAACGTTAATAGAATAACGTTAGCTTTACGTGAGTTCAACATTACAAATGTGACGTAATAATCATAATGTTCAACCAACGTTATAAGAACATAAAAAATAACGTTAAAGATAGGTTACTAAATAACGTTTATTTTCAACATTATATTAATGTTATCAATTAACGTTTTCAATAACATTATTTAGACGTTGTACTATGGTATAAATGTTACGTTATAAATTCATTCAAATACAAACGTTAATAGAATAACGTTACCTTTACGTAAGTACAACATTGCAAATGTGACGTAATAATCATAATGTTCAACCAACGTTATAAGAACTTTAAAAATAACGTTCAAGATTGGTTACTTCATAACGTTTATTTTAACGTTTTCCTACTGTTATTTTAACGTTACACGTAAACGTAACGTAAATATAACGATACCATAACGTTATGTTTACGTTGTGTGTTTGCTGGGTATACGTAATATCGTGAATAAAATAGTAAAATTGCAACTGTCAACGCTTCACTTTTGCTTTCTAATGATTTTTTTTACTAATATCGAGCTTGTCAATCACAGTAGCCACAGTAGTCATATATAATTTTCTACCACTTAAGGCGGTTTGCTTGTCAAGTTTTGGAATTTTGTCAGATTTTCGAAATCCTCTGGTTTTATCCATTTGAATGCCTTAAAAATTTTGCCCATGGACCCCATTTTCTTTTTATAAATCTTTTACATATATAATTATAAGCCATTTGTAAAAGTCTTATAAAATCTTATTTATTTTTTAATAGTTTTTGAGAGCTTTAACTGGTCAATGATATCTCGAAAACAAGCACATTGACCCCTATATTTTTTTTGCTTTTTAGGTTCCTCAATTAATCCCCTATCAATATATACTAGTTTTATGGAAAGTTATTTATTTTGAAACTGAGCAGCAAACTTCCTTAAGCCCTTCTTAAAGACTCAAGACTAGGATTGCCAGTTTCCGGCCGAAGGTTAGTGGTTCGCTCCGGCTTCCTCCACTAAATAAATGGCCGAGACGATATAGCAACGATAGCTGAAAGTGGCGAACAGGCATAGCTGTGGGGGTCTCATTGGGGTTCTGATCCCGGAGCTTACTGTTTTGTCAGATTCCCGTATCCCGCTTACACTATGTACGTAAGCAATTCTCATTTTTTAACTAGACTTCATTTGTTTCACGGCACAATAATTTGGTCATGCTTACAAAAATGGCTCACGCTTAAGACCAATGAGACCCACCTATGTTTGTATTTGATAACACTGTGTTATTGGGCTGCTGGTCTCACTTTTACCTTATTCTCTTCAATATAAAGATCTCTTATTCATATATACTTATTTATTCCAGTGGCGGATCCATGGAACCCCCATTTTTTTGACGATCAATGCATGGGGACATATAACCCCCTTTATTTTCTTTATAAATGGCTGGATCCGCCCCTGTATTCGTCATGAACATCCATGTAATATTTGCCACTGGACGTTAAGCAACCAACAATCAATCAATCAAACGTATTTACAGCAATTAGGTTATCCTCCAGTTGTTTACAGTTTCAATATGATCAGAAATCTTTCGACGCTCTAGCATGAAAACGAAAGTTAATCTGTGACGTCATCATGTCCTTTTATAGCAGCTGACAAACCCAATCAAGCTATCGTCTGCATCAATCAATTATAGAGATAAAGGGCACATGCGCAACAATCGCTGAAGAGGTTACTGGCACTGATTGTCTAAACCCTTTGACTTTCTTCAATTTTGATATGAGTGGAAATAAAACAGAAAAATAACAGGTACGTTAGTTCATAACTTACTATCAGTTTTAATTAACCTTAAGAAAATAATAAACCTATTTTATTAATCTCCTGTGAATATTTTTATCAATTTTGATTGACGTTAAACTCGAGTAGGAATTTTAAGCTAGTGAATAGAGTACTGTCTTAGACTAATATTCTTTACATAAATAATTAATATACGATTTATACATGATTTATATATATTAATTGTCTTATTGTAAACTTTTGATTGAACTTGTGAGATGTAAAAGTGGGAAATCAGTGGCGGAACCAGGGTGTGTAAAGGCGTACATCCTCCTTTGGTTGGAAAATGTATAATTTTTGCATAAAACCGTCCAACTTTTTTTCGCATATATTCCGTTTTATGGAATTACACCCCTTTTCCCGTATCCGCCCTTGCAAATACAATTATTGATATTTTAGATAATTCAAATATCTGGCATGTTACTTTTGTTGTGTGTCCTTAAATTATATGCCTGGAAGATACTATATCCATATAAACATTTGTGTTTGAACCTTCACAATCAAGTTTATTTCATGCATGTGTCCGGCCTTGAATCTTACTAGTCTTAGTATCGGTGTTGACGTAGACATAATTTTGTCTGCTTGCCATATGAACACTTTCATTGATTGATAAAACACATGGAATTTACAAGTAAATATGATATAACGTAAAGAAGTAATTAAAAGAATTTACAAGTACAATCCTCCTAAATCAACACAAATTCAAAGTATTTTGTCGATAATTTCTGGACATATGTTTTTAATAATAAAAAAAAGAGTAGGAAAATCCGGATTATAATAAGAAGTAATCGGCAGTTCATAATTACGAAACACTTAATTACTTCACCCCTGGCTCCCCGTAGTTTCTATTCTGTCATGCAGGAATAGCGGTTTCCACGGTGATAACAATATTTAGAATCACAGTTTGTGTATACATGTGGTTTGTGTTTACAGCTTCGTGTTGATTAATTACATATCTTTTATTTATCTCCTTGCTAAGGCTTTCGTCGAATTAATTTTGTATGATGATTTACAAAATAACATAAATATTCAAAATTCCAAGAAAGGTTTGATAATTTTTACATACCATTTGAACTCCTTTTACCTATGGGACGTGTACAATAAAATAAATCATAAGTACAATAAAAGACAGAAAAAAAAGTAGACAAAAACAGTTCTCAAGTCTTATGTGAGGAAACGGTGGCAGCATTGTTGTAAGACAACAGCTAGAATATTACATATATATATGGTTACTTGTCGCACAGATTTCCTCATGCGATTTAATAATTATGGAAATAAGAAGATGTGGTACTGATGATTGCCAATGAGACAACTCTCCACCAGAGACCAAACGGCATAGAAGTTAACAACTATAAGTCATCGTCCGACCTTCAACAATGATCAAAGCCCATACCACATATATATAGTAAGCTATAAAAGGCCTCGAAATTACAAATGTAAAACAATTCAAATGAGAAAACTAATGATCTAATTTATGTACAAAACAATGAACGAAAAACAAATAAGATAATTTTATACAGCAAACGACGACCACTGAACTACAGGCTCTTGACTTGGGACAGGCACATACTGAATGTGGCGGGGTTAAACATGTTTGATTGCGTCAACCCTCACCTAACCTGGGACAATGGTGCAACGACACAACACAAGAACAAACTATACAGAACAATAAACGAAGAACAAATATGAGAAACAGCAATAAGCGACAACTTTCAAGTACAGGCTCCTGACTGGGACGGGCACATACAGAATGTTATAACATATAAATACCTATTAATACATACCGACAAGTCGACCGTTATTTACATGTGAATAAAACGAACGTGACAGAACGTTCATACACATTTGAGTTGAAGGATTTTACCTGCATGCATAATAAGCCCTTTGTTTTAAAAAGCTTTTGTTTCCCAAACTTTTGGTCTCGATTGATCCTGGTGAAGCTTCTTTCGAAAACACGCGTGACACACGGTGCTTCCCAAACTTTTGGAACGAGCGATCCTGGCGAAGCTTTTCCCGGAAACACGTGTATCAAGCTATATAATAAGCCCAACGGAATATTTAGCCATTCGACCACTTTTGATGCAAATATGAGTGATGCTACATGTAATCCCCATTTCAACCAAATAAGATAAACTCATCCAATCCGTAAATCTTTCATAAATTAGTAGTTGTATTAATATTATTCCATATGATCATAAATGTAGCAAAAATTACAATTTTGGTCGGAACAGTAATTCAATACATTTAAACGTACACTATATGAAAAACGTTTCAAAGTGAACCAGTAGAGACATTTTTTACTCATTAGACGCTTGATTCTGCTTGAAACACAATTTGATAACCATATTGAGGCATTTAAGTCTTTTATGAGTATGTTAAAAAACGTGTTGCAAATACACGATTAATACATATCTTTTCACTTGTTTGTGTTGCAAATACATGGCGACATTTATTAGTTAAACAATATTTCATTCTCTATAGTTGATAGGGCCCAAATGCGTGTCCTGTACAAAATTGGTTGAATTGCAGTTTTGAAAAGATAATAAGTCAGAAAAAACTAAATAACAAGTTAACGTGATTTAAATTCCTGCATGTTTACTTGTTTTGTCACTTTTTTTCTTTTCTGACTAACTTTGATTTCAGGAAAGTAAAGTATGACCTTTATATATCCATTTTAACCCGCTAAAGATGCATGCATTTAAGGACGCTAGCTTGCGATGCATGCATTGAGAGACGCTTGCGATGCATACATTAAAGGACGATTGCGATGCATGCATTGAGAGACGCTTGCAGTGCATACATTAAAGGACGCTTGCGATGCATACATTAAAGGACGCTTGTGATGCATGCATTGAGAGACGCTTGCGATGCATACATTAAAGGACGATTGCTATGCATGCATTGAGAGACGCTTGCAGTGCTTACATTAAAGGACGCTTGCGATGCATACATTAAAGGACGCTTGCGATGCATGCATTGAGAGACGCTTGCGATGCATGCATTGAGAGACGCATGCGATGCATACATTGAAGGACGATTGCGATGCATGCATTATTATCGTCAGCAGTGATAAACAAAAGAAAACTAATATGCGCCCATTTTGTATGAAAACCGGCAACCAACCTTGCATAGGTCATTTAGGAGTGTATCCCAATTGCTTCCACCAATTCAGACATGTCCATCCTCTTGGTATTTTACCCTCTCAGTTTCAGACTATACATGCATATAAACAAAATTTGCTTTGATTTGAACAGAAATTCGCCATCTAAGAGATGTCAAAATCTTCTCCCATCGATTCCGAGGAAGTTCATCATCCAGAAAAATCCAGGTAAGTTGACAAACGAGTGACCGAATGATTCCGAATTCATATCCATTCCCACCTTCCCAGATAGACAACTATCCATTTACCACGAGTTCATAGAAAGAGTGAAAACTATTTGCATGGTGCCTATAGAAAGTATATTTTGCCACGTCAAATAATGGCTTCACCCCTATTCCATATGTTTGCGCCTATAGAAAGTATATTTTTGCCATGTCAAATAATGGCTTCGTCCCTATTCCATATGTTTGCAAATGTTCGTATGGCTATTGACCACAAATGATTTGTCCTATAGCTTCTTCTTCAAATATGTTTTTAGCCAAAACGTGTACCGAAACCTTTTATAGATACCTATATATCAGTAAGGGTTTTGCTCGTTGTTGAAGCCGAACGATGACCTGCTATTGTACAAATCTTTGTCATTTGGTCCTTCGTGGATATTTGTCTCACTTGCAACCTTATCTCCTTATTTTTATATTTATAACTATTGTAATCAAAACAAGACTAATAATTATCAGATTGACGAACCTAGTATTTTTTCATTGTCGTTAGTAGCACATTGAAAATAAAACATTAAATATTAAGCATAAGATAAGCTAGCTGCGTGTGCCTGTCCCAAGCCGGGAACCTCGTCAGTGATTGTGTTATATCATATCTTTATTTGAGAATATGATGTTTATGGCAAATCATTGATAGTTGTTTCTATTTAGCTATTCACATGTTATAATCAGATGAGTTTGAGGCTAAAGACTGCGTTCTGACTTTAGGATGTTTTTTGTTATACTTATATCGCTTGGTTGCTGTCTCATTGACGTATACACCACACATCCTTTTATTCATAATTTTATTACCTAAATTAAAACACCCCAAAACAACAGATTAGTACAATTATATCTGGTATTACCAGGATTAAGATCAGAATCACAATATAACTATAGCTTTAATGTCAAATAAATATATTAATCTTGTGACAAAACAAAGCAAAACATAATATAGCATAGAAATAACAATTCTATTGTAAATGAGCACATGGTAAAAAATTATAAGACTTCTACCCTCTGTTCTAATATAAAGGAGGCAACATTTTTAGCATGTTCCATAATAGAGGGAATTAGCATTTCTTTTACTGTTTGTTCTTGTGTACTCGTACAATTATGAGTAGATAAACAATTTTCAAACAGATTATCCCTTTGATTTTTGTAAATTTTACATTTAAGGAGTTAGTAATTCTCTTCCTCTCGAAAGTGGTACAGTTTACATATGCTAGCCTTTCTGAGTTTTGAAATGGCGACCTTTTTATATTTCTATAAAACGCTTGTTCATTCATTGTCACAGCAAGCATGAACAAGGTTCTACTGTCTCTAATTCATTTGTCAGACTTTCTTTTGTCACAGTAAGCATGAACAAGGTTCTATTGTCTCTAAATCATTTGACATGAAGCTTTCTATTGTCACAGCAAGCATGAACAAGGTTCTACTGTCTCTAATTCATTTGTCAGACTTTCTTTTGTCACAGTAAGCATGAACAAGGTTCTATTGTCTTTAAATTATTTGACAAGCTTTCTATTGTCACAGTAAGCATGAACAAGGTTCTGCTGTATCTAATTCATTTGTCAGACTTTCTATCAACACAAACGAAAGGTAGGAAACCCGTTTTTCTTCCAATGAAAAATAATCGTTATAGAAACTGTCGATCCTTATATTAAGAAAATAAAGCAGATTGTATGCTTTGCGTCAATTGGCAAATATTTCATGCATATTCAAGACGAGAAAAAACTAAACAATACGTCTGGTAGGTAGGCTCTTGCAAATAGTTATGAACGGTATAAAGAGTTCGAAATTTTGACGTTTGGTGCAGGGGCGGATCCAGCCATTTTCAAAAGGGGGGGTTCCCAACCCAGGATAAAAGGGGGGGGTCCAACTATATGTCCCCATTCAAATGCATTGATCGTCAAGAAAAAAAAGGGGTTCCAACCCCGAACCCCCTCTGGATCCGCCACTGTGGTGCACATAGGGGCATAAATATTGCCTTGCCACTGGCCATTTGTCGTTTAGGAAGCTGCATTGTGCCCTGGCTTTAGACGCTTGAAGACGCTGCACAAGACCAGAGTTAACACAAATGAACATTAAAATATACTTAAACCAATTTTAAATGTAAAATAAAGGAAACATACAATTTACACTTGAATGTGATCAGACAGATAAGATACATACAGGATGCTTTTAACTGTAGATAACTAATCAAAGTTAGTATCTTTGAAATTTATTTTCAGACTATAGATGAGTCATTTCGTCAGAATAAGACGTGTTGCTATGTTACTAATCGAATATTGTCTAACTTTTTGTAAAATGCATGTATATATACATATGAAAATTAACAATTTGCATTAATTTCACAATCATGACGGAGCTACTAACTCCGCTGCGTGGAGGGTAAGTTAATATAAAACAAAACTTTTATTATCCCTTGATGTTTTCTAAATCACCTTTAATGGGTTTTTATTTTTGAAAGCAAGAAATTTAAACATAAACATTTGTTTACTCTTTTTCATATCCTTGCATTTAAATTCTAATTAATAGGCTCTGATCTTTGTTGAATCAAAACCATTTGACTATATATGTGACGCGTATTAGTACAATATTGGTGTGTGGTGTTCAGACTATATGTGACACGTATTAGTACAATATTGATGCGTGATGTCCAGAACAGTTATGACAAAACGTTAAATCGTACAGTTTGGAGGAGAGAACAAGAAAAATTAACTATAAGTGTGTTTTTGTTATTGACAATCAGGAAAGGAAGTGATATATTTGGCAATTGGTGAATTAGGTGTGTCAAATTAGTGATTTTCGTTTAGTGAACAGAAAGCAAAACCTTTGGTTTGTCAACACATGCACAAGTTTGGTCGTTTTATAAGTATGCTATCGCATTTGATGATGGACCATGAAAAAATCATAGAAGCGAATTATGTTTTTTTCAGATATTGACATAGTTTTAGATACTGTAAGCTTTGACTGATTGCTAAAAAAAAACTGTGATAATCGCCAGAATACTTTTATGTGAAAGACTTAGTCTTATACTAAATAATTATTTAATATTTTTACTTGAATAATTATTTATTCGTCCGTCACTCATGGAAGATTCTATAGATGAATGTTCCTAATGGGCTTCTAATTATCCATGATTGCATTCCCCGCTGTGGTGCTTATTTATGTACACACACTTCTTGATCTATTGTGATCTTTGATTGCTCCTGTCGATTCTGGTAAAATAGTTCCTGGACAATTCACGCCTGAAACATGGCAGCAGCTGTGATTCATCCGCGGTCGTCTGCTGACTAACGATACAGATCTTGCCAAGTTTTCGTATTTCATGATTTTTGTTAAAGTTTTTGTATGAAATTTGTTGGAATAATTTATTTAAATGGATGATTCTGATATAATTCAAAAGATTGGAAAGAAACGGTAAGAAATTTTTCTTTAACATCTGGAAGAAGTATTCTGTAGGTAAAAATAGTTTGTAAAGTAAAAGCAGATGTTCGTTGTATGCAAGGTTGTTGAGATAGATAAAGAAATTATCTCCTTAGGAACAATAAATGAAATGTAGAAGAAGTTAAATTTTGAAGCACAATATACATAGTTTGGTTTGTTTATTTAAAAACTACAGAAACAGTACCTATAGTTAAAATTTAATTACAGTGTCATTTGGTGCGTTCTGTTTTGTTCGTTTTCACTGTATTGCAAGATAACCTGGCACCTTTTTACCTATTAACACTGTAATAGCATTAAATGTAATTGGATATACTGCATTATAATGCTTAATCTTAAAACAAAGCCAAAGTCCTTAACCCCATTCTAAATTATAGATCGCTTTCATTTTGAATTAACCATAGATATCATGCATGGTGTACATTTGATACAATCAATCGGGCTAACGCCCTCAGGGGTATCTCTAAACCTGTGTTTCTGATTCAAAGTATACGCTCGAAACATAGCTTGTATATAATTCAAACTGGCTATATTAAGTTGTTCTGTTTTTCTGTTGTGATATACCAAAACAATTTGCATGTAGTTCACAGGACTTTATTATTTTAAATTCAAACTGCCTAAATGTCATTACGACTTTCCAACAAGCTTTTTACCTTTCATTCGAGTTTCAATTGAATCGATTTCAAATAATTAAAAAAAAAATTAAACTGTTTTTTTATTAACAATCTCTACTATTACTTCATCATGTTCATTGTTGAAAGGAGCATGTTTTCACCGGTTGATCCCTCTCTTTTGAGTTATAAAATGATTCAATTTGAGATGTATAAGTCATGCTAGTAGGTAGTTTCGTATTATCATGATCATTAGGTTGGAATTTTCGGAGGAATTTACATCAATTACTTAATAACTTAAAAGCATAAGGAATTCAGACTTCAACGAGCGGTAATTTACTATACATGAAAAGATAAGATACTTAAGAAGATAAAAATAGCTTAAAACTCACCTAACGTTTTATCCATCAGCGCCATCATATTTCAACAATACACCAATATATCAATTCATGCACACTTGTACGTGATTGTACGATGCATATACATGACTTGGGGTAAGAAGGGGGAAAAAAAAGGGGGGTGTAGTATATGGTTACTGTACCTTGATTAAGATAGTAGAAATCGGATATTAAGTGAAAACAATTATATGAGTTACATTAAAAATACTATTTGGCCACGAAAGTTAAAAAAAATAGTAATTGTTTTTAAATGATGAGGTTGATGACAGACATGCTTTTGTAATGTGGGATATATGGGGTAAATAAAGCGGGGATGTGGGATATGTGGGAAATAAAAGTGTGGATGTGGGAAATGGGGTAAATAAAGTGGGGATGTGGGATATAGGGGTAAAAAAGTGGATGTGGGATATAGGGGGTAAATAAAGTGTGGATGTGGGATATAGGGGATAAATAAAGTGTGGATATGGGATATAGGGGATAAATAAAGTGGGGATGTGGAATATGAGCGGTAAATAAAGTGTGAATGTGGGATATAGGAGGTAAAAAAAGCGGGGATTTAGATTATTATGGGTAAAAAAAAGTTGAAAGTAGGAAACAAATTACAAAAGGCGGGATTAGGTAAATGTGTATTCCCGTCAAACCCCTCTATGATGTTTGTATTCTGACAGACCAATGTCTTGTTAAAATTTGTAACTATGTGTATAACATATGAGATTGATTTAGAATATTATTTGATTTGGGACTCAAGAACACAGTGTGTAGGATATCTTTGTCGTACAACTAGCCATTTACGAAATCCTCATGGATAGTTTTTTGAAGGTTCTAATCAGGTTCTATAGATTAAACGTCAAAAATGTTGATTTTTGTTGTTTGCTTGACGTCCAGTGTCAAATGTTGTATGCATATTCAAGACGAGAACAATCAATAAAATTAATATTCTATTGGTGGATTATGCAATGTGGGTCGATTGCGATAAAGGACGGATAAACAAGACCGCCACTGGAAAACAGTATACAAATAGGTACAGACCCTCAAAGAATTGAACCCCTTCACGAAGCATCGGTTTAAAGCCCTCATACCGACTAGACGTGGCTGCTTATATTTGTACATTCCACACAGCCAAACAGACGAACTTGTATACATTTTTTTAAATCAACGTAACCATATTTCTATATCCCAGTCAACCCTTGACAAAAATGCTTGAGGACGTTGCTGTGTATTTTAAACACCCCACACAAACCAAATCGAATTCACTACTACACCAGTCTCAGACATCCTCTTTTCAATACCCAAGTGATACTTAAAAGTAAGTTCATGGAAATAACTCTGCTAATAATTACATTATTTGATTTCTGTACGAAATACAATGGAGTATATTAACACTTGTTTTGAAAAAAAAAATATAGACAACTTTGTATTATTACTATCTAATGAGTCAAGTCCTTTTCAACTGATTTGTTTGTTCATATGTTGTGCTGTTATACCACTGTCCCAGGTTAGGGGAGGGTTGGGCGCCCGCAAACGCATTTTACCCTGCATGTGCCTGGCCCATTTCAGGGGCCTGTAATTTACTGGTTTTCTTTTGTGACTGCATATTATATTTGTTTTTCATTCGTTGTTTTATAAACAAAGCAGACTGTCGGTTTCCTCGTTTGAATTGTTTTTCATTTTGTCATGTAGGAACCTTTAATGCAGTATGGATTTTGTTCATTGTTGAAGACCATACGGTGACTCTACGTCATTTGGTCTTATTGGCATTTTACCTCCTTATTTTAGTATATGAATGAATGAATTACTTTATCAAAACAGTCGGTAGGCATGAGGCTCTGAATGGGGGAAAAAAGGGGGTCTTCCATTCTGTTTTCTTAATTTTTAAGGCCATTTTTCTCTATTCTTTATAAATTTTGCCTGTTATTCTCTATACTTTATATTTTAGCACCCCATTATTCTCTATTCTTTATTTTATTTTTCCTACTTTTAGTCCCCTACCATGCCTACCGACGTTTACAATAAATTTTAACCGGTAGGGGACTATGTATTGCCATACTTGTTCGCCATGTTTTTTGTTTTTTGTTTTTGCCGTTTATCATGTTTATTCTGCACATTTTGCCAATTATTATCTATTCTGTAAACCCCATCCAGTCATGGTAGACGGAATTATATCACAAACATGCCTTGATATAACAGTGACCAGACATACGCTGACCAGACTGACCTTGTATATTTTACACACAAGTACTAACTTGTCTGGCACAGACTTTCCAAGCAATTGGGTACGAAATCAGATTACATGTTACAGAAATAATAAGTACAAATTATTCTGCTTATTTCGTATCTCTAGGTCTGCGTGCAACACCATCATGATCATTGGAATTATGAATATGCGATCAGCATATCATTATCTTGGATATATAAGTAGATATTAAATTGATGATCTTATTCAAATTTGTTTTGCTATTTTGGTAAAATTATTTCTCAAACTTAATTTTCTATCCAATGCTAGTTTTTTTAATATACAATTATTATTGGTAATGTTTATCAAGTTGTATTTATGTGTATTTAACCCATATTAATCGAGGTTTCATATAGTGCATATTCATGCATACAGATTTTGGGATCCGTTGTTTTGCAGTTATTAAATGGTATTTCATACGCTTAATTTCAAAAACATATTGAGTCTAGACCTGCAAAGTTGAAAGCCTGTATCAAGTTTAGATCTCTATCCAGTATCCCTTACTCATATATCTACTTGCCTTAGTGAATATCTTCATATATTTGCCACTGGACGTAATGGAAACAACAATCAACAAGACGTTTTTCTAAAGTGTAGCTAAATGTATAACAAGAAGCATACATGTTATTGAAAAGTTGAAATCTTAGTATATTATGCGACCCGTGTAAACTCATCGAACCTTTAAACAAACTTATTAGTAAAGGTTATCGTACCAATGTTGTAATTAGATCTTTGAATATAGTTTACATTGGCACTAATATCGATTTTGTCATCAGCAAATTAAAACATAACTAAATTTGTATTATTTTCAAACGGGATTTATAAAGACACACCCACGTTCATTTTGATCTATGAAGAGGTTAAACTCCTAACTATCCTACTGTCTGTCGATATATTTATTTTTGGCATTGCACACGTCATGTCTTCTTTGACTGTCCATGACGTTAAAATACTAAATCCCTGGGATGTGTTTTAGTTGATTTTAGTCTCTGATGCATGATTTTTATTATTCATTGTTTTGGCTTTTAACTAGCTGTCAGTAACTGCGAGTACGCTCAAATCGTACGTTCTTGTTTATTTGACCTGTTGATACTAATTGTAATGCTGTTTTGTGCATTAGGTTTTACCCTTGTCCGTCTGTACTTTCGTCCGTCCGTCCGTACATCCGTACGTCCCAAAGTTGGTTTCCGTTCTCTAACTTTAGTTTGCCTCAACCAAATGTTATGAAACTTATACACAATGCTTATTACCACTAAATACAGATCAAGTTTGAATTTTGGTGGCGTCACTTTTACCGTTCTAGAGTTTTGCTCCTTTACAAATGGAAAATTGCTAAAATTTTCGTTTCCGTTCTCTAACTTAAGTTTGCCTCAACCAAATGTTATGTTACTTATACACAATGCATATTACCACAATATACAGATCAAGTTAGAATTTTGGTGCCGTCACTTTTACTGTTCTAGAGTTATGCCCTTTACAAATGGAAAAATTTAGCAATTTTTCTTTTTTTCTAAATATCAAGTCATTTTAAAATTGAGTTATCTTCCTTTGTCCATGATTATAGTTGAATCAACTACAACCAATCCATTATACAATGCAATATTCAATTTTACTTCCTACTAATAAATTAAAGCAATCTTTACCATTCAGTGCTTACAAGCACTTTGATTACCATTCTAGGGTTATGCCCTTTACAAATGAAAAAATGCTAAATTTTTCGTTTCAGTTCTCTAACTTGAGTTTGTCTTAACTAAATGTAATTTCTAAAAATATCAATGTCATTATTCAAGTAATTTTTAAAATTAGAGTTATCTTCCTTAGTCCATGATTATAGTTGAATCAACTACAATCAATGCTTTATACAATGCAATGTTTAATTTTGTCTTCCACTGATAAAACACAAATCAAGTTGAATTTGGGTAGTGTCACTTTAACCATTATTGAGTTATGCCCTTTATAAATCGAAAGATTACAAAATTTTAGTTTCCATTCTGTAACTTAAGTTTGCTCCAACCAAACATTATGAAACCTATACACAATATTCATTACCTCAAAACTAAGATAATGTACAATTTTTTTGTTTCCGTTCTCTAACTTTAGTTTGCCTCAACCAAATGTTATGAAACTTATACACAATGCTTATAACTACAGAATACAGATTAAGTACGAAATTTGGTGGCGTCACTTTTACCATTTTTGAGTTATGTCCCTTTATAAACATAAAATTGCTGAATTTTTCGTTTCCGTTCTCTAACTTTAGTTTGTCTCAACCAAGTGTTATAAAACTTATACACAACCGTTCTAGAGTTATGCGTGTTTACAAATAGAAAAATGCTGATTTTTTGTTTCTGTTCTCTACTTAAGTTAGCCTCAACCAAATGTTATGAGACTTACACACAATGCTTATTACCACAAAACTCAGATCAAGTTCAAATTTGGGTAGCGTCACTTTTACCGTTCATCAGTTATGTCCCTTTATAACTATATGATATGCAAGCAGGGGCATCATCTGTGTCCACATGTGGACACAATCCACATTTATTGTTATTTAATGTTATTCAGGGTTATATCTGGTCTATATACTAGCTTTGATAAGTGTTTGGTATTGCTATAAATTTTCACTTCGTACTATGAACATCAAAATTATTTATTTTGTAAAATATTTCCTTTCACTATTGGAACTGTACACGTATACCTAACAACAAAATTATTTTCATTTACCTGTGTTTAAAGTAATTGCAAATGGCTGATATTTTTGTTCGAGCATATTGTTTTTCTTAAATTGTTTAACATTTCATACCGATATAACATGTTACTTTTATTATTCTTCCCTTAGTTTATTTATTTTGTATTTACATTGTATCATAGGTCAAATTTATTTGTTCAGTGTATGTTCACTGGTGTTAATATGTCCTTTGATTGAGTTAAGCTATTTCAGTTGATATTTTATAGTGTGTCTTTCTATGTTGTGATGTTACACTATTGTTTCAGAAAAAGGTTGAATGTTTGGTACCATTAAAACGTTTAAACCCGCTGCATTTGTTTGCACCTGTCATGCCTGTCCTAAGTCAAGAATCTGATGTTCAGTAGTTGTCGTTTGTTGATGTGGTTCATAAGTGTTTCTCGTTTCTCGTTTTTATATAGATAAGGCCGTTGGTTTTCCAGTTTGAATGGTTTTACACTAGTAATTTTTGGGGCCCTTTATAGCTTACTGTTCGGTGTGAGCCAAGGCTCCGTGTTGAAGACCGTACTTTGACCTATAATGGTTTAAATTTTGACTTGGATGGAGAGTTGTCTCATTGGCACTCATATCACATCTTCTAATATCTATCATAATAACAAGTAATCAACTACAAAACCAATCCTAACGAGTGATTCAACTTCTTCGTTACTAACAGGGTAAATGAACTCGATCTATAACTTGTAATGAACCTGCCAAGACTTCTTTCATCTCGTCTTATTGTCTATCCTTTACGTAAATGAGAAGGTGCGTGAAAGTTCTTTCTTGAAATAGAAAATTGTGTTTACATAAAACCAGTATATATACAACCGATATCAATTTTATATACACATATAGAGTATTTGTTTCCACGTATTGTGTGCCTTCTTTTATTTTAAATATCAGTAACAGGTAATTATGTATATACAACTTATGTTTAACAGGGGCTGTTCAGGATTGTTGAAAGGGAGGTGTTATTCCCAACGAATAAATTTATAGATTTTATTCCAAATTTTATCATGTTTATACATCTCGTGAAAAACGAAAACATTGGATTTTTTAATCTTCTTTTTGGCGATCAAAGGGTGGGGCGTAGCCCTCTACGTCCCCCACCTTGGATTCGTCACAGTTTAATAATCTTTAAGATAAAACTCAGTAACTCACAAATATAAGTTTATACATGTTATGTGTCCAGGAGCTAACTTAATCTTGCTCTCCTTTTATCATGGTTTTGTTTTACAGTAACGTTCGTCTGTTCAATGTTCGAAAAACATATTAGAATACCTTTGTTCTTTACATGCTTCTGATTTACTGAGCTACTAAAATGTGTTAAATGATTAAAGTCAATTTTAAAACTGTTATCCTACTTATTCCGATAACTTAGAAAACGTAGATATAGTATTTTAGAGATTTTACCTGTAGGTAGTACACTGGAGCTTTCAGCTTTTTAACATGCGCGGAACTGGGTATTTCAAAAGGTTATTTATTTCTATGGATTCCACATGAAAAAGTATGTTAGGGATGGGAAGGTTCAGCCTTATATTCGTCGATTTACTTGTGTTAAATACATGTATCACATGGCATATACATACAAATTCGCGAAGAAAAGGACCCCTTTTAATTACTCGCCCTTTTTTTCTAGATCCGCAAGTATTGAACATATTTTAGAATATTTCCTCTTGATCTGCTGAATGACTACATTCATATAATATATATTTATCGGTAAAATTCACGTCCGGGACATATACTTTTATCAATTATAAACTTTAAGATGTGTAAAAAGTCACCAATCTAATTTAGTTATTCTATTCTCTACGTTTTACAAAGTGAATGTTTTGTAACCAAAGTTGCATTATTCTTAAACTAAACTCTGATTGGCTACTCTATATCAAATAGATATAGGAAGATGTGGTATGAGTGCCAATGAGACAACTCTCCATCCAAGTAACAATTTATAAAAGTAAACCATTATAGGTCAAGGTACGGCCTTCAACACGGAGCCTTGGCTCACACCGAACAGCAAGCTATAAAGGCCCCAAAAATTACTAGTGTAAAACCATTCAAACGGGAAAACCAACGGTCTAATCTATATAAAAACGAGAAACGAGAAACACTTATGAACCACATAAACAGACGACAACCACTGAACATCAGATTCCTGACTTAGGACAGGTGCAAAAATTGAAGTTCATTTAAGCCTTAGTTTCGAGAAACATATACATATATATATAATATATATATATATAATATATATATATATAGGATGATATTTCTATTCCATCAAAGTAAATCAATGTTTCTTTGACTTTTATCCTTCAGAGACTTTGAAATTTACTTGGTCAAAGAAAACAATTATATAGTGACAATAGTTCTTAAACCACGAACACGTGTATCATGTTTTTCATTAGGTTGATGTGCTGGAGTCAAATTTCCTACAAACATGTACCTTCAGAAATACTATATTTCCGGAAACGAAACTATTTTATTTACTTCTGTATCTTGTGGATGCAATCATTATTAGTAGCAAATTCTGGTAATATTTATACGAAGAGTAACCAACAATGTTAATGGCTTACCAAAATCGTGATAATTTCCACATATTGTTTTAATTTTTCACATCTGACAAGTAACATACATTTCTGCTTATTTAGAACGATGACATAATATAATTAGGCTTTGAAATACTGTCTGCAAATTATTCATAAATCAATTAATTAACACGATTACTCATTGATGATTACCTGATTGCGTATTGTTTACAGATTCCATAATGTTGTGTAGTATTTTCTGGCATAAACTAGTTGTATCACAGTTGTAACATAGTCGATGATTTGAGGACGAAGTATATCAGGCGTGGGTAGCTATGTAACCCCTCTGTGATGATAATCTATACCGAATCATATCTAACGCCCAGTAACGAAACATTCTTTCGAAGTATATATACAACAATTGTGCTCGTTCTTGCAGTTTGTAAACATTATAATTTTGTTGTTGCCTAGAATGCAATGGTTGAGTAAAAATGACAAAAATATTTCTTGAATGGTAAGGTCTAAAATTATTTCGCTTTTTAAGTGTCGAATGCTTGGCTTGTTTTGCGTAATGCTACATGGAGCTTTTATGCTTGAAGTTTGAAACTGCGCACTTATCCTTGACGATCAAAACTGCGCATTTATATTCGAAGAGCAATCACAAGTGACAGGATAACTTAAATCTATCGAATTTGAAACAAGGATGAAAATTCGTATTTTAAATATGCATAGTTTGAATTAATCATGCGTACGCATATATGTGTTATCATTTTTTGAAGACAAAAATATTGACAAAATGGATGTAAACTGTCTGTTTTAGAAGGGAATCATTTAAAGCCTCATTTCGCCGATTAGAGTGAAACACATCTAATTCTGGCAATGATGATGTTCCGTTTATTCAACAATGGTTGGAGTTGTCCTGAAAGCTCAAGTTTCAAATATCACCCCAGTATTCGGGAAGTCCACAAGATACGCGAAATATAAGATTTAAGTGTATACTACTAATTGCTGTGACAATCAAGCTTGCGTCTTTGCTGGAATATCTTGATGGTTAAAGTTTGCGACATTAATTAGCTTTTGGATTATTTTTTAGTCGAAAAATCATTATTGAGATTGTTTTTTCCGGAGTGATCTTTCAAGCAAAAATAAAATATATGTATGTAATTTCTAATGAAAAGTTTGAGAAAATGCGTTCTATTCCGCAAATTGCACACGAGTTTTAAAAAAATGTTGCCTCCAACTGTCCATTGGTTATTTGTATCGTTTGGGTTACTGTCTCGTTGGGTTGCTGTCTCGTGAACGTACATCGCAAATCTTTAATTCACACATATAAGCTATTCTGATAGAAGCATCAGATAACAAATTTATAATGACGCAGAACCTTTGAACATGTTTTTATCTATAACGTCAACTCAGATTGATTTTAGTATTCGTCTTTTGAATTTCCAATACCACCTCAGCGGAGATTATATATATTTATATCGTTAAAAAAAGCAATACAAAAAAAAACCCAAAAAACCTTATTCCAATGTGAAGATGCATACACGTTGCTACCATATTTGATTGCTTTGGATTTTTTACAGCAATGAGTTGTCTCCTCCTTTGTTTATCTTCTAGCATGTAAGAGAACAACAATTCAAAGAGGAAACGGAAGGGCAATGATTTATAGTTCTTTGTATTTCTGGCAATGTTTTGACAGATTGCATTGCTAATTATAAGAAAGTGTAGGAAGTTTCTAAACGGATCGTGATGTTTATTTTTAAATCAATGTGACATCATACACGGTATATAAGTAAATGTATTAATAATATATTTTGTTCAATAGCAGATATAAAATATATACTGTTGAACTGTAAATCTAAATATTTTAATACAATATAGGAGGTAATAGTTAAAGCTGTAAGTTTTTCATTATTTTTATGTGATTTCCGACTAACAACATGCAAGGATGTCCATTTACAGAACTTATTAGTTCATCTAATTAAAGCTACAAATGATAAAAGAAAATTATAATTATAAGAAATGAAAATTACCAACAGTATCTCTTGTTTTCAGAGTACTTTTTTAAATGTTTGCAAAATTCTCCCGTTTTATCTTCATATCGTAATGTTACGCTGCATTCTTTTTCATATATATATTTACATAGAAATAACACATTTCAACTTATATTTTTCGTTTACTTTAAAGAAGATGGGTAAATTAATTCTTACAAACTTTTAAAAATAATTTTATTCGAAAAACATCTGCCTAACGAGGGGACTAACTCTGTACTTCTGGCCTTTTCTCTGTCGTGGTTCAATATGCAATTGTAATTTAAATACAGAATTTACCACTTAAACTCTTTTATTCCCCTTTCTTGAATGTACACAAAGTACTTTTGCAGCTCCAATTTCATTTTTTCATTCGAGTGATTTTTGGGGTTTACTTTGGGATGACATGGACTTTGTCATATCCACGCTCAGTGCTGTTCAAATTTGTATCTGAACCTTTCATGAGAATTTTATAAAATTTCCACAGAATCTTCATCATGTAATGCCAATGTTCAGCTCCTATTTTTTAGCTGAATAATATTTGAGGTTTCCTCCCTTTGTCATATTGCTTTACTTCTATAATCCTTATTAGATTTTATTGAAGCTTCCTCAAAATCTCAACCATATTATAATGTCACTGTTCACCTCCTGTTTTGGTTTATTATTCGGACTGTTTTGGGGGATTTCTCTTAGAAAATAATGAATTTTGCAATATTTTGAGCTTTGCACTCTATAAACCTCTCGTAATATTATTATCGATCAAACATTTCGAACTGAAAAAAAATCTGAAACTAAATCTATATAAGTACATACTAGCACGTAAGAAGTTAAACTAATGACATGCACACAAATGATTGACTCATTTAAATTATACGATTTGATAAAAAAAAAAATAATAAAATACAGGATTCAGAAATCAATTAACGAGTCAAATTATCAGACAAGGGGAAGGAACTCAATTAAAACATAAATGTACATTTTGTAAGTTTATTAATAAGGTCATTTTGAATGCAAGTGACATATCAAGATTTTCATGAAGGGCTTACACAAATGTGCAAACTGTTGTAAAATAATGGCAAGTGCATCAAATGGACACACATGATTAATACTACATTTACATCACTAAAAGGGGTCATACATGTATATGCATAATGGTAAATAAAATGCCTTCTCATTAAAGGGCTCAGGAATTTTAACTTCTTTTATTTTTGATAAAATTTTAAACATATCATTACCCAGTAATTATTACCATTCGATATATATATATATATCACAATAATGTTATTTGGTATGATAGCCTATGAGACAACAATCCATAAAGACCAAAGGACAAGATGTGAAAAATTACAAATTTCACACTTCATTAGTCAGTATTTTGTTTACAGTTCTAAACTTATGAATGATTATTTCTTGGATACTGGGTAATATATTTTACTACTTAAGTTTTATTACTTGTCTCATCCGAATAGCATCGCCTCGGTGGTCTTGGTATAGCATCTTCTCTTTGATGCTGGGAGGTCGTGGGTTCGAACGGTCAACCCCGGCCGCGGGTCAAACCACCAAAGACTCGAAAATTGGTATTTGCTGCTTCTCCTCTAAGTTCACGATATTTAGGAGTTAGAACAAAGCTGGTCGGCCTGGAGTCAGATTATATGTCCAGGTAGAGTGACATGTCTTCCTGCGGACTGCAATCTTATTAAGATATAGATTTCTGATTTCGTTATTCTTATACGAGCACGCGAGTTGTGATATATATAGATATGAATTTTAATCAGATTGTGCGGACTGTTACCTTGTGAACTAGCACGTTAAAAATCAAGCTCAGCATTTCGGTCTCGTACAAAGCAGGGATTATTTAGATATCGGATAATAATGTTCTCGTCCTGAATATGCAGTTAATTTGCCACTGGACGTTAAACTCCCATCCACCATCATCACCGTAACTCGCATATCTTTCTATTGGTTTGAATTTCGAATTTCTTAGTCTCATTTTGACCAAAACAATTTCGTTGTGTGAACACTTAACCATAGATACAGGTATCAAAACAGAATGGTGTGTAACTTTTGTTGTTTACATGAAAAGACAGATGACACATTCATTGCATTGACAAGAAGCCGCGCGTTCTGAAGATTGGCTTGGTGCCACGCTTATTGACTATAAACTAACAAAACTCTGTTTAATTTACATATTGAACTTTATGCAATAGCACATAAATTTTACATAGAACTATAAAATTATGGATGAAATAAATAGAAAAAAATATTATTCATTTTGTCAATAAATGCTTAACTTTTATTCTTAAGTCTATATCGTTTTAAAGGTCTTCTCAACTTTTACACTTTTACGTGGACAGAAATAATCCCTCTTATCACTTGATGAGTAGATCTCGTGTCCATCTTTGAAGCTATAAGGTCGTGCAATAATCAGCGGGTAACAAAGCCCTTATCAATCTCATCTGCTAAGAAAAGATGATAGGTTATCTAAGATCAGCAGAGTTGAACTGAAACTGCCTAGGAATATTTTGCATGAACAGGTGCTTGCAATTGCAGGTGGAAGGCATTCCCTACAATTCTTGTTTAATTTGAGGAACCTTACAGAAACTGACATGCAGGAAGTTAAACATGATAAATTACAAGAAGCTTATTGGTTCTTACTTTACCAGAGTTTTGCAACAGAGAAACATTTGAACGTCCTCACCTTACATACCAAAGGGCATTGTTATAGGGTAGACATTTACAAATTCTCACTGTACATACCATAGAAAATAATCTTCCTCAAAGGTGTCAATCCAAGAGTTGACCAGTATACAGAACTATAATATATGCTCATCCTTGAAATTCTCCCGTCCGGCAGTAAAGCCCTTGTTAACATGGTAGTCAATTTGGCTTTGCGGGATGTATAAATATGAAGTAACGTCTGACCGGAATTGGGACGTAAAATACCATGAAGGGTGCCACGCTCTCTGCTAGTTAAAGAACCCTTGCAAAACGCCTCTAAAGGGTCAGTAGGTGGTCTGTTGCAAGGCTTCATTTCTGCCCCTATCAAATATATCCTCTGTTTCCAGTAGTAGTCCTAATTTGTCCGCCCTTCCTTCTGTTCGATCTTCCTTGCAAAACCTACCTGTTGTTTTAATTGTTAATTGTTCTCGTCCTTAATATGAATGGACTATTTGCCCTTGGACGTTAAGCAAGTAACACAGAATTAATGAATCCTCCAAGGTGTTTACAACTTTTCTTTTGGTAGTTGGTTCTTCCTAGTTGTCGTGTGATCTGATTGTTTTTATCTTTATTGATCTGTAATTGCTTTCTGCTTTCAGTGAAATTCAGTTGAATGATTTAAATTACAACTAAAATGTAATCCCTGTTATTTCATAGGACTTTGTCGTTCAAATAATGTCCCTTTTTCGATAAATCAAATGCCAGTTATCGTAAAATGTCTCTGTATTAACCAAAATTAAAAAAAAAAAAAATTTTTGTTTTACACATTACCACTGCTGGTTTTTAATGTAGAATAAGAAATACAAAAATAAGTTGACACTGCAACTACGCAAGACTAGAACACTCAGAGTTTACATAATGCCAATAAACAATAGGAAGATATTGCAAAAAAATCACAAAAAGCATAAAAATTATGACGTATGGAAGTACATTTGATTAATATTAGCTATCTTGTATCAAGGATGTCTTAGATTAAGCTGTTGGTGTTTCTACCTTGTCTTATCTTAAAGAATACCAGACTGCAAAATTATATACCTGGATTCGTAAATGCATTATTTAGCGTCAGGGCATGACAAACAACTTATCTGCCCTTGTTTTCGTCTGAAGACTGAGCGTCTGTTTTGCCAGTAATTGTACCTTTTCTCTGCCGACAACAGTGGTTTATATTTTTGATGACCAAAGATGTTTCGTCCAACCCTTGCGTGATTTAAATACTTTTAATTAATAATACCACAATGAAAGTAGTTTCTATAGGTATTTAAAAACATTTAAGTGAGATAGAGTGGACTCAAAGTTATATTTCGAAAATTCAAACCATCGCCATGGAAAAGTTTTATCGTAACGGTATGGCGGTTCAGCTTCCGGTTTTAAATAAGTCATCGTTTTTCAGGTATGTTAGTAACAATAAGCAAATCATGTAAAGGAAATGAATTATATCTTGATATGACCCGTTGTTGTTTTCATGTTTGTATGGACTTACTTTTGTATTTGAAAGTGAGATTCTCGTGCGTTTTATGACAGTAATTATTAGATTTTTTTGCAAGGTAAGGTCTCGCTGTGACTTCGAAATGAGGAACAGTAATAAAATCGCTGTTACATTGCTTTAGGTTTTTGTTTATAATGTGTGTGTTATAATCTAGCATGCTTAGTGTCATGAACTAGCTAATACACCATATCTTTTCTTTCCTGGTTAATAATATGTCTATGTGGTAGTATTCTTTGCTAATAGGCTTCGCAATTTTATCACCGAATTTGAAAGAAAAGGTAATAAATGTGTTCGTATTTGTCATAAGAACCTCGCCAGTAGTTGTCTTATGTTATATCTTAATATTTTTTCTTTATTTGGTGAGTTGGGCCTTAATTGCAGATCTTAGACTCGGAAAGTTCGGAGCTTGTGTAGACAGCTGTGTATGTTGAGGACTGCTTATTGATATCTTTTGGTTAATTTTGTCCTTTGGTAACTGTCTCTTGACATATATCCCACATCTCATTTTATTCATATTAAAGGAAGTCAGTTGTAATGGCATGGGATCCCGACGGCCGGGAGGCAATGCATGGTTGATTTTTTACACATACGATATTAAAAGTTTATGAAAATAGGATTATGAATAAAGAGAGGTGTGAGGTATGCATTAGTCACAGCAACGAAACGACAACAATAAACAAACGACTCCTTGACTATTTAAGACAGTAAAGGTTCCGTTACAAACAAACCATTTTTTTCCCCGACCGGAACAGTACTAACAATACCGGTCCATTTCTTCTGGCTGATTAAGATCACGTGTATGATGAAATATTATCAATTTAAAAATAAGTAGATGTGATGTAATTGCAAATGAGGCATGCAGCTCTTCACCCGAGACCAAATGACGTAGAGGTTAACAACTATAGGTCACCGTACGGCCTTCAACAATGAACAAAAATCATACCGCATAACAAGCTATTATAAAAGGCATCAACATGACAATTGCAAAACAATTCAAACGAGAAAACTAATGGTCTTATTTATTTACAAAACAGAAAACGAAATATGTAACCACCTAAACTCATTAACAGTGTAAGCTACGGAAATTTGTTTTTCTTCCATGGTTCTATAAGGTATTAAAAGAAGTAATAGAAAAAGCTGGAAACGAAATTCTGATAAAGTTTTGATGTTTTTAGTCCCCTACCGACAAAGTCGAAGGGGACTTTAGGTTTGCACTCCGTCCGTCTGTCTGTCTGTCTAGGTTTGCACTCCGTCTGTCTGTCTGTCTGTCTGTCTGTCTGTCTGTCTGTCCATCTGTCAGTCCAGCAAATCAGCTTTCCACACTTTTTTTCTTCGTTCTTAAAGAAATTGATTTAATATTTGTTATATGGTTTTATCATGAGAAGTTATAGATCAAGTTCGAATTTTGTTCCATTCTGATGATTTAGTCCAGAGTTATGGTCCATAAAAAAATCCATATCTAATATTAGAGTACTATGTTAAACCATATTTCTATACAAAGAGAGATAACTCATTTTTTTAAAGAAAATCTTTAGTAAATTGTCTGAAAAATTTGTGCCAGTTTGTTTGTTTGTTATTTTGTATTAACTAATTTTCTGAATGCTATATATATAAAAAATATTAAGTGAAATCCTCTAATTAGATAATAATCTATTTTTATAAAGGTATTATATTTCATTACATTACATTGTGTAGATAAAAGTTGTTGACACTTTATAGATAAGTTACAAATCTATATTAGTTTGTGACAAATGCAAGAAAAATATTTGGAACTATTAATTATATTTGATTATAATTTGAAAATAGATATACATTGTATTACATCATATCTAATTTTAGAGAACTATTAATATCATATCAAATGTTAAGAGTGTTTTCCACACTTTTTTCATCATGCTTGAAGATATTCATTGATAATTGGTATATAGTTTTATCATGACAAGTTCCAGATCAAGTTCAAATTTTTGTTTTGGTCTGATAATTTTCTGCATGTTATGGTCCTTGGACTTGAAAAATTCACTCATATAATCAGTTATTCACACTGTTTTTAGTCATGCTTAAATATAATGACTTGATATTTACTTTTTGTTTACACCATGACAAGTTATAGAACAAGGTAGCATTTTGTTCCAGTATAATGTAATTTTTACCAAGTAGGGGACTATGTATTGCCATGCAATACTCTCAGAATGCTTGTTGTATTGTGCATTACTTTCACTACAGATACCAAGAATGAGTATGCATGTTGTCTAATCATTTCACTGGAAGATATGATTCACTTATAGCAATATTCCCGCTTTTACAATTTTTACTAATCTCTATTGTTTAACTTGTAGTGTATCATTTACTAATTTTATCCTCTAAAAGAGGTGTTTAGATTTTGAACCCAATCATAAAAACTGTTTTTGTATTTGGTTTTTAACGCGTTCTATAGCGCTAAACATGTTTATTGAACTCAAAAGTGTTAAAGACATGTTCTGCTGCAAAATTGCTAACGTGTTTAACGTGTATACTATCATCTTCTTACGTGTAGGATGGACTACTCATTGACCTCAAAGCCAGATGCATGACTTTAGAAATTGTCTAGAAAATATAGCCTGTTTCATGATTAAACTTGGCGATAGGACCTTTGAATTACTGTCACTGTTCAGCAATGTTCTCGTACAGTGCCAGCTCTTGTGAGCTTGATTGTCGAATTTCTGACGGAGTTACTAGCTAGTCAAAATACCTATAAACATGATAATTAACAATACACAAAGCAATGAGTGAAAATTATGACAATCTATTTCAACAATGTTAACTTTACCAGAAAACACTAACACAAACAATAAAGTAAAATACTCATTTACTGCACAAACAATAAAGTATTAGTAAAATACTCGTTTACTGCACAAACAATAAAGTATTAGTAAAATACTCGTTTACTGCACAAACAATAAAGTATTAGTAAAATACTCGTTTACTGCACAAACAATAAAGTATTAGTAAAATACTTTACTGCACAAACAATAAAGTATTAGTAAAATACTCGTTTACTGCACAAACAATAAAGTATTAGTACAATACTCGTTTACTGCACAAACAATAAAGTATTAGTAAAATACTCGTTTACTGCACAAACAATAAAGTATTAGTAAAATACTCGTTTACTGCAACAAGTGAACAGGGTATATATAGTTTGAAAAAAAAACATCTCAACTAATGTTTTATCAATAATAATAGTATTGCAACTCATTTAGGGAACAGGTTTATACAAGAACTCACTGGAATTGTTTACATATATCTGAGCATTATACTATACACATTTGTTTCTTTCCTTTTCTACTTGATTAAAAGAGTTATTCGTATACACAGTTTGATGGCGTAATCAAATGTTTTGGGAAAATGCCAGGAACATTCATACAGGAGCCAATCTTGTAAGGAAGCATCGTCCTTGACGAGATTATATACACACGTACATTGTTGTACTAATCAATGGCATCCAAAAATACAACAGATACAGAGATATAGATTTTTATACATGATCATTAATTTTTAAATATGACGCAAGAAGAAAATAAAAGAGGAATACAAAAGGTTAAAGGACGAAACTATAAGAAATGACTTGTACGTTTGTCAAAATATATTCTAAGCTTACATTTTTGTTTTGAAATTCTGTTTCACATGTATGATTAAACGAAGCCTTATAACCTCCAATTACAAACGCCTTACTTATACAATGATTTATCTCCCCTAACCTAGGTCTTTGTGCAATTTGGCAATTCTCTGGAAAACTATAAAAGATTAAAAAAAAACCTTTATATACATAAAAAATATCTACTGGAGAAAATAACTTATTTGGACAAAATATCGGTCAACTTCTTGTAAAAGTAATGGTTTGTTAGAAAACAGAAATTATTTACAATTTATGTTCTTTTCAGGTATCGAAGAAGGCTAGAAAGAGAACGTTACCATACGACATCAATAGATTACAACACTCTTAACAATATGGCGAATACAAGTACGTCATCGGCATCTCCATCATCCACATCCGGAGGAACCGGAAACAAACTAGCGCAAGAAATACAAGATGAATTCCTCGTCTGTAAAATATGTCTGGAGGTATATAAAAATCCAAAATGTTTGGACTGTCTTCATACATTTTGTGAGGCTTGTATTGATAATCATGTCATGTCCGAGTGTACGTACAAAAAGTATAGCGATTACAGAGAGTTTACCTGTCCACTTTGTAGGAAAAGGACCCAATTACCGCTAGGTGGTGTGAAGAAGCTTCCAGATAATTTCCTTGTTTCCGGTCTTTCAGAAGTGGTTGGACGACAAAAACCTTCCAAATTCCCCTTCTGCGATATTTGCAAATTAGTCAATCATAAACACAGAGAAGCAACATCAAAATGTTTAGATTGTAGTAAATTGTTATGCAAATCTTGCGTAGAGTTACATAAGGAGACAAAAGTTACAAAGGGTCATAGCATTTTTGATGTAGAAATTGAAAAAGATATCGAATGCAAAGAGCATTCAGAAGAAGTAGTTCGATTTTATTGTGAGCCATGTGAAACATGCATTTGCGTTCTCTGCACTTTCAACGAGCACAAAGATCATGAAATAACCCAATTTTCGGAGGCAGTGATTAAGTATAAGGAGACGATTCAACAGTTGTTAGACAATTGTAAATCAAAGATCAATGGATACGACGTTCAACTTGTAGCATTATCAAAATGTGATACTGTCATTAAAGCAGCCGAACAAAGTATACGTGACTCTGCCATTCAGTACATCAGCGACATCAGGGCAAAGGAAAAACAGCTGATTGATGATCTTCACGAGACTTATGGTAGTGACGTAATGGACTATGTTTCGAAGCGTACTGATATGCAGATCAACGTCGATAGTTTAAAAAGTACTTGTAATTTGACCGAACTCGTTCTGAAAGGTAAAGACATTGAACTTCTTTTGTTGAAAAAGCAAGTCCAGGAGAAACTCTCTTCTTTATCTGATATTGAGTTACGGGATCTACCACCAACTGTAAATAAACAAATTGCATTCGTCCCTGGAGTTATGAATTTTGGAGAACTTTGCGAAAGCGATAAACCTGTGGGGACCGTTAATACACCAAGACCGATTGCATCTAACGCACCACAAAATACAATGCCACCTAAATTTACTACATCAGTTAGTTCACAAACTGATGAACCTCTACCGAAAGAAGAACCTTCTACTACGGCTGCTTATGTACAGACCGATCAAGGACCTGGAAATGGTAGTGATAAGTCAGTGGGAACAGATATTGTTGAAGTCATGGAAAAAGCTGTAAATACAAGATCACGAAGCTTGCAAGGATCAACATCACAAATGCAACGTGTTGCGTCGGAAGAAAACGGAAGCGGAAATGACATCATTGCAGATGGAGCAGCACAGCGACGCCAGCGGAGAAGACGGGAACGACCAAAAATAGAGGTATCTGTTACACCTACAACTTATGCTTCAACTTTCACTATGGAGACACCATCTAGAGGCTCCGCAATTACTTATAGTAGTAGTATTGATGAAAATTAGCATAAGTTAAAGGTCAATATGCTTGGATAAATGCACACTGGAATATGCTACGCGGCTGCCAGCTATGTACTTATGCTTGCTAACCAAAACAATTTTCTATTTATAATTTGTGATGATTTAACCCAAATGTTTATGGAATGTGAATCTTTAAGAGTGCAACTATTTAATTTAATTTTGGATTATAAACTATATATTTCTATCCAGAGTTCTGGATATAAACGATTGCTTACATCTGGCGCTGGCTGGTTTAACTAATGCTGCACTGCTTCTAACTTTGATGCCTGTTTTAGTAGAAGATTTTGTTTACACTAGTGATTTTTCTCTGGCTATTTTCTGTTTGCTTTAATAATGAAATGCACTATTTTTCAGACTTGATTAAAAGCTCAGCGATGGAGTACATGTATATTAGTTAGACTGTTGGTGAAGATAAGTGATAGAGCTTTGGATGAAGTATATATACATGTTGCCATGACAATTCGTTTCATTATTAGTAACCATGACTACAAGACGCCTATCTCAGATTACTTACAAACCGTTTGATATTTTTCAGTCGAAAGAACAGTCAAAAAGTTCCTGTGTTATTGCATAAACCAAGAATTATCAACTACAGTCACGTGACTACAGTTTCGTCTTGGAGGGAACGTTTCGGATGATCATTACAAGTATATTCAGCACATAAAAGTTATATTGAGGAGAAAGCATATGAAATATGGACGGCATAATATCAGATGATTACAATATTGATTCTGAATTTGTAGGAATGCAAAATGCCTTGAAATGGATATTTAAGGATCTTACATTCTGCTTTCGTTGCTAAAGATGACACATTTAACTTTATGACTCACTTTCATCCCTCCTCAAACTGTTATCGTTATTACGCGCATGTGTCTATCACTATAAAAATGTTATGCTGTGGCTGTAATGTTATCAGTGGATGTAGAAATTTTTCAACTTAGTTAGAATCTGCTTCAAACAGCGTATTGTGATATTGTGACATTACATATATAGTATTATTTATTTATTTATTTATTTAGACATATCCGCGTATCGACTAGATTCTTACATTTGAATGAATGTGAAGTTGTGATAGTTGACATGCAGTTTCGGTAATATGGGACCATACTGTATGCCAAGGAATCTTGGGTAAAAAATATGGCGGAATATTTATTATATCCAACATTCATAACCATGTAAATATAATCATACGCCAAAATTAAATTAAACTGTAGTTGAATTTTGTATGTTATTATGGATAAATAAGCTCGTATTACTATGCATATTTAATTAGTTTCGATTGAGTTCACTTGACCAAAAGAACAGCGTGAGCTGTTGCTATCGTTTTGTGTCTGTCGTCACTCCGTCATCCACCTGTTAATAAATGACCGCTTTTGAATGGCTGTTCCCGTATTTAATTTACCCATTTTAGTTTAATATGGTGTTGTCATATTACGTGTAGGCTGCACTTGTGTAATTCAGCAAAGCAATTTCCAATAAAGCAGATGCAGTCACTATCTATTAAGGCAGTTAAGGCGGGGGAATTTAACATTTCCCAGGAAAGGAGACATGCATCACTTTTTTGCATTACTTAAAACATACCTGCTATGGGGCGTATTTTCACTTTTTACTGGCCTTCATTTATAAACACTGTTGAATCATACAAAATGTTAAAGCAAGTGCTTGAGTTAGCTGTCACGAAACAAGTTTCGTTGATTGTCAAGTGGACATCTTGCAAATAGCAATATACCTTCTAAATAATATTACGTTCATATATTCATGATATTATTTATCATAAAAATGTGTTTAAAAGTATGTAACCTCACTGATTCGTTTCGTCTCAAGCGCATGAAATAAAGCAAAATTAATCATATGGCATAAAATTTTGAGGCTATTCGGGATGAAAATATGTATATTCCCCAACTTCAAAGCAAAATATAGTCAGGACCGAGTACAAGACAACTCGGCCTGAAGACAACGTGGGACTATCTATGGCGAAAACTCAGACCGTCATGGCGACAACGTTTTTTATCGATATGAAGAAATATAGTAAAGCTATGGAAACAACAGAGACCGTCAGTAGAGACAACTCAGTCCATACGGCCTTCAACAATTGAGAAAAACAAGTACCCGGCATGACAAAATGTTTACCAATTCAAATGAGAAAACCAGTGACCTGATGATTGCATGCAGTAATATAATCAACGACAATCAGACTGGTACAGTAAGAGCGAGGCTGGGTTAAACATGTTTCAGTGAGCGATTTGACCCCTTTAACATAGGTAGTGCCGCGTAACAGCAATACATGAGAACACACACTGAAAATCAGTTGGAAAGGGCTTATTTCATGAAAATCGACACGAAGCACAAAAAACCCTTTAACATAGGTAGTGCCGCGTAACAGCAATACATGAGAACACACACTGAAAATCAGTTGGAAAGGGCTTATTTCATGAGAATCGACACGAAGCACAAAAAAACCCTTTAACATAGGTAGTGCCGCGTAACAGCAATACATGAGAACACACACTGAAAATCAGTTGGAAAGGGCTTATTTCATGAGAATCGACACGAAGCACAAAAAAACCCTTTAACATAGGTAGTGCCGCGTAACAGCAATACATGAGAACACACACTGAAAACCAGTTGGAAAGGGCTTATTTCATGAGAATCGACACGAAGCACAAAAAAACCCTTTAACATAGGTAGTGCCGCGTAACAGCAATACATGAAAACACACACTGAAAATCAGTTGGAAAGGACTTATTTCATCAGATCGACACTAATAAAAAGACATGTAAAAAAATGTATAACAAAAATACAGAACTCCAAGGTAAATTCAAAAAGGGAAGTTCATAAAAACTGACAAAATCAAACGTTATCAACCAAAGGAACGAATGAAAAACAACTGTCATAATCCTGACTTGGTACAGACATTTTCTAAAGAAAGTGCTTGGTTAAACCTGGTTTTATAGCTAGCTTAACCTCCCACTTTTATGACAGTTGTTTATATATTTACTAAACTGGATGAGCAACCCAAACATACATAACAGGTTAAGGTGACAATAATTGGGATCCATCAGCCAAAACTGTGTAAACATACATCACAGACATAAAACGTAACCGACTAAAAAATTCAAACAAACAAATAAATCTAACAAAGACGACAACAAAAAGTTGTTGTAGGAGATAGTAAATTTACAAAGACTCCGATAAAAAGAAATGTTGTTATACATATTGTAGTTGATAGTAAATTGACAAAGATGCCGATAAAAAAATGTGTAGTTGATACATGTTGTAGTACATACCATATATATTTTACACTTTTTGATAAAGAACAAATTAAGTTATATAAATACAAGAGGAAACAACACTGTGAAACATCCTACGTCTAAATTGCACCCCAGGACCCAAAAGTTATAAAGTCAAAACCCGATGGCGGGATGCATAAATACCGAGTCACGTCAAAAGTCATACGACCAAAAGAAACATAATAGCACGAAGACAAATATCGGGGAAATTGAAGAAAAATAAAAGATACACAACTTCTATAACCATAATACCTCAGACCATCTTTTATTAGTGAAGTAGACACCCAATGTTTGTCTATTATGTCTTGGTACATTCCACTGAACTTTTAAAGAAAAAGGACTGCCCAAACTTAAATAATCCGATTTGGGGCTGCATAAATACCGAGTCACGTGACAATCAAACGACCAAAAGAAACATAATAGCACGAAGACAAATAAAGGGAAAACTGTAAAGTGAATAAAAAGATATACAACTTAAGAACATGGAATCTATAACTTTAGACCGTCTTTTATTATTTGTGAAATAAACACTGACTACTATAGTATTTACCTATTACGAATGTAGGTCTTACTTTCCGATGAACGTTTTGAGAAAAAAGGGCTGGATGTTTGTCAACAAAATCCTGGCTTATAATTTATTTGGCTCAGACACCGATGACGTTTTACAAAGTCTGGGTTGCAGCTGCAAGCGCTTGAATATCGTACGAGTTGAGAAATGTACACTCCTTACGCGGATGAAGTTGTTTTATTGCTGCTAAGGGAGGAACATTGTAATTCTAAAATTGTCATACAAAGCATGGATCTACGAGTACTCACAGTTACTAAAAGCTAATTCAAAGCTCTATTAAACTAACAAATAAATGATGTTATACCAGACTAAAACGTCTCACTGCGTTGAAGACCCATCGCAGTGGTGCCCTTGTGCTGTTTTCTGCTCCTTGACACATTCCACGTTTCCATTCTCTATTCTATATAATGCCAATCATTACACATCAAATGAATTTAGTGAAAAGACGTCACAAATAGCCCTGGAAAAGTATGACCTTGTACAATGCCAAATTATAAGTATCGACAGGAGGTAGACCAATTAGTGTTCATAACTATATAGCTGTAGTCTACATATCAAGTTATGTTTTAGTTTATGAAAAAAACAAATAAATCAATGTTAGTTAGTATAACTTATGCTTCTTATATAATAATATAGATTCGACCATCTCTTATTTGAAATTATTAGATATTTCTAAACAAAGATATATTCCATTAGGCAGCAGCCATTTGATTTTCTGGGGGGGCTATGGATTTTTTTGGAAAAAAGTTTGTTTCCAGTTTTTGGAGAAAAAAATAATTTGTTTTTGACCCTGAGAAAAAAAATTGTTTGTTTCACCCTCAGCTGCCACTATATGTAATGCTAAAATTGAAAGAAAAAATTGTTTTCGACTTGTCGCCAAAAAATAGATTGTTTTTCGCCGAAGGCGAAAAAAAAAGTTTGTCCAGAAAAAAAATCCATAGCCCCCCCAGAAAATCAAATGGTTGCTGCCTTACACCGTAATGAGACAAAATTACTTTTTCTCACATCTTTTAAATCGTACGACTTATTGACAGAATGTTTCCTGTAATTAACAGTTTATTCTCTGCCTTCATTCCTTTTTTTATATATCTTGGTGATTTTGTTGATCTCCATTTTAGTATCGTAACAGTCCTTGACATTCATCGTTTTTATCAAGATAACAGTTTTTTTCTCCATTCAAAGACACATTTTTACAATGTGACGATGTATTATCGCATTTCGTCCCCTTTTATTACGTACATAATTATAGTCTTGAATTGGAAAATGATAAAAGAAAGTGGACCTCCAGAAGTCGAAGAGAGACCGACAAAATCATGGCTAAAAACAATAAACGACAAAAACAAATCCAAAAACACTACACACAAAAAAACTATTTAGAAAAAGCGACACAACCCTAACCAAAAACTGGGACTGATCTCACGTGCTCCGGAAGGGAAAGGAGAACCTACTTTAAATATTTCTACCGTTTATATTTATTTGGTCGTTGGGTTGCTCTCTCATTGACCTTAACAATAAATAAACAATCCTAGAGTCGCCGAATTAGTTTTTGATGTAAACTTTCTTTAACTTCTTATAAACCTCGTGTGGCAGTTATTTGATCACTGCACATATGTTTATGATATTTTGCATACAAATTCAGCATATTAAATTTTCTGTCATCATTTGATCAACGAAAACATATTGTAATTCAATTAAATCAGCATAGGATCACCAACTTCATTTTTATTGTTTTGTCCAATGTATTACTATGCAAATTATTGAAAAAAGTCAAACAACATTACGCTAAATATGACGATTCGTGGGTAGTTTCTCAAGTTTGAAAGATGAATAACTAATACATGAAGACTTGCCAATATGGAATTTAACCTGATTAGAATAATGTGTAGGGATCATGTAAAATCAGTTCATATATTGGGGAAAATGTGGCGATCAATTATTGTCTCTGAATGTGTCATATTTTCCAATTTTCTTCTCTTCTGAAACAACATGTGTACATCTCTAAAGATGATTGCGCTATTTACAAATATATAATATTTAATGGTGATCGGGTGTCAGATGCGGCGACAACGAGTCAACATGGGTCCTCAAATCTTTCTCTAAATCTAGATGGATGATCTGCACCAAATTTGCAAGAAATAATCAAATGTTAATAGACTGAGAGGGGTTGCACGGAGGGTTATCCTGAATTCCAGGATAAAAAAAAAAAATGCTGAATCCCGAATTCCCGAAAAAAGAAAACAGTCCCGATAAGTGGAAATCCCGAATATACCAATGTCCTGAAAAAGGTCCTCTTGCCCCTCAAGGATTTGTTTTAAACTGTTTTTTTTTTTTCAAATTCTACTGATTAAACAAAAAATGTTACTTAAAGAGGTCGTTATTTGTGATTGATCAAATTTCTTCTCCATTAAAATAAGATTAATGATTAGGACATCATCTTTAACAAATTATGTCCCATTTTTGGATGGCAATTATATGACAGACAAAATAATATTGCATATGCTTCGATTGTATAATATTGGAAATCTGGTTTGTATTTCTTCTTTGAAATTACATCGATTACCTAAACCAATATGCAAAACAATATGAAGTAACACTTTAGAGATGAGTTGCGTCGGCAGCGCTTTTCTGAATTTTCTTTTGTCAGGATTTCTCAAATCCACTAAATAAAAAAAAAATGAGTGCAAAAAGGACATAGTCAAAATCCATCTAAGGTTAAGTCTGCGTGAGCGAATTAGAACCTTAGTTTCTTAATAATTGCATAATTTATGAACGGAGAATTAAAGCAAAAAGAAAGATATACATGTATCACACTATTGCATTTCAACCGTATCCGTCAAAAAAGGTCTTTCTCGACTCTAATTGGTAAATTTTAAAATAAAGTCGCCTCTGAAACCACAAAACTAAAACTTTCGTCAACTGTATAGGAATTATGATTGGGGTACCATCTGATACGATCTGTACTGATTTATTGGTTAAGTCGGCAGCAATAATATATACATGTATTTAGGTCAAGAATTTAATGAACTTTATAGGAAATCATTTAAACATTTCTCTGAAACTAAATGTTAATCTGAACGGAAGTTCTTCAAAACGAAATTATCAATTCCTCTACATTTAGGTCCGTTCGCACCACAGAGAGTCAAATCGTTAACAAGCATACCACTGCCACTACCCAACTTAAAGCATCTTCCGAACATTTGAAAGTCCCTACCATGTACTGGTTACCGAAATTACACAAAAAACCATTTAAATTCCGTTTCATCTCCGCATCGAGTAAGTGTTCTACTACTAATCTATCAGTTCTTCTAACTACCTCCCTTACTACTATCAAAGAACTGGTTATTAACTTTTGTAATAAAGCTTATGAAAATAGTGGTATTAATTATTTTTGGAGTGTTAAAAATTCTTTAGAGGTTTTAGATAAAATACATGCTTTTGATGGTCCTTATAATTCTGTTGACAGTTATGATTTTTCTACTCTGTACACTACACTTCCACACAATCTTATAAAGAAAAAGTTTTTGTATTTGATAAAATGGTCTTTCGAAAAATCTCATTGTAATTTTATTTGCTGTAACTCGTTTAAAGCCTTTTTCTGTAACGAAAAAGGAAAGTATGCTAGATACACTTACTGGAAATGTGAGGATATGATTGAAGCTTTAAATTTTCTGCTAGATAACATTTATGTACGTTTCGGCGATAAAGTGTATCGTCAGGTAGTAGGTATTCCTATGCGCACTAACTGTGCCCCTTTAATAGCAGATTTATTTCTATATTGCTATGAATCTCAGTTTATGACCAAACTCAGTAAAGACCCATCATTGTTATATTTAGTTGATACATTCAACAATACCTACCGTTACCTGGATGATATTTTTTCGTTAAATAATCCAGAGTTCTCTAAATATACTTCGAAATTTACCCAAAAGAACTTACTTTAACTAAATCTAACATAAACAGCAGCAGTTGCCCTTTTCTAGATTTAGACATTTCAATTTCTAACGGAAACTACATACTAAAATTTACGACAAAAGAGACGATTTTCATTTCCTATTGTTAATTTTCCATTTTAGACGGCGATGTGCCTTTGGCTCCATCATACGGTGTTTATATATCCCAACTCGTTCGGTATGCCCGTGTGTGTTCTGATGTCATAGATTTTAACGAACGTAATCAATGCATCACTGGGAAATTATTGTGTCAGGGATTTCGATACCATAAATTACTTAAAACTTTTACTAAATTCTTTCATAGATACAAAGATTTGATTAGTAAATTTGGCTGTACCTGTAGAAAACTTATTAAAATGGTATTTCACATCCTAAATTTTACGGTAATATTGTACTTAAAGCGAGGAAATCACTATGTGATCCGTGTAAACTCATCGAACCTTTAAACAAACTTATAAGTAAGGGTTATCGTACCAATATTGTAATTAGATCTCTGAATATAGTTTACATTGGCACTAATATCGATTTTGTCATTAGCAAATTAAAACATAACTAAGTTGTATCTTCTTTTGAGGCGGGATGTTTAGAGACACACACACGTTATTTTTATCTCTTAAGAAGTAGCTCCTCACTATCCTACTACCTGTCGATACATTTATTTTGGCATTGCACAAGTCATGTCTTCTCTGACTGTTCATGACGTTAAAATACTAAATCCCTGGGATGTGTTTTAGTTGATTTTAGTCTCTGATGCATGATTTTTATCATTAATTGTTTTGGCTTTTAACTAGCTGTCAGTAACTGCGAGTACTCTCAAATCGTACTTTCTTTTAATTCGACCTGTTGATACTATTTTTAATACTTTTTTGTTATTTTATATTAATATGGATCCCAGCTTTGATTATTTGGAATATCTACTAATTTTCACTTCTTCATACTACATTTTATGAACATCAAGATTATTCTCCTTTAATCTGTACAGGGAAGTTTTATTGTTGATATTTACCCCTTATGTATCTAGTGTTAAATTAGGTATTTATATGACAGACCTTTCTTGGTATTCCTAATTATTGGAAGATTTTATATAGACAGAAAAAGTATACCTAAAACGACAAAGTTATTTTTCATTTACCTGTATATATTATGAAAACCGGTTTTTTCAAAAGTGATTATTTTCTAAGGGTTTAATATTTCGCGGTGGTGTATTGCCATGGCTTTATTTGGACTTGTTTGTTTGCTTTTTGGCCTTGAATGTTTGTCCCTAATATTTTATTAACTATGTATTTACTTTCAGGTATCACAGATCGAATTTATTCGTTCATAGTGTGTTAATTTACGTTTTTGATTGAGTTAAGCCTTCCAATTGATGTTTTATCGTGTGTTTTTCGATGTTGTGATGTTATACTATTGTTTCAGAAAAAGGGAGAAGGTTTGGTACCATTAAAACGTTTAATCCCGCTGCAAATGTTTGCACCTGTCCTAAGTCAGGAATCTGATGTACAGTAGTTGTCGTTTGTTTATGTAATTTATACGTGTTTCTCGTTTCTCGTTTTTTATATAGACTAGACCGTTGGTTTTACCGTTTGAATGGTTTTACACTAGTACTTTTGGGGCCCTTTATAGCTTGTTGTTCGGTGTAAGCCAAGGCTCCGTGTTGAAGGCCGTACATTGACCTATAATGGTTTACTTTTATAAATTGTTATTTGGATGGAGAGTTGTCTCATTGGCACTCACACCACATCTTCCTATATCTATTTATGTCATGTCGAGGCAAATTAAAGTTCATTACTCTGTATAGAATAAATTATGCTCATTGTTGAAGGCCGTACGGTGACCTATAATTACGTAAATCCACGTTATTTGGACTCTGGTTGATTGTTGTTTCAATGGCAATCATACCTCATCTCCTTATTATATATAACGTGAATGTATTCCCATTGCATTAGTTTTGAAAGTTTATTCACCTACTTTTATTTAAGAAACAAACATGTGTTTATTTTGTAGTTGTATCCTTATTGACTATATAGTTCCGGAAATTTTATTTTGAACCCATACTGAATTTAAAAAATGAGAGTTTGAACCGACCTCACGACCTAAGATTCTGTAATGAGAGGTACCGAAATTGCATGCGTGCTTAACTTCACATGCGTAAAAATCGAACAAAGATGTTTTGTTTATTTCTCTACATTTTTAGAACAATTTGACAATATCCCATGCTTACTATACCTTTTGTAAGAAATGGATGCCCGTGACATATTTTAAGTTCTCATTTTTAAAAGTTGACAGTTTACAGATGTCGCATTCGACGACGTTTCCGTAAATTTTACCTTAATTCACTGGATACTTCGACCGATAAGGTTGTATGTATTGAATCAATATTTTTAGATAGGGTCTACGGAACCCTTTGGAAAATTGCTTTTTCATTACTTTCCCGGAATGTACATTTTACTACATTTATTTTATGGATGGTCATTTCTTTTCTCCGTAGTGCATGTTAAGAATCCTTGCAACCACTCTTTGATGGGTCCGTAGGTGGCCTGTTGCAAGGCTAAATTTATATTCTTGTCTAATATACTCTCATTTTCCAACTTCCATCACGATCAACCTAAATCACATGACTTACTTATTGTATTCATTGTGAATTTGTTTTTGTCCTAAACATGCATGACATAATTGCCACTGGACGTAAAACAAAAAAATCAATCCATATTCCGAAATCATTTCTAGTTTTCTTCTAAATCTTCTCCAAGCTATTAAGGAGTGATGATTGAAAGACCTCCCATAAACTGAAGATTTTTATTTATGTGTGGTGACGGATTGGGTAGAGTCCCTTTCATGACAGCAGTGGTGTCACACATTCTGATATCGGAAACGTTTCCATATTCATATCTAAGATCAGATTAGGTTATTTCGCACTGATTTAGAAAAGACGAAAACCTGAGTGTTATATGTGTTACCTTTCCGGGAAAACGAGTGAAACAACTTGAAATAAAAGATCTTTCAGACACACAGATAGTCTTGATTACAGAATAATTAATATAATTGAATAGAGGTAAGTATACGAATGTTTGAATCGGGGACTTTTGCACATCCCACTACTAGACCAACTGAATTCACCAACAAAGCTAAATAATGTAAGAGGAGAACGGGAATTGTATTTTCGAATACGTTCAAGGAAACCAGAGATTACTATTAATGTGTTAAACATCAATAAAATAAAAATTGACTGCTGCTAATATTTATTTTACAAAATAACTGACAAAGTAAATAAAAACTACCTCTTACAATGGAATGCTGTTCACTAATTGATTAACCATGGTGTCCTAACATTTAAAGAAAGTGCATGAATAATTGTAGTGATCTTACCAAACAATAACTGATCCTAAAGGTAACATTAGAAAAATGCAATGTATACACGCCGCATTTTCGCGCCTGTCCCAAGTTAGGAACCACTAGCCTTTGTTAGACTTGTGTGTTTTAAAATTTTGGTTCATTTGTATGTTTCGGAGATTAGTGTGGCGTCCATTTTGTTGAACTAGTATACACTGTTGTTAAGGGGCCAGCTGAAGTCCACCTCCGGGCACGGATTTTCTCGCTGCGTTGAAGACCCATTGGTGGCCTTGGCTGTTTTCTGCTCTTTGTTCGGATTGTAGTCTCTTTGACACTTTCCCCGTTTCCATTCTTTATTGTATTAAACATTTCAAACTCCGGACATTGATCGATATCGTCCTAGAACTACTTTCTCATACCTTTTTGCAGATATAAAAATAAACAGATACAAACAATAGGCTCTTAAGGATGTTCGCTCTTCTTGTTTTTAATTTTTGCCAGATATTCGGAATCCTCTGGTTTTATCGATGTAGTGTTATTAAAAAAAATTGCACACTAACCCCTACTTTTCTTTTCATAATATTATTACATGAAGTTTTAAAAGCCATCATTGAAAATCTTATAAAATCCTTGTTATTTTTCATAGTTTTTTGAAGAAAAAAGGTGCCAATGTTAATTGTATGAAAAGTCTAGAGAGAATCACTTCCCGCCAAATTTCCAATGGCTTATATCTCGAAAACAAGCACATGGACCCTTAACTATTATCTGCTTTTTAAGTTCCTTTATGTAAATACTATCAATTTATTACAGTCTTTTAAAATGCTCGTTATTTTGAAACAGAGTAGCGAACATCCTTAAGAAGTATAACACTAGAAATACGTGTAATTCTCCATGTAGCCAAGTTGATAATAAAAATTGTGTCCCATAAAATGGAATGCGTTAAATTTAAAAAGATAGTAAGCCCAATTAAATTCCTAGATTATTGAATTTCAAATGGTTATAAAACTTATAACATTGCCATATATAGACAGATCAGAAGTCTATAAAATTATAACTTGAGGCGTGTTGATTTAAGAAATAGAACCAAATAACTAAAGCACACACATAGGGATTATTAAACAAGGCAGAATGATAATACACATATCTTCTTCTACATATGGATGCTACCAAGTGAATAAAACAATGAGTAACAATTATAACTACTGAAGTTATCTAGGGAGGATCACACAGGAAGACGAGTTTTCTTACAGCTTGGAAGTTCATGGAAGGTCTGGTATGGATTCTGGCTAGTTTTGACTTGAACAGGGAATCTGAAATGTAAAAATAAAATTGTACTAGATTTTTTCTGGTGAGTTTTAAAGCAGAATCGGTAAGTACTTGCAAATTAATTCCCCGTAAAATCTTCTTTAAACTATAAAATCTATTCACTTTTTTCTAAATACCTCATTGTTTCCTCCAATGGGAACATTTTACTTCTGAACTAAAATGTTGAAACTGTTTTGACAGACTTATGAGGAAAAATGACTGAGATCGACACTACCTAAGTTTAACGATCACCATCACAAATTGGTTGACCGGTACGTTATATCTGCTTCTCAATACACTAGCGACATGTTTTCACAGTTGTGTACTAAATATCATGTCTCAATACACTAACGACATGTTTTACAGTTGTGTACGATATATCTGTACCTCAATACACTAGAGACATGTTTTCACAGTTGTGCACGATATATCGGAGTCTCAATTTAATACACTAGCGATCTGTGTCTCAATACACTAGCAAGATGTTTTCACAGTTGTGTATAAAATATCTGTGTCTCAATACACTAGCGACATGTTTTCACAGTTGTGAACGATGTATTTGTACCTCAATACACTACCGACATGTTTTCACAGTTGTGTATTTTTACATACCCAAATTGTTGTCTATGTATTATACAGAAATTTCCAGGTAGTTGAAAATAAAAAGTACAAAATTATCGGGCATGGTGTATGAATCACAGGGACTCGGTTAGTAGATTAAAATTTTGTTAATCAATGTTTTTAATTTTTTTTAGTATTTCCTGTCTATTTGTATTACTTTATTAACGTATTTGACGTTGACATCACTATTTCTTTGTTTTCTAGCAATGTGCAGTTTACTATCCATATCCGTATACTGAAAAATCCTAAAGGGATCTAAGTCGCCATCTTGAATTGCCTTCCGTACTTTAGATAAAAATAATTAAAATATTAATAAATTACTAATTACCTTACAAAGGCACTCATTTTCTTCCTAAATTATTCTTCTATCACATGCATATTTTGATTTTGGATCAACAGAACCCTTACGCAACTTCAGTTGCATTCAGGTCAGAATATTCAAATTTCCCGGCGAAAGCAACGTAACTGGCAAACATGTCGTTTTCAGTAAGATAGACGAAATGGGAGATAACTCTTGTCATTCGGAAACTTTCGGGTTGATGCATTTACTACAACGATAACTCCTCATAGACTGACGAGTGCTGTCCCCTAATTTGATGATCAGATTTGAGACAGATTTACACGCCAAGAATCCTTCATAAAATTAAATATCAAACGAAAATTTCCTCGAACAGTCATTGTATGTGTTGTTTCAATATCAGATTATTCTCCTATCCTTCCGCCCATTGAAAATATCAAATGATTGTCCCCAAACTATCGGGTTTTTTTTCTCAAAGGAATGTGACTTTCTGTCAGACATCGTCCTGATATTTTTCACATCAAGGATTTATGTAGTACAACAATGTATATAATTAGAGGCGGATTTATGGGGACAAGGGCCTCTAATGGAGCTTCATACATGCATGTATGATAAATGCATAGACTTTTCAAAGTATTAATCCAAAAGTTAGCCTACCAACTTGCCCCCTTTTTAAATCCTGGTACTGTTACTGAACCTGGTAAATCCCGTTGAACACGTCAATATTTTTATATTTTTTAGTAACTACTTCATTTTATTGATGTGTCTACCAAAAAGTCAGTGATTTATGTTACCCCGTTTGCAGAAAGGTTCTATTCGTTATTAAATTTGCGCTCAATATTTATGTCAGGGGACAGCACTCGTCAGTCTATGAGGAGTTATCGTTGTAGTAAATGCATCAACCCGAAAGTTTCCGAATGACAAGAGTTATCTCCCATTTCGTCTATCTTACTGAAAACGACATGTTTGCCAGTTACGTTGCTTTCGCCGGGAAATTTGAATATTCTGACCTGAATGCAACTGAAGTTGCGTAAGGGTTCTGTTGATCCAAAAATCAAAATATGCATGTGATAGAAGAATAATTTAGGAAGAAAATGAGTGCCTTTGTAAGGTAATTAGTAATTTATTAATATTTTAATTATTTTTATCTAAAGTACGGAAGGCAATTCAAGATGGCGACTTAGATCCCTTTAGGATTTTTCAGTATACGGATATGGATAGTAAACTGCACATTGCTAGAAAACAAAGAAATAGTGATGTCAACGTCAAATACGTTAATAAAGTAATACAAATAGACAGGAAATACTAAAAAAATTAAAAACATTGATTAACAAAATTTTAATCTGCTAACCGAGTCCCTGTGGTATGAATTGAAAACTGAGCTATTTTTTTTATGCATTTTCATCTACACAGATACAGAAATGTATTAACTGAATGTTATTGAAAGCAATCATTGTACGTTCGACAATAGTTCTATCTACAAAAGGAAAAAAAGATCTCAATATCTAAAAAAAAAAAAAAAATAAAAAATTATTGGATTTAGTTAAGAATTTATTGTAGGGTTCACTTAAGAAAAGTATCCCCTTTCTTAAGGATTTGATTTTGAAGGCAGTTTTCTAAAATTTATTCAGTAATTGCGATGTATAAATTTTGACATATTGTATGGGCAATTATCAAGACTGTTTGTAGACCACTAGATTGTACTGTTCTATTTGTGTCGTTCGATTGCTGTCTTATTTCAAGCAAACCTCAAATTTCGCCGCGATATAGCCTTTCAGCGCAGATGCGGCGTAAAGCCAACCAACCAAAATCTCCATTTAGTAATATCAACAACAGAAAAGTAGTTTTACCAAAAAAACACATGTACCCCAGAAGATCACAGTACAAAACGTAGGCACATATTCACCTGCTTCTCACAAACGCATTTTCTTTGAGTATGACATGTTCTGTAAATTAACCCGTTTCCTGCAGGTTCATATGCCACACAGTCTGAATTAACACCATTGCTATCTGAAAAATATGATTGATTTAAGTGATGTGATGTATCGCGTAGTGTAAGAACGAAGTGTAATTAACCACTATGGTGGCACGGGATTAAAAAAAAAAAAAAAAAAAAAGAGTGGAGTGGAGGATTGAAATGTATCAAAGGTTTTCAAATTCACGCAGCAATAATGATAACGTTATTGACATTTTGCGAATAAGGGTGCTAATTTTTAATCCCCTGCTACTGTATCGTATGTCCCTAATTATATCGTAAAATGTTGAGCTGACCATCCCTTTTTCTACAATGGGGAAATTTGTAACCTGCCTCACTCCAGATATGATAATTATCTAACAATTACCAGAAACTTCGGACTATGTTGAATATAAAGTTAAATAAAGGGGGCACCTTTTAGACCCCCAACCACCCATAATATAAAATATTCACTTTATAACTTAAGCTTCTTACAAAATTCTAAAGAAAATGCTACCACCCACAATTTATCGCTTTGAGAGCCTCTCGTCCCCCATGTATTTAAATCTAGAACAGCCCTAACTAATTTGCTGATCCAGATAAAAGCTATTCCAACAAAATGGATACGTGAGGATAGGAAGGGACGTAAATATCCCCCCTCGACCAACAACATACTTTAAGTAATTTGTTGTTACCATACAATTAATCCACATTCACAAAAGATGGAAGATACAATGAAATTCTTAATATCTTTATTTTTCAAATGTTCAAATCCGGACAATAAGATAAATTAAACGGCAATAATATTCGTGTACAACATCTTCATCGTTTTCAATATCAATTAAAACGGATTATATAGTTGTACTAGTAATTTAAATAGTATTTAGGATCAAGGGCTCCGGTTAGCTTACAGTATTAAGTAATTTACGAAAGATCAAAAGAGGGACGAAAGATACCAGAGGGAGAGTCAAACTCATAGATCGAAAACAAACTGACAACGCCATGGCCAAAAATAAAAAGACAAACAGACAAATAATAGTACAGATGACACAACATAGAAAACCAAAGACTAAGCAACACGAACCCCACCAAAAACTGGGGTGATCTCAGGTGCTCCGGAAGGGTAAGCAGATCCTGCTCCACATGTGGCACCCGTCGTGTTGCTTATGTTATTACAAATCCGGTAAATAGTCTAATTCGGTAGGTCACATTCGTGAAAAGGGCACTGCCCCGTATTGTTAACCTTACGATGTTATCTATCTGTATTGTGTACATTTGAAAGAAAATTGCTCACCATTCCATCTTAGCGCAACAAGCACAGCATCTATATCAACATGAATACATATCTCTAAATTCATGTTTGTTCCTATTTTAGAATGTTTTCCAATTTGACGTTGGAGAGAATATTTATTTCTAATAATCGAACTTTCGTAAAATTATTTGTGTACACGGTTGATGATATTCCTCAACGTATGTTACTTCCCCTTATACATTTGCCTCCCTTTTATCTATAACTACACACCTTTTCTTAGACTAATTGATAGCTAATGACTCACCAGCTGTAAGAGATAATGCACTTAAAGATCCAAGTTCGAAGGTAGGTGCGTTTTCAGCAGTCTGATCTGAGGCACCAGTCCAAAATCTGTCAGCTACAACGTGAACAGTAAGTAAGTAATTTTTATTGATATAAAGCCCAAACATTGACCATCATCAATACATGATATTTGTTTTAGATTTCCATCGTCTTTTTGTAATGGTTAAACCAATCCTCGAATATAACAGTATACTTTTTTCTAAATGTTAATTACTTATCTACTGTTTACATCTTCAAGAAAACTTTTAGTGTCATAAAGTTGCCGCTTTGTTAGAATTCGGGATCATGTATAGTTGCAGCATTTTTATGATGCTGGGTCGCATATAGTTGCCGCTTTGGTAGAAATGATGGTTGCATATAGTTAACGCGTAGTTTGGAAAAGAAGAATCACAAGTCGAAAAACCCAAATACAGAATTAATTTGATTTTATAGTAGTATCTTTTTACAAGCTTTTGGAATTTTAAAGTTTACATTGTCTTCAAATATTTGTTTTTTTCTGGCCTATTATCTGTTTTTTTTTCGAGCCCCAATGCTGAATTTGATGCAGACGAGACGCGAATTCAGCGTGTCAAATTATATGTCTAATGGGCGGAAGATGTTTAACAGATTCATTTTGCTTACATTGATAAAAAGTATTACAACATTTTTACAATATCGGGATATTTCTAGCATTATAGTTGACTAGTTCTTGACTGAAGATTCATTATTTTTTTTCAGTCAGTAATTAAAACATTTTCACAAATAGTATCGCATAACATGACCATATAAATTTAGCTCTAATATTCTTATGATTCAGATTGCTTCATATTCCTTAGTTTACCAAGCCATATTACATATGCAATGGAAATATATTATCATGATGATTTTTGAGAGCAAATAGGCTAAATGCGAAAGACATGCAGAGCAGAAAATAAAAACTAGATGTATCGGTACGACACGTATGGTCCCGCTGTCACAAAAAGCATTAAGCCATCTGTAGGAGTGGAAACTTGATGCAAATAACATGCCTTAGGTTACCAGCAAAAGGTTTTTGAATAATGCGTGTATTATATGCTGCTACAAAGAAAGCTAGCACCTCTTTGGGATTCGAGTCGGTTTAGTTACAAAATCAGAGTCAAACTTAATTACAGATGCTTTAATCTCATATACGCGTTCGGAGGAATACAAATCAAGGTAAACGAAAAAAAAAAAAAAATGAAGGAATCGCTTGAACACCGAAGAGCGAAACCAGGAACGTTGTCTATAGATCTACGACCATGACAACATATGAGCCCTCTCATGGGGTTTTGATTATGTGATTACTTTGCCGTTTTTTTTTTCAGTGATTATTTGATTACAAGACCAAATATTTAAAACAATATTTCAAAACAACATAAAAATATAAAAGATTGACTTGGGGTAAAAATCCCTGCCCCGCCCCAAATAATCAAATTGTTGCTCCCTTATGAACAATAGAGCTTGAAGATGTTGAATGAGGAGGAAGATGACACAATTATTCCTACATCAGAATTGTACACAACTATTCATCCACCAGCAAAAGATGCAGGTGATACTGTGTCAACCGAGGAGATGGAGAAGCTTCCTTAAAACAATTATAGAAGAAGTAAACGAGCAAGACATGCCAGAGAAGACTTCATTTTCAACTTTTGCAGATTTTATTTGTTATTAAATATTTTACATTTAAGTTTTTATATAATGATTACCAAGCTTTTAGTTTATGATTATTTGATTACTAAAGAACATTAATTTCTGATTACCAAAGCAAAAAAATTAATGATTATGTGATTATATTGGTCAAATATAGGTGATTATGTGATTCCACCCCCCCCCCCACAACCATCACCACCACCACCAAAGAGGGGCCTCACATGTCGCTAGTGTCAATTTCAGTCGTGTTTTCTCATAGTCCTTCTAGAGCAGTTTTCGTATCAGGAGCACAGTCAAGTATTCAGTAAAGGTTTCAGGTCACTTCATGAGCTCTGAACCTGCTTACTCATACAATTATTTATAATATATAATTAGTTTCTAGAGCAATTTCACTTTGCCTTTGATGACAATTGTCCGTTATCGTCCATTTTACAATAACAGCAGTTTGTTATTTTTCCTGACTTTTGACGATTACTATTAAGTATGACTTTAAAACCATATGACATGGCGATGCATGCATGGCGGGAGTTGCTCTCTCTCTCTGTCTTACCTTGTAGGGTTTTTCAGTTCTCATTGTATGACATGTTTATTTATTTATATCTTGAGTTATGACGCTTGCCACTAGTGGACCTGCTTCCCGTCCGGAGCACATGAAATAACCCCCAATTTCTGATGGGGTTCGTGTTGCTCAGTCTTTAGTGTTTCATGTAGTGGTTTGTTGAGCCTGTTGTTCAGGGGTTGTCGTTGATTCATGCCTATCATAATTGTTTTCGAAAATTGTTTAATTATGAATAAGTCCGTTAGTTTTCTCGTTTGAATAGTTCGCATTTTGTCATGTATGTGTCTTTTATAGCTGACTATACGTTATGAATTTCGCTCACTTTTGAAGGCTGTAAGGTGACATTTAAACTCTTGTGGATAGTCTTATTTTTATATTGTTTGTCTTTTCGTCGTAATATTATTTTTCTTTTCATGGCGTTGTTAGTTTTTCTTTGATTTAAGAGTGTCTCCTTGGTATATAACGCCTCTTTAATGATATGTAAATAATAAAAATATGATTCCATATAATTAGCCTGTTTGATATATGCATTTATCTTACCTTCTATATATTTCTAGGAATATGATTGGTTAAAATCGACCGTGTGGAGACCCTGTATATTTAATATGGGCCGGGCTAGTAGGCGTGGTTTATTTCAATACACGGTTAGTAGTGGTGTTACGTCCCTTTATAAAAACAACACGGCGTTGAAGAAAAATCTAAAACGTTTCGCACGGACAACAAATGAAGAAACCGATGATGAACGATTGAAAATAAATGCAGAAAACACTTTAAAAGCTAACAAATTGTTATTGTTGGCATTTGTTTTTATATAGAACAATGGAAGTAGGTTCTTTATACTGAAGACTTGATCACTTTGATAGTCAACTAGTCTAAATGCCACATGTTAAGATATTCGGTACGATAAATTCGTTACACAGTGTGCTAGTGACTTAATACGATATATATCGTATTAGATCAATACGATATATATCGTATTAGATCACTAGCACACTGTGTAACTTATAGTATCTTGTATTAGAACATATATCAGAATAGAATCAAGACCAGACGAATGATATGAAACCGTTTTCATATTCTGCAATCAATTAAGATATGCATCAATAACAGTCAAAACAGTGTCTTTACCTCCATCCAGAACTTGACCAACATCAGTAAGCTCTGTTTGAGTATTTGGTTCCCAAAGATACGCGTCTCTTGCTCGACACTCGAACTAAAACGAAATAAGAAATTATTGTTTTATGTAAAACATGATCATTATTTCATTGCGTTCAAATACTAGTATTAAAATTAAAACAACTTCATATAAAATAAGTAAGAAAATACATAAGAATATAAGTTTTTGAATGATATGCTGAACCGAAAACATCAACTATAGAGCATACTCAAAAGATAACAATGGAGAATATTTTTGTATCCATAATCACGAAGTAGGTCTTTTTTATTCTAATATTAGATCGTGATTTAAAATAGAAATCTTATAAATGGTTTCAAAAGTACACTGGCTACAAAAGAAAAACAACAAAAAAAAAACCAAAAAAAAAAAACAATACAATACAATACCACTGCACCGAGCCAACCAGTTTCTGTGTCGCACGTATAATAGCAATTCCCACTACCCGCGGGTATCTCGGTAAAATCTGTAGGGCATGTCGTCATTGGCCAATCACAATTAACTGAAAGAATAATTAGTGTATTGTATTAATTATGATAAAATAAAAAAATGAAAAATATGATAAAATTAAATGAATTTAGAATCACAAAAATTTAACAAAACATTACACAAATTTGGGGTCATTTTACCTATAAACTAACAAAATAAATTTAAAGATAAAAAAGAATTAAACAAAAATATATAGAATTAATTTGTTGAAAGACAGTACACTTCAGTTCCGAGATAGTCGTGTTTGATTTCATTTTACACACAAACATAACGTGACAACGTCAGAAATCTATATGCAGTGTTGGGATCAGTACAACATGGTCTGCATGAAAACGTTAACATATGGACGATGTCACCTTACGGTAGGGTGAGGAAGTCAAACTAGAACAGCATGGTCGATTTTATTCAGGTGGAAATCTAATTAAATCATAACATTTGCTTAATTCGCCTGTGTAAAAATCGAGGCATGTGCTTAAAAACATGTCACGTGATACGACTTTTTCAATCTTCACAATGAAACAACAACTATTCCGGAACTCTCCTACATTGTATTAATTTTGTTAAATTGAATATTATATTTAATGTTCTTTATCAAGCATATATGAAAATGATTACCATCACAAAACATTCCGTCGAAATTAGACACACACGTGCAGACCGGAAGTCCTTGGCTATCGAGGGAACATTGACCGCCGTTTTGACAGGGATTAACCGTACATGCATCAACTAAAGTGCAAAAAAGTAAATGTTTTAAATATATTAGTTAACAGTGATAAATTTCAAAATAACATAACTACCATAAAATAAAATGATAAAATGACTTGTTATAACTTCAAACATATCCACTACATTGTAAATAAAATGATAAAATGACTTGTTATAACTTCAAACATATCCACTACATTGTAAATAAAATGATAAAATGACTTGTTATAACTTCAAATATATCCACTTCATTGTAAATAAAATGATAAAATGACTTGTTATAACTTCATACATATCCACTACATTGTAAATGAAATGATAAAATGACTTGTTATAACTTCAAACATATCCACTACATTGTAAATAAAATGATAAAATGACTTGTTATAACTTCATACATATCCGCTACATTGTAAATAAAATGATAAAATGACTTGTTATAACTTCAAACATATCCGCTACATTGTAAATAAAATGATAAAATGACTTGTTATAACTTCAAACATATCCACTACATTGTAAATAAAATGATAAAATGACTTGTTATAACTTCATACATATCCACTACATTGTAAATAAAATGATAAAAGGATTATAACTTCAAACATATCCACTACATTGTAAATAAAATGATAAAATGACTTGTTATAACTTCAAACATATCCACTACATTGTAAATAAAATGATAAAATGACTTGTTATAACTTCAAACATATCCACTACATTGTAAATAAAATGATAAAATGACTTGTTATAACTTCAAACATATCCACTACATTGTAAATAAAATGATAAAATGACTTGTTATAACTTCATATAACTTCAAACATATCCACTACATTGTAAATAAAATGATAAAATGACTTGTTATAACTTCATACATATCCACTACATTGTAAATAAAATGATAAAATGACTTGTTATAACTTCAAACATATCCGCTACATTGTAAATAAAATGATAAAATGACTTGTTATAACTTCAAACATATCCACTACATTGTAAATCCACTCCGCTTGGACTACTGTCAAGTCTTGCGTGCAGTCATAATTGCGATGTTTGAAGATAGACAAACAAGCGAGATTAACTATTGCGATTTCAGGAAATTCTGCATACAGCTATATATATATCAGATAGAATGAGCGTTTTTATTATTGCGACACATTAAAGTATGTTGAATAGTTGGTTCATTGGTAATAACACAAAAAAAATTTAGTATATATATATAATATATAACAAATAGCCTTCGTCAGACGAAGGCTATTTGTTAAGCCGAAATATTTGTCAACACGATTTTATAACATCATCTTCGTAGATTACCATCTTATATTAGTACCGTTGTGCAAATCTTTAGACTTTTATAATTTTTTCCTTATCTGTGCAGTATCGTTTATTCTAGACGATCCGGTACATATTAAATTTGCTGGTTGGTCCTTTTTATAGACTTCTATATATATTTATATATATCCAACGCAATCATAGGTTTGAACGTTGTTTTCAATTTAGACTTGTTTATATTTATATATCTATATATATATATATATATATATCTATATATATTTATATATTAAATACTATAAGCTACCTTTACTGTGAAATAAACTGTTCCACTGTCAGTATTTCATCTGTCCAAAAGTAGCTGTGCATGTGTTCAAAAAACATATCGGTTCGATAAATATCGTCTATAGTTTTTCAACTGTTTTAATTCAAGCGCCACTGATGAGTCTTACTTCTTGATTTCAAACGAGAAACCTGGTATCTATGAAAAGATCCGTTTTTTGTACCAATTTTGAAACGAAACGACATATATGAAATGTCTATTTAAATGGAACATGCTGCTATATACTTCAATAATCTATAACCAGAAAGCATTAAGATGTTTTGTAACATATAAAATGCCCAATATATAACTACTTGTTAATAGAATAACTGTTTTAAATTCAAACCTAATACGTCGCATTGATCTCCTGTATATCCATCATCACAACAGCAACTGGCACTTCCATCACTATTTATTGAACACGTGCTTTTTTGTGGACATGGGTTGGCGTCTGCTTCGCATGGGTTGTCTAATAAGACAATTCATTATAGTTAATATATTTTTTTTCCTAATCTATCTATCGCCACTTTTAGACATTTGCGGAAACTGTTATACACCTACGATTAGGATTAAAACTACACGTACAGGTATCATTTAAATCTTGGGTCGTTTCAAAGTGTAAATATAAACCGCCGGTTCAAAACAGAGACCTAACTCCTGTGATATTTTCTATAGTTGAACAACGTGATTTCAAAGAAATATCGGTAAAAAAAATGGCATCTTGGCGGCTTGAGGTGGAATCAGCACAACTCGAACCACAGGAAAATTGGACTAAGACAACTCGGCCAAATTAAAGACAACTCTGACTAATTTTAAAGACAGCTCGGACCATTTTGAAAGACAACTCGGACCAGTTTGAAACACTCGCCAGATTAGTGGCTCTTCGTGGTTTTTACGTTTAATATGATTTTTGTTTGTTTTTGTCTAGATTTTTTTCTTCTCAGTTTCCCCTAACTGACCATCTTAGCTTGCTGTGAAAACCTATAAATTGTTTTATGACGGCCTAACGAGATCAATTAGAAAAATAAAACAACAAATATCTTTCAATGCAATGAAAATATAAAGCAGATATATATTCGTCTTTACATATACGGGCCCGTGTTGTAATAAGTGATCCTAGAAATCTTTCAAGGTGGTTGAAATGCCTTTTACCGTCAGGCGCCAAATGGTAATTTTCGAGTATCGTTAGCGTCAACTTGATTCAATTTATGTTGTGGTTTGTCAAATTATCCTTATTTGTCGTCATGGAGAAATGAACTCTATGTTGCTTTATGGAGTTTTTGTGGACTTTCGTTTGTATTTTCGTCGTTTTTCTTTTGACCATGATTTCGTTTAAATATTCTTAAAGCACTCAGGTTGTCTTTTAAAGTACACGGATGTCTGTGAACCCAATTTTAGAATTAATGCAAGACAAACAATATTTTTAAACGATGAGTTTTTTTTTTTATATTTCTTTAGAAAAAAGTGGTTAAATGTTATCAAATAAAATTATATTACATCATTCTTGAATTAAATGCTCTTTGCCTGTATAGACATTTGAATGCACACGAATATTAATTGGATCCGAACCTGAATCAAACACATGACACTTCATTTATAAAGAGATATTTTTATATTTCATTAGGAATAAATTATAAGCTGATATTTTAAAAATATCGCCAGCACGATATGTACTACATTTATCGTTAACGTCACAAACAGTAGGTAAATACCGTTTACATTAATTAGCAAGATTTAAACGTTATTGTTGAAAAACTATTTAAGTCGGTTAGGGAGAAGTTGCAGATACAAAAGTGTAATCGTATAAAAGACTCCCAATTACTACATACCGCACGCTTTTTTTTTAAAGCGGGTGGAAATATAAATACGGAAAAATAAATAAATGATAAGTGAATTTCGTGCATTTATTTTATTTTCCCCATTATAGATGAAGAACACAGATTAACCATGGCAGCATAACCTGCTCTGATGCAGAGTCCACCAGATGTTACGGTACACATTTGATTCGTCATCTGATTCTAACCCTGGTAGTACGGGCTTGACCACCGACAAACCAATATTATACAATCAGGGAGGGAAATATCATAGGCAATGATTTACACTTTTGGAATGGGAGAGATGTGTTCACTTGTTTTGCAAGCAAACGATATTCCTTTTACAGGTGAAACTCCTGAAACATTACTTCAAATTGTAGCCGATGTTAATGGTCTCTTCAGACAGAGAACCTGTCGGGATCATAAGCTTTCCCCGGGAAACAGAATTCTTCATTTATGATACGGCTACAATCGTACCCGTCTTATCATATGATTTCTGAAATAGTTGACGTTAGTGTTTCGACTACCAAAGATGAAACACATACATGTATACCTATTTCAAGAAACATATAACCGTCTTATTTATTGGCCTTCTTTGGATGATTGGCAGAACTTACAAAGTGGGCGACCAAACTTCCGTTTGCAGTAGGGCTATCGACGGAAAGTTTGTGGCCGATAACGGAACCACAGGAACAGTATTTCTCAGGACATTTTCACTGCATTCACACTCAAGTTGCAATATTGAACTAAAACAGGATATGTTATGTTGAGTATGGATTTCTTTGGCATCAGCAATATATATTGATGAGAAATATAGGACAAGAATTACCTTTCCAACTGAGCTGTTTTTGCTAGGCGATAACATATATCCTAACAGATATCCTAACGGATATCCAGTATTGACACCTTACATAAGGCAAACCCCAGAATATGCAGAGGAAGTGTAGAGAATTAAATACATATTACACATATAGATTAGAGGTTGAACACGCCATCAGAGAATTAAAAAAACAAAAGTTTTGGGGACTTTGTGGCGATTCACATCTGTTGTGACCATAAGTTTCTGCATTTGTGTTTCGTCGTGAGGACTTATTTACTTGATAAAATAAATAACATTTCATTTTACTATGTATCGCAATTGGGGTTATTTTTTTTTTTTTTTTATTTTTTATTTTGAGAGGACTCCTAGTTTTTTGTTAACTGTAATCGTAATTTTAACTGTAATCCTGGGTATATACCTAGTTTCCGTAAATGTCTTTTATGCGCATACTATCACTACTGACAATCAATTACTAGTAGTATGCGAACTAACTTTTATTTTCGTGTTTTCATTAAATAGGAAAATTCACTTTTACTTTCATAATGTTATAAAAGCGGACCATATATTATTTTTTTTTAGATTTGAACGCTAGACAACCATGTATATTTTGAATAAACATACCGTCACAATGGGCACCTGTCCACTCGTTCATGCAATTACATTGAGGGGTCAAATCTATCATATCGACCAAAACGCAGATACCTTCATGTGCACAGTAAAAGTTTAAACATGGATCTGGAAAGACAAAGTTTATCATCAAATAAATAAATAAATTGATAATTACAAAAAATGTGATCTATGGTTTTTATTTCTTCTCCTTCTCATTTATTCTCGTCAAGAAAGATGTTTGAACCGCTGATCGGCTGTTCCCGTAATCATTCGCATGCTTTATGTTTATGTTTTCTTGTACATTGTTTCCTAATAAAGATACATTTGATTCGCATATTCATTCGTGACAAAGAGACTTCAATTTCCCTATAATTTATTCATAAAAAAACGACACCTTCATTACCTTTTTCATATTGGCAATGACCTACATCTGAAAAACTTCACATTTAGATATATAAAACGTCTAAGCGTTATTATAGGGGCGTCTTTGATGTTAAACGATGATTATTTAATCTAAACATTTTATAACTTACGTGGTATGCATTGGTAATCCAACCAGAGTTGAATATCATTGCTGGACTTTGACCATGACCTTGCTTCAAGCTCTTCCTCGTTTATACAATCATCCTCATCAAAAAGGTCACTGACTGTAAATTCACATGTTTGTTTCCCATTACATTCGCCCTCCACTTTCACTAAGGACTGTGGGTCGCTACATAGGTCTTTTCCAGATTTGCCGCCTTTACTTCCTTTTCCATGGTAACGATTTTTTCTCGGTTTACGAGGTTTTGCTTGACTACCATAGTTCGCATTAACCACTCTGATAACTTCCCCTTCGCCACAAGTAATTGTGACCACCTCATCATCGTCGAATACGTCATTTTCTGAAGATAATTATGATAATAAAGATTGCCATACCTTTAATTTTTAACCACAATAGTAATGACAACTACTACAAAGTAGAAAATTCAAAAAGGGAAAGTCCATTAAAACTAACAAAATCAAACGCTACTAATCAATGGAACAAATAGAATACAACTGCCATATTCCTGATTTGGTACTGGCAAAACATTCATAGATTTGAATAAACATAGGAAAAGAAATGAGATTTTAGGATAAATCTCTTAGTGATAATCGATGCAAATTATTGAAACCCTAAGGTTCTTAGTAGCATACCCGCTTGTCTATTTATAATATGTAAGTTATCAGGAACAATTAATTAATGCATGAAGAACATAACCTTAAAACTTTAAAAATGTTCCTTTGTTTACATTGATTATATGTTGACGTCAAATATGAAATGTATGATTGCATGTTCAGCATTGGGAACCTTTCCGAATTTCAGTTTTCAAAAGAAATTGTTTAAGCACCTGCAGTCTAGGATACATATTGTTCTGATAAGTAATAACGAGTTTTGTGAAGAAAGGTGTAAACACGCCAAAGTGTCTATTATGTAGATTTTAAAAATATTAAATAACTCCTGAACACAAGATCAACGATACCTATGCATTAATTTAGTTTCTTTGTTTATATTGATAATAATGCCATATATATGTATATAAAAGGCATGACCAACTGCTGGAACACTTCCTTATATCATTATAAACATAAGAAGATCTGGTATGAATATCAAAGAGACAACTGTCCACTGGAAACCCAATTAATGACATAAAAGCTAGCAAGTGTAGGTCACACTACGGCTCTTTTAACAATGAGCAAAACCCATGACGTTTTCAACACGAGTGTGCGATAAATAAGATTTTGTATTTAAACCGAGTTATTTATTAATGGTACAGGCGTAAACCATGAAGCCATTTACTTGTATAACTCATTATTTTAAAATTATTTATATTGTGAGTAATACTATTGGAAATTATCATTTTTTATGAAATTTTGTAATAAGTTAAGTTACTTATAGGGACTTCGTCCTCTTTTATTGATGATATCTGTGTCATCTTAAGCGATAAATGCTAATCAACTAAAATGTAAAACCAGATTTCTTTGTCAAGACTTCCATATATACGGAATTACTCCAATTGTGTGTGCGGAGTTTCCCGAATTTTTAAACAAATACAAACAAACATGTGATTTCCTAAAAGGGTTTTATGTCATTTTCAAATATTGTTTTGGCATGAATAAAAAACAAATAAATTATCATTCTTTTTGTCCCATGTAAATCTTTTTTTAGTTCTCATTTCAGTAAAAAAGGCTGATTTTGAAAGTAAGATGGATTAGTCTTAATCTTATCCTTTTATTTTTTTTTTGTTCTTCCGAAAACTTCATTCCGGTCTGTGAAACAGTAAATGATGTATTAATCGAGATATGTATGTACCATCAGATATCGCAGAGAATATTTTAATGATTAGGAATTGGTAGGTAACAATTAAAAAGTTGAAATCATCATATTTGTCATATATTCCAGTTTGAAGTCGTCAAACGCTGTTTATGTACAAACTCAAAAGGTGTGATCACAAATATTATTTAGCATTTGATATTCAATGATAACTTCCTTTCAAATAGCAGCGTGCATACTGTTTCAAATATTTGAAAAAGATTTTGGATAAAAAATTGAAATCAAGATACCATGTTTTGAAGTTAGTATATGGTAGGTACAACACATCGAACACATGTGCTCCAAAAGTTTATGAAACCTAATTATTACTGGAGATCGGATGAGATGAAATCTTTTTCCTAAAGGATTTCTAATAAATATCATACAGAACAATTCAACTGAAATATAAATTATTGTCACATTAACCTATTATGTCTGTTTGAGTTGCGCACCCAATTATGTCATATAACGGAACTATAAACAACTGTCATACAACTCGGTGGTTTAGCTATCTATAGAACCAGGTTTAATCCACCATTTTACACATAAGGAAATGTCTGTACCAAGTCAGAATATGACAGTTGTATTGCATTCGTTTGATGTGTTTGACCTTTGATTTTGCCTTTTGATAAGGGACTTTCTGTTTTGAACTTTCCTTGGAGTTCGGTATTTTTGTTATTTTATTTTTGCAATACAAGCCAAAGAGTTATGATAAAAATTCATCACAGTTATTTGGCTTATAATTTTGTATTCGAGACGCGCGTTTTGGCTGCAAAAGACTCAACAGTGACGCTAGAATAAAAAAAATTGAAAGGCAAAATAAAGTTGGAAGATGAAGAACATTGAGGACCCAAATTTCCGAAAAGTTTTGCCTAATACAGCTATTGTACTTTATATCTTACGTAAACAGTCTTATAATGCGATTGTTCAATACGGGTGCCCAACGACGATTGCCTCATGTGGTGCAGGATCTGCGTATCCTTCCAGAGCACTCGAGATCACCCCGGTTTTTGGCAGGGTCCTTGATGCTCAGTCATTAGTTTTCTACGAAGTGATTATCTAGTTACATCTTTTGCTTGTCTCTTAAGAGTATAGAAAAACAGTATTGATAATTGTATTAACCGACAGTTTGACAAAACATTCGATAGTGTCCGAACGGGAAAGGTAACAACGACTAAAAACATGTTATGCTGACTTGATGCAACAATAACATTATGACTTTTAAAGGTATGTATGGAGTAAAACAATGACACAAATAGCAAAATAATGACACAAACACCTGGAAGACATCAAATGGTAACCAAATTCTAAAGATCAACGCAAGTTCTTAAACAATACATAAGTGTATTTCTTTTAAAACGTTGGTCGCCTTTGGCTATACTTTTTGGTCCTTTCTGGTTTATAGCTCTTCATATTTTAATAAGCTTTGAATTTTCAAATATTTTGGCCTCGAGCATCACTGAAGAGACATTGATTGTCGAAATGCGCATCTGGTGCAGAAAAATTGGTACCTTTTATGTTATTACTACCACTGGGTCGATGCCTCTGCTGGTGGGCTGATAGTCCCCGAGGGTATCACCAGCCCAGTAGCCAGTACTTTGGTACTGGCATGAAAATACGGATTTTGTGTTATTAAAATTTGCTGTTACAAAATTTTGAAAATTATTTAAAGTCAAGGAATGTATCTCCCTCATGCAAAGCTCTGATTTCTTGCCCAGCTTTGGCTATACTTTTTGGTCCTTTCTGGTTTATAGCTCTTCATATTTTTAATAAGCTTTGGATTTTCAAATATTTTGGCCTCGAGCATCACTGAAGAGACATTGATTGTCGAAATGCGCATCTGGTGCAGAAAAATTGGTACCGTTTATGTTATTACTACCACTGGGTCGATGCCTCTGCTGGTGGACTGATAGTCCCCGAGGGTATCACCAGCCCAGTAGCCAGTACTTTGGTACTGGCATGAAAATACGGATTTTGTGTTATTAAAATTTGCTGTTACAAAATTTTGGAAAAATTATTTAAAGTTAAGGAATGTATCTCCCTCATGCAAAGCTCTGATTCCTTGTCCAGCTTTGGCTATACTTTTTGGTCCTTTCTGGTTTATAGCTCTTCATATTTTTAATAAGCTTTGGATTTTCAAATATTTTGGCCTCGAGCATCACTGAAGAGACATTGATTGTCTAAATGCGCATCTGGTGCAGAAAAATTGGTACCGTTTATGTTATTACTACCACTGGGTCGATGCCTCTGCTGGTGGACTGATAGTCCCCGAGGGTATCACCAGCTCAGTAGCCAGTACTTTGGTACTGGCATGAAAATCTGATTTTGTGTTATTAAAATTTGCTGTTACAAAATTTTGGAAATTATTTAAAGTTAAGAATGTATCTCCCTCATGCAAAGCTCTGATTCCTTGCCCAGCTTTGGCTATACTTTTGGTCCTTTCTGGTTTATAGCTCTTCATATATTTAATAAGCTTTGGATTTTCAAATATTTTGGCCTCGAGCATCACTGAAGAGACATTGATTGTCGAAATGCGCATCTGGTGCAGAAAAATTGGTACCGTTTATGTTATTACTACCACTGGGTCGATGCCTCTGCTGGTGGACTGATAGTCCCCTAGGGAATCACCAGCCCAGTAGCTATGAAAATACGGATTTTGTGTTATTACAATTTGCTGTTACAAAATTTTGGAAATTATTTAAAGTTAAGGAATGTATCTTCCTCATGCAAAGCTCTAATTCCTTGCCCAGCTTTGGCTATACTTTTTGGTCCTTTCCGGTTTATAGCTCTTCATATTTTTAATAAGCTTTGGATTTTCAAATATTTTGGCCTCGAGCATCACTGAAGAGACATTGATTGTCGAAATGCGCATCTGGTGCAGAAAAATTGGTACCGTTTATGTTATTACTACCACTGGGTCGATGCCTCTGCTGGTGGACTGATAGTCCCCTAGGGTATCACCAGCCCAGTAGCTATGAAAATACGGATTTTGTGTTATTAAAATTTGCTGTTACAAAATTTTGGAAATTATTTAAAGTTAAGGAATGTATCTCCCTCATGCAAAGCTCTGATTCCTTGCCCAGCTTTGGCTATACTTTTTGGTCCTTTCTGGTTTATAGCTCTTCATATTTTTAATAAGCTTTGGATTTTCAAATATTTTGGCCTCGAGCATCACTGAAGAGACATTGATTGTCGAAATGCGCATCTGGTGCAGAAAAATTGGTACCTTTTATGTTATTACTACCACTGGGTCGATGCCTCTGCTGGTGGGCTGATAGTCCCCGAGGGTATCACCAGCCAGTAGCCAGTACTTTGGTACTGGCATGAAAATACGGATTTTGTGTTATTAAAATTTGCTGTTACAAAATTTTGAAAATTATTTAAAGTCAAGGAATGTATCTCCCTCATGCAAAGCTCTGATTTCTTGCCCAGCTTTGGCTATACTTTTTGGTCCTTTCCGGTTTATAGCTCTTCATATTTTTAATAAGCTTTGGATTTTCAAATATTTTGGCCTCGAGCATCACTGAAGAGACATTGATTGTCGAAATGCGCATCTGGTGCAGAAAAATTGGTACCGTTTATGTTATTACTACCACTGGGTCGATGCCTCTGCTGGTGGACTGATAGTCCCCGAAGGTATCACCAGCCCAGTAACCAGTACTTTGGTACTGGCATGAAAATACGGATTTTGTGTTATTAAAATTTGCTGTTACAAAATTTTGGAAATTATTTCAAGTTAAGGAATGTATCTCCCTCATGCAAAGCTCTGATTCCTTGCCCAGCTTTGGCTATACTTTTTGGTCCTTTCTGGTTTATAGCTCTTCACATTTTTAATAAGCTTTGGATTTCCAAATATTTTGGCCTCGAGCATCACTGAAGAGACATTGATTGTCGAAATGCGCATCTGGTGCAGAAAAATTGGTACCGTTTATGTTATTACTACCACTGGGTCGATGCCTCTGCTGATGGACTGATAGTCCCCGAGGGTATCACCAGCCCAGTAGCCAGTACTTTGGTACTGGCATGAAAAGACGGATTTTGTGTTATTTAAATTTGCTGTTACAAAATTTTGGAAATTATTTAAAGTTAAGAAATGTATCTCCCTCATGCAAAGCTCTGATTCCTTGCCCAGCTTTGGCTATACTTTTTGGTCCTTTCTGGTTTATAGCTCTTCATATTTTTAATAAGCTTTGGATTTTCAAATATTTTGGCCTCGAGCATCACTGAAGAGACATTGATTGTCGAAATGCGCATCTGGTGCAGAAAAATTGGTACCGTTTATGTTATTACTACCACTGGGTCGATGCCTCTGCTGGTGGACTGATAGTCCCCGAGGGTATCACCAGCCAGTAGCCAGTACTTTGGTACTGGCATGAAAATCGGATTTTGTGTTATTAAAATTTGCTGTTACAAAATTTTGGAAATTATTTAAAGTTAAGGAATGTATCTCCCTCATGCAAAGCTCTGATTCCTTGCCCAGCTTTGGCTATACTTTTGGTCCTTTCTGGTTTATAGCTCTTCATATTTTAATAAGCTTTGGATTTTCAAATATTTTGGCCTCGAGCATCACTGAAGAGACATTGATTGTCGAAATGCGCATCTGGTGCAGAAAAATTGGTACCGTTTATGTTATTATGGTATCTGCGATCACTGTCGCGACTTCTAATAGATTAGATGTCCAAACAATTGACTGGAGACAGCAATACAGAGTGATTATTTGTACCATCTATGCAAATTGAAAACATTCAAGTCTTTTGCTATTCTTGATCATCAACATGGCCTCTGATTGATATCCAATGCTTATTTGTACTTTTTGCTCATATTACCTTTACTACCGCTGTCTTTATCATGTTTATGATGTCTTTCCAATAATGATTGTTGTCTTGACACTGGAAAAGAGAAAAAATGTTGATAAATAACTTTGCTGTTTTCAGAAAGTTAAGAAAGAATAAGTGAAGAAAATCCAAGGAAAACTTTGATTAAACTTAATTTCAAAACATATTCCGAAGAAATTAACAGATCATAGTAGTGATATATATATATATAAATAACTAATCGAAGAATTTGAAAATCCAAAATATTCAAAGAGTGCGCACATGTTGTTTGGTCACGAGTTGAATAGTTTTCAATATTTGAATTCCTCGATTAGTTATTCCTTTTATTACATGGACCATGTGGTTTTTAACAGAAATAAAGTTGCAAATACAAGAAACTATATCTTTTCCTACGCATTCCTAAATCATTTTGATGCAACGTCAGCGACAACGTCTTGAAATTACCCATTGTTGTATGACGTCAGAGAGGTGAAATTATCGGTTTTTATTTCACTGGGAAATCACGGTTATTTGTTTTGTTGAAACCAATGTGATAATTATAGTTTTTACAAACGAACGGCATTGATAGCCGTTTCAACATGTTTAATCAATACTAGTATCTTATATCGACGCTTAACAATTCACACCATGACTGCATGACTTTGTACAAATGTTGCAGATTGGTTAATCTTTGGTGGTCTGTATTGACAAGAAGACTAAGACTTGAAGTGACCATCAAATTTTTTTTCAAGGTGTCGGTAGTTCGAGAAATCGAAGTACTAGTAGACAAAATTCGAGTGCCGGAAGTTCAAGAATTTGCAAAATTGTTTGGGTGCGTACCGGGTCGTTTGTAGATTCTTATTTTCCTGGTCGTCAAATAAAGTTTTTTCAAAACTTTGCATTAACTTCATCTATTCCATCGAACTTTAGATAAGAATACTGCAGTGACAGTTACGTCTGCTTCGTATCTTGACTTTCATCTAGAAATTGACAATCAGGATAGGTTGAGAATTTTATTTATGACAAAACAAATGATGTCAAATTTACCATTCTGAACTTATCATTTCTGTTGAGCATTATTCCAACAGCGCAAGCATACGGAGTATATATCTCCAAATAGATACGATATTAGTTACAGTTGTTTTCAATTCGTTTGAAGTGTTTGAGCTTTTGATTTTGCCATTTAATAAAGGACTTTCCGTTTTGAATTTTCTTTGGAGTTCGGTATATTTTTTGTTATTTTACTTTTTACTGATTACAAGATAGTTATTGCATTAAACGTTCTGATGGTAAAGATGGAGTCATTACTTTCTATGTTACTAGTGTTAAGTTATTACTTTTCTTTCTTATAGTAATATATGAATATTACTGTAAAATACATAGTACTTTGAATATTGAAATTGCTTGATAAAACGTTCCTTGATACATTCTTAAAATATTTTATTGTTGCTATTGTCTTTGCGTTACACGTTTTTATTGGACTGATGAGTTGTTATTGCCTCCTTTCTATCTTCTTTTTTCTTTTTATAGTAATATTTGAAGATGACCTTAAAATACAAAGTATTTTAAAGATTGAAATTGCTTGATAAAACTTGCCAAAATACTTTCTGAAAATATTTAGTTCTTGTTATTGTCCTTCCGTCAAATATTTTGATTGGACTGATGAATTGTTATTGTCTCCTTTCTATCTTCTTTTTCTCTTTCCAATAATATCCAAAGATTACTTTAAAAACATAATGATTTGAATATTTAAATTGCTTGCCTTGATATTTTCTAAAAATATTTAATTATTGTTATTATCCTTGTGTTACATATATTGATTAGACTGATGAATTGTTATTACCTTTTTCTATCTTCTCTTTCTTTAAATATATATTATTAACCAACTTACAACAATATGTATAAAATGCTTTGTAAATGGAAAATTTCGACAACTGGTCATTATGAACGGAGAAATTGCTACAGCCAGTCATTACGAAATCTCAGTCATGCATTACGAAATCACACCGTGCATTACGAAATCACAGCCATGCATTATGATCAGATGAAACGGGACATCGATTAAATCAAAATGTCGTTTATTTCTTAAACACAATGCTTAAATAAGTGACAACTTTTAAAAATTTTTTTTTAACTTAACATAATAAAAAAAATTTAAATGATGTTCAGTGTTTTGTAACGTCTTGAAACGGAAATATGTCACAGCCTTTTCGAGTACGACTTTCGATTATTATCACTGTAACAGTTTCATTTCCGTTGATCAATCATTAGAACGCAGACTACTCAAGAGTAAGAATAGTTAAACTGTCTGATTTATTCTTCCCAGCTACTTCATATTTGCTAGATAAAATGAATTGTAATAGCATAAAATTAAGTACTTGGATGAGAAATCAGAAATTACATCTGACAATGTGGACCAAAAAGCCATGCCATCAGCTATGAATTCCTGTATCTTCTTCCCGGTAAGTTTCTTACTCTTAGTTTAATCGAAGAATTAAATCCTTTAAGTAAAAGTGTTATGAGCTGGCTGTTTCTGTAGTGGCCCTGTTATAGATTCGTGGTTAGCTGTATTTGGACCAGAGACTCGAAGTCTGTTCTTGAATGAAGTTGGTTAATAAAAGTATCAATATATGGACTTTTTCATATTGGCCCAGTAACATGCCTTTGGTATAAAAAATGGCCTCTGACAGTTGTAATGGCCCTCGGCGTTGCCTCAGGGCCATTTCAACCATCCTTGGTCACTATTAATACTTCGGGCTTGTTACAGGGCCAATATGAAAAAGTCCATACATTAATACTATAGTAATATATGAAGATGAAGATTACTTTGAATTGCATAGTAATTTGAATATTGAAATTGCTTGATAAAACTTACCTAAATACTTTCTGAAAATATTTATTTATTGTTATTGTCCTTTCGTTAAACATTTTGATTGGATTGATGAATTGTTATTGCATCCTTTCTATCTTCTTTTCCTTTTGTAGTAATATATGGAGATTACATTAAAATAAAAAGTAATTTGAATATTAAAATTGCTTGATTTAACTTACCTAAATACTTCCTGAAAATATTTTGGTTCATACAACTAACGCCACAGACAAAAACAATTACGCATAGTACCTGTAACTTCATAGTTGTAATGATGTACTGTTGTAAACAGATTGTACTGAATGACGATCAATGTGTATTTTGTCGTTATATATCCTGTTTAATAAAGCAACAACTCGCGTGATGGTACTTTTATTGGTTCATCTCATTATGAGTTCAATTAACCAATAATCCACAATTTCTTTGATATATGCAGCTTAAATGGGCGGTATCTATTAGGTGGGTGTTTATCAACAGTCGACCTTCTGTATATTAAAAAAAACCATTTCATATTAACTTTGATTTTATTTATACCAGGACAATTTAATCATAAGAGTACGTTACTTCTTTTTATAGACTTTATTTTTAGGAATATGTTTGGCTGCTTCTATAGAAACCGCATACAGTTATGTCATTTTTTAAAAATTTCCTTAGAATTAACCCATGAATACCACGTGGCCAAAATTGTCAGTCGATTCCTCATAGTATTTTATGCCCTTGAAAGAAAACTTTTTTTGTGGAAATTATAGTAGAAAGACAAAAATTGTAAACTTAAAAAAGTATCGTGAGGACAATATCTACAAATAAGACTTTTAAATGAATAAAAACTATTTATAGGAATAATTGCCCTTGAAAGGCAAATTCAAACAATTTCGTATATTATGTGGAAACTATAGTAGGTAGAGGGAAAATATGATAAAAAAATGATCAGTATGGCAAGATCTACAAATACGTCTGAAATCGTCATTCAATCCCTTATAAAAGTTATTTACAAGACGAGTTTTACTATTTTGTGTTTTCTTTAACTTAATTTGGAATAGAAAAAACTGAAAACAGCATAACATAATCATCTGGACATGATCTGCAGATAAGACAACATGGTCGAAGATGACAATCACATACATTGCTATAGGAGTTATTGGCCTTGAAGGAAGATTTTGTTACAATTTGTGTTTGTTTGCAGAAATTTTGGTAAATAAAGAGAAACTTTGCACAGCAAAACTTATCATCAGGACTAGACCTTTTACTGGTTAAACATGACTGAAATCGTCAGTCGACTCCTTATTGGGATTATTTCCATTAAAAATGAAAACAACACGTTATAAATTTCATGCGTCCGAAGCGCTTTTCTGGATTTACCTTCATCAAGAACGCTCAAAGCCGAATATTTGAGAGCCAAGGATGTATAACAACCTTAACAGTTGAGGAGCTTTATGACAAAAAAGTAACTCAAAAATAGCCAAATCCGTCTAAGGTCAACTTTGCCTGAGGGAGTTGAAACCTTAGTTTCATTTAATTTCAAAATGTATAAACGGACAATTTTAGAAAGGTTTTGTTATAAATCATGTCAGTACCGAAGTACTGACTATTGAGCTGATGATACCCTTCGGGGACTGATAGTCCACCAGCAGAGGTATCGATGTTAATGTTTCCCATTTTTAGCTCACCTGGCCAATAGGGCCAAGTCGTCGTTGTCGTCGTCAGAAATGTTCAGAATGTCGATCCTACCTATTGTCTATGAATTGAAACTTTCAGTCGACATCCTTTGGGAGTTATTGCCCTTGAATGACGAATTTTACCAAATTCGTTTTAATTTTTGCCTTTTATCTTGAAAATTATAATAGATAGACAGAAACTTAAAAGAGCAAAAATGATCAGTAAGATAAGATCTACAAATAAGTCTAATGGCCGATTTTTTCAGTTGACTCCTTATTTGAGTTATTGCTCTTTAATGATGGTATTTACCAATTTTTAGTGTTACTGCCTTTTATCTTGAAAACAATAATATATAGATATAAGCTTTTGATAACAAAAATGATCAGCAAGACAAGATCTACAAATAAGCAAAAGAGTTGAATTCGTTAGCCGACTCATTTTTAAGTTCTTGCTCTTTAATGACGATTTTTACCAATGTTTGCCGTTTTTGCCTATTATATTGAAAATTATGAAAGATAGTTAGAAGCATTTGATAACAAAAAATGATCAGCAAGACAAGATCTCTTAACAAGTCAAATTTTGTCGAATAGTAAGAAGACTCTTTATAGGAGTGATTACCCTTAAATGGCAATTTGTTTATCCACTCTTGTGTTTGGGGCAAAAACTAAAGAAGATAGAGAGAAACTGACAAAAAATTATCAGATCAACAAAAAAGAGATTTATGTCTGGAATTCTATTCTAGTCTACAATGTTGGAGAGTGTCCATTGTTAAAGCTGAACATATACCTTGGTGAGCAACACAGTCTCTTTAGAGCCTCTAGTTTTATGGAAACTTTTGTAGAGCAACTGTAAATAGCAAAATGTCCAACATGACAATATTGAAAAATAAGTCAACATGGCGGAAATCGATTTTCTCCGTTTATCGATTTTCTGCATGAACTATCAGAAATATTTGTGTTGCATTCTACCAATTTCATGCAAACATGAAAGATAAGCAATAACGGCCGATAGAGCCTTTAGTTACTGATATCGCAATTTTTTTTTTTACATTTTTGTTATTTTCTTTTTCAAGCAAAAATAATCTTGTACTTCTGCAATAATGTACTTACTATTATAAGACGTTTATAAAAGTACATATTGAAAGTAACACCCCAAACAAATATGTCGAAAATCTAAATTTGTTTAACGAACTTTCATTACAAAGTCATTAAATGACTTTTAAAATCTTATTATGTTTGACGTGGGTTGTATTTGTAAAACGCATCCAAGCTTTGCTTTTATATACATATTTGGATGCGTTTTTATAGTTGTTTGTAACACAAATTAAAAGCTGTTAATAAGCTTTTCAAATCCATATCAGATCGCAATAGGAGTAACTGAAGCAAAAATTATATCAAGGTAGTAGAATTGTTGATTTTATCCTTCTACTGCCAAATATTTAATTAAACATAAAGTTTACTGCCCTTGTTTTTAGAGACATGTACTTCAAATACTCAATATTTTATAAGGATTATACACGACCAAACTGTTATTTGATCGAAATAAAACTATTTAAAAGAATTTCGAAATAACATATGAGAAGATAGGTCCTACAAATACATCCATGAAATTAAAAAGACAAAAATGGTGTCAATGTACTCGTTTTCTTCCTATAAAACAAAACAAGAAGTTGCGCGTTTGGTCGAGCTAAGTATAACCCAGCTTATAAATCAATATATCTGAAAACAGGGACGAGGTGTTTGACATATATGAAAATTTTACACTTCACAACTCATCACTGTCATACTACTGACTAAACATTGCGTTAAAGTTGCTGAGAAAAGTGTGACGAACATTTTTGATGGACGAACGAACAAATGGACAAACGGAAGAACCGACAGTCGGACAAAGTGTTTGAAATACAGTATATAATACAACGACATTTCGAGTTTTATAAAGAGATAATAAAGCGTATATTTTCAAAGAGTTATCATAAGATAAATGGATAAATGTCTAAATTTGTTATAGAAGATCGCCAGAAAAAGCACCGACAGTATTCATGTACTGGCCTTTCGAAATTGAAGCAGGAAAAATAGTTTGAATAGATAAAAAATATTTATAAAAGTAGATTTTATGTCCTACATTCGGCAGTTGAAGTGGATAAATATCTGACCCTAACAAAACGTTATTAAGCAAATCTTGATTTATTTCGTGTACCTGGTATTGTATTTAATTGTCTTTACGGAAATAGACTGATATTACCAACATTTACCTTTTAAATGCAGAATAAAACACACCAACCTGCTGTAACGATCGTTTTATTTACTATTGACTTTTAATTTTAGGACTGTGCGTTCTTTTTCTATCTTTATGTGAATAAAAGTAGATCTAGGGTGTAAACCAATAATACGTAGCACAATAACTATAATACATCAAGATTTCAACAGTAAACAAATGTATGCACAATATGCCAAGCTCCCAGTTTATTATTTTTATCTGTTACTTGTTATTTTCTATGTTTTGCAATTCATAGGCTAACATTCGTGTTTGACCGTTCAATTTAAAATAGAAGAATTACCGGTATTCTGGTTTTTGATTATTTTGTTTAATTTTAGCTTGTTATTTGATGATTCGGCAGTTCAAAGAACTCATGGTAAAGAATAACACATTGTTTTTTCATGAACATGATGAAGTTTATTATACTCCTATGGAATTAATTGTTTCATTCAAAGCATAACTTGGGATCATTTGAGTTCTAACTATTCGATATGAAAATCTAGTATATGTACTGTTTTCATACAAGGGACATTGACTCAAATTACTTATTATAAGTTTTAATTGATAATGATATATATTTTTAACTTTAGTGTTCGGAATCAGGCATCTGGCATTGTGACAGATTCATCAGGACAAAAAAAAAATAAAGCCTTTTATCCTGTTTGATCAAATATGCTACATGCATATTGGCAAACACAAAATTATTCGTGTCTAAAAACGAGATGGCCTTAACAAACTTTGATTCTTAAGAAAGTGATTTGAAAGAGATATAAATGATTTTACGACGGTTGTATAAGCAATTACACACCCAAACATTATTTTAATTCTATATTTTCAAATCAGATCTAGGTGTATTCATACTTATACTTTATATAGAGTACAAATTACTAAAATCCTCTTTACGTCCACATTAGATTCAAAAGATTAAATCTCAATCGGAATTAACCAGAGCAGGAAACTGAAGATAAAAGATAATGTAGTATACAACAGGAGGTTAATTTAAACGTTAAGTACTTTAGCTTATAAGTGTCATAAAGTCAAGTACGAGGGTTTACCTGTACAACTAATTTTCTTTCCATTTATTCCTTTCTTTATTTATTCTGTATATCAATTTAAAAATAAGTCCTCATGAAACAGGGAAAAAACGAAAGAAAATTTACGTACTTGTGTGCAAAAATAGAATTAGGGACAATCAATTTGCAATAAATAAGACTTAAAGAGATTTAATGTGAAACCATCTTGAGGTGGAACACATTTTTCCACAGCTGGAGAAAACTACTCATTAAAAGATGTACATCCTATTTTATAAAACTATTTCATAAAAATAAAATGATGACAAACAAGTTCTGATCATCCGAATTACTCATTTTGCATTCTGTCTATACAGTAATCATTTAAACGACTACAAAACATATATAAAACTTCATTTATTTGGATCATTACTCATTTGTTATAATTTGTTTTAGGTTTTTGTGTTTTATGGATGAAATCACAAAATCGTAAATCAAAGGAATTTATTTAATATTGACAGTAATGTTCTACTTTACAATACAACCTTATACACGTGGGTCTAGCGTACTGCATTATACGCCTGTTACATTTTGGTGATTTTTTTTAATAAAGCTTGCATTTGCATAGGTGATAAAAAAAAAAAAAAAAAATCCCGGCTAAACTCTAAATATCATTTACAGTACCCCATGGTATTTACTATTAGAAAATTTTGGAAGCTTAGAAGTTGAAACAGGGACTTAATAAAACAATACAATGATATTCGGTGTGTAAAGGTATATTGACAGCACCAGTCGAACTAATGACGTTGAATTATCTTTCAAAATATCTTTATTTAAAATTTATATGTCTTGTTGCACCTCATTACAAAAGTATTTGATATTTACCCACACATGATAAATACGTTTTTTATTCACCCAGTATTGCTTAATGTTTACTTTACTTGCTTATGCACTCTTAAAGTCAGATATTATAAAATTACTAATCTGCTACAATTCATAATGCCTTATCAGTGGTTAGGTATAAGTAAAACTTAGTTATTCAAGTTTTAAATTTAAACGATTATATGACTTCAAACAAATGAAAAGGACCCTCTATAATAGAATGGAGGAGAAAATCGTCAAAGATACAAGGCTTATTACTTGGTACGCCAGACACACATCATGGCATACTAGTATGTACCAAGTGATTGATATCATCTTGCATCCAGTTCATGTTAAGATATAGGCATAGAAAACTCTATAGGAGAGAACCGAATATAAGATAATATCTACTAGTATACATTTCAGAAACCAAAATGTGGACTACTTTGCACAATTTAATGCATAGAAGCACACTGGATATAGTGCTGAATTGTTTACAACAAAACTATTCTGGAGATCGAAAATGAAGCATAATAATCCACAATATTGTCATCTGAAATCTATAATCTTATTTACCACTCGAATGAAATAACGAACACCAATATACGAATCCACTTGCACTCATAAAACTTTCCCGTGAAAATCGCCATATCAGACACTAAAGTAAAGATGTGTTCCTTCAAGACATTATCAAGATGCTTGATTTCTTGATTGACAACATATTTGTTACGTTTGGAGGACGTGTTTTTCAACAAACTGTCGGAATTCCATTGGGAACGAAATGTACCCCTCTTCTTGCCGACTTGTTTCTTTATTATTATGAGGATGACTTCATACAGGAAAGAAAAATAAAAAGTTAGCAATACCCTTTAACTTTACGTTCCGCTATATAGATGATGTTCTCTCACTAAATAATACAAAATTTGGTGACTATGTTGAACGAATCTGTCCCATCCAACTAGAGATAAAGGATACTACAGATACAGTTAAGTCGGCCTCATATCTTGACTTACATCTAGAAATTGACAATGAGGGTCGGTTGAAAACAAAACTTTACGACAAAACAGATGATTTCAGCTTCCCAATTGTGAACTTTCTATTTCTATGTAGCAACATTCCAGCAGCGCCTACATACGGAGTATATATCTCCCAATTGATACGATATTCCCGGGCGTGTATTTCCTATCATGATTTCCTTGATAGAGGGTTGCTGCTCACAAGGAAGCTATTAAACCAAGAGTTCCAAATGGTGAAGTTGAAATCATCCCTTCGTAAATTTTACGGACGCCATCACGAGTTGGTTGACCGTTATGGAATAACCGTTTCACAGATGATATCGGATATGTTCCTTATGTCGTAACTACAATAAACGTCCCTTTTCACGAATGGGACCTACCGAATTAGACTATTTACCGGATTTGTAATAACATAAGCAACACGACGGGTGCCACATGTAAAGCAGGATCTGCTTACCCTTTCGGAGCACCTGGGATCACCCCCAGTTTTTGGTGGGGTTCGTGTTGCTTAGTCTTTAGTTTTCTATGTTGTGTCTTGTGTGCTTTTATTTGTCTGTTTGTCTTTGTATTTTTTAGCCATGGCGTTGTCAGTTTATTTTCAATGTATGAGTTTGACTGTCCCTCTGGTATCTTTCGCCCCTCTTCAAACATTTGATCATATTTTAATTCTTCTGTTTTTCTAATGTTGTCTCATGCTCATCAACCCAAAATGCATACATGTAATACCAGTAACAAAATCTAAATATGAAAACCTATCCACATATATTATACATTGGTATAAAAAAGCATTCAACATTATATTTCTTAAATAAAACAAAACAAAAAATGTTGCAACAATTAATGTTTCAAGTCAAACAGATTTTGTTGACATCTTTAAACACATCAATGAAATTAATTACACATCCATTAGTTAACATCTCAAAATTTAGGACACAATTCTACAATTACTGTTAAATAGGTGCATTTAAACATAAGGCTGTTTCCATCATAACTTTATCTATATATTCCAGTTAAATCAAAGATCAACTCAATATCACTTTTTGTTTTAATTCAAGTACCCATATTGGCATCTTCTGCCTTTCCCTCAATACAGACAAACATAGATTAGGTATATCCAACTTCAATTGATGTCTATTAACATGTCTTGCTAACTCCTCAAAACATCTGCCTCCTCATGGTTCACTCTTCTGGAACACTTAGCAAGTTCTTCTAAATTTAGTAATATCAGAGATTCACTTGGGTCCTGTTGCATGCATAGTGTTTTCACCTTTTCTTTCATTTCTTTCACTTCTCAATCTTAGTACTCTTTTCTTACACTATCAGCTGACATTTTCCTTTTGTTATTATTATTATCAGTTGTACTACAGGTGGCAGAACTCGTACTAGGAGGCTACAAAATAACCATATAAATATCATGCATACACATGCATGTAAAGACCATATTACATACATCATATGCAATCATAGTAAAATATATAATCAACCATTAACAACTAAACTTTTCACTTTATCAATGAACCATTTATTGAATCACATGTATACATTGTATACAGTATTCAATTATTTGATCAATGTTTCCATGGGACACATTGTTCCCTAAATACATGTACAAAAGGAAGTTTCGGCTGGATCAACCTCGATCAAATCTGACTAGTTTGTGCTTAATCAACTCCTAAATGACAATGTCACATAAATGAAATACAGCCCCATATATGTATTAAAGTCTTAAACAGCATTTCAAAATTTCATTATTTGACCTTGACCTTGGTTATGAAATCTATAGGCTTCAGTACTATTAGAATTCAAATTACAATTAAGACCCATTATACCTATGAAACGTCTACATTGAACTGACAGACAGACAACGTCTATATTGAACTGACAGACAGACAGACAGACTATATATATTCATTGAAATCAGAAAAAAATTTTCAAACCATACACCATGAACGGTTAGGGTTATATCCATATTTACTCCAAATCTGGGTTTATTTATATTTTATGAAATCAAAACTTTATTAAAACTTGTACTCACCAGATTCTGATCAGAAAGATCCTGTCCTATAAGTTGATCGAACTCATTGGCATGAATTATCATGCAATGTAAAGCCCATCTTGCTTCTTCATTCATCTGCCTGTCAGCTAATTCCAAAATCTCAGCTAGATCCTCCCCTGTCCTTGAGCGACTTTGGTTGTCCCGTTTTTATTCTTTTAATCACTTGTATCAGCTTCATGTTATTAACAGATTAAGTGAATGTCGTTTCTTCAAAACTGTAGGTAATACCATCTGAAAACAAAAACATTCAATTAAATTCTATATACAATCAAACAGACAGCTGAACGCGGACCTCGACGAAGACACCTTACAATTCAATACACATCACTTCTCCGGCCGACAAAATCAATATCACGTGTCATGTAATTTCACACTTTTCACACTAAATACTTTCACTTTCTCAATCTTAGTCTTTTCTAACAAAGTCTTAAAAGAGCATTTTCTGCATCAGTATCTACGATATTAATAATAAATAAAAATCCATAACACACAAGATACAAAAGAAACTATATTTACCAAATAAACAATTTATTATTCCACTTTCAAATGCATGTCTTCAAAATGCACAGAGCCCCATTTATACATAAAATATTTAAATCGATAGCACATGGCCAGGCGTTTAACCGACGCACATCATAACTTCTGACCACCTGGGTTGCTAATAACCACCTGCAAGGTCCACATAATATAATTCCCAAAACATTTTGCCACTAAGGCAAGTCAGTATTTCTGACAAAATTGTTGCCACCAAGGCAAATGTAAAAGTTATAAAATTACCACCTAGGTCTATTAAGAAGCCACCAAGGAAATATAAATGACCACCAAGGTCTTAAAGCCACCAAGGCTAGTATTTTCCATTTAATGTTGCCACCAAGGCAAATGTTAGTAAACGTTATAGAATATAATTACTTTGCTGACAACACGTTGAGTACGACCGTCCCACAGCTTGGATGTTGATGGAATGAGGATGTATCACATGTACTTCCGCCAAAGATATCAACCAATTAGACTATTGATTGTTCACATTTGTATCTATGGTCGTTTAAAATTTATGTAATACCTATATAAAAAGCTATTTTCAATGTTCTACATGTAATTGTTTATATATACAAATAAAATTGCAAATTATAGAATGCGACTTATAAATAAAAAGAAGTGGAAGCTACAAATTAGACATTCAAATTTTATAAGTCGAATAGAAACTGACAACGCCATTGCATTAAACACAAATCGACGAAATGACAAACAAGAAAATCAAAGCTAAATACTGGGGAGAATGAAACCGTTTTGTGTATTTCTTGATTAAGAACATATTTTTACGCTTGGAGGACGTATTATTCAACAAGCAATCAATATACCTATGGGAACCAACTGTGCTCTTCTTCTTGTCGATTTGTTTCTTTATTCATAAGAAGCCGGCTGACTTCACACAGGAGCTACTTATGAAGAATATAAAGAAACTAGCAATATCATTTAACTTCATCTTCCGCTATAAAGATGATGTCCTTTCATTAAATAATTCAACATTTGGTGACTATGTTGAACGCATCCGTCCCATTGAACTTGAAATGGAGATATACAGTTAAGAATGTCTCATATCTTCACTTACATCTGGAAATTGAGTGCGAGGGTCGGCTGAGAAAAAAATTTACGACAAAAGAGATGATTTCAGCTTCCCGATTGTGAACTTTCCATTTCTATATAGCAACATTCCAGCAGGGTTTGCATATAGAACATATAGCTCCCAGTTGATAAAATATTCCAGCGCTTTCATTTCCTGTCTGGATTTCCTTGATGGTGAGTTGCTGCTTACCAGGAAGCTATTAAACCCAGATTTCCAAGTGGTGAAATGGAAATCATCCCTTCGAAAATTTTATGGACGCCATCACGAGTTGGTTGACGGTAATGGGATGTCTGTTTCACAAATGACGACGAATATGTTTAAATATTCGTAGCCATTATCCAATCCCCCTTTCCTGGAATGTGACCTACCGAATTAGACATATTACCGGGTTTGTACTTAATTGAGCAAACGACAGATGAAACATAGGGAACATGACCCCCGGTCTTTTGTGGGGTTCCTAATGCTCAGTGTTATGATTTCCATGTTGTGTTTTGTGTACTGTTTGTTTTTTTATCGTTTTCATTTTTTGCCATGGCATTGTCAGTTTGTTTTCGACTTGTGCGTTTGGATATCCCTTTGGTATCTTCCACTTTCACAAGAAATGTACAGTTGAGATATCATCAATTAGTCAAAACAATTTATCATGACGAGTATAATTCACTTCTAAATATTTATTATGGAAATATACCTCAGCCTGTACGAATTAAATATCAATCAAGTGTTATATAAGTAAACAATTGTTCATTGTTTGTTTATCTATCGCACAGTTACTGTAGGGAGTACTGCTTTTTTCCGATTGTGATAGTATGATATTTTACGTTTATTTGTTTGCGGGTCCGCTTAGCGGGATCAAAAGAAAGGTTGAGATCTAGCAACAAAGATAAATAACGGTGCGATAAATAACAAAAAAACACAAAAATATGATTTTCAATAAAGAAGCGTTATGATGCAATTTAAATAAGACTAACAATTTCTGAGAGTTATCATGACAATGCGTTGTCCGTTCAATGAGAACATTTTTGGTATTCACAAAATCAATCAGTTTAAATACATACATTTCTTGCTATTTAAAATAATTTCTAGCATTGATTTTGCCTCGATTGGCATCACGAGCAACTTTCCGTGCTTCTACAGACGAATAAAAATTAACAATGGGACAGTTAAATTTGTTGGGATTCAAAACATTCTATTGATGTTCGTATGCAATGCTTTCAATTTATTTTGTCTTGGATTTTGTTTGTCGCGTTTTTCTCACATACTGTATATATTTGTCCCTCCGTTTATCAGTGCTATTTATTAAGGTGTGTTCTTGTGTTGTTATCTAAATTCCAGGCTCTGTTTTCAGTTTAAATTTTTGGTATTATTCTGTTAAGTACTTACTTGGGATATTAATTTTTAACCTTATGATTGATTCCGTAATTTTTATATAGATGTACTAAAGCTATATGTGCATTTTGAAATTTAGTTTTCATTCTAATTTAATCATATATTTAACATATGATTATGTTCGATTAAACCCCAGTATGGCTCCTATTTTTAACTTGATTTTCAAATTAAGATTTATTGGCCATTATCATGCTACACGCTTGAGATAGAAAATTATTGTCAGAAACATGTAAACATCAACGACGCCCTTCGATAAGATTGTAGCTGATAAACACCCCCTAGTTTGAAAAACCATCGATAATCTATAATTATCGCAATGTATCATAGCTTCCCTCGGAAACAGTTGACCTAAGTTGGCTTTGTCTATTTCTTTTATGTCCTTTGTGGTCATTTAGCTCTTCAACTGTTTCAGTTCTCATACATCATTGGCTTTCAAAAATTCGGCCTCGAGCGTTCCTGATAAAGGTAACTCCCGAAAAACGATTCGGACGTATATATATAAGGTGTTGTTTTCATTTTATCATTTTTTAGAAATGATTTTATAGGAAAAACGTATTATATTTTGAAATTGTACGTCATTCTTCTTTTTATGACGCCATAATTAGAATACATCTGAGCTTTCAATGGGTTTGTAAGATCAGAAACAAACAGCGTGAGGGTCTACAAAATTTTAATATTATCTTGTTATAACAAATGATCTGTCTGACTTGAAAATAAGAAGATGGGATATGGTTGCCAATGAGATAACTCTCCTCATGACACCAAAATGACGTATCAGTTAGCAACTATAGGTACGACCTTCAAAAATGGGCAAATCCGATACCTATGTATTTAGTTTGTCGAACCCAGAGCTCTATGTTTCCTATGCCTAATTATGGTTGAAATCCAGAAGATTTTGTCAACTTTCACAAACATCGTTATTTACGACCTAATGTTGGTGTTGTTGACAAAGCTATGTAAGAAAAGCTCAACAAATATCATCATATTTCACATTCTCACATATTTATGCCTAACCTTTAAACACTTTTGATCTTGAGATAATGGACTAAATATTGAGAGCAAAAAGGGCCCTTACCAAACATACTCCTTTTAGATACTTTCAATATTAAATTAACGATTAAATAATTTTACCGCAACAACTTGATTGCATGCATATATTGAATTCAAAGAAACAAACATCAGAGACGTTTCGATATTTTTTATATTATTTGTATTGCTAAGAATTTTTTCTCGTCGATTATTTAAAGAAACTGATTCAAAGAACTATATTAGCGGTCCAAGTTTTATAAGTGAAAACAAAATAATTTCATGTATCTTTGTTTTCTATCTGTATGATTATGGAATGCAATACTAAACAATGTACTGTTAAACCAACAATGTTTTCATGTCATAGCAATACGATGATTTGTACAATGTTAACAAAAGTGTGCATTTTTGATACGACAAACCTCTTTATCTATGTTTCATCGAACTGTTCATGTATAGGGTTTATATGGTTGATTAGATTTGATAAAACTACCATTACATATTTAAATTACACGTTATGGTACATTAGGCTGAGGACTTTTCCAGAATTTATTTAAGGGGTGGGAGAGGGGGGTTGGGGTCGGAAGGCAAAATTATATGAAATAATCATTTAAAATTTTATGCATGGCGAGGTTAGATAAAAAGTGCCTTCCGTCTTGTCGAGATTACCAAAACTATGTCTATAAGTTAGAATTTGACCCGAAGAAACATAATTTGTTTCATATATTGCATTTTACTGTTTGCCATAAATCGCCCCAAATTATCATTTTCAGCATTTTATCATTTTCATCATTCATAACAATGATGTCACAACAAAAATAACCTTCGGTCGCTCTTCCACTATGAACTAGTAAATGTTCTTTGGAAAAATGAGATTTAATAAATAAGTAGGAATAATACTTAGTATAATATTAATTGATAATTTATAATTTTGTAATATGATTACTGCTTAATATTCAATATCGTTATTAGCTTAGTCCATGTTTATAAGTATTTTAGATATCTAGTTATTTTAAACTATACAAAAACAAACCTGATTAATCAAATCAATTTTTATTTACTGCTTATTATAAGTACAACGCTATAGGTGGACCCACCAGTCAACTGTTGTTCGAATTGTATACCACTGTAAACATACCGAGGACTCTATAATTTATGCAATGTTCATGAAAAAATAAATCCATGTTACTAACAACACAAATATAAACAAATCAAGTCAATCAAAATGCCAGTCTATCGAAGAAGTGCGTAGAATAATATATACATATATATATATACATACAGTACGTGTGATCAAGGCCAGACAACAAGTACTTGACATAATTTTGTCAATGAAAACAGTGTTGATTTATTCATATTTTATTCAAATGATTTAATTTTGTTTTTATATGTATATTTTGGATGATGGTTTTAAATATTTAATATACATATGTCTTTTATGTACCATTAAAACTTCATTGATAAATTTTGATTAAATTTAAGCATAACATGTAAAATTTTATATAGAAACATTTTATTATAATTTATATTTTGAATTCAATATTTTCGTTAACTCTATAACGCCTTTCAGTACAAACTATTGGACATAATTTTTATTTGTTTGACATTATGTTTGATATGCTTTGTACATGTTGTAGAGTGTTTTGTGTACTATTCTTGTGAAATTTGTAATTAAATGTTTCTAATTATACTGCGTAAAACATGTAAAAAGCGGACGAATTTATAAATTTTCCAGTGAAATCTGAGTAAAAGTTATGCCAGTACAAAAATGTTACAACAGCTCCTATTAACATTTATCCTGCAACCATCCAACTATTGTACAAATAACAGGTACTCGAATAAATGTTTGCTTTTTTTACTTATACAAATATAGTCTCATGTGATCAGTTTCACAAAAAAAATCTTACGACTAAAGTTGATCGTAAGTCATGAACAATTCATTATACTTACGATCGATCAACTTTAGTCGTAAGATTTTTCGTTAAAACTGACTCCTGTTTCTCCGCTTTCATATTGAGCAAAATGTAATGTGAATATTTCTTTTGCGTACAGTTCGTTTTGAGACAACTATTTGGATTTAAACAACTAAACCTTAAATTGCCGGTCGTAAATTAGAGGATAAAAACAATATATGTACACTATCTTTTCGCTTTTCGTCATTTTCTAAGCGAAATAAATTTAATATGTTCCGACAATGTACATATATTGTATATATACAACATACAATAAGGCACTCTTATCATATATTATTAATAGATCTTTAAACCAAATATAAATGACTCATACAAGTTTGATTAATGAGGACATGAGATATGATTTTAACTGAGAAAACATACACAGTTGATGCAATAACTCCGGCAGTCAAAGGGGATGTAGGTGTTATAAATTTGGGAGAGCGTGTATTTATTTTACATAAGTACGATGTATATTCAATAAATTACATAAAAAAAAGAAACCATAATGTCCGAATTTTATAATGCCAAGCAGAAAGAGGAGACAGATATATCAACATGGAGTGGTAGGCTTGAATATATTTTGATTAGAACGATATTAACAGGAAAAGTGACATAGAAAGATTTAGACGAGATGCTCAATGACATGCTAAAACAAGGACTGAGATCATTGTTGAAAGATAAATCACATTTTGAAAAGTAAACATACAAAACAATTGATGAATTTAGAGTTGAATCAGCAAAGATAAGCAAGAGCATATCATAAACAAACCCATAACTGAAAGGCAAAGTTAAACTAATCTACAAGAAATAAAAAACATATAAAGAATGGAAAATCAGAGCCAAATTTGAAAGAAGTTATACTGCAGATTAACACTTGATTAACCGAATTAGAGACAATTGCTTCGAGATACACAGGTGATCTAGGATACTGAGGTGTTCAGGGATACCTAGGTGCTCCGATATATTCAGGTAATTCGGGATACACAGGTGCTTCGGGTTACTCAGGTGTTCTGGGTAAGCAACCATATTATAGTAGGAGGCTACCGAAGAAGTAATAGAGGACAAGGCAGAGGCACATGTTTTACCTCTACATGCAACAAGAACTTGAACAAAACCAACAATGTAAGCAATGACATCTTAATCGTATGAAGGATAATTGCAAGATGTTGCAGGGCAGCACACGAAAAAATGGGTTACAAAAACGTTCCGACAACCAAAACAAGCATCAATTTTGCTTAGATAAAATGATACAACCTGGACGTTTAGGTACACAAACAGAATATGAGGCAACTATACAGGACATCACCGTTAAACACTTTTGCATACTGGGTCAACCGTTTCAACAACATGCAGGGTCTTTTGAATAAAGTTATTTAGACAACATTGAAATTCAGGCCTTAGATACTATATTCATAATTAAATATGCCGCCGGAGGAACAATGTTACCTTATGATGGTTTAATATAAAAATACATCAGCTTAAATAATATAGGAGGACCACATACATGTATTTTACTTATGGTTCCAGATAGTCCTTACAACAACCATGTACACGTAATTTCTAAGAACAAATATATATATCTCAATTATGGAAACCTGTCTATGTGAAAACGAAGAAAAAATGTTGCAGGCATCAAGATTCGGACTCCGTAGTGTACATCATTTAAAAGTATTTAACTTGAAAAAGGACCTTGTTAGGAACAACCACAGCTTACCTTTCGTAACGTTTGATGAAGATACCAACACAATTCTACAAAAACTGCAATGTTATGTATCATATTACCTAGATAAAGAACTTCCGTATTTTAATAATCCAGTTATATTGTTTGTCTTTTGGTCTTTTTTTTCTTTTTTTGCCACTGCGTTGTCAGTTTATTCTTATGAGTTTGAATGTCCGTTTGGTATCTTTCGTCACTCTTTTATAATACATCCAACTAAAGGTTCCATTATACATCTGATTTAGACTTAACACCCTCACTTATTGAGTATAGATTTCACAAAAATCTTGAGGTCCAATTGATCTTAGAAATGTAACAACAAAAACTGTTAACGTTCAGCCACATATATGTACTTTGTGAAATAAGCATATATCTTTACAGGACAATACTGAAACAGAAAACTTAAAATAACTCCATTAACTTTGAACTGCTAATTTAACAACTCTGTATTACTCCGATATAGGACTGCGACTCAGACATGGGTCATTCTTTTCTTGTTCAACATAAAACAGAATGCTTGTTTGAAATTGTCAAAGGTAAATGTACCTTCTTCAAACCAAATGTTATATATGTAGGCCACGCAGTGTCAGATGAATAAGTCAAAACTGACCAAGATAAAGAGATCAAAATTCCGAATTGATCAACAACGAAAACACTAAAGGCAATTACACAATTTAGTGGTTTTGCAGGATATTACTACAGATTTATTTGAAATTTAAGTCTGATCTTTGAACCTCTAACGGACTTAATACCAACACCAGCTTAACATAAAAGAACAACCATAATAAACTAATCTTTGGCATGGGGAAAACAAACTTGCTGCTGCATTTCGATTATTAAAAAGTAAAATAACAAAAATTAAAGACAATTTAAATAACAGCACCGATTTTGTGATATTGTTAATGAGACAAATATTTACTTGCAGACAAAGTATATCAAAACGACAGGTCACAGCACCACATTTGTAAATGAGAGAAAGTCACATTTTAATCATTTCGATTTTTAAATACATTTCTGTAGACTTGATTGTGGGAATGATGGAAAGATGATTTTATTTACAATTTTTCCCATTATTTATTTTTAATTCTATAAATGTGCATTAATTTAATCAGTCATATTCACGGACATAAAACAGATACCTTTAGTTTTCTGTTCAATATTTTGTTATTGTTAGTCTTTTCTTTACTTTCCTTTTGGTGTTGTCTGTTTATAGTTAACAAAGGTACCAGGATTATAATTTAATACGCCAGACGCGCGTTTCGTCTACATAAGACTCATCAGTGACGCTCAGATCAAAATAGTTATAAAGTCAAACAAGTACAAAGTTGAATAGCATTCAGGACCCAAAATTCCAAAAAGTTGTGCCAAATACGGCTAAGGTAATCTATTAATATTCGACACGAGACTTTTGATTGTCCCCTAAGTATCTCCCTTTTTCTTTTAACATTGAACCTATTTCTTTATTTGCAGTTAAAGCTTGATATATCCAATTTATATGCAAGCTTATACATATATAAATTATAGCATTATTCATTTTTCAAGTTGTTTATGATCAGTAATATATTCTGTATATACTAATATTATAATGTTTTTTCCGGCTTCTTGCATCAAACTTGTTGGAGATAATCTTCGGCAGTCTGATTTTTTATTGCAAAAATAACAATAATTTTACATAGGTCCAACTGCACTATATTTGAAATCATATTTGTATTTTCTTCTTAAATGATATGTAACAAATTTGGTATTCTAAAATGTATTGACGGTTTGTAATACATAATGTTTCATTTCAACCGGTTCAGGACAAAACACATGGCTGCATTGGGCCGTAATCGACTCTTATTGATATATATTTTTTTATTTCGTCGCCTCTGAAACCACAAAACCAAAACCTTCGTCATTTATACAGGAATGTTGTTTGGGGCACCATCTAAAATTCATCTGGTACAGATTTATTGGCAAATTTGGTGGCAATGATATATACATGTAAATGTGGATTCAAAATCAACTAAAGTTTATGAGAATTATTTAAAATCTTGTTCTCCGAAACTGCATGATAGTTTGAACTAAAGTAATTATAGATTGGTCCTTTTTTCTAAGTCTTTATGTTAGTTTGTTAATTGCGTTTTCTTTCATTCTAATGAGTCAAAATATTTTCAACGGATTTTAATATCTTTTTTATTATACAACTGTCCAATGTTAGGGGGATGTTGAGCGCTCGCTAACATGTTTGAACCGTCACATTAGATACGTGTTTTCCCAATCACGAGCTTGTAATTGGATGACTGTCTATGATATTTAATTTTCTACTATCGTTGTAAACATAAATCGCGTCGTTCGGTTTCTCGTTTGAATCGTCTTCCATTTTGTCATGTCGGAGCCTTGTATAGATTACTATACGATATGGGTTTTCATCATTGATGATGTCCATACGATAACCTTTAGTTACTTAAATCAAAGTCCGTTTATCTCTGGTTTAACAGTTGTCTCAATGGCAAACATACGACATCTTTTATTATATATTATCTTGTATATAAAATCTCATTCTATTATGACTGTGATGAAACATGTCTCGTACCACGACTGCAATTTATTCCTGATTGTTATTAATCAAGGTCTACCCTGAAGAAAGAAAAATATCATATCCTTTTTGAACGCTATTTTAACGCTAAGATAAAGAATGTTCACATCCTTTCCTCGGACACTATTTAGTTAATCTGTATCAAACTAAGAGACATAATATACACGATATATGAACAAGATCAATGATAATATATTTCAAATTGTTTTTATTCATCATGTGAGAAATATAAGAGGAAACTTTTGATTTGATTTTTTCCTTTTTCTATCTAAAAATATCGGCCCAAATCTTTTGATTTCTAAAGGACTTGCATTAATGAACATTCGCCGTTTTTGCTGAAAACGTGGTATATATGACAATAATGGTGCCACATAGGTTCTGATGTAACCCCATGGAAAATCATAAATATTCATTTTCTTCTCGAAAACAATTACTACAGTCGATTTCAGGTTATTCTGATTGGGCTAAATCGCTTCGTACGTAAAAATGACTTACCGCGTTTATTCAAAATTATGTTTTCCTAACGCATAATTTTTGGTGTTGACTTAATCCAATAATTATTTCCCCCTAATTGCTCACATATCTGGTACCGTCGGCAAAATTGCTTCTGATAGGTTATCTCACCATTGGAAGTCGGCCATTATTTTTACCGGATGTGTTGCCTGGGAGTACGATGACGTATGTAAACAATTTATTTTCGGAATTCTCGGGAGTCATCATGGTTAAGACGAAAAAAGAAAAGACGTTTATAAATAGCAGACGATCTTCTGTTTACATACAGCAGACTTACGCAACTGTCGAGATTATATTATTTACCATGGGAAGGAAGAAAGTGAGAACGACGATCAAGAGTGTTGAGGTATAACAACCTGTGTGTAAAACCAAGAATGATGTTTTCTGAAACTCATGAGTCATGTGAATCATTGACATTGCAGTGCAGTGCCTTTTGGGAATATCATCTGTTTTCAGTTGTCAACTTGTTTTATTGAAAAGTTGTCCTTTTTTTATATATCAAAGTCAGAAAATACTGTACAATGATTACCCATGCAGTTCAGAAAACACCATTCACAGCTTTGCCCTTCATATAAAATTTTCTTCCCTGTCTTCTGCAGTTTTGTACATGTAAATAAACAAACCATGAATCTCTGCACATTCAAGACATTACAGAATACAGAATAATGGGGAAAAATATATAAAGAATATTGAAAAAATTACCCAACACACGGGCAGATCCAGCCATTTTTAAAAGGGGAATCCCAACCCTGGAGAAAGGGGTACAGGGGTGGGATTTCCAAATATATGTCCCCATTCAAATGTATTGATCCTCTAAAACAAAGGGGGTAGGATTCCGACCCCACTCCCACCACTAACAAAATAAAGAATAGAGAATTATGTTGAAAAGGTATTGAAAAATTAAAAAGAAAAAATGGCCTTAAAATTAAAGAACATATAAAATGAAAGACACCTCATCTGATCCCTCACATCCTTTTTAAGTATCAAGATGGAACGCATATAACTATATATATTCATTGGCTGATCCAGGGGAAGGGTTCCTTAGGTAGGAACCCCCTTATTTTGGACGATCAATGCATTTAAATGGGGACCTATGGTTGGGACCCCCTTTTTAAATGGCTGGATCCGCCCTGATATATTTACACCAAGAAATGAAAATTGGACACAACATTCATCAATCATGCTTTCACTAACTATTGCATAAAGGTTAAATCACTGATAGATCCTACTTCTAAATTATTGAAATCATCATTTGCATTGGCACTTGGAGTAAATTAAATGCACCAATTCTCGCCTCTACAACATACTTCAATAGAGATAACAGGAACTGTGAAAATACCAAACAAACTAAACCAACAACACAGCATGGTCCGTTTATCCTAGAAAAAATGGTGCATGATTTGGCCTAAAATTTTATCTAAGGCTGTCACATACCTGTAAGTGCAATAATACGGGTCAAGAAAATAAGAAATTGTTCGCACAAAGACGTGCTTTTATTTTAGAATAAGATATCATAAATTAGAACTTATTCATTTGTGAGTTGGACATTATTCAAATCTCAACCTGAATATGAATTAAGGAAATAATTGAATATTAAATTAACAATGAACTAGAATGATGCACTCTTCTTTTGCATTGTAAATTATTACAAGATTATTTAACAGTAAATTTGGTCAGGTAGCAAAATTTGTCTGCCAGACTTTTTTTCCTAGTTACTCAAGTCTTTGACCATTATTTTACTAGGAATGGAAGTCCATAACAAGTAAAATATGTCTCACCCTGGCACTTACTTTCCTTGGAAAAATTGTTCTATTACTTGTTTTCTAGTAATTTCAATTATAATAGTTATTGTTAAAATAAGCATATTTTGAAAGTTTCATTTATTTAAACATAACATTAAAATTTCCATTGTGTATATGTACTAAATGACTTGATTCATTATTATTTTTTCCTATTAAAAAAAGGACAGGGACACTTTTACCTAGGAATATTAATGATGGACTTGAATTCCTAAGAAAATGAGTCCGGGAACATAAATTACTAACATCAGACTAAAAATACAAGTTAACTCTGTAACAATGGATTTTTATGTAGAAATATTTAGAAATAAAAACTCAACTGTCCTAAAATTCATAAACAGTTATGCAAATATGTCGACAAATTATTCCATCCATTGCGCACTCAAATTCAATTTATATAAACAGCATTCCTTCTAGGAAATCCCCTTTTATTTAATTATCAGTAACTGAAGGAATTGTGTACTAAGGGAGATAATCCCTACAAGAAATAGATTTATCTCCCATCAATTGGTCAAATGCTTGGTTACAATATTAACATTTTTTAATTGCTAAATTTTCTAATGCATGCAACAATTATAAATAGCCTTTAGTAAAGCATCACCAGAATAATAAACGAGTAAATGCTGCTGGTAGTCAAAATTGATTAAAAACTTTTATGAATAGAAATATAATGGAATGGAAAATTAATTTTATGTCGGATGTACATGTATCGTCACGACGTCAGCTCTGCTGACATTAATAACAATAACAACACATACAATATTAAGACATATAAAACATATAGAGTATATACACATCAGATACAAGGTAATATAAAATTATACTACATTTCATATAAATTTGTGGTATAGGGTAAATGTTATTAAGCCAGCAATCTAACAACAAGCACGAACAAATTAAGTAATTATCATGATCTGCTTAAAATTAATTGTTAATAATAATTTAGAAAATATAAACTGTATACTTCCAGTTAAAACTTATTCATATAATTTATTGAAAAACAATCAATTCAGAAAGCTTTATAATATAACAACAGAAATTATCAAATTAAAAATTATATTTGCCATTGATTTTTGCAGGTTTCACACCTCCTTGAAAAATTTTAAATTTTTCACTATGGAAAAGAAGATAGGAAAGCCATGGTGTTTGAGTGATCCTTGGTCACGCATGGTGAAGGCAACAGGTAGTGTAAATATTTATGGTAAAGAAGATGGCAAATCTTAATTCTTGACTTACATGAAAACTGCTTAATGCAATTTGTTTTTCATTGTCTGAAAATTTGACAAGTCACTGACTGTTTTTATGAGTTATAGTCATAAAACTTGAAATCCCCCTATTCTTAATTTATAAAATCCCATAATTCAGAACAGTAAGATCTTGAATTTTTAAATTAAAAAAGGGAGCTTGTTTCAACTTATATTAACAATTTACCAAAGTTTCATGAAAATGAGGTTTGAAATTATTTCAGGAAGCGTTAAAAAAATACGAACATTTAAACCATCACATTTTACACCTTATACAGGTGTATAACAATCAAAATTATTTACACATGCATTGCTTCAAGATTAAAAAAGTTCAATAAAACAATATGCATAGACTTATTAATAAAATGCTCCGCAGGGCGCAGCTTGATACGACCGCAGAGGTCGAACCCTGAACAGTTAGGGCAAGTATGGACACAACATTCAAGCTTGATACAGCTCTGAATTTGGATTCTGATTAAATATTTGACACAGCATAGGTTTCTGACACAGAATGAATGTGGTCTAAGAACTTAAAATTTTCAATTGGACATTCACCTATAATGGTCCAATATCCAAAATCTAAATACATGGTTAGATTCAGCATATCAAAGAACCCCAAGAGTTCAATTTTGATGAAATCAAACAAAGTTTAATTTTGGACCCTTTGACCTCATTGTGGACAAAGTTGATAACGGGGCCCAAAATCAAAAATCTAAATACATGGTTAGATTCAGCATATCAAAGAACCCCATATATTCAATTTTTGTTGAAATCAAACAAAGTTTAATTTTGGACCCCGATTTGGACCAACTTGAAAACTGGGCCCATAATCAAAATCTAAATACATGTTTAGATTCAGCATATCAAAGAACCCTAAGAATTCAATTTTGTTAAAATCAAACAAGTTTAATTTTGGACCCTTTGGACCTTAATGTAGACCAATTTGAAAACAGGACCAAAATTAAGAATCTAAATACAGTTAGATTCGGCATATCAAAGAACCCCAATAATTCAATTTTGATGAAATCAAACAAAGTTTAATTTTGGACCCTTTGGACCTCAATGTGGACCAATTTAAAACAGGGCCCAAAATCCAAAAACTTAATACACGGTTAGATTCAGCATATTAAAGAACCTCAAGAGTTCAAGAATAAAACCCCATTGAAATTGGTCAAGAAATAAGCAATTTATACAAAGTATCTTCTTTTGCACAATACTGTGCAATTGAATATTTCTTGCAATTGCGCAATATTGTGCAATTGAATATTTCTTGCTATTGCGCAATACTGTACAATTGACAATTTCTTGCTATTGCGCAATATTGTGCTATTGGATATTTCTTGCTATTGCGCAATACTGTGCAATTGAAAATTTCTTGCTATTGCACAATACTTATTATATAATAATTTACACACCCTGTTTGGTGTGTATCTCCTGCCATATCATTATTATTTGCTTTTAAATAAAATTCGTAAGGGTTCCGCGGAACCCAGTGTCTCGCCTACTTTTGCTGTTAATCGCAGGCTCAACAAAAATGAGGAAAAAAATTAATAAAAATATTCCTCTCTATACTATCTTTTGATTGTAAGTAGCTTCTGTCCAAGTTTGGTAAAAATCCAGGATAGTTTATGAATCTTATAAATGTTTTAAAACTTAAACTGCAGACTGTATGTAATGTTAACTGGAAGAAAACTAAGTCCATTTATAAGTAAAATACGGAAAAAATGGAACAACATTTTAACAAAATTTCCTTCTAGTTACTAGCTTTTAATCATAAACAAGCTTCTGTCCAAGTTTGGTACAAATCAAAGATAGTTTAAGAAAGTTATTAAAATTTTAAAAACTTTAACCACAGAGTGAATGTAATGTTGACTGGCAGAAAAACTAAGTCCATTTATAAGTAAAATACGGAAAAAAATGATTATTTTTTTTTTCAAAATTTACTTCTGGATACTATCTTATGATCATAAACAAGTTTGGTAGAAATCCAGGATAGTTTAAGAAAGTTATTAAAATTTCAAAAACTTTAACCACAGAGTGAATGTAATGTTTCCTGGCAGAAAAACTAAGTCCATTTATAAGTAAAATACGGAAAAAATGGAATTTTTTTTTTACAAAATTTACTTTTGGATATTATCTTCTGATCATAAACAAGCTTCTGTCCAAGTTTGGTAGAAATCCAGGATAGTTTAAGAAAGTTATTAAAATTTCAAAAACTTTAACCACAGAGTGAATATTTGTGGACGCCGCCGACGCCGACGGAATGTAGGATCGCTATGTCTCGCTTTTTCGACAAAAGTCGAAGGCTCGACAATAAGTCAGAAATAACCAACTTAAAATGGAAAATTTTATAGAAAACCCCCAAATTTTTGAACCCCTTATGATTCATCACCGCCAAACTCAATCCCAGCCTTCCCTTTGAGGTATGGTACCTTGCAGTACAATTTCAGAGAGATCCATACACTTGAACACAAGTTATTGTCTGGAAACTAGAAAATGCTTATTTTGGCCCTTTTGGCCCCTAATTCCTAAACGTTTCAGGCAATTACCCCAAACTCAATTCCAGCTTTCCTTTGTGATATGGAACCTTGTAGTACAATTTCAGAAAGATCCATACACTTACACACAAGTTATTGTCATGAAACTAGAAAATGCTTGATTTTGCCCTTTTTGGCCCCTAATTCCTAAAATTTTGAGGCAATTACCCCAAAATCAATCCCAGCATTCCTTTGTGATATCCCTATGTGATATGGAACCTTGTGGTACAATGTCAGAGATCCATACACTAACACACAAGTTATGTCTGGAAACTACAAAATGCTTGTTTTGGTCCCTTTTGGCCCTTAATTCCTTAACTGTTGGTACCATAACCCCCAAAATCAATCCCAACCTTCCTTTTGTGATATTGAACCTTATGGTAAAATTTCATAGAGATCCATTCACTTAAACTAAAGTTAGAGTGCGAAAACCAATGCGTCTTCGGACGACGACGACGCCAACGTCATACCAATAAAATTTTGCGGTCGTATAAAAACTAATGGTTTATCTTCTTTACTAAGGACAGCATCACACAAACCAGTATTTTACAACATAAAAGTGTACTAGAAAATGTGTGCATTATATACAATTATAAAATCTCCTGAAAAGATTAATACTCTCATACTTGGTTGATTATTAAAGTGTACACATTTAACACAAAACAAATGAATGTTTATATTTCAGAATAATTTCTCTCTATTTTCAGGAATAAGCCTTAGTACTTTGAAGAGGAAGATAGAGGCACTAGATCCAGTGCAGGATGTAGTTAAGGCAGTGCATAAGTCGTCAGTTCAGAAGCCTGGTCCAAAGCCTTGGAAGCTGGATGACTTCAACAGGAATGTGGTTAAGAGGACTATCTATGACATGTACAGGAAAAAAGAGGTGGTGTCCATGCCCCGTCTTCATGAAGTTCTGAAAGAGAAAGACATTACTGCATCCTTGTCCACAGTAGTGAGAACAGTGAAGTCACTGGGTTTTCGGTAAATATATATCAAAATTAACATTTTTAAGTAATAACAACTGTGGATTCCTTAAAATTTGTAAGGTCCAACTTTCCTAGGATTTTTTTCATTATTTGATGTAAACCATGAACTTAAAGGTTTAATCTACAACAGAACATGTAAATGGAACATGACTTTTCTCAATCTAGGAAAACTGGTACTCACAAAAAATGAGTGAATCAGCAGTATTCCTAAAATAATTAAAGGAATGACTTAAAAATTGTTTCCATATTCAAGTTTCAACAAAGTTCTATTTCAATAAATATTAAGAATGTAAAACAAATTCTATGTTTAATGTTTTACCAATGCTTTGTATGGTTAAGTCGTTAGGGAATTTATTTCCTTTCTGATTGACAAGCAAAATAGCATACTTGTTTAACACAAAAAAATGAAGTAACATTTAGGGGCCTTTTATAGCTGACTATGGGTATGAGCTTTGCAAATATTTGAAGGCTGTACAGTGACATTTAGTTGTTAATTTCTGTGTCATTCTGGTCTCTCCACTTGTGGAGAGTTGTCTCATTGTCAATCAGACCAAATCTTCTTTTTTATATTTACAGCACACAAAAAAAACAACAAAAAAACAATCTTATTTCATTTTTAAATTAAATTGTATTTTTGGCACAACAAAAGGAAATTTATATATGTAAATATATGTATAACAGCCCATACCTGATGCAAAACACAAGAAATCTGCACAATATTGAAATTTTTGTTTGACACACTGTGATCATCAACCAAATGTGGAATCTGTAATTAGAAGTATAATTAGAAGTCAGTATGTAGGAAACAATGTATTTGAAAATTACATTTCTTTTGCAGTGAAATATCAGTTACAGAGAAAAAATTCATTCCTATCAATTATATATTTATTCTGAAGAGAAATGCAATAAATGCTAATGATCGAAGCAGTAACGAAATCATACAACAATATATTTATCTAAATAGAGACACATGCATTAATAAATACAAATGTTTCATGAAAAAAGCTGTAGATATTAAGCAGACATGTATCTACATGTATCAACAACCAAGGAATAAAGGCTATTAATTTTGTAACATTGTTTTTCCCATACAAAATGTACAAGCGTTTCATTAATTTATTTTTTAAGCAATGTCAACATCAATTTGATTTTTATTCTAATTGCAGACATGACTTTAACCTAGTGTTTCTTTTTTTAGGTTTTCCAAGAAAGGATCGGGCCGACGTCATGTCGTTGAGAGGGATGATGTTGTCGCTCTCCGTCATCATTATCTGCGTCAGATACGTAAGTACAGGCAGCAAGAACGTCATATTGTGTATTTAGATGAGACTTGGTTGAATTCCAATCATGTAGTCAAGGGTGACTGGCTGGATGAACCTAGCACATCCATGTCAGTCTTTGAGCCACACTGTGAGGGCAGCGGGCGTTCTTTACCATCTGGTAAAGGCACTCGTTTGATAATCCTAGATGCTGGATCTTCTCAACAAGGCCTCATCCCTGGTGTTGGCCTTATCTTTGAGTCGAAAACCAACAGCTCGGATTATCACGATGAAATGAATAGTGAACACTTCACAGAATGGTTCAGAGACACGCTCATCCCTAGACTATCTCCCCAGTCTGTAGTTGTAATGGACAATGCTCCATATCACAGCCACTTAGATCCTGAGTCGAGGGCACCTTCTACAGGTGCTAATAAACCAGGTATCTCGGCATGGCTGGATAAGAACAATGTTCATTATGACCCCAAATGAAAAGACTGGGCTGCTTGATTTGGTAAATCAGCACAAGCCTCAGAAAAAATATGTGATAGACGAACTTGCAAAAGCTCATGGCCATGTGGTTTTACGATTACCCCCTTACCATTGTGAGCTCAATCCCATTGAAATGGTTTGGTCTGACTTGAAAGGCTTCGTAGCTAGAAAAAATTCTACCTACAAAATTAAAGATTGTAAGAAGCTTTTTGAGGAGGCCAAGTCCAATTTCAGTGCGGAGCGCTGGGCTAAATTTGAGACTCATGTGGTGAGGGAGTATGAAGAAAAGCTCTGGCAGATCGATGGTCTCAGAGACAAGGCTCTTTCTCCAGTTATTATACACATGACGGACGATGAGACGGATGACAGTCAGGCGACTATTGCATATTGGCATGAGGGGGGTACCGATGACGAGGAAATTGACATGGACATTGTTGATGGTTATGTCTCTGATACCAGCGATCAGGCTGATGTGATTTTGTGCAAAATTTGTCATGACACTGATCCGCCAGGACGTGTTCCCAAGCGAGACCGGGAACGCACATTGATTGGTTTCAATGTGACACCTGTGATCAGTGGTTGCATAACAAATGTTGCACAAAACCTGCACTGGCGCAGATAATGTGTCCTCGGTGCTATTCTCTTCTACACCACCGAAATCTCAGTGAAACACTAGTCGCACCACTGGAGGATGTGGAGCAGTAATGTCTTTCTTCAATGTTGGTCAAATGCAGTGCATTTTTCTAACAGTTTCAGGACTTCTGAAGAATGGACAATGTGATAGAAGCATTTCTGTGATAATAGTATATCTGTGATAAAGAATATATTGTGATAAAACTAAAAGCATATCTGTGTTAAATTATATAGTGCTAAACATAAAAGCATATATATCTGTGATTTATTCTGTATAAAAGTGCAATATCATTGTAAATTATTATCTAGAAAATTCCTGGACTGTTGTTGACATTAATTATAAATGCATAATACTTATTGTTACACGTTAAGTTTCATTTGAATTTTACCAATTTTCTCAATTTTAAATAGTTTGTTCTTTAATGTATTGCAAGTTTGTTATATCAAAATGTTTAGATATCTAATCAAAATCTCAGGTGTATTAATTTCAAACAGACTTTATATTTGTAATATGTACAAATAAATGGTTGTATAAATCTCATTTTGAAATGGAGATTAGAGACACATGAACACAAACTATTTTAGTTTTCACTTCTTATGCAGAAAAATTACATTGTTAAGCAGTGTGAAAAATCTACATGTAGCAGAAATGTAAAGCGCACTACGTTTTGTGCGATTACTTAGATTAGACAGAGAAAAAAATTTATTGTCATTCCATATAATAAGTCCACTACTGACAAAGAAGTAGAAGGGGACGTTTAGGTTGCACTCCGTTTATCCGTCTGTCAATCTTTCAGTCCAACAAATCAGTTTTCCACATTTTATATGCCCCATTTATGGTCATTATGTTTTTGGTCTGTGCATCCGTTTGTCTGTCTGGCTTCATGTTGAAGTTTTGGTCAAGGTAGTTTACAGTAATCAGTTTTCCACACTTTTTCTGCTTGTTTGACGATATTGTTTCAAAAATTTGGTATATAGTTTTATCATGACAAGTTACAAATCATGCTTGAATTTTGTTTTGGTCTCACTCTGATGATTTGTTCAGATTTGTGGTCCATGGACTTAGAAAATCCACTTAAATAAAAAAAAATCATCATGCTTGAAGATATTGGCTTCATGTTTGTTTATACATTGTTCTAGTATATATATAGTTTACAAGTCAGAATTTTGTTCCAATACAATGAATTTTTAACCAGTGGGGGACTATGTATTGCCATGCAATACACACAAAATAGATATAGGAAGATGTGATATGAGTGCCAATGAGACATCTCTCCATCCAAGTAACAATTTATAAAAGTAAACCATTATAGGTCAAGGTACAGCCTTTAACACAGAGCTTTGGCTCACATTGAACAGCAAGCTGTAAGGGCCTCAACATTTACTAGTGTAAAACATTTCAAACAGGAAAACCAATGGTCTAATCTGTATAAAAACAAAAAATGAGAAACACTTAAGAACCACATACACAGACGACAACCACTGAACCTCAGATTGTTTAATTATAAATTCTTTTCTAAAGGAGTAAGTAATGAAAAAAAAAACATTCATGAGCTCACGTTCTTACTAGGCATACTAGGGAATCAGACTGACTATAACAGTGCTTGTTCCAAAAAGGCATGAAAAGTGTTAGGGTAGGCACTAACATTATGGTAGGTTGGGTTAGCAGAAACACACGTATTTTTTTTTTTTTTTTTGGCCTAAGCATAACAAAGGGACCCAAACACAAATTAATTTTAAATAAAACAATCAATACATGTAGTTTAAATTTAGACCGTTGGTACCTATATCATGTATAATTGGGAACAATTCTCAGTTGACATGAAAAAATTTGAATAGCATAATTTACCTTTAAAGCTAATCGTTTTTGAAATATTTAAATCCACAAAGATGCTTTTTTATCTTTTAAAAAATCTAACAAAATAGAAATTGTATAGCATTATGATTACAGCATGTACAGCCAGTACCAAAGCACAGGTATTTCTTTGGTGATTTTTTATTGGTTAACAATAGTTAAATACTCATGCCCCATCCCTTCACCATATGAACTAGTCGTTCTCTGATTCATCCCTTTATCTATACAAATTGTCTCATTGAAGGAAATTGCATAGTAAACAATTTGATTGTTGCACACGTGTAATAAGTGATACGCGACACCAATATTAACCCGACATCGGATGATCAACAGATTAACGATCATCAAAGGTGTCAATAAGGCCACACAAACATGTTATTTACAGAAAAAGGTTGCATATTATTATGAGTATTATGGATTTTCTTACCTACACTGACCTACCATTCATCATTGATGTTGAAACCATATCGGTGAAAACACATGTATGAAATTGATTCTGTTCCATTCATTGCATCATTGAGAGCATAAATTATTAATGCTAATCTTGGCATTGGATATGTTGTCAATAATATCATTCTGTACAATAAATAGCGTAAAAATACCGGCTACGAGATCGAATTTTCAGAGAATTAATCATCAATTCCATTATTTCTACTCTCTCATCTTGTTTACATCATAAGCGCGGGAAAAATTACGAAACTTTAGCCGAACGTTTCCGGAAACTCCGGAAATTCCCGAAGATTGATAAACAATAAACGATCCTCATAGAAACAAAGATGGCGACCAATCAATGCAAACTTGTCATAGGGAAAGTCAAGGTCGGAATTTCAACCGTCCAATACACAAGGGCTGCCGTAAAACATTGAGAAAAGTCACCACCAAAATTATGCGTTAGGAAAACATAATTTTGAATAAACGCGGTAAGTCATTTTTACGTACGAAGCGATTTAGCCCAATCAGAATAACCTGAAATCGACTGTAGTTAGAATCAAAATAAAAAAGAATATGGTTTGTTGCTCGTGGTGTGTGGACGCTGTAGAATGTGTCCTCGTGCTTATGGTGTATGCCCATATATTTTACAGTTATGAGTTTTTGCATGTGAGAGATCCACTTCATTTGAACTTTGGTGGATATTTGTATCAGTAACAATTATTCCACATTTCCTTATTTTTATATATGTCCATTGATTGCAAATGAGACTAATATCCACCAGAGTGCAAATGACGTGCATGTACGGAACTATTGATCACCGTATGGGCTAAAAAATAGAGAAAAAAAGACCCAGCATGACAAAATATACGATTTGAATGAGAAAACCAAGGAGCTGATTTATGACAAAACAATTAACGAAAAATATGACTAACAGCAGGCATGCACAGAATTGTAAAACTGAACATGACTGCAAGAGGCAATTCTTTGCTGTGACAGGTTTATTTGTATTTTATGTCGTTGAAAAAAGAAAATTTTTAATTCAATCAGACTTAATATCCATTGCTTAGTTTCTTTTGTTACCTATTCTGACATCGGACTCGGATTTCTTTTAAACTGAGTTTTACTGTGCGTATTGCTATGTGTTTCTTTATTGTACATTGGCTAGAGGTATAGGGGTAGGGTTGAGATCTCACAAAACATGTTTAACCCCGCCGCATTTTAGCGCCTGTCCCAAGTCAGGAGCCTCTGGCCTTTGTTAGTCTAGTATGTTTTTTTAATTTTAGTTCATTTATATGTTTTAGAGTTTAGTGTGACGTCCATTTTCACTGAACTAGCACACAATTTTAGTTAGGGGCCAGCTGAGGACCACCTCCGGGTGCGGGATTTTCTCGCTGCACTGAAGACCCATTGGTGGCCTTCGGCTGTTGTCTGCTCTTTGGTCGGGTTGTTGTCTCTTTGACATATTCCCCATTTCCATTCTCAATTTTATAGTCATTTGGAAACCCTTCATACAGAATCATTGTTTCGTAGCCATGAGGTGACAGGTATTGAATCAATACTATTGTATAGGTCCACTAAACCATCTGGGAAATGATGTTTTCATTTTTCTTTCTCTGAATCTACAGATTACTAGTTTTGTGTATGGACAGTCATGTACAGAGATAGTTTTGTATCTTTCAATCGACGTAAAACATGGTAGAACTATAACTGAGTGATGATTAGAAGACCTATCGCTTTATTAAATATTTTTATAAATGCTTGATGATTGATTTGGTCCTTACATGGCCACACATACTGATTCCGGACACGATACAATAATAATATTGAAAATTGGATTAGGTTATTTCGAAATTTTAAATTACGAACCTTCGAATGAAATTTGTTACTTTGATATAACTCTGATTACTGTGACATGTTCCTGTCTTTTCGCTATGCTATGACACTAATGTACTACTCTTCTTCTTTGTAATTAATGAGATATGTTTTGTAGCTTATTTGATGAACGCGTGAAGGCATGGAAAAAGACTTGACGCTGAACTGGTTTCAGACATCTAGGCAGTCCAGTCGTCAAAACTCGGCCGATTCCGTGAAGAGTACGTAGCGGATTCACCCGAGGATTGACGATTGCCAGAGATTCATGATTTCAGAAGAATCAAAATATTCGACAAATTAAACCCAGGACCTTTCGACATTTAATTACTAGATCAAATAACTTCACCAGCACAGCTAATTAGTGAAAATAAGGAATGATTTATATTATCGACTACGACCAAAGAGAGCAGAGTTTACTACTAATGTGTTAAACATAAATTAAAAACGACTGAAGCAAACAATTATTACAGAAAAGAACTAACATAGTAAATATATACTACTTCTAATGATGGAGTGTTGTTCAAAATTGAGTAACAATTTGATCCTAACATTTAAAAATAGTGCATGAACAATTATAGTGATTTTTTTTATTAATTCTTAATACGTGCTTAGATAGGACATCACCAACTATCCAACTATCACAAATGATGTCTTCACATAGAAATTAATTCACTTTCATTTCTTACAAAACATATCAGGTTTTCAATATTCCAGAGCAATAATGTTCAAAAGTAATCCTTTAGACAGAACGACATTTTATTTAATAATCGTTGAAATGGAATCGCTAAAAGTTAATTTGGTGGGAAAGGTTAAAAAAAACGAGTTTAATCAACTGTTACCTGTATCTCCTTGCGATAACGAAAAACATTAGAAAGTAGGCATACCTCCTTGCAGATATATACTAAACAGAAACAAACACAGATATAAGTTAAGTCTAATCAGCCGTATACATAAACATTACAAATAAACACAATTTCTTATTATTTATGTAGCCAAATGGATAATAAACATTGATTCCAAGGCACTCGAATTTATCAACTTTAAAAATAAGCGTATCAAATCTCTAGATTATTGACTTTAAAATGATCATTAAGCTGCAAACGTTGCCCTATCATAGATAAAGACAATTTGAGAAGTCGGATACAATCGTAGGTGTGTTTGGAGCGCACATATCAGCGCTCAATTATTGAATCATATATTAAGACTAGCCCATTTAAGGAATAGGAAGTACGTTTCAAGTAACTACAAGTTACACAAAAGGGTAAATAAGCAAGCCAGAATGATAAAGTATCTTCTTTGACATATAGACGCTACCAAGCGAATAAAAGGATGACTAATCAATTAGTTTAAACATATTTTATTTGCTTAAATATGCAAAAGGGATGAGACACAAGTTAATCAAACTTATAAAGTCTTCTCCCAAATCAATGCAGAATGGTAAAAAAAATATCATCTTCGACATACAGATACTAACATAGTAAACATGGTAAATAAACTAATCATAGATAACAGATTCAACTACTGAAGTTATCCAGGGAGGTTAAATCAGGAAGACTAGTTATATTACTGCTAGGACTTTCAACAATGTCTTGTAACGGTGCTTTCTATGGAATCTGAAATGTAAAACAAACAGAAATAAACCCTTATCTAGTGAGTTTTCCAGCATGTTTATATAATTAATTCCTTGTAAAATTTATAGAGTAAATATTCCTATAAACTTGTTCGGGAAAATTGTACATTCTTTAATAAACAACTAAATACATCTAAAACGAAGTACTGAAATTCCTTACCGATGGTCATATGTCTATTTAAAAGAAACAAATAAAAAACACGCATGATATTTTCAAAGTTAAAGACTTTGTAAATTTGAGCTTTAGTATGATATGTCCTCATACAAGCAGAGAAAATCTAATTAGATTCAAGACCATCAATTATAAGAGTGTATAATAATGTTGGAGATTCCACATCATAAATATCAAAGTATTCAAGCAACTAACTCCATGTGAAGTCTGCAGACGTTCATTGTCATTTAACATACAATGTTAATATTTCTGATTTTGAAATTTGCTGTGACTGTAAAGATGCAAATAGAAAATTATGTCATGAGTGAAAATTACTTTTTTGCCCAAGAGAGGGTACATGAAGGAAAGCTGATGCCTGTTAACAGGGCAATGTCTTATTTCCCCTACTTTGCTCCTTTTTTAATTGAATATGGAATAAGAAATTGACCAAAACTTAATTAAAACTATAAATTGAAGAGTTTACGATGGAAATGTATGCCGAGGTTAACTCAGAAGTGTCCATTAATGTCATTCAGTGGTTTAGGAAAAATGACTGACGTGGAAGCAAACCCTAGCATATGAAAGTATCGGTTAGCTGTATGTTTTTGATGTATACTTCTCGTCTCCGACTAATTTATAATATTTTTTTAAATGCAACAAACACACCAAATAATTTGTTGTAAGTTGTTTTATGCATGTTTTGTAAGTTGTTTTTTTGTATGTGTTGTATGTTGTTTTATCCATGTGCTGTATGTTGTTTTTGCATGTGTTGTAAGATGTTTTATGCATGTGTTGTATGTTGTTTTATGCATGCGTTGTAAAATGTAGGAACCCCCAATTTTTTTCGATTTTGTTTTTTTGTTTTTGTTTTAATTATGTGAACGTTTCATGGTGTTCCGGGGCTTGGAACCCCATTTTTGAAATGGCTGGATCCGCGCCAGAGATGACCTTATGCTCTTCTTTTAAGGTCTTTGTTGGACATACTGCTCATAAAGGTGCGAAGTTATCATCAGTGCATCGGTACTAACATGATTCAAAACATATACGTGTTTGAATTGCCTTTTTCATAAATAAAGAAACTATTAGGAAATTAAGGTTCAAACTTCGTCAGGTAAAATGGACCTTAGATACATTCGGTTCTTCCGTTTATGTCTTTTTTGTCATAAAGCTTCTATTGTTGCAGCGTGTTTAGGCATCCCTGGCTATCAAATGCTTTGATTTGAGCGTTCCTGATCAAGGTAAATCCAGATTAGGTGTTTCGGACGCACAAAAAAGTTTACTAGCAATGGGTCGATACCGTTAGTCCCCGAGGGTATCATCAGTTCAGTAGTCTGTGCATTGGTTTTATAACATGACATGATTTATAACATATACTTATTTAAAATCCCTGTTCACAAATTAAAAAATATAAAGACAGAGTAAGGTTCAAACTCCCTACGGCAAAGTTGATCTTAAATTTGTCTCTTTCGTTTAGGTATTTAAGGGTTATATAGCACCTAACTTTGCAGCGTATTTACGCATCCTTGCTTTCAAATGTTCCCAAAGAAGGTAAATCAAAATCGGGCGCTTCGGGCTCACGAAAGTTTTAAAGTTTTTTTTTCATGGGTCCCTTTTAATTCGTATGACAATATCCCCAAAAAGTAGGAGATGTTCTGTATGTTAACCCAGTTCTTGGTTCAAAGGAAAATTCTCTGACTTTATCAAATCGTTTGCGTGAATTTGAAAGCATTGTAAAGAAATACGAACATGTTTTTTTAAATTGAGGCAAAAAGAAAAATGTTTTCTTAATTTATGACAATAAATAGTATAACGTTTTGATGTAAGACGGGTAAAGCTGAACGACAATACTGCATTTAAAATACATTGCGACGTAATTTTGCGCCAAAGAATGGGAATGATATCTTAAGAATATCAAAAACATTTTACTTTTGATTAAGCTTAATAATAAGCTCATGGACCATAACTTATGATTCACAACCCCAGATTCAATATCGTTTACCAGAAAAAATATCAAATTAAAAATAATTCAAACATAAATTATGTTCCATCACCCATTGAAATGCATTAATATATATATGTGTTTATGTATATAGTTAAGTCCTTTTATAGAGTTGATACTTGGTATTTTATATAGCATAGGAATCGTATGGCGTACTATGCATGCAATTCAGAAGATGCTTAAACTGTCAATTTACCTGATCTGATACTGTGTAGGGTTTATGTCATTTTCATTCAATCAGGAGTTTGTTTATGCCTGGATTTATCATGTTAAACAGACTATACGACACCCATATCAGAACACACATATCACCAAAGATAGTTAGTACATTTATATCTTACATGTTGGACTTATTGCATAACTAATACTATCAAAGTCGTCTTCAGTGTTTGGTTCCCAAAGACATGCGTCTCTTTCCACCACCACCACTACCGTCATCTGATACAAAAATTAAATAAATATTCCTTAATTTTAACATATGATTAATTGATAACTTAGGTAATTTTTTGCAAACAATTCAATCAAAATGAAACCACATGAAAATAATTTCCAAAATATGTATATTAAGTTTTGAATGAATGAAAAATAAGGACGTAAAAAGTACAAAATATGAATTCAAAAGATGATAATAATTTACAGAATAAGAGAGTGTCCTCATTCCCTTTCTGCTTTTTTCGCATGACAACAAATAATTTAAAAAAATAAAAAAAAAATGGTTTCAAAAAGTAAACAACGAGTTACTTTTACACATCGGTTACAAAAAAATAATGCACCAAGCCAATTGGTAGCCGTCTTACAAGTTATATAGCAATTGCCGCTACCCATTGGTGTGATGATAAAACCAAAGGACATTTGGTAAGGGCCCATATACAATTGACTGTAAGGATTATGAGCGTATTGCATTACTGAGAAAAATGAAGATTAAGACTGAAGACAATAGAAAACGAATCGTAAGCTAAGTATGAAGACGTTGATTTCATGGTGTATATTACAATCTCGATCTCTTTTCCTCGACTTCACTGAATTAAACTTTTCACCAAATTTGTGCTCACGTGATCAAAACGACGGATGCCATATTTGGAGCTGGATCTGCTTACCCTCCCGGAGGAGAGGAGATCATTCCGGTTTTTGTTGAGGTTTGTGTTGCATAGTGTGTGTTTTTGCTTTTGGTCATTTTTCATAATTTGTTTGCCACGATGTAGTCAGTTTATTTTCGACTAATAGTTTAAATATGCCTTTAATATATTCTGCCACTTTGTTTGGTTATTTGTAAATAATGAAGGATCTTTCAATCGTCACTTTTCTTAGATTTTACTTACAATTTTCCTAAATAGTAACAAAAAGAAATTATCAGATGTTGTTTTTGGGTTAATGTTATATAATATTTTGGACATTTCTGAAACAAAATGTGTGTTTTCTTATTTTCGAAATATATAAATTTACACTTATGGCATTATGATGTCACTTTATAATAACATATAAGGGGCCTCGGTAGTCGAGTGGTCTACATTTTTATATTATATAACTAGACTGTCAACACTCAGGTTGTAAGATCGAACCCTGCACGTGGCCAGTACGCTCAACTCCAATATTAGTTGACTATGATTAGCAGTTTTCCTGTCAAAGGTCGATGGTTTTCTTCGGGAAACTCCAACTTCCTCCCCAAATAAAATGAACAACCACAAAATAGCTAATAGTGCTAAAATTGGCGTTCAATACCAACCAATCAATCAATCATAACAATAGAGACTTGTTTTGTTATGAGACATTCAATGGACTTAATAGTTTTAGATCTTTAAATTATTTTTTTTTTCATACCCATTTAGACACTCGGAGGTAAATATTTCTTTCAAATGTGCACTGTCGAATCAGAAGTCTCAATTTCCAAATTTTGATATTAAATATCAATCTTGATTTGCAACTCTTTCAGGTCTTGAATTTCAAATATACTTGGATACCAACTGTTCCGTCCCGGATTTTATTTATTTTGAGGTAAATGTTTCGTACAAGACTACAACATATATCGAATCTGAGAAACAACATTTTTTTTTTTAATTCTTTGGTTCCAACTCCCTAAAGCAACGTTGACCTTAAATGGATCTGGCTGTCGTTTCCCTGTATATATCAGATCAAAAAATATATATTACATTGCTTTGATATCTTCCAACATCTACCAACAATTCTAAATTTGTATTACCCAAGACATACTCATTTGTCAAAGTTGAAATAAGTGATTTCGCAGACCATGGTGCTTATTGGAAAGAATAAATTCTCTGAAATTACCAATGTTTTGATGTTTTTGAAATCAGTAATACCCAGCTTAAAACGTTAAGTGCAAATATGGTTTAAAAAATCAACAAGGAAACCTATTTAAAAAAAAATACAGAATAGCACAAATGATGCAAAATGTAAAGTTAATTAAAATTTCGCAAATTGATAGATTAGAAAATTTTCAAGACCTACATTTAAAAAATAAACAAATGCAACAAATTCAACTGAAACTTAGTTTTAAACGCTCAATCGTGAATTATAGTAATGCAGCGTACATTATCGAAAGATATGGTGCTAAATAAAACATTTAGCTTGAAAAAAATTTTAGGGTATAGAAAGCAAATATTTACATTGACAAGCTGGTCCGAAAAAGTACATCACACAATAGCAGATCTCAAGTCCATCAGTATTCAATCTACAAATTCCTTCGTTTTCACAAGGATTGACAGTACATTCATCCACTAAAATGAAAAATCAACAGATATATAGCAACTACTAAGGCAAATTACTTATTTAGTGTAATGATCATCCCATTAACATTTATCATAGACAAAAATATTTAAACACCTTAAAATAACTTCACAATAAATTTTCCAATCCATTCTCTAACCTAGATTGTTCAATAGAAGTACCTAGTGTAGTTTTAGTCCCTTCGCAAATTTATAGTCATTTACTTTGTCTCTGGTTGAACTATTTGTAAGTTTGCCCTAAGATGAAATCAAGGTACAGCAAACTGTAATCATGTGTACAGAACAAGGGTGACAATCATTCTTCAGTGGAAACCCTATTGTGTCCATTTCATTTCTTTTTTAAACCATGCCCGAATCGTTGAAATTAGAGCTATACATTTTCTTTTTTAGGGTATAACCTATTAATCTCCTCATCTTTTTCGACAATTTATAAAATCCGCTAAAGATTATTTAGTTCAACACACTGTCGTCTATATTAATAAAAGAAAGCCAAGGTAGATACAGTCAAGACATCAAAAACAAATTATACAATATACTATGTTCCATTATCAACAGTCTCACGAACGAATATGTTGGTTAGTTTAATCGACGAAGAGACATTTTGATCTAATTACGGCTGTTTGACAAAACTATCATGCAATTTATGAGTAGCTTTTAATACTATGAAACACAGTCATTTTGTTTTATCTCCTAATGTATTCATGCAAATGTTTAAATAATATATGACTTTAATAAACTTCGAGGACAAAACGTGCACCAGCAATGACATCGACCCAGTTATGGTAAAAACTCATCACTGATACAAGGTTTATAATTTAGTACACTTTAACATATATTGATATTTTTGCAAACATTGATTTTGAATTTCTAAACCACCATATCTTGCGAGGATTAATGAAACATAGTCTTGGACAGTTTCAACAAACTGAATTCCAACAGCGATACCATCATCATTCCGGATAAACGTTGCGATAATCAATGTACATGTATGTAACACACTATTACAAACAGAAGATAATAATTGAAATGCAAAGTTGAAAAAGGATACGACTTTTTTGTAACATTTGAATAAAAATACATTCATATTTTACGTCATTAGTAAATTCAGACAAACACTGTGAACACCTATTATCTTGAAAAACTGGTTAATGTGATGAATAAATCAATAATATAAGATTTAACAAAAATAATAATATACTAGTTGTAAAACTGTAAAATTACTAATTGCATGTACTTATTTATTTGTACTAGAAATGGTAAAATCAAACTTATAAACTTTAATTTCAATGGTGAAAGTTTTCAAATATTTTATTTTGAAAAGTTTTTGGTGCGTAGAATTAATTCTGATTTCAATATGAGATAGTTTTCTAGAGTTTATGATTGTTTATTTCTCATTACTAATAAAAGTTATTTATTCAAAATCAAACCGAATTTGTCGCATTGATCTCCTGTATATCCTTCATCACAACAGCAACTGGCACTTCCATCACTTCTGATTGAACAAGTGCTTTTTTCGGGACATGGTTTTGGATCTGTTTCACATGGGTCATCTTTCAAAAAGTAAATACACTACATAATTTCAAATATTTTCATTGCTTGCTATACACGTATACTATTATTGCTGTCGATAAATCACAATTCATAGAATTAACCTTACTAGGGTAAATTCGTTTTTATTTAACGGCAAAATTCACTTTTCTATTCTTATGTTGTCCTGAATATGTATGATATATTTGCCGCTAAACGTTAATGAAGTAACAATCAATTAAATAACCCATTTCTTAAAGTTAAAAAAATAAAGTGTTCGACCATCTCAAAACAAAGAAGCGAGCATATTCTATGATAAAAAAAAATCGAATTCGGAAAGACGATATTATTTACAAATTGCTTGTACTATAAACTACAACAGAATCAATAACATGCTCTTTATTCTAAATGTTTTTAACATTGAATATTATTCATATTCAGAAATAAAATTAGTGAGAAACATTAGAACTGAAAGGTAGACCAAAGTGGAGGGGGTTAAAATAATCAGTAATTAGCATACCATCACAATGGTCACCTTTCCAGTCGCCCATGCATTTACATTCTGGGGTCAAATCTAAGAGATTGGCTAGTTCGCAAGTTCCTTCATGTGCACAGTAAAAGTTTAAGCATGGATCTGGAAAGAAAAAAGGTAATGACAAAATGTGCAAATATTGATAAATTAATGCCAACAGTTTTAATCATGAATAAACTCATCATAGATAGCAGATTAGAATTACGGTCGCTACACGCCAGACTGGTTTCATTATAGTGTTTATAACAAATGAGAATTGGATTTCACTTGATTTCAAAGAGCGTTATCTAATTTCAATATTAAGAGTAAATGAGCCTAACGAAAGTTGATTTCAAGCGATATCCTATTTTCACGAATCGTTTACCTATTTTTGTATGGTAAACATTCTCTTTGTGTTAAACAGAAAGTCTGCGTCTGCTGGATCAAGACTTTTCCTCATACCAGTATGACGTCGTATATTCTGCTCAGGCTTTAAACTTAAACATTAGACATTTTTATTGTACGCTTCAGAATGTAGTTTCTATGCCAAAAAAAAAAAGAATTTTAGATGAATACAGAGAGTGTTTTATATAATATTTAAGACGAAATAACACATCGTCTTTGCCATGGGATAACTGTACATTGTATTGACCTTTGAAAATCATCAATGCATGGCCTAACAAATAACCATATGAATGGAAATTTTGCAATATCTTTTCTTGATGCTGGATAAGAAAATCAAATCAACGGATTTGTCGCATAACATTTTCGTATTATTCTACGGACAGAGTATTATATCTTCATACGAGAAATATTTATCAGGTCGTAACCATAAGAGAAAGATTTTTTACATTTTCTCGACTAGAAACAATTTTAAACAGTCGATTAGCTATTCCTAAAGATATAAATGCATTTTTCTTTAACATTCTTTGTGATTTTTTATTTTTTGCATTCCACATAAAAAGCTTAGAACTTTCAATATATATAATGTTCATTTTTTAAATAACTACACGGTTTTGCTGCATCCATTCTCACAATGGCTCTAAGCATAAATGTTTATATATTACAACAAGACTGAAAAGTTCTGAAGCTTAAAACTGTTAGGGGAACTTGTGGATGTGGACACTAACTATGATATATCTGTGTAGGCTGTAAACTTTCCAAACTTACTTGGTATGCATTGGTAACCCAACCGGAGATGAATATCATTGCCTGACTTTGACCCTGACCTCGCTTCAAGCTCTTCTGCGTTTAAACAATCGTCTTCATTAAAAAAGTCACTGACCGTAAATTCACATGCTTGTTGTCCATTACAGGCGCCCACCACTTTCACTCAGGACTGTGGGTCGCTACACTGATCTTTCCCAGATTTGCCGCCTTTACCTTCTTTTCCATGTTTACCATCTTATCCCGGTTTACGAGGTTTTGCTGGATTACCATAGTTGGCATTAACAACACTGATTACTTCCCCTTCACCACAAGTTATTGTCATTTCATCATCATCGTCGAATACGTCATTCTCTGAAAATAATTTTGATAATACCGTTTGTCATACTATTATCTTTTAACCACAAAATAATAAAACAACCATATGCCCTTATATTTTTCAATTATGGGTTGTTTGCCTGTGAGAAGCTTTCACATGTTTATTATATCTTTGTTTTAATTGTCAATTATATATTATGGTGTTTGGATGTATAAATACTCATCCACGCCTGCTATTTTATTATTGCCCCTGCTATGGTTTTACAAAGATCTTTTACAATCTCTGTTTTGCCCTGTGTTTGTTATATGTCAGTATTGTAATACTTAAGTCTTTACGTCGGGCCTTTTATAACAGTTTTGTAAGAGTTCTTTTACTGCTTTGCCAATTATTTCCTATTCCGTAATTGTGATCCTTATTCATTGTTACAACCTCCGGTCTTTTTATTTTCCTATACCCTATTTAATTATCATGATTTTACGTAATGGAAAGAAAATTATTAACAACACAACTTCTAGGATATCCACGTGCTTAAACAAACGTATTTGTAATGCCTCTACAGCCAGATTGTTTAACAAAATGCGCGTGGATATCCACAAATTTTCCGTGCAATGCCAAAAGTGACTAACCTGTTTTAGATTAACTTCACATAATACTGTACGGTCAACAGTGAACGGAGAACTTTTCGCTCTCCTTTTCCTGTGACATTACCTGAAAACTCAAAACCTTATATATGTGGTAACTTGAACCCAACCTTAGTGTGGTATTCAATATGTGGGACAGACAGGACGAGCGTATTACAAAAGAAATCAAGAACACCTTTACCGCTTTCGTAGACCTAAAAAATTCAAAAGTTTGATATATCAACATTTAGATAAGCATAATCACAATCTAAAATTTATTAAATTCCAACCACTTGAAACCGTTCAGAAACAACCAGGAGAATCACACAAGCAATTTGAAAAATCACGTGAAATTCGCGAATTATTTTGGATAAAAAGACTTCAAACAGCTTATCCTCTCGGTCTTAATGACAAAATATTAGGACAGGGGAACATAACTAAAACTTCAATCGATGTCATTAATATTGTCGATAAACGACTTAGAAATAAAAGGTCTCATGGCAAACGCAAAAACCGTAATCAACGTATTAAACATCGTATAAATTATACACTTGCTGATCTGTTATCTATAATAAAAATAATGGCAGGCATCAAGTATTATGCAAACTGGGTCAGATACCAATAAGTAAATTATATGCTATTTTTCTGGAGTGTGATACAATTTCTTTTTTTAGCCCAATGTATGAATACACCCGTATTATTACAGCCTTTTGTCATCACAGGCTATTTCCTAGTATCGATAAACCTGAAAATCATAAACGGCATTTTCTTAAATTAAAATATATAAATAGAGGTATTGATTTTATTAACTTATCTAGTATATTCAATGACTCTACCATCCAAAGCCAAATACCTCCATATTTTGATAATATAGAACCACCTATTATTTCGTATTCTTATAAAAACCCAGCAGAAGTTTGATTTTAATTATACGTCAGTTACATCAGACGTTAATATAGTAAATAATGTTCCTTCCACTTGAGATTGTGAAACATCTAGTTTTAGATATGTTCCCTATGGTCATGTCCTTACAGGAGACCTCAACATCGTCGAAGACCGTGAGGTCATAACTTTTCTTAAGAAAGGACCGAAATATCGTCCTCCATCTAAAATAGATTGGAAACAGTGTCGTCAGGTCATTAAAGACGCTCTGTCTGTCTACTGTAAAATTGGTGTAAACGTGAAAATCTGATAAAAATCTCTAGACAGTTATTTGAATAAAATTATGAATACTGTTAATATTCGTATATCTCATTTTGAAAACAATTCTGAAATTAGTAATAGGGTCCATGATATTCCCATTTCCAGAATAAAAATAAACTCAAGTACTCATAAAGCGGTTTGTGTTCGTACCGGCAGACAAAGCAGCAAATAATGTAGTGGTGGTGTGACGCATATACTACACGGAAGTTCTCCAAAACGAAATTACAAATTCATCTACATTCAGGTCCGTACGCTCCACAGAGAGCCAAATTGTAAACAAGCATATCACTGCCACTACCCAGCTTAAAGCCTCTTCCGAACATTTGAAAGTCCCTACTATGTACTGGTTACCTAAATTGCACAAAAACCATTTAAATTCCGTTTCATCTCCGCATCTAGTAAGTGTTCTACTACCAATCTATCAGTTCTTCTAACTACCTCCTTACAACTATCAAAGAACTTGTTATTAACTTTTGTAATAAAGCTTATGAAAATAATGGTATTAATTATTTTGGAGTGTTAAAATTCTTTAGAGGTTTTAGATAAAATACATGCTTTTGATGGTCCTTTTAATTCTGTTGACAGTTATGATTTTATACTCTCTATACTACACTTCCACACAATATTATCAAGAAAAATTTTCATATTTAATTAAGTGGTCTTTTGAAAATCTCATTACAAATTTATTTGCTGTAACTCGTTTAAAGCCTTTTCTGTAACGAAAAGGAAAGTATGCTAGATACACTTACTGGAAATGTGAAGATATGATTGAAGCTTTAAATTTTCTCCTGGACAACATATATGTACGTTTCGGCGATAAAGTGTATCGACAAGTAGTAGGTATTCATATGGGCACTAACTGCGCCCTTTAATAGCAGATTTATTCCTGTATTGCTATGAATCTCAGTTTATGACCAAACTCAGTAAAGACACGTCATTGTTACATTTGGTTGCTACATTCAACAATACCTTCCGTTATCTAGATGATATTTTTCGTTAAATAATCCAGAGTTCTCTAAATATACTACCGAAATTTACCCAATAGAACTTACTTTAACTAAATCTAACATAAACAGCAGTAGTTGTCCTTTTCTGGACTTGGACATTTCAATCTCTAAAGGAAAACTCCATACGAAAATTTACGACAAAGAGACGATTTTTCATTCCCTATTGTTAATTTTCCTTTTTAGACGGCGATGTTCCTTTGGCTCCATCATACGGTGTGTATATATCCCAACTCGTTCGTTATGCCCGTGTGTGTAGTGATGTCATAGATTTTAACGAACGTAATCAATGCATCACTGGTAAATTATTAAGTCAGGGATTTCGTTACCATAAATTACGTAAAACTTTTGCTAAGTTCTTTCATAGATACAAAGATTTGATTTGTAAATTTGGCTGTACCTGTAGAAAACTGATTAAAACGGTATTTCACATCCTAAATTTTACGGTAATATTGTACTTAAAGCGCGGAAATCACTATGTGATCCGTGTAAACTCATCGAACCTTTAAATAGACTTATTAGTTCAGGTTATCTTACCAATGTTGTAATTAGATCTTTGAATATAGTTTACATTGGCACTAATATCGATTTTGTCATCAGCAAATTAAAACATAACTAAATTTGTATTCTTTTCAAACGGGATGTTTAAAGACACACCCACGTTCATTTTGATCTATAAAGAGGTTAAACTCCGAACTATCCTACTGTCTGTCGATACATTTATTTTGGCATTGCACAAGTCATGTCTTCTTTGACTGTCCATGACGTTAAAATACTAAATCCCTGGGATGTGTTTTAGTTGATTTTAGTCTCTGATGCATGATCTTTTATTATTAATTGTTTTGGCTTTTAACTAGCTGTCAGTAACTGCGAGTACTCTCAAATCGTACTTTCTTGTTTATTTGACCTGTTGATACTAATTGTAATGCTTTTTGTTATTTAATGTTATTCAGGGTTATATCTGGTCTATATACCAGTGTTTGGCACTAATATAAATTTCCACTTCGTACTATGAACATCAAAATTATTTATTTTGTAAAATATTTCCTTTCTCTATTGTAACTGTACACGTATACCTAACAACAAAATTATTTTCATTTACCTGTGTTTAAAGTTATTGCAAATGGCTGATATTTTGTTCGAGCATATTGTTTTTCTTAAATTGTTTAACATTTCATACCGATATAAGATGTAACTTTTATTATTCTTCCTTAGTTTATTTATTTTGTATTTACAATGTATCATAGGTCAAATTTATTTGTTCAGTGTATAATCAATGGTGTTAATATGTCCTTTGATTGAGTTAAGCTATTTCAGTTGATATTTTATAGTGTGTCTTTCTATGTTGTGATGTTACACTATTGTTTCAGAAAAAGGGTGAAGGTTTGGTACCATTAAAACGTTTAAACCCGCTGCATTTGTTTGCACCTGTCTTAAGTCAGGAATCTGATGTTCAGTAGTTGTCGTTTGTTGATGTGGTTCATAAGTGTTTCTCGTTTCTCGTTTTTATATAGATTAGACCGTTGGTTTTCCCGTTTGAATGGTTTTACACTAGTAATTTTGGGGCCCTTTATAGCTTACTGTTCGGTGTGAGCCAAGGCTCCGTGTTGAAGACCGTACTTTGACCTATAATGGTTTACTTTTATAAATTTTGACTTGGATGGAGAGTTGTCTCATTGGCACTCATACCGCATCTTCTTATATCTATAGGTAGATATTTGGCTCGAATGTAATTTTCTTTTAATCCTTTTCCGTCATCATTATAGAAATCTGATGTAGATTTAGCAAATATAAACCGTTCTGTAAAGTTTAATGTTTGTAAGTACTTCATAAATCGATTCTTTCACACATCCGCATAGCCAACCGTCTGGTACGGTACAGGTGTAAACCATTAATAGAAGAACAAAGGAAATGGGTATCCATCCATGACACAAAATTAGTACATGCACAGAAAAAGCACACAAAAAGCAAAGGAACAGCTCTTTTATTGCTGTTCTTCATCTCAAAGTCACAGTGAGGCCTCCAACACAGAGCACAAAACTGAATAAGCCACTTATATGTCTGCTTCATTATTTTTTATTTTTTTTTATTCTAATGTTATTTCTCCATTCAGAAAAAATCAGTTGAATAATAGTATGGAAATTTTATAATAATTCAACTATTTGATACGGACTTCGATCTCGTTTAGTGATAAAAGCTGTCTTCTTTTGAGAGATCAATACTTAAATGATGTCACTTTATAATAACATATAAGGGCCTCAGTTGCCGAGTGGTCTACATTTTATATCGTATAACTAGACTGTCAACACTCAGGTTGTAAGGTCGAACCCTGTACGTGGCCGGTACGCTCAACTCCAATCTTAATTGACTATGATTAGCAGTTTTCCTGTCGAAGGTCGATGGTTTCCTTCGGGAAACTCCGACTTCCTCCCCAAATAAAATGAACAACCACAAAATAGCTAATAGTGCTGAAATTGGCGTTTAATACCAACCATTCAATCAATCATAACAGTAGAGACTTGTTTTGTAATAAGACATTCAATGGACTTAATAGTTTAAGATCTTTAAATTATTTTTTTTTATGCCCATTTAGATACTCGAAGGTAAATATTTCTTTCAAATGTGCACTGTCGAATCGGAAGTCTCGCTTTCCAAATTTTGATATTAAATATCAATCTCGATTTGCAAATCTTTCAGATGTTGAATTTCGAATATACTTGGATATCAAATGTTCCGTCCCGGGTTATATTTTTATTTTGACGTAAATGTTTCGTACAAGACTACAACATATATCGAATCTGAGAAACAACATGCATTTATTAAAGTATTTCTTACAGCAGTGTTACCTTAGATTGTCATTGAACTGAGGTGAAAATCTCTATTACATAAAGTAGGTGTTGGTTCTTTTGCTCAGCCCCTTTATTGTATATGCGCTTCGGACGCACCTAATTTATAATGTGGTTTTTGCATTTACTAGCAACGCGTTCATACCACTTCTGGTGGACTTTAAGTCACCGAGGGTATCACCAGCTCAGTAGTAAGTGCTAAGGGACTGACATGGCTTATAACATATTTTATTTTTTATTTTTTAATTCTTAGGTTCCAACTCCCTAAAGCAACGTTGACCTTAAATAGATCTGGCTGTCGTTTCCCTGTATATATCTGATAAAAAATATATCTAACATTGCTTTGATATCTTCCAACATCTACCAACAATTTTAAATTTGTATTACCCAAGACATACTCATTTGTCAAAGTTGAAATAAGTGATTTCGCAGACCATGGTGCTTATTGGAAAAGAAAAAAAATACCTTCATCATTGCCAAATTAACAGGTAAATTCTCTGAAATTACCAATGTTTTGATGTTTTTGAAATCAGAAATACCCAGCTTAAAACGTTAAGTTCAAATATGATTTAAAAAATCAACAAGGAAACCTTATAAAAAAAAATAAAGAATAGCACAAATGATGCAAAATGTAAAGTTAAATAAAATTATGAAAATTGATAGACGTAGAAAATTTTCAAGACCTACATTTAAAAAATAAACAAATGCAACAAATTCAACTGAAACTTAGTTTTAAACGCTCAATCATGAATTATAGTAATGCAGCGTACATTATCGAAAGATATGGTGCTAAATAAAACATTTAGCTTGAAAAAATTTTTAGGGTATAGAAAGCAAGTATTTACATTGACAAATTGGTCCGAAAAAGTACATTACACAAAAGCACATCTCAAGTCCATCAGTATTCAATCTACAAATTCCTCCGTTTTCACAAGGATTGACAGTACATTCATCCACTAAAATGAAAAATAAACAGATATATAGAAACTACTAAGGCAAATTACTTATTTAGTGTAATGATCATCCCATTAACATTTATCATAGTCAAAAATATTAAAACACCATAAAATAACTTCACAATAACTTTTCCGATCCATTCTCTAACCTAGATTGTTTAATAGAAGTACCTAGTGTAGTTTTAACCCCTTCGCAATTTTATAGTCATTTACTTTGTTTCTGGTTGAACTATTTGTAAGTTTGCCCAAAGATGAAATCAAGTTACAGCAAACTGTAATCGTGTGTAAAGCACAAGGGTGTCAATCATTCTTCAATGGAAACCCTATTGTGTCCATTTCATTTCTTTTTTAAACCATGCCCGAATCGTTGAAAATAGAGCTATACATTTTGTTTCATGGTATAACCTATTAATCTCCTCATCTCTTTCGACAATTTATAAAATCCGCTCAAGATTATTTAGTTCAACACACTGTCGTCTATATTAATAAAAGGAGGCCAAGGTAGATACAGTCAAGACATCAAAAACAAATTATACAATATACTATGTTCCATTTGCAACAGTCTCACGAACGAATATGTTGGTTAGTTAAATCGATGAAGAGACATTTTGATCTAATTACGGCTGTTTGACAAGACTATCAATTTATGAGTAGCTTTTAATACAATAAAAAACAATTTAGATCGTAACACAGTCATTTTGTTTTATCTCCTAATGTATTCATGCAAATGTTTAAATAATATATGACTTTAATAAATTTCGTTTACTGGTCACTGATCACTGATGACACACTCGAGGACGAAACGTGCACCAGCAATGGCATCGACCCAGTTATGGTAAAAACTCATCACTGATACAAGGTTTATAATTTGGTACACTTTAACATATAGTGATATTTTTGCAAACATTCATTTTGAATTTCTTAACCACCATATCTTGCGAGGATTAATGAAACATAGTCTTGGACAGTTTCAACAAACTGAATTCCAACAGCGATACCATCATCATTCCGGATAAACGTTGCGATAATCAATGTTCTTGTATGTAACACACTATTACAAACAGAAGATAATATGAACACCTATTATCTTGAAAAACTTGCTAATGTGATGAAAGAATTAATAATATAAGATTGAACAAAAATAATAATATACTAGTTGTAAAACTGTAAAATTACTAATTGCATGTACTTATTAATTTGTACTAGAAATGGTAAAATTAAACTTTTAAACTTTAATTTCAATGGTGAAAGTTTTCAAATACTTTTATCTTGACAGGTTTTTGGTGCGTAGAATTAATTCTGATTTCAATATGAGATAGTTTTCTAGAGTTTGTGATTGTTTATTTCTCATTACTAATAAAAGTTATTTATTCAAAATCAAACCGAATTTGTCGCATTGATCTCCTGTATATCCTTCATCACAACAGCAACTGGCACTTCCATCACTTCTGATTGAACAAGTGCTTTTTCGGGACATGGTTTTGGATCTGTTTCACATGGGTCATCTTTCAAAAGAAATACACTACATAATTTCAAATATTTCCATTGCTTGCTATACACGTAAACTATTATTGCTGTCGATAAATCGCGATTCATAGAATTAACCTTACTAGAGTAAGTTCGTTTTAATTAACGGCAAAATTCACTTTTCTATTCTTATATTGTCCTGAATATGCATGATATATTTGCTGCTAAACGTTAATGAAGCAACACTCAATTAAATAATCCATTTCTTAAACAAAAGTTAAAAATAATAAAGTGTTCGACCATCTCAAAACAAAGAAGCGAGCATATTCTATGATAAAAAACCCAATCGAATTCGGAAAGACGATATTATTTACAAATTGCTTGTACTTTAAGTTACAACAGAATCAATATCATGCTCTTTTTCTAAATGTTTTAACATTGAATATTATTCATATTCAGAAATAAAATTAGTGAGAAACACTAGAACTGAAAGGTAGACCAAAGTGGAGGGTTAAAATAATCAGTAATTAGCATACCGTCACAATGGTCACCTTTCCAGTCGCCCATGCAATTACATTCTGGGGTCAAATCTAAGAGATTGGCTAGTTCGCAAGTTCCTTCATGTGCACAGTAAAAGTTTAAGCATGGATCTGGAAAGAATAAAGGTTATGGCAAAATGTGCAAATATTGATAAATTAATGCCAACAGTTTTAATCATGAATAAACTCATCATAGATAGCAGGATTAAAATTGTGGTCGCTACACGCCAGACTGGTTTCATTATAGTGTTTATAACAAGTGAGAATTGGATTTCAAAGAGCGTTATTTAATTTCAATATTAATAGTAAATGAGCCTAACGAAAGTTGATTTGAAGCGATATCCTATTTTCACGAATCGTTAGCCTATTTTTGTATGGTAGACATTCTCTTTGTGTTAAACAGAAAGTCCGCGTCTGGTTGATCAAGACTTTTCCTCACACCAGTATGACGTCGTATATTCTGCGCAGGCTTTAAACTTAAACATTAGACATTTTTATTGTACGCTTCAGAATGTAGTTTCTATGACCAAAAACAGAATTTTAGATGAATACAGAGAGTGTTTTATATAATATTTAAGACGATATAACACATCTACTTTGCCATGGGATAATGTACATCGTATTGACCTTTGAAAATCATCCATGCATGGCCTAACAAATAACTATATGAGTGGAAATTTTGCAATATCTTTTCTTGATGCTGGATAAGAAAATCAAATCAACGCATTTGTCGCATAACATTTTCGTATTATTCTACGGACAGAGTATTATATCTTCATACGAGAAATATTTATCAGGCCGTAACCATAAGAGAAACATTTTTTACATTTTCTCGACCAGAAACAATTTTAAACAGTTGGTTAGCTATTTCTGAAGATATAAATGCGTTTTTCTTTAACATTGTTTGTGATTTTTCATTTTTTGCATTCCACATAAAAAGCTTAGAACTTTCAATATATATAATGTTCATTTTTTAACTACACGGTTTTGCTGCTTCCATTCTTACAATGGCTCTAAGCATAAATGTTTATATATTACAACAAGACTGAAAAGTTCTGAAGCTTAAAACTGTTAGGGGAACTTTAATTTTCAGCGATGTGGACACTAACTAATGATATATATGTGTAGGTTGTAAACTTTTCAAACTTACTTGGTATGCATTGGTAACCCAACCAGAGATGAATATCATTTCCTGACTTTGATCCTGACCTCGCTTCAAGCTCTTCTGCGTTTAAACAATCGTCTTCATTAAAAAGGTCACTGACCGTAAATTCACATGCTTGTTGTCCATTACAGGCGCCCACCACTTTCACTAAGGACTGTGGGTCGCTACACTGATCTTTCCCAGATTTGCCGCCTTTACCTTCTTTTCCATGTTTACCACCTTTTCCCGGTTTACGAGGTCTTGCTGGATTACCATAGTTAGCATTAACAACACTGATTACTTCCCTTTCGCCACAAGTTATTGTCACTACATCATCATCGTCGAATACGTCATTCTCTGAAAATAATTTTGATAATACCGTTTGTCATACTATTATCTCTTAACCACAAAATAATAAAACAACCATAGGTAGATATTTGGCTCGAATTTAATTTTCTTTTAATCCTTTTCCGTCATCATTATAGAAATCTGATGTAGATTTAGCAAATATAAACCGTTCTGTAAAGTTTAATGTTTGTAAGTACTTCATAAATCGATTCTTTCACACATCCGCATAGCCAACCGTCTGGTATGGTACAGGTGTAAACCATTAATAGAAGAACAAAGGAAATGGGGTATCCATCCATGACACAAAATCAGTACATGCACAGAAAAAGCACACAAAAAGCAAAGGAACAGCTCTTTTATTGCTGTTCTTCATCTCAAAGTCACAGTGAGGCCTCCAACACAGAGCACAAAAACTGAATAAGCCACTTATATGTCTGCTTCATTATTTTTTTATTTTTTTTTTATTCTAATGTTATTTCTCCATTCAGAAAAAAATCAGTTGAATAATAGTATGGAAATTTTATAATAATTCAACTATTGATACGGACTTCGATCTCGTTTAGTGATAAAAGCTGTCTTCTTTTGAGAGATCAATACTTAAATTTTGCGCAGGATTTTTATGTACTTCCCGTGTAAGTAATTCCTCAAATCGTGTTTTTGTTTTTATTTCGGATTTTCAATAACTAAAAAACATGCGATTTCCAGAAAATTTGGATATGGTATTATTAAAATTTGTGTTGCGTGAATACAAAAATTAAAATGATCATAATGTTCCCTTTAATTTTTTTTAGTAAAATCTTACTTTGAAAGAAAGATGGGTAATCCCTTATATTATAACTCCTGTTATTGTCTTTGGGATTGCTTGTGCTTGAAAGAGTAACGGGTACTTTTTATTTTTATTGTCAAATCCGTCTACACTTTCTGTTTGGTTAATACGCTGACATGTCTATTTTAGTAATTTCCAGAAATCATACTTGAAAACGAGAAAATTAAATTTATCAGCAGGGTTGTGTATACAAATTTTCAAATCAAATAAATACATTAAGAAGAAACAAATTGAGGAAAACACATTTGTCATTTCGGGGTCTTTTATAACTTATTATGCGGTATTAGTTTGCTCATTATTGAAGGCTGTCCGATCACCTATAGTTGCTAACTTCTACGTCATTTGGCGTCTGGTGGAAAGTTGTCTCATAGTCAATCATATCACATCTCCTTTTTTTTATTTGAACCAGCCATATGAATCAAGAATCAGTCAAAATATCTTAATCGGTAATACGACACAATCTGGTAATTTACAGATAAGACGACTATACGGTTGCTATTATCTAAATTTTATCGAGGCTCAAGGGTTCAAAATTTCAGCAAAAATTTAAACATTTCTTTTTCATTACAAATTTTATTTATTACACTATTAGTTGTTACTTTATGATATGGTACAAAAATCAACCAAACTAATCGATTCGTTTTGGCCCCAGATGACTTTTAAAATGTTTATATCATTGAAAAAGCTCCAAATTATCTCCCTTTGGTGCAAAAATGCCATTTTTTGCATTAAAACTGAAATATCTTTTTTAACTCATCGGTGGCCTATGTTTTTTTTTTTTTTTTTTATTATTTTTTACAAATAAGCTGTACTTAAACTAAATAATTGTAAAATTTAAGCGATTTTTGTAATTTAGTTCTTTTTTTATTTCGATATTACCTCTATTTCTCCTATTAGTTCAACAGAAAACAAGTACTTTAACAAATATGCATGCTTCTTTCGAAGGCAAGATTGTAAGCTTAAATGACCGGTGACCCCATTTTTTTTATTTTATTTTTCTATTAAGTATATGATAAAGTTCATTTATAGAAAATAATAGCAAAATCCTATATTAAAAAAAAAAAATGGATTTATACCCTCGAGCCCCCTTAAGACCTGCAAACCATGTCGTTAGTGAGTTAAGACAGAGACACATTGTATTGGTCGATAAATTCGTGGTAATAACCGTTAAACTTACGTAGTGTCGAATTCACTCGTTTCTTCTCATAACTCTAATGGAGTTATTTTTATGTTAAGAGCTCATATCTGTAAAGGAAGTCCTTATGGTGCAAGCATCCACGAGCCATGTTTGCACCAAACGATAGGACAGATGGTATGCTACTGATGAAAAAGGGGAGTTGATCATTGAAACCATTTTGTCATAAGTTTAGTTTGAAGTCGTGCATCTGTGTTAATAAAATCATCTCAGATACCAGGCTTAAACATTTTGTGCGCCAAACGCGCGTTTTGTCTACAAAAAAATCATCAATGACGCTCAAATCAATTTTAAAAGGTCAAATAAAGTACGAAGTTGAAGAGCATTGAGGACCTAATAAACTCATCCCAGATACCAGGCTTAAACATTTTGTACGCGAAACGCGCGTTTCGTCTACAAAAAACTCATCAGTGACGCTCGAATCAAAAAAGTTAAGAAGGCCAAATAAAGTACGAAGAGTATATGTCAAACAAACAGAAAAAATGATACAAACACTTGGAGGACATCTAGAGGTCAACACAAGTTTTTTAACATTACATAAGGATTTTTCTTTTAAAATGTGGTTCGTTCTGGTATCAGCGATCACCGACCCCACTTCTAATAAATGCGATGACTAGTTTACTGACTGGAGAAATCAATAAAGTTATTGTTCAAAGGGGTAGGTCTTGGTAACCCTAAAATTTTTCCGTCGTTTAATTCTTTTTTATATTCACACCATTAATAGGATAGGGGTCCATGCATCATCTGCCAAAATGGTGTTGACATTCACCGTTGCATTTTATATGTGTATGGTATATTGAATATGACCAATTTCGCGGTACCTTAAAGACGATTGAAAACACTAGTAGGCATATATTATTCTGGGTATTTGCAAATGTTCTCATTAAGAACATCCATGACTGTAGTAGAAACATATTTTGAAGTAAATCTGAAATGTCATGGTAATATTTGTAGCCTGAATGTAAAAGATGGTTTAAAACTATTGAAAAAGTCTCTAATTCTGGCCATTTTCAACATTTGCCAGAAAAACAATTATCGTTTAATTCTTGCAAAAAATTGCTGAAACAATTATTGTTTATTAACCTTGAAAATAACAAACTTTTCTTGAATTTGACTTTTGAAATTTAAAAATTCAATTAATTTGGCCTACAGCCATCAGAAAAAAAGAAATGTTTTGGACAAAATTCATTTCTTTCTACAAAACCTTGCAAAGTCTCACTTTGCATTATTATTGTGTGTTTAAGTGAAAATGGTATGATCCAAACAATAACTGTAGTCAAGTTTATAATGAAAATCAGTAATATTCAGTATGAGACAATTACTCTTGGGACGAATTTACATATCTATATTATAATAGTACGTAATGTTGGTTTCACTCCCAAGACTACAAAATGCCTTGTCATTGGACAAGCAGACGCTAAATTAAATGTTTTGACAGTCTGTCACTATCTAAGTCCTATCTTTGTGTTAGTGTAGGTTATCTGTTAGCATTAGATTGTATTAGGATGGATGTTCAGATCATATCTTCTAGAATATTTCTGTGTTTATTTGAAAAAAAAACAAGGAAATATAGTTAAGTACAGCCTATCAACCAAGAGTTTAGTATAAAAACCTTATAACTTCATTATCATTTTTTTCCAATTTAATTTTTCCCAAACATTTCAAGGTTTTATCTAAATGATTCCCAAAATCCTCAGTACATAGGTTTTTTTCAAAAGCGTTTTATGCATGAATGTTAATTTTGAAACTTTTCAGCTATGAAAAATGTGTTTCATTCATCTAATGCTTCGTGGAGTCAAACTTGTCCAATTTTCTAAGATGCTCCTGCATCATTCTCATAACCAAATGTAAACAACATAAATGCTTTATCACTGTTTGAATTACTGCTAGGTTAAAACGCACAAATGACTTGCAATACCTTTAGAAGAGTTGTTAAAACGCACAAATGACTTGCAATACCTTTAGAAGAGTTGTCTCCCATACCCCAGGTCTACCCCCTAAATACATCTATCAGAATCAATTCCTACTATTCTTGATTGTCAAGATGACCTCTGATGCATAACTATGCTTACATATATTAATATATATTTCGTGCATATATTACCTTTACTTTCGCTGTTTTTATGACCTCTTTCCAATAATCTTTCTTGTCTTGACACTGTGAATAGAGAAAAACATGGATTAATAACTACCATTCTAAAACGTGAAGAAGAAAAAGGGAAAAACAATTTCCAAAGCAAAATTTTTATTAAACTTTTAAACATTTCCAAACGCATTCGAAAAGTATGTTTTGCAAAACAGAAAAGTCAAAGTAGTGAAATTTTTATTTCTGATAAACGAACGGCTATGATTGCCGTTTCAACCTGACTTTGTTTATTCATGAGTTGATACTGACAGCTAATTTTTCAAACCATCACATGACGTTGTACAAATGTTGTAGATGGATTTAACTTTGATACCCCGTGTTGAAAAGATGACTAACACTTCAAGCAACTACCACAAAAGTTCGAGTTATCATTAGTTTGAGTAATCGAAGTTCTAGGAACCAAAGGTAGCTATAGAGTGCCCAAAGTTTGAGATTTTGTAAAATTGTTCAGGTTCGTACTTGGACTGAGTGATGCATTTAAGGAGGTACAGAACACTTAAGGGAGTTAACTCTTTAAAAACCAGCTGAACGTTTTAATCACATACCATTATTAAAGAGAAATCAAGCTTCTCAATGATCAATATAAGCGTTTGTCAAACTGCTATTTATCCTATGTAATTATTCCTATAAATTGTGTGGTTCAAATTTATTTTGGTCAAAAGATCAAAGTAAATATTTTGTAAACGAGCCAAATCTTGTTTAGTCAAAGTGGTGGGTATCCCTTTATTTATTGTTCTGTTAGTAAAAAACTATTATAAAAAGGATGAATTAACCTCTGACTTCATGTTCCGCAACAAGGATAATGTTATTTTACTGCATTATTCAAAGCTTGGTGACTATTTTGACTTCATCTATCCCATTGAATTTTAAAAAGGATATCAGAGATACAATAAAGTCTGCGTCCTATCATGATTAACATATAGAAATTGACAATCAGAGTAGGTTGAAAATTTAACTTTACAACAAACAGTTGATGTCAATTCCATTGTCAATTTTCCATTTCTGTTTAGCAACATTCAAGCTGCGCCAAAGTATGGAGAACTTATTCCAGTTGATACGACATTTGAAAGAAGGTTACTGATAACAATGCTAGACTGTAAATGATTTCAATACATAAGACCGAACCACGTTTAGGATAGATTGGTTATGTCATTCTTTTGGAAATCTCTAATAGAACTTATGAATTTGTATTGTCCCTTGGTATCTTTTCTTTTTTTTATATATATAAATTATTAATAATAAATGTACATTACTTTGAAATACAATATTTGTTTAAGTATCAAAATGCTTTATTTAACTTACCTAAATATTTTCTGAAAATATTTCGGTTTATACAGCTAACGCCACAGACAAGAACAACTACGCACAGTATCTGCAGCTTCATTGTTCGAATGCTGTATTGATGTAGTAAGCAGATGATACTGAATGAAAATCAATGTGTATTTTCTCCTTATATATCCTGCTTGTTAAAGCAAGACATCGTCGTGATGGTACTTTTATTGGTTCATTTCAAATTACCAATCACTGACATTTTCTTTGATATAAATGGACGGTTTTTATCTGGTATGTGAATGCGAACAGTCGACCTCTTATATCTTTAGAAAGGATCAAAATAAGTAATCAAAATCACACCATGATGTTATTGATGTCAAGATAAAATAAATCCTCAAACTATATAATTTCTATTTACTGTACTTTTCTGAAAATGTTTGGCTGTTTCAATAGATATCATATACTTAAATGCTAGCTCTTTATAATGTGCAAAGAATTAAAATATGAATATAACTGATGAGTCAGAAAATACATGGACTAAAATGAATTGAAAGAAACAAGATTTCCTGAATATACACACAGAAGCAGATGATCAGTGAGTATCTAGAGATATTAAAACACTTTTGCTCGGCATCATTTTTCATAGTTGTCAAATCACAAAAATACGAAGTCATGCTTAACTCCCCTTTATCTGGTTACGAGCTTTGCATGGCATGCCTGCTCTCGGTTACGCCTCACAAAATATGAACAGCAAAACTGCTCCATCTACTTTATGTCTTGTTGACAGTATGATTAAACTGCGAAAAACAATGTTTGCTATGTACTTTAAAAATATTCAGTTGATTGGATATCAATATACTATAATAAACAAATACATTAATAAAGGTCAATTAAAATCGTGTTCAAAATCTACTACTCCAATTTTGAATGTTATGTTGTCTGAGATTGATCAATAATTTGCTCCTAGATTTGATGCATTTTGAAGGTCTTGTAGGATATTATTAGCAAGTACATGCTATATAAATTTCGTTGTAATAACTGTCTTTCATAATAATATCAAAACTAGTGTTTTTAGTAAACATGTTGAAGCGCTGATCTAATTATGACAACAGCCAATGCGATGCATCAACAGATACTAATTGTCACAAGCAACAACACGGGTGTCATTAGTGAAGCAAGAGCTGCACATCAATAAAACAACAACTTTAATTTTGGTGTTTTGTGAACTGTGTGTTTATCTATTATGTTGTCTGTTTTACTTAAAAATGAAAGGATATGGAGTAAATGTACATGGGACAAAATCGCACACAATACCTAGAAAACATAGAAAATTATCAATGAACAGGGCATTTATTCCTGTTCTTCACTTGACAGTTGATGTAGGGTCTTCAACAATGAACGAATCATTCATACCCTACAACAAGGTCAAGACGGCCCTAACGTCGACTTAAGCGGTACTATTGATAAAATAAACCACAGTTCACCTTCTTGCTCCCCACCCGCCTCGGAGTGCCAACTTGTGCGATGCTTGTGTACGACGGTTCTCCAGTCGAAAGCACCAGGGATACAAGGAAAGTGCAGTAATTTTGAAAGACATCGATCGCCGCTGAAATATGCCTTGAAGTTACAAAACGTACTTACACTTTTTGTATTGTCACATTTGTCACGTCACATTTGCAATATGAACAGATTCGGTCTCCCATCTAAACATAAAACAATAAATAAGATAATTCGCTTTACCTTAAGCTTGCAACGTGAAATTTTTGTTTACATTGTCCAAAAATGTAAACAATAATTATTTCTTGAAAGGATTTGGCTATTATTTTTAAGTCCGTTTTGGTACCAGTCTTGTTTTACGAGTCCAGTTTCCGATAAATCAAAACATAGAGTGAAATGAAATAGCCCATTTTTCAGAATTTATTTCTTAGCTCAATGTTTTGTGTTTCATTAAAAGTTTATGCTGAATTGAAACATCTATCTGGATTTAAAACACTGTTGATTTTTTAGGACATCGACTCAAGAAATGGGAAGGATATTATGTTTATTGAATGTGATGCGTACTAGTAAAACAGCAAACAGAGAGTAAAAAAAAATTAGCTTTTACTTCAAGGTTTCATAACTTTTTATTCTTCGTGGTATGAGGCACTCCCCCTCCCCAATTCAATTCCAATTTCACATTACTACATACATGTTATGTACATTGCAAAATTGGTCTATGTAGTATTTTATTTTAAGGTTATTTTAAAGATCAGCTGTTTTGCATGTAAGCCTATGGAGCAATCAATTACAAGACTGCAACCTTTTTGTCATGCTTAATACATCCCTAAATTACCAGGTACCAGTGTCAGCATTACTTCAAAGTCTTTCGAAGAAATAGTAATTATTATTCAGTGACATTTTGTTAGCATTCCATGTATACAAAGGATACTTATTTGTCACAGTCTTATGGTAATCTTACCCAAACCGCTATTTAAAAATAGAAAGAGCAGGTAAAAAATCCTTTATGTGAAATACGTCACAATATCAGATATATAAAGGTAAGGAAATGTGGTAAAATGGCCAATGAGACAACTATCCACTAAACTTCAAATGAAGTGGATGTAAGCAATTACACGCAAACGTACGACATTCAATAATTAGATAAACCCATACCTTATAGTCGGCTACTAGTAATAACGACCCGACACGAAAATTGAAACATGTGAATTGTTTTTAAAAGAAACTACAAAAGTAACAGTGTAGCAGCTACATACAAGTTAATTGAGTAAAAACATGGAAGAACGGAGGGCCATGTGAACTTTTCATCCATTAACGTACGTGGTCCGTCGTCGTTCATTAACGTTGTTTTAATTTTTTTTCTCTAAAACTACTGGGCCTATTGCAACCACACTGATTGCAATCATTCACGGGTTTATCTTTATTGACATTTTACCTATTTTGTTTATTTGTTTGTCAATATAATGGAATTCTATGCGACTGTCATACAAATGAGAGGTTTAGCTAGCTATAAATTTTCCTTGGAGTTCGGTATTTTTCTGATTAAAGCTAGTGTGTCCGATGATCCCACCTGCTAGCCAACATGTTCACTAAGGCTACAAATAGACCACGGGGTAAAACGCAAGTATTGTCCATTATATTTAAAACCGTTATAGACAGAGACGACTTGACTAGGATAAAAATATTCAGAATGTCAAGATCTACCTACCATCTATTTTGACCAAAATTTATAGGAGGTATTGTCTTTAAAAGACAGTTTTAACCATTTTTTTTTAAGTAGATGAAGAAACTGTTTACATTGAAATTGATAATCATAGAAAAATCATTAAAACGATCAACATGACTGAAATCGTCAGTCGACTCATTATATGGGTTAGTCCTCTTGAAAGTCGAATTTTACTATTTTTTTTTTTTTTTGTGGGAGCTTTAGTCGAAAGCGTAAAAAGGTAAATAGCAAACATGATCATCAGGGCAAGGTCTATAGAGAAGTCAATATTTCGGAATGGTAAGTGACATTTATAAAAATAAGATGGAAATTTCTACTTTTTGGTTTTGGCGGAAACTAGAGTAGATATAGAGAAAATTTAAACAACAACAATGATGAGCAGAACAAATAAGTCAACGTGACTGAAATCGTTAGTCGACTACTTAGTAGGTATTGCCTTTCAAAGACAATGTGTTTTGTTTTTTTTAATTCTGCATAAACTACTAGTAGATAGAGATAAACTGAAACAGCAAAAATTATCAACAGGACAAGTATTTACTACTAAAAGGTCAACATGGCCGAAATCGTCATTCGCTCTTAATAAGAGTTTTTGCCAAAAACTATCGGAAATCTTCTTATTTTATTTTACCAGTTTGATTGACATTTGCCAGATCATGAACATAGGCTCCTTTGAGCTTCTTTCACTTTCGGACAAAAATAGTCTTTTACTTCGAAATAATTCGGTATAAGTGTAATACTGAATAAAAGTAATTTATTACAAGTACATATTTAAGGCAACTCTCCAAAAACTATGTCTAAGATCTAGATTTGTTTATCAATATTCTATAAAAAAAAAAAGGTCAACTTTAAAATCCGTTTATGTTTGACGTTGGTTGTATTTGTAAAAACGCATCCAAGCATTGTTTTGATATATATTTTGGATTTGTTTTTATATTTTTGTTTCACATATTTAACACTATTAATAAGCTTTTAAAATCCACATCAGATCTCAAAAGGAGTTCAGCAGAGCAAACAAAATATCAAGGTAGAAGAATTGTTGATTAGGCTGTATCGTTCTTCTGCCAAATATATAATTGAACATGAACTTTAAAAAAAAAATGATCGTCAAATATTCATTATGTTGTAAGGTATAAACACGAAGATTAATTGATTGATTGACTGGTGTTTAAAACAACTTTCAGCACTAGTACTATTTCGTGGCGGTCAGTTTTTATTGGTAGAGAGGTCGGACTGTCCAGAGAGAATCACCGACCTTCGGTAGGAAAACTGACAATCCAAGTCAATTAAGATTGGAGTCGAGCGCACCAGCCACGTGCGGGATTCGAACTCACAACCTCATTGTTGATACAGCTATACAGACTATTGATACAGTAGTTCGACTACTTAGCCCACTCGGCCATCAAGGCTCCTATTCATACACGAAGAAGGTGTTTCATTTGATCGACAGATAACTGTTTAAGATAATTTCGAAATACAATATAAAACGATAGTTCGAACAAATACTTTCAGAAAATAAAATGACAACAAATGTGGTAACTGTATTAGTCTTCTTCCTTTATAATAGAACAAGAAGTTACGCGCGGAATAGTTGTCTGACCAAAAAATAAAAAGGACCAACTCATTACTGTCAAACGACTGCTGACCAAATACTAAGTCATTATGTCAAGTAGTTTTGCGCAATTGCGAGGAAAATATGAGATGTAAGAACGAACGGTTGACCTGCAAAATTTCAAGACTGGTATCAATGATGAGTTTGAATATGTATAACTCATGTCCATGTGTGCTAAATCTCCTATAGAATATATTGTCTACACATCGACAAAAAAGAATAATTCATGTTTTATCGTATATGACAGAACGATACTATCAACCTGACCTATGATAAGCGTATATTATCAAGGATTTAAAAAAATACACATGGATTAATTCATAGAAAATAAAATTGTAACCAGAAGTTCACCCCAAAAACAACTAAAATCAAAACAATATTAAAATACTAAAAGACAAAAAACAGAGCGATATTCACATACTTGTATTTTCAAATTGAGGCAGATAAAATCGGTTGGGATAAATAAACTTAAGAAGAATAATCGTCAATTGGAGGTGATGTCTGAACATACCCTACTATTAATAAGCATACATTAATTCATTTGCATGTCATTGTTTTCCGGAACAATAGTAGATCTAAGGTGTACAAAATAATGTTAATATCGTTTTACTAAATATTAATAAAACAAATTTTCATATCTGTCAGGATATGGTTATGCGTACTTTTCTGAATATAAATAAAAGTACATAAAGTATGAACACCAATAAAACAGTCGCACGGATTTGAAAGCACATTAAGAATTTAACATGCCAATCTTTCGGATTGTTTGTTTATTTTCTGAATGAACACCAATAAAACAGTAGCACGGATTTAATAACACATTAAGAATTTAACATACCAATCTTTCAGATTGATTGTTGATTTTCTGATTTGTTTCTTGTTTTGGCTATTTTTTTGACAACAAAATTTAATCCATTCATAGGCTATCCCTTGTGTGCAACCGTTTAATTTGAAATAATACAATTTAAAGTACTTATGGATTTTGGTCATTAGTTTAAATTCTAATTCGTTTTAAATGTTTCGGCAGTTCTGAGAACTTATGGTGAATAAAAACACATCCTTTTGCCATGAAATCCATTCTACTCTTTTGGAATAAATTGTTTCATTCCTTGCATAACTGTGTACCTTTTCAGTGCGTACTAAAAGTATATTCTACTGCCATTTCCTACCAGCGTATAGAAACACAACTATAGGTTTTAATCTAGTTAGGGTACAGATGTGTAGGTCCAGACTGTTTTTGTCATTACATACATGTACAGGAGACGTTGAATTAAATGACCAATTACAGGGTTTCATTTGTAGATGTTTAATCTAGTGTAAGGAAGCAGGCATCATGTCTGTCATATTTGTTTTTCGTAAATTGTTTTGCTTAAATCATCTATCTGCCGTTTTATATCAAATATGTTACAAGCGTATGGCCATCACAATTATCACAATATATGTGTCTAAAAACGAGATGGGTTTAACAAACTTAAATTATTACGAAATTAATTTTTTAAAAGATTGTAATATATTAAGTTTAACGCGGGTTGTATAAGCGATTACCAGTGTCTGAGCAGAAAGTTGATGAACCAGGGTTATGTCAAAGAACGTCGCGTCCTTTTTCAAAGAAACATCATCGGAAGATACCAAGACCTTGGTGATAAATATTTCATATCAACTTCACAAATAATACACTATGGTCTTAAAGTATAGCTTCTACGTGCTGACGTTTTTTTATCATCTTGATTACGTGTTATAGTGTTCTTTTTATTTGTCATTGTATATTTGTAACCTTTACTGTTTAGGCCATTTTTGATAATATCTTTTTGGCGTGGCTCGGTATTTATACATCCCGCCATTGTGTTATTGTGCTGTGGTCATTTTTCTGTATTCTTGTCTTTCATTTTTGCTGATGTGCTTTGTCTATAGAGTGTCTATATGCCATTGTGTTTTTCTTTGTTGACATAGCTGTTTGTTTTTAAAGTGATTAAGATAATAACACAATGTTGACTGCTGTACCCATTTTTTTACATTTTTACCTACTATGTCTGTTTGTTTTGCTGACACATTGCTGTCAATATAATGGAATTCTACGCAACTGTCATACAAGTGAGATGTTTAGCTAGCTATAAAACCAGCTTTAATCCACCATTTTCTACATAAAGAAATGTCTGTTCCAAGTCAGGAATATGACAGTTGTTTTCCATTCGTTTGATATGTTTGAGCTAATGATTTTACCATTTGATAAGGAACTTTCCGTTATGAATTTTCCTTGGAGTTCGGTATTTTTGTTATTTTTAATTTTTATGCATCCAGATCTTAGTGTATTCATACTTATTTGTTAAATACAATAAAAATGACTAAAATGCTTTTTACATCCTCGTCAGTCTCCAACCAGAGCGTGAAACTAATTGAAAAGGTTATGTTCTTTAGCTAATAAGAATGATAAAGTCAAGTGAGCGTTTTTTAATGTACGACTCATTTTATTTCCATTATTTTTATCGGTTTATAAGTTTCAACAAAAAAGGGCTGGAAGAATTGCAAACACAGTCGAAAATTGTTTACGGACTGGACTGCAAAAAAAGGGAGACAAGTACATTCAGTTAGAATGAATAATACTTAAAATATGTTAAGTGAAACTATCTTCTGTTGAAACATTACTTCTCCAAAGCTGTAGAAAACTGAGAATTAAGTTCTGATGCTCATCATAAACAATGCCTATCAAGTAATCCCTTAAACGACTAAAAAATGTAAGTTTTACATAATATTTTTTTAATCACTACGTTTTGACATTTTGATACGTTTTTGTTGCTTTATAAATTAAGTCACAAAAAAACCTTAATCAAAGGGATTAATTTGATTTTAACGATACTAATCAAGCGCTTCCTTAAAACAACAACATTATAAGCGCGCATCTTGCGTGCCACTAATAGACATTTTCGAAAACTTATCGACACTGACGCTTACACCTATGCCTAGGACGACAGGTAACCTTTGGAGGTGGGGTCATCTCAAGATGTACTATGAGCACAGGCATTTATAGAAAAAAATATATATAATTTACACTTTAAATACTGTATAAAAAAGTATTTTCAATGATTTGTTGATTTATTGGCTCTGCTTAGAAGCTGAGAATTGACCGATCTTCATATCATATTTTTTTCTAGAAAGGGGGAAGGCTTTGTGTAAATTAGTAGAACTTTCCACAGAAAGTCAGGATTCTACTTCGTCAAAATCATCTCTCAATAACGCCGATTATTTTTTTTCAAACGTGAAAATGGAAGCCATTGTAGGGATGACCCGCGCTGTCAACTTAGCTCTTGAAAACCCAGGGGCGGATCCAGCCATTTTTAAAAGGGAGGGTTCCCAACCCAGGGGGTTCAACTATATGTCCCCATTCAAATGCATTGATCGTCAAGAAAGGGATTCAACCGTCGGACCCCCAATTTTTCAATTGGCATAATTACGATCCTTACATGACAATTGTGTTTTAAAAAACAATTTTATCTACTAGTTATAAAGCATCGCATGTACTTTAAGGCCTTTTGTCAACTAAAAACTATTGTCTGGTTGGTTGAAATTTTGAAAGTTAATAAAAACATTAAAAAAATTCTACTTAAGTATCATGTGGAAGGGCAGACTAAACATTTGCAGAGGTTGAAGAATAATTAACCTAGATTACACACACTCAAATGTTTTTTTTTTTTTTTCAGTTATGCATTTTTAAGATCCACTTATAAAGTCATGAACTTTTTGTATAAATCCAAGGAGGAGTTAGTGAACAACATTTGTCCCACTTTTTTTTTTATACATTTCATAAATAAAATAATTAATATGGCTAAATTTTTCACTAAAAAATTAGTGAAGCTTTTCTTATTTTATTCAAACACACCTACTCTGTTGTTATGACACATTAGAAAGGTATTTCACTTGACCCATATATTTCCTGTTTTGGTACTGTGAATATGTAATGTTATTATATCAAAATGTAGCCTAAATATATAAATATATTAAAAAAAAATGGATCTGAAGCGAGACTGATGCATCAATATTTTTTGCTTTATACGTATTCAGGACAAAACAGTCCACTCAAACACGCTTGAACGTAAAAAGGTGTACCCAATTTTCTCTTTTGATAAGATGAATACCAATTTTGGTTAATTTACCCCAAAAACTACATGAAATGTAATTTACTGCTTGAAAAAGATCAATCAGTATAATTCGACAATTAGAAGAAATCATGAATATTACAAATCATCACTAAAAGAATTCCAAAACTGATGAGAGCACTTCGTGTTTCTAGCTCAGATTTTGAATTAAAAATTATAGAAAACCAACTAACGAATAATGAATTTATATTTTTTTTTCTACCTCTGCTGAGTCAAACAAAGTTTTACGAGGGGAGTCTTTTTCTTCTATGGGATATCCATCCTATTTGCAGGGTCGCCATATTAAAAATAATTATATGCGTTTATTTTTAAATATATCTTACCTCGTTAATATAGTTATAAATGTTAAATTAAATTCATTTAGTGTATTTTGACATTTTGATACGGGCCCTCTACTTTTTTAGTCAGTGTAGGTATCGGTGTCGGAATAAGTGTCCGTGTAGATGACTTTTCGAAAATGTCTAATAATCTGGTATCTTTTATGAGTTACTATATTATAAACTTGCATTTTAAGACATAAAAATGTTCTAAACAAATGCTATTCGGTTTATAAAATTTCAAGACTGGTATCAATGATGAGTTTGTTTGATGAGTTTGAATACGTATAAATCATGTCCATGTGTGCTAAATCTCCTATAGAATATATTGTCTACACATCGATAAAAAAGAATAAAACATTTTTTATCGTGAATCTCTGAGGAAAAATCATTCTTCGTATGCAATTGTTCTGCTTTGTATTAATCCTGTATATGACTATCGCAGTTTAAAGAAATATCAATTAATCTATTTAAGTCAATACTAGTCCTTAATTGTACATGTTGTATAATTTCACTTTCATAATTTTATGAATAAAGGGAGATATGAGGTATAAAACATGAATGAGATAGCAACCCAAAATGACACTCAGAAAAAAAAAAAAAAAAAAAAAAAAAAAAAAAAAACACAGGTCAACATATATTCTTTACAACATTTCAGGTTCGATCAAGTCTAAAGAAGCTGCAAATGTTAGTTTAACTTCGATATGTTGAATGATGAATGATCTTTAAACAGTTGTTGCATTGACAGGCTACAGCTGTTTACATATGTTTTAAATTATAAGTCAGTGAGATATCTCAGACATAAAATTTGTAATGATATACTTTACATGTGCCATTGGCAATATATCTTCATTCTCTTTTGGTGATTATTTCAGGCTACCATAAACACGTTCAACAGGGTACACACATAATACATGATTTGTATTAGCACTACATTTATAAAGCGGTCCCATCGGTTCATTTAACACTAATTATTTGATTGAGACGACTTATATGAATGCACCAACATTAAATATCCAGACAATTCCGTGTAGCAAACTATTTGCCAGTTTGTTTTCCAAGGTAATATCGATTGTTTTCCCGTCAAACAGACTGTCCAAGGCATATGTTTGTCATTTAATTACCTAGAATAAATTTTACCATCTTTATCTCATATTTAACAGCCAAAATTGGCCCACTACGATGATTCATTCCGCTTTATGAAACTAACATTTTGTCTCGCCTGCGATTAAAATCACAGAATGCGTGACATAGGTATTCTGATCAGGCATAGGTGATGAAGTATAATGCGTTATATGTTAGAAGGAAGAATACTTCGATATTTTATACCTTGTATATCGATGACTTATATTACGAAGTTTCCGTCTGTCACATGTCCATTGTCTTTGACCTAATTTTGCCGCTTAAGCGGTTGCTTAAAAAAAATATAGTTTTTTTGGTCATTTGAATTTCTTACTTATTATCAGTAAAAGGGTGATAATATGTGATATATGGGATCCTTTTAAGGTATGTCCATCAGACAGAGTTCACCTGACCTCGACCTCATTTCATGGAGAAGCGATTTAGTTTACGTGATTAGGTCTATTTCTCAGGTACAATAAGCAGAAGTTCAACTACTAGTATCTCTGTAGCCTGTCCCAAGTCAGTAGCCTGTAATTCATTCAGTGGTTGTCGGTTGCTGTTGTCTATCATATTTGGTTTTTTTCTGTTTATTATATTGTACATAAATCAGACCGTTAGCTTTCTCATTTGTCATTTCGGATCCTTTTTAGTTTGCTGTGCGGTATGAGGTTTGCTCATTGTTAAAAGTCGTATGATGACCTATAGTTGCTTACTACTACGTCATCTGGTCTCTAATGGAGAGTTGTCTCATTGGCAATCATACCACATCTTCTTATTTTTTTATATATATATTTGGTGTATAAAATGATTGTAAAGTATACATGGCCGTCCAGTAGGTTTCAGTTGACTTTTACCTCATCTTCATTGTTCATTGGTTAATGTTAAGTTTTGTGTTTTCTCAGACACTATGAGAAATAGGTCAACTATATTTGGTGTATGGAATGCTTGTTAAGTGCACATGTCTGTCTTTATGTATCATATGACATAGACCTTATTGCATGAATCATTGATAACGTTAAGTTTATGTGATGCTTGTAGTAAAACCATTATCTTAAAGACTTTCAACATAATATCAATCGTTATAAACAAAGCAGTGAGACATTTCAGCGTGTGCACTCTTATCTAATTCAGGATCTCACTGTTAACACAACAAATTATCCTGAGCCAGAACTACCGTTGACAAATAAATGTCTATAAGAAGAATCTTGATAGTATATCAATTAAAAATTATAATCATATTGATAAAGCTTCCTTTGAAATGGGTCTAAAATAGTTTGAAATGATTTTTTTTTTCTCTTTTGCAATCATACCACATCTTCTTTTTTTTTATCATATATACATTTCATGTTAATTTTTTTAATCCATGTTAAACGTGAACATATTGGTTGGGTTGCTGAACAAATAATCAACCGGACAATGGAGAACTACAATCTTGTCGTCGGTGTTAAAAGAGATTGAGGTGGAACATACGTCTTTACACTAAATCCATTGGATGAAGGATGTGTACTGATTGATATTTTAGTCTTAGATGCAGGATTTTTTTTTTGTTAGCTGTCATATGCTTTGAACTAGCTGTCAGTAACTGCGATTACTCTCAGATCTGTACTTAGTGTCTTTTTGTTGTGGTGATGTATAAGGACCCTGCCACGTCCACTCTGTATTTTCGTTAGATGTATTTCTGCTTTGTATCCATCTGATGAGTTAAGCCCTTTTCAACTGATTTGTATAGTTTGTTCTTATGTTGTACTGTTACACCACTGTCCTATGTTAGGGGGAGGGTTGGCGCCTTCAAACTAGTTTAATCCCGCCACATTCTGTATGTGCCTGTCCTAAGTCAGGAGCCTGTAATTCAGTGGTTGTCGTTTGTTGCTGTATATCATATTTGTTTTTCGTTCATTATTTTTCCTAAATCAGGCCGTTAGTTTTCTCGTTTGAATTGTTTTACATTTGTCATTTCGGGGCCTTTTATAGCTGACTATGCGGTTTGAGTTTTACTCGTTGTTGAAGGCCGTACGGTGACCTATAGTTGTCATTTGGTCTCTTGTTGAGAGTTGTCTCATTGACAATCATATCACATCTTCTTATTTTTATACCAAGTGATATTTAAACTCAGAAGTTGAAGACAAACTCATAACGCCATGGTAAAAAACCAAATTTAACGACCAAACGACAAACAACGGTCTATAAAACACGATATTTATGTATAGGATGATTGTAAATTGTACATATCTTTCTGGCAGGGTTCGTCTAACCTCGTCCTTATTTTCATGGTTCAATAGTCAATGTTGTTTTCCTGGTTTAGCTACAATGTATTTCCCATATACTATATATATAAAAAAATAGGTCAACAGTAATTGGTATAAGGAATAAATGTAAGTTGCACATGTTTGTCTTTTCAAATGTGAGTTGATGCAATACACATGTTGTGAAGTGACTAAAGGCAAAAACAAAACTAGAGTTAAAGATACAGAGCGAAAATGGTGAAGTGAGGACAATAGAAAAGTAACTCTTCAACAAGCGATTACGGTGACAAAATGAACGTCATTAGCCATTCAATTTCAAAGGGATTTCGAAACCCAAAATATACATGTTTGCTGAAATAATATCTATGATTTAAAAAATGTATCACTCAAACAGAAGACTATGTAATGACAATCCTCAACAAAGCTTATATTTAAAAATTCTAAATAGAAATTAACATTATATTTTTATTTTTTTCTCAAAAAAACCACACAGGTATACAGTGTATGAAAAGAGGACGGGATTCTGTTAACACTAAGTAGTAGGTTATCTGAATCAAATAGTGTTCTTAGTTGTTTGTCTTTTTGCTCTATGTACAACGATTCATTTAGGAATCGGGTCAAACCTAATATGAAAATGTAAATATTGTAGATCGTAAACGTATTTCTCTTGTGATTGCGATGGGTATTTTAACATTTTTACCTATAAAGTAACATAGTGATATCATTTCAACGAAACTACTGTGAGACAGCTTCACAGAAATTTTCCGAAATAAGAAAATGCCACTAGACAGAAATCTTTAGAATTATGTAGCACTTATTGTCCTGATTTTTGTTGACTGTTCTATACCGTAATTTTGACTTGACAATGCATTATCATGTACATGTATGTTTTATGGGTCTTTACTTGACTATCGTCGTCTGCCAATTCAAGAATACCAAATTCTTCTGATCGTATTCCACTGTTACACAATGACTCGGGATGTTACTTGTTCCCTAAAATCATTTTTTTCTATTAAAAACAATTGTTTTAAGTTTGCAATACAATGTATTTTGAAGTTTGTGGCTTACTGCGACTACCGTAGTTAAACTGGTTCACTGTCTTTTATCTGTTTATCTGTTATCCGACAACAAGGGTGACTCAGATACCCGTATATTGCAAGAGAGAGAACCACCTTACTGCCGTAGTAACCGATATTAGGATGAGGACACTGTCGGAGCGATGATTTAATCAAAACCGGCTTTAAAATTGTTCATTTTTACATCGCGATGACCGTGAGGGCATTCCGATGTATTGTTGCCACAGAGATTTGACTTTCGTTTTTGACTGGTAACCGATCGTATAAATACGCGGACATTATCGAGTGCAAAATAACATTCCTTATCGATTGTTATAAATTCAATTTTCTTCAATGAATACTCATAAAAATATTTTTTTTAGAAAATAAATTAATAATATGAAAATGTTTTGTCGTTAGAAATATATATATAAGTAAAAAAATCATTAATAGCTATGCACACGTACAGAAAAATTGTGTTAACGCATGCGGAAGAATATCTGAAGAACGTTTTGCGGGAAAATATGAATGCCTACTCAAATTCAATCTATTAGAAAAATCGAATTATTACAGAAGAGTGTCCACCATGCACTTGCACTGCACTATAGTAGAATAGAATGATATACAAATGGATGAAAATTATATATACATGTAACTGTTATAAATTATACAAATATTAATATAATATATAACAACAAACCAGAGTATACTGATTTGTATCACTACAATATTGTAGTTATTACGGTGAGGTTGAATTCCTTGTCATTTATTCATCATCCACGCACGAACTTGTCTCAGAAAAAAATATATCTCTGTACATTAACCTCACTTTCAGGTATAGAAAATGTGATTTTTTTTTCAAAGACAAGTGCTTGTGACGGCCATCCACAAGAACTTGCGGTCATCCGATGTTCAGTACTTCAGTACTTTGATTACAACTGGAATAAAATGTTTATGTTAATCACAAAATAGACGCTTTCGTTCAGTGGCAAGCCTTCACATCTCTGAAATAGTAACTTTAATCAATATAAAGATGTAAAATGTGAAATACACACATAATTGTACTGGTGGATTAGTGAAAAGTCAATACCGAAGTGTGTTATCTTTGAAAAAAGTTGAAAATAAAGATCAAGGAATCATAAAATTTGCTACACAAAGATCCTGGTAAAAACAATCATTCAACTTTGGCAGGTTGAACTGAACATTGAAAAAATAATAATTTCAACTGTTATACATTGTTCTTGCTGAAACTTGCTTTCATGATCTGCGTTGTCAGTTTGTCATCGACGTATGAGTTGTAGTATCCCTTTGGTATTTGTAGCCTAGTTTTCCATAGTATTGAAAACATATCCCTAAAATAGTTCAACATTTGTATAGAATGTACATAAAATCTACCTAAACCTTTTTTCAAAATTACCTTTTCCCTATACCCAGTCCATAGATATCATTTTCCTTTCACGTCGATATATCATCGCGTAGTACAGCAATAAAATGACGTTTTTCAATACCGACACGGTAACACATTGGTCAGTACATTAAAAAACTCATTCAACAATTCATAGAAAATAAAAGTGAAAAATACATTATCTTTTCGATTTTTAGTTTAAAATTTACATTCATCAGTTGTATGCATATTCTCACTTGACCCATTTACTGTATCTTGACCGTAATGCATAGTGCTTATCAAACTATCTAATTCTCATTGTGTTCTGTATCTTCTTCACCCTCTTCGTCGTCCTCAACTTCAACAATGCCAAGACATTCTCCAAACCATCTAGCAAAGGTTTTCACCTGTTCTTGCAAAAGATCAAAACACATAGCTAATAGAGTTAATCCAAATAGTAGATAAATGGCACATATAAACTGTTTTGGTTGACTTTGCCACGAATCTAAACTATGCCCTGGGACAACATCACCGAATCCGATAGTCGACAAGGTGATGAAACAAAAGTAAGCAGACGTTAGTATGTCCCAACTGGTTTCCCATAAATGAAAAAGCAATGTTCCAATTAGTGTATACGTTATAACGAGTAAACTGCAAACAATTATGGGCACGTGCTGCGGAGGCGGTAGAGTACGAGTAGGAATATAAACCATTAAATTGTTCTCTTTGATTATAGTGCCATCTTCACCTTTGACCTTTTCATGATGAATAGTTGTTTGTGGAAGTGGTAAAGCATTTCCAATGCCAAAATTCCGTTTATTTCTAATTACCGGTATCCTGTTATAAAAGACCTGAAATCCTTTTCCAAGAAGTGATCCAATATTTGCTAGACACAACAATGTCAGTGGTATTCCAAAGAATGCATATATCATTGTTACAATTCTTCCCCATGCAGTTTTAGGCGTTATGTGACCATAACCTGTGAAAAGAATATGTTGACGATTATTGTTTGCTTAACACAGGTAAAATGAATACAAGACAGATAGGGAAAGGTTCGCCTAAACTTGTGAAACCGAAAAGGATGCATCCTCCTGATTGGATGCTAGAATTAGTTATTGAAAAATTGATGGATTGCTTGATTGCCTAACATCCAGGGCAAATATTAAAATTGAGAATGGAAATGGGGAATATGTCAAAGAGACAACAACCCGACCAAAGAGCAGACAACAGCCGATGCATGCATATTCAGAATGAGAACAAATGAACTATAAATTCAAAAGTTAGATTCTACAAAGAGGGTCGACAGAGAAGAATATCAGGAAATCTGACTTGTATATTTGATAGGGACATAGTTTTGCCTATACGAGGCATCGGTTTAAAGAACCTTATTCCCACAGGACGTGACTCCTTATTTCTCTAATTCTTCGTCAATTTATCCCTTTCTGCATCCATTGTATAAAAAAAGTTAATCAACGTGTGGTCCGTTTGATCTCAGTTCTTCATTGGTTAAAATCCGATTATGACGTCGAATTTTCTTGCTTTCCTCTGAATTTCTTATTGTGACAGCATGAAAAAAGGTGACCATGCCTGATGACGTCACATAGAAAGAACACATCATTTTGCAGATCAGTCAAAAAGAAGGAATAAGTTTGCCTGCATATTGTTTGAAAATCATTAGAGAAACAGATTCCACCACCAAAAAGCAACTAAGACAACCACTCAGTATAGCCAAAAATCACGTTTTGTTTTGGTAGATATGGATAAGAGAGTAAGATAATGGAAACTATTTCAAAGCCCATGATATGCAGTTGAAACAATATTAGTTTTGAAAGAAGACAATATTTCTTTGTTTTAAGGCAAATGCAATAAACACTACCTACAATTATTTATCAACATGCATGTTCATAAGTAACAAAACTTAGCTTGTCAGATATCAAGTCAAATATGTCATATAATTAAGCTAGTATATATTATTATTATTCCAAAAGGTATTTTCTAAAAGCCACTTTGAGCAATAGACGACTTTTGAATTCGTGCATTTTCCCGTATACTTGCTTATGTTGTTACGTCACAGAACGAATCGATTGTTCAATGAGGTCATTTACGCAAATTGATCTCGGGTCAACCAGTGTAACTCACTCATTAAAAAAAAAAAAAAAAACTCGACATTAGAATAGACAAAGATATTGAGTATATGTCAATTACACATCAACCCACAGTCATAAATAGGCACTCAAATGTCACTGAGTGCATCCGACAGCCATGAACAATAGACAACTGTCTATCAATATGACAAACAATTATACAGTATTGAAACAAAATTTAACAAAAACAATCAAAGGTCAACAATAGTTCCAAGATCCTTACTAATATATAAATAACACATAGCGGAGAGGGTGATAGAGCAGATTGTTACCCCGTAAAAACATTGTCAACTGAGGCGAAGCCAAGGTTGACAATGTCTTTTCGAGGGGTAACAATCTGCTCTATCACCGTCTCAGATATGTATTATTTAATTTATTATACTGAATGTTATGTTATTACTGTCTATCAAATTTCAAATTCAAAGTAATAAACCATGCATGACGTCTTGTACATAACAATCATCCATATTTATTAAAACGCACACTTGAGCAAGCGTCTCCGTGAAGGGTAATAGAGTATTTGCCATGGGATAGAGTAAATTGTTTCCCTCATATCAACCAATCAAAATCTTGCATTCTGACATGAAGTATAATAATGTCAATAATGGCATAAAATATGAGTAAATATAGGTCCCATGCAAAAACAATATTTGTTCATAATTCTCATAACACTTCGGCGACATCCCTTGCATTTCCGTTGTTGCTTGTTATATATTTCATTACAACAACTCAACTGAAATATGCATCTCTTTTGGCTTCTGTACTAATTGATCATAACGAATAAAATGCCTCCAAAGTATTCGTTTATTTGCAAAATAATGTAATTTCCTTGATTGAAACAAAATTATTTCCATAGACAATACTCCGAATAAAAATTATCAAACATGATAAGTCGGAAAATTTGACATTCTAGGTATCAAATTTTCCTACTTATCATGTTTGATGATTTCATTCGGAGTATTGTCTATGGAAATAATTTTATTTTTATGTTATAAGACCACCATTTCACCCACTTCAATTTAGACCATATGTAAAAGTATTCCTTTTTTACAAAAAAATGGTGCTTTTGATGTCATTGTTTATGTAAGCTTACAAACAAATTTGCAGAGATTAAACTTTTCGTGAAAGAGAAATATATATAGACCATTTTGATCCATGATTTACTTGTATATGATTTTGCATTAAAAATTGAGGATAAATGCGCTCCTTGGTATATTTATTTAAGATTTTCAGAAAACCAGAGCGCTTGACTTCCCAACGGTGGTGTTTCGATGCAAGACTTTGAAAATTGTTTGAAAATTGAAATATTGAAAGGTGATACATGTACAATTCAGAATCTAACCTTTGAAGTTAAGATAAAATATCTAGAAAGCTGGGAAAATTGTAAAATTTGGATGATTGGGGTTTTGAATTGGTGGTATGACACCTTTAACGTACGAGTGATTCCGTAAACATTAGTGGGCATCAAATTAGAGCAAATTTATAGATCTCTGTAGCTATAACATGGTCTATTATGCACGAGCAAAAAAACACTTGTTCCTTGGAAGAGCCATCCTGTGTGTTTGGTTTGGTTTATAGGACTGGTGTAAACATATATGTGTATAGTTGTAGTATTTATATCAATAACACATAGCTGAGTCGGTGACATAGCAGATTGTTACCCCTCTAAAAAAAATAAAGATTTTTGTCAGTTTTAATTTGTTAACTTAATCTAGATAATGTTTTACCTATTGTTGTAATAACTGTGACTGAATATAGCAAGGAACCAGTAAAGGACCAGTGCAGCTCACCCACAGCCTCATCTGAAATGCCATCCCATCCTAGCTCCTTTGTGGCTACGTAGATTTGCTTTTCAAAAAGGCGTAAAGTATTTTCCACCTGTCCCGTCCAATTTGGCTTCTCCAAAATATTAAAACGATGTGTCGCATTCCATAATTCATTTAATGTCTCCTTTCTGAGGTTTGTAGTAATTAATCTGCTTTGTTTTTCATTTCCTTGTTCCAAACTTTGAAAAATAATGGCACCGAAAATTGAATATCCTATAACAAGGCATGTCAGACCTACGTGAGAGAAAAGGAATACCAGAAATTTCTTCAAAAGTACTTTCCCCTTCCTTTTGATTTGTGCTGAATTTGGAATTTCTTTTTTGCCCTTTTCTTTCTCTGTCAACGGGTTGGTGACGTCATGGGTGTCGTCAACTACGCATAAGTTGTTGTATGACGTCGAATTTGTTCTTTTTATATCATGAGCTGATATATCACTTATGATACAGGTTTCACTTGATTCAGCAATTGACATTCCCAGCTTTTCCGAATCCTTCAGATCTTGTATTGACATATCTGTAGTAACAAATGTGTCGTTTGAAATATCAGTAGAACAATCTTTCGTCATTTCATCCATCAACCTGCAACAAATATCAAACAATTAAACTGTTCTGTAAGATATGGAGACTAACACGTGGATGCAGCATGAACTGACCACGTGATCACTAAAAAACACCAAGTTATTTTCAGATCAACTGGTCAAAATTTCCCTGATATTAGTATTTATCATGTTTATGATGGTGGAAATTTTAAATATGAACATATTAATTGTCAGATGCACAGTAGTTGCTATAGTATTGATTTGGTGTAGATCATGTCTTAAGTATGGGAAATGAAAATAGTATGTCTTTTTACATCAAAACTGACATTTCAAACTATATATCCGTAAAATCATTCAGGGATTATGTACCCCTTTTTTTGTTTATCCTTAAATAATGATATTTCATAATCATTCAAATGGTCCTACCAAAGAGCGCATAGAATTTGGACTTTGTTCTAGTCTATTGACTGTCATACTACAAGTTTGATGGACTATACATCGACCCTTCATGCAAACCATTAAGCCGTTTGCCTTTTTTTTTTTCTTTTGCGATTAGTTTTTATAAAATGGTCAGTGGAGATGGATACTTTCCCATTAGACAAATGCATTTCACGTTCCTCATTACCAAAATATAATAAACTAGTTCGTTTCACATAGTAATAAAATACTCCCGCGGGTCGCAGCTTGATACGACCACAGAGGTCGAAACCTGAACAGTTTGTATGGACACTACTTTCAAGCTTGAAACAGTTCTGAATTTGGATTGTGTTTAAATATTTGACTCATCAAAAGTTTCTGACACAGAATGAATGTGGTCAAAGAAATGAAAAATTTGAATTTGGACTTTTACCTAATATGGCCCAATATCCAAAATCTAAATACACGGTTAGATTCAGCATATCTAAGTACATCAAGAATTTAATTGATCTATTTATTAATGGACAATATTAGCTAAATTTTAAGTGGTTCGCTTCATCAAGGAAAAAATATTTAAGCAGCATTCTGAAAGTTAATTTATACTGATTAACAAACAAACCTACCAGGAAGTTCTTCAAAAAATTTACAAAAAAAAAATTTAAAAACAACAATTTTCAAAATATCATTCATCATTTGAAATTCAATGTTTTTAAAAAGTCTATAAACTTACTTTTAATTATATTTCAAAATATCTTATGATGAACAGTAAATTTCAAACTATGTCTAAACATAATTTCTTCACTTCAATTAGAATTTGATGCTGTGTCAATTTTTAACTATGAATCTACTTGCAATTTCTATTAATTGTGCAATACAGCACTGAATTTGAATTGCGATTAAATATTTGGCATAACATAGGTTTCTGACAAAGAATGAATGTGGTCTAAGAACTTAAAAATTTTAATATGAACATTTACTTTGTATGGTCCAATATCCAAAACCTAAATACATTGTCAGATTCAGCTAATCAAAAACCACAAGAATTCATTTTTTGATGAAAATTTTTTGACCCTTTGGACCTCAGTGTGGATAAATTTGATAACTGGGCCCAAAATCCAAAATCTAAATACATGTTTAGATTCAGCTTATCGAGGAATCCCAAATATTCAATTTTTGTTGAAATCAAACTACGCTTAATTTTGGACCCTTTGGACCTTAATGTATTAATGACCAAATTTTGGACCCCGATTTAGACCAGCTTGAAAACTGTGCCCAAAAATGAAAAATCTAAATACATGTTTAGATTCAGCATATTAAAGAACCCAAAGAATTCATTTTTTGTTTAAATCAAATAAAGCTTAATTTTGGACCCTTTGGACCTTAATGTAGACTAATTTGAAAACCGGCCCCAAAATAGAAAAAAATATAAATACACGGTTAAGTTCAGCATACTGAAAAAGTGAATTTCGTCTTTTTGAAGCTTAACGGATAATTATAAAAGTTAAAAAGTTTATATTAAACGTATTTGTATGGTTAAGCCGATTCTACTGACACTCTGAAGGAGAGGAACATGCTATTTTTGGTTTTAATTTAGCATTGTTAAAAGAAACTTGCATGTATTGAGCATCTTGGTGCCGCTCGTGTCATGTCTTTTTTCGACTCGAAGCGGCATGCCGTTTTAATGTTTGGCAAACCGCGCCTTTCAATCGATATTCAACTGGTCTTAAACCGGCATCACCGGTGCACCGTGCGAAGGAGTATCAAACACTAGCAATGAGAAGATGCCAATATTAATTACTGTATCACCATGGTGATACGGTCTGATTAGTCAGAGGCTGGACGTCTGGAATGTGGTAAATCTGTTAACGGTATTTCATTGGTTATAAATACTATTTAATGGCTGCTTCGTGGCTGCTTCCGGAATGATTTTGGGGAAATGAAGGCCATATTAACGTCTGATTGGCTATTATTGAGTGGCATGCATTATATGTCAACGCGTCCGTAAGTGGGGTCGGATTGAAATCATGATACTAGGTCATAGGTACATATTATAATAAAGTGTTCATTTGCTATTGTGATTAGTTATGATGATAACTCACGAAGCACTGTCAATTTGGTGCATATTATATAATCATGTGATAATGTAATGATTTAATCTTGAAATTATGTTGCTATTTTGATACGAAGCTGTACATTTATGTATTATTGATATTCTCTAAAAATAGAACAGTAATGTGTATAATTTACACTTTAAACTGCGCATTAAAACGGTTGAGTGATTTAGATACTTTAGTGTTATATTTCTATGTAAGCTTTGATTTTTAATTATAGATTCATATAATGTATGCTTTATGTATTAAAATAATAACCACATATTTCTTATTACTTGGACATATTGTTTAGAAAATATATAATTCACGGAATTTACCGAAGATGTCCTTTCTTTTCCGCGCTTTTACCGCGTCATTGATTTCTGGTGTAAATAAACAATATAGACGATAGAAAAACAGCTGACTGATTACAAGAATAGAAAACTTACAAGGTGAGCAATATGGTTTCGTGTGTGCAAGGAAGCATGCACCAAGCATCACGGTATAGTTATGGGCAAGGGTTTCAGTGCACTATAGTGGCAGCTATTGCAATATTAGCTTTTTACAATGTACAATTCAATGACCCCTCTAGCTGGACGTCCGGGGTGATAGATGATATTATTATTGAAGGCAGCAATTTATACGATCAGATCTTATATCCTCAACATCCAAGATATTTGCAACACAGCGAGGTCCCTAATGATGTACGAATGTGGGGTACACAGTACAATGTACTCGTAAATGATGATTTATTCTTCGGAGTTGTTGGACATAGTGGCGATCAGCAATCATTGTCAATTGATATATCAACAGCACTGAGAAATGCATTTGATATATCTGATTCTAATTTATTCACATCATCAGGTCTTACAATTAGTATGTTTTGTCGTCATGATATTTACTATTTGTTCGATTCACATGCTCGAGATAATCAAGGTTTCCCATTTTCAGAAGGTGCTGCTATTTTGCAGACGTTTTCAAATTTGAATGAGCTGATACTTTATATATCAACGATATACAATGGTGCTGAGTTTAATTTATCGCCTGTTTTTGTTGGTATTCGTGATATAAATACTTGTAATCTTGGCCATTTTATAGAACCTGAAACACATTGTTTGAGAGACAACAGAACATGCAATATTACACCAAATTCTATGTTAACTGGTTTAAATAATACATTCATTCCTGAATATGACTATGAGGCACAGTTTAAGTATAGTACTGACAAAACAGATGAGATCAAATGTAGCAATAATTTACCTGAAAATTTATCATACCCTCAAGTCTTTTCACGCACTATGGATATTGATCCACAACTAAACCATTCTTATGCAAAAGGAGACCATGAATATGAGAAAGATATACCTTCCTCACCAAAATCTCCTAGTAACTTGTTCAACAAACAAGCCTCTATTGACACATGTACTTCTACCACTGCAGAATATATTGATATACGCTCTCGTTACACAACAGAAAGCATTTACCCACACACTTACTACACAGCAGAACCCATTTACAACGACACATGCAACAAAAATCTGATGAATATGATGAGATCTTTGCTAGTTCAGTGTACAATGAAGATGTAGGAATTATATCTGACCATACATATTGCAAGTCTGTTTCATACGAAAAAAATACATTTCAAATGAAAGACTATGAAAATAGTTGTGAAAAAGATCAAACTACCAGTATTCAGAGTATTTACAATGAAAAAATAATGAACATGTATCTGAATGTGAGTCGGTATGCCCAAATGTAACAAGTGAACCATATATTCATGTTCCTCAATCAGCAATTGAAAATTTCTTGCTTCATTTTTGTGACCAAGAGTTGGTTACTAACAGTAGTCAGAACTTACAGAAGGGTATATCAAATACAAGCATAACTTGCGAAAACATAACAGAACATGTGAATACCTGCAATGAGTATTTTAATGCTAGTTATGCATATAAATGTGTAAGTCATAACCACACGTATTCAGCACGCAGTGTCTGTATTGAAACACCATCAACTGTCACAGTCAAAGATGACCGATATAAGAAAAAACATGACAAAGTTGAAGTAGTTTTGGTAGATAGAGGTAATCTAGTTTATAAGGTGTCACACAACTTAAATCATGTAAGTGATTTGAAAAAAGATTCTGTGGATACAGCATACAATCAATGGGAATTAAATGCATTAAATAAGGATTACTTAAAACATATCAAGGAAATACCAAAGTACACATGCACATCATGTGATCGCTTTATTTTTAAAGACCAAATGTTTAAGAGTAAGGTGCGGTTTGATGTATATAGGATATCTTGCGATGATATAGTTTGTGGGTTTTGCTATCATGCATTCCAAAGAAATAAGCTACCTTACAGAAGTCTTCGTTTTAATGGTTTATATGCTGGTGAAGTTCCAAGGGAATTGCAGGGTTTGTCATTGATTGAAAAGCGTATGATTAGTAAAATTAATGTGTTTTTCACATTGATCATATTACCATGTTATCCTGTTGGACAATATGCACAAAAGGGCTTTGCTATACACTTTATGAATGACTTGAGCCAATTAATTACACAGTTGCCTACACTGTTAGGTGAAACAGGGATAGCTTGTTTTCACTCCTCGACTGATGCAAAACACCTGCCTTTTAGGAAGCAGAAAGTAATAAATGCCTTGAATTGGTTGGCTGATAACAATTACTTGTACAGAAACTTAAGCAGCCTCGACACAATTAAAATTGATGATTCAAACAGTACAGCGTATTCTACTGAAATAACTGAATATGGTATTATAAACACTGATTACCCAGGTGCTGAAGTTCCGATATTACAATCTACAAATCAGGTTCAAATAACACCTACGAAAAATGACAAGCCTATAAATTTCCTATATCTAGATCATGCTGAAGAATATGCCTTTCCTTGGCTATTTCCCTATGGTACAGCTGGATTTGATGGTAATTGTAATACGAAATTAACATTGAACCAATATTTCAAGACTAGATTGTATTCCACTGATGGCAGATGGAGAAAAGATATTGCATATTTAATGCATGCTACTAATATATTAGAGAAAAACACGTTGTCACAGCTAATAGCAGTTTATATGAGAATTCACAAGGGTAGCAAAATATCCAGTCTTATGTTCACTGCTGGTGACTTACAAAGTAATCTTAATAATACTGTGTTGAGAGAAAATTCATACATGTTCTTAAAAAAAATCAGAGGTACAGCAGCATACTGGAAAAATACTCTTCTTAACTTACTGGCAATGATCAGAAACATAGGACCTCCTACCATATTTATGACATTGTCTGCAAATGATTATCATTGGCCTGAGCTAGCTATGACTATCCAGATGTGTGACGAGAAAGATATAAAAATGTCTGATTTGCCTAATTTTGTAAAAGATGACCCTCTTATGTCAGCTATTCATTTTGAAAGGAGATGGAGAGCTTTATTCAGATACTTATTGAAAGGGCCGCAAAAACCTCTAGGGGAGATTATGGATTATTTCTTGCGAGTAGAGTTTCAAGCTAGAGGGAGTCCACATTTGCACATATTTGTATGGGTAAAAGATGCTCCATCATTGTCAAATACTAGGGATCAAAGTGAAATATCTAAATTTATAGATAATATAATATGCACACAAATACCTGATAACAAAGTTAATCCTGACTTGCATAAACTAGTAACAACATTACAAATGCATTCACATAGAAAATATTGCCAACGTCGTGGAAAATGCAGGTTCAACTTTCCTTACAAGCAATGTGAATCCACAAGATTAATACCAGCACTTGATGTTGGTATTTCAAAAAACAAGAGATTTTATGAACATGATGAAACTAAAATATCTGAAAAGGATACTATGGTGAATGCGTACAATCCAATAATATTGCAACACTGGCGAGCAAATATGGATTTTCAGATGATTAGTGGTGTTTATGGCATAGCTTGTTATATATGCAGTTATATTTGTAAGTCTGAACCTGATACTTTAAAGAATGCTTTATCAGATTTATTATCTTCTTTTCGTATACAACAACCTTCAAAACCACTCCGTGACAAGATGTTTTCAGTGGGTATGTGTGTTTTGAAACATCGTACTTTGTCTGCACAGGAAGCAGCATACAGATTGAGTGACTTAGATTTTATATCAAGTACTCGAGAGACTATTTATTTGTCTGCATTACCTCCTCATAAGCAGTATAGAAGGCTAAAACCTAAACTAGAGATTGACAACATGTCGTCTAATAGTACTGAAATATTTTATTCAAATGTGATAGATGATTATCACAGAAGACCATATTGCATCGAAGACATATGCTTGTTCCGATACACACAATGTTATAAGAGGCATTATGATAAAATTACAAAGAATTGTTTGAAGTGACTTACTTGTGACAGATATATTAGAAAGAGGCTCCGGGAAGCTGTAGTTCGAGTCCATCTAGCACAATTTAATACTGATGATTATTTTTATGGAATAATACTACTATACTTTCCACACAGATCATTCTCTGATATCATCGGTAGTGAAAAAGATGTTAAACTCGCGTTTTTAAAGAAGAATTCTTTATATGATCATCAAGTTTTGCAAAATTGCCATAGAACTGAATCTATAGAGAATGCAATCAAAGCTATTCAGTTATGCCAACTTCCTGATTTCTGTGACATACTACCACATCCTCATATTGATGAACAATCTCCATCTGATATGTTTGATAACACTCCTGAACATGAATTAAAATACAATCATAGTTTTTCTGAAAATGATAATATACATCTTTCGTCTCAAATCCATGAATATAATGTATGTCATCAAGATGGCACTGAATGGCACAACTTATTGATAGGATGTTGTCTTAATGATATGCAATCTATGTATAATAAACTAACAAAAGATCAGAAATTGGTATTTAAATACATCAGTACGCAATTTAATCAGAAACAAGAGGCTTTTCATGTTTTTATTACTGGCGGAGCAGGTGTTGGGAAGTCATTTCTCACATCATTTCTAGTACAGTGGATGCGTACTTGTACTGCGTACCATAGTGGTTCAGACCCAGTATGTTTGTGTGCTCCCACAGGAATAGCATCTTACCATATAAAAGGATTGACTATACATTCTGCTTTGAAATTACCTGTTCAGCATGGTTGGGATACTACTTATCTAGAACTTGGTGTTTTAGCAATGCAAAAGTTGAAGAGAGAATTTGCAAACATTCATATATTAGTAATAGATGAAATTAGTATGGTTAGTTCAACACAACTAAATTTTATACATCGCAGGGTTATAGCTTTGAAAGGTAATAACCTACCATTTGGTGGTTTGAATGTTATATTTGTTGGAGACTTCTTCCAATTGAAACCAGTTAGAGGTACATATGCTTACAAAAATAATATATTGTGGCCATTATTCAAACCATTCATCTTGAAACAAAATATGAGACAATCAAATGATGTGCTCTATGCACAAATGCTCAATCGTATCAGGATAGGCAGATACACTGCTGAAGATATAGAGATGTTGAAGTCACGATTAACACATCCAAGCAAAATATCAGACCCTACAGTCTTGCATATATATCCTACAAAAAAGGAAGTGGCTGAACACAATAGAAACATGCAACTATCACTAAATAGTATTATCTACAGATTTAAAGCAACGCATATATTCTCGAGTAATGATATTGGTAAAAATACTACCGTGACAGAATCTTTTATCCCTGATGATGATAGAGATGCTGGAGGATTACCTCTACAAATCGACATTTCAATAGGAACAAAAGTTATGCTGATAAGGAATCTTAACGTTGCACTAGTTAATGGTGCAATTGGTGTGATAGACAGCATACCGCAGCAGGACAATGATAATACTACTATCTATGTCAGTTTTCCTAATTTGAATATTCCTAATGCATTCAGTTCATCTAGAAATGTAGTTGCAATTCCAAAGTATAACCAGGAATACTTGTATAATGGCAGATTTGTAATAAGAACAAACTACCCTTTAATACCATGTTGGGCTACAACTATTCATAAAGTGCAAGGACTATCATTAAAGAGTGCAGCGATATCAATTGGTGCATCTATATTTCAAAAAGGACAGTCCTACGTAGCATTAAGCAGAGTTGAAAGTTTGGAAAACATGTATCTTCTTTCATTTTGTGAAAATAAACTCAAGTGTGATCCAGATGTTATCAATGAGTATTTGTCAATGTATATCAATAATAAACCATAAATACTAGCTCACATCATCAATAATATGCAACTTGATCTACCACAATATATATATACATTTATAAGGCCATACAAATAAGAAGTTTACATACAAGCTAAGGATAGGGATATTTAGTTCATAATATATCAGTTATATCAGTAATAGTTATATCATATAGACTACAGCGGATATAACAGGATTGTTATCATAAAATATACTAATCAACAATGATCAGTTTGCAGATTTGAAAAGAATTCCAGATCACTAATTGCTTATTTTATGTCAAACACCTTCACTATTCATGCAATTATATTATATATACACCAATACAATGAAATTGCTCTAGATAATATATCCTCTAATATGTTCAATTGAAACAAAATTCTTATAGAATCCAAATAAATTACTATAGAATTGATCTAGTAATAGAATTCTGATATAAAGCATATCTGCATCATATTTTAGTAATAGCTGACCTAAATCACACATGTATTAGATTTATATTGTATATATGATTTGTATGGCCTTATCATATATATTAAGAAGTTTTATACTTCTAAAGTATAACACCACCAAAACTAAGCAAGATATTAGCAAGAATATGTACTTGACAATTTGCAGATATAGAATATAAAAGGCTCCTCAGATTATCTAGTAATAAGATATTAGATATACATGTACCTATATAAATTATGTGTCTGTATGCAAACAATAACCTGTTTATATGTACATGTATTCTCAATTGCGTCTTTACATGTATGAACAAGATATTATAATATATCTGCTATATCTATAGAAATAAACATGCATTAATAATACCATATAAAACATACCACCTCATACACAGCTTTCATATCTATAGTACCAGCTAACTTTATATACAAGCTATGATTATGCTGACTAATTTTTGAACAACCATTTTGAGAACATGGTAGTGATATTAAAATCTAGCTGATGTGATTATTAGATGATTTGTAAAATAAGATAACACACATGTAAAACTTGTTATTATAGAGGCACATATACCACGTATACATTATAGATACACACATTATATTACTTTGTGATACAGCCTTATACACCCCTTTACTATGTTTACATCAGATATACATGCATTTATATTACTTCACAATACAGCCTTAATCACCACTATATCATGTTTACATTATAGATACACATGCATTTATATTACTACACGATACAGCCTTATTCACAGCTTTCATGTTTATACCTGCTTACTTAATATCCAAGCTATTATTATGCTGAGCTATAACTGAAAACGCATGTTGACTACATGGTAGTGATATTAAATACCTGCTAATAAAATAATCAGATGCTGAATGAAATAACAATACACACATGTATAACTTGTTATAATTGATGCATATTTACCATGTTTATATTATAGATGCACATAAAATTAGCAGATGTTCTTAAATTAGAATGTGAGAAACCTTGTGTGGACATCATTCATGCTACTGTAATTGACAAATCAAGCATAACAACATACAACATAATCAAACAGATGGCCACAGTGATCTTGGCAGATGGTACCGACTATGTCAAGGCCCTTGTCTTTGATTTAGATGCATTAACTATGATGGCAGTTAACAAGGGCATCCAAATCCAGGATTTCATACCAAAGCCAAACAGGTATTTATGTAGATATTTTGGTATACACACACCTAAACATAGTAGTCATGTATAATTACCATTCACATTACTTCCCTAATGCAAGTTTAATCGTCTCCCCCTTCGAACAAATCTTCATGTTTATCTGTGAGTTAACCTATCACTATCAAATAAAAAATATGACTAAATTTGTATTATAATATTCAAGTTATGCATGCTGTATATATTAAAATGATAACAATTTCAATAATTGCAAAATATGCAGAAGGATAATAATTGCAATAGCTTATACATGCTATACTTCCATGTTGTAGTCTGAAATGGCAAATACGCAATAATAAATACACTCAATAATTTCTAAATATACAGCAGAACTAAATAATCGCATAATGTAAAATGCCAATATGACATAATACTCTATCAATACTCCTTATAATTGCAGACAAATAGTCATCAACAAGATAACAAAGATATTTTTGTCCAAATCAGTAGATGTGTCAGAAGAAGTAAGGCAGACCATCAAAGAAAGCATGAATAAGTCCTATGACACACTAAGTGCAGCTTTATCGCCCAAAAAAACACATGTCGGCCAAATGACTGGAATAGTAGCAAAGGTATTAGATCTGACAAAATACTGTCTAATTTTACATGTCTATAGTATAACTACACCAATATATATGATAACTACCCCTATATAACAATCAGTTGAAAGATCAACAAATCGTCCAAGTCTGCACCAGACACAAGATGACATATCAATTAACACAATCAATGGCCTGATTTCTACACAAAATTATAAACAAGATATATACTACCATTAGACAACGACTGATTTACAGGCTATGAAAAAACAAGAACATAATAACAACATCCCACATGTCTCCCTAGTCCATTAATATACAGTACACGTATATATATAATTTTCTAAACATCAACCCAACACTATTAAATCTGCATGTACATACTCTTGTATATATTTGGTTCTTAGCTGAGATGAGAACTCATACTACTAAAATATCGTAGAACTATCCTTGTACTATGTCCAGATAAATATACAAGTGTATATATATATATATTATGTCAATATATATATATATATATATATATATATATGAGTCTAAAAGATTGTGTAACAATACCGATAAATAGATGGAAAACAAAACACTAAAAGTGTTGAATATCATCGCACAAAGATGGAAAACTGAACAGATGATATAAATTATACAATAATTGAAAATATTTCGGCTCAACAATTTTGATGATCCAATACCTATTAAGTTTACTGGTTGGTAGATTCTTATAGACTCTATATATATATATATATATATATATATATATATAATAATAAGTCTACTGATCAGGACAACAGTACTAAAAAAACATATCAGTTTAAACCAACTGACATGTTAATAATACTGTTGTCTAACAATTAGAAATACGTCAAAATAAAACCTTTCTGTACAGTTCACAATCCTTATTTATGGTGATTATTCAATACCATCAATTAACTAATAGTTGCATGTTTTCATATAAAACTATAAAAGTTGATCTATATCATAAACATTCTTGTTGTAACATATAAGCTTTACATGCATATTAATACAGAGATATATGGTATATGTTATTTTACAGGCATCACCTGTAGAAAAGAAAAGAATCAGAGCTACTGGAGAAGAAGTGCCCTTCAAAAAATTAAAATTGAGGGACCTTAAAGGTGATATTAAAGTCTGCTTATGGCGTGACCTGGCACAGACAGTAAGAGCAAAGGGTGATTGTGTAACTGTTCGCAATTTTATGGTGACTGACACCTTTGACAACAAAAACAAACCCGTTCCGGCAGTCACAAATAAAAATGCCTCAGCAACAATTCAGGTAAATATCATGGCATATATACATATAACAAATAGTGTATTAAAATAGAATATAGCAACCATATGTCTTAAAGGCTTTTTGACGTATATGATACTAGTTAAAATATATGACAATATATATATCCTACATATCTATTCAAATGTATATTGACAGTCAATATAAACATAATCTTGTACATATATTTTAATATCATGTCTACATAACCACGAAATGCACTGCAGTATACTAATCAAAACCATGTAGACTATAATCCTGCATAATATTGGCTATTATTCTTTTTACACAGATCATACCAGAAGACCAAGAGTTCAAACCATTGCTAGACAATGAGCAGGATTTTTTGGAAGATGATCCAGCAGAACAGGAACCTGTGTCTATAACTGGAATTGGAAGAATACTGAAATACAAGTATGATATATCTATCTAATATACTCATAAAACAACAGATGTGAACACATTCATCTTTAATAAATAGCTTTCCACTCCAGAAAAAAACAAAGGGGTGTTCTAATAATATCATGAAATACATAGATCATCAAACAAAAAAAGAGAAACAGCACAACCCCAGAACTCCACGCAAGGTCTTTCACTGAATAGGCATCTGTTTTATATAAGAATAATATCCACAGATAACGTATAACATCAGAAATCAAACGACAATAATATAATCACATTGAATTAAGCTATGAGAACCTCTTTACAGAAAAATAAATACCTCAAAAACTGGACCTGAACTCATACATGCTACAAACCACAGAAGTCAGAGCAAAGTAGAGAAAGAAACAAGCACAAAACACTATATAATAACAATGCAAAGAATATAATATACACATATAATATCTGTAACTATATACCTCTAATCCTCAAAGATATAGTCTTTCTAACCTGTAATTTTTATACAATTTGTGTTTAAACAGTTAATAAATCTCAGTTCTACATAGCTACATATCCAACACTAAAATAACACGATCTTTTCCTAACTCAGGTTACATATTAATTAAAGTGTATTAATCCTAAATACAACTAGCACATACCATGTTATATAGACTATTGAAATACTAACAAGACAACAAAATTATTACATAACCTATCATTAAATTCTTATACTGTTTGTATACATCTCATATTGTATACTAACATCAAAATAAAGAATCAATTACTAGTCACCATAACAATATATTACAAAACTATATATATCATGTATATATATAGAGAGAAAACAGATAACAAACACTTTAAATTGTCTAATAGAAGTCTGTTATATTTCAGGTCATGTGCAGTTCTATCCTGCTACAGAAAGAAATTGAACAACAACAGATGCGAAAAGTGTGGAATGCAGTATACAGAGGGATCAGCTGCAAGTAGCATCACTGGCCAGATTCTACCAGAGAACAGTGTTCCAATAACATTTTTCACACAACAAGCTGAACAATTGAAAGAGCAATTAGAAAAGATCCCATTCAAGGCAATTATAAAAACAACAGACACCAAAGTTACAAAATTCAAAATTATTAATTAGAAGACTGTTCAAAATCATATTTTTCATCATATCTCCATCCAATATACTATAAGATAACACAGACTACAGGCAAGAAAAAAGAGGGGGGAACTAGTTTTTTCTGGTTAATGGACAATTAAGACAATTTAAAAGCAGTATAAGGGAGGTAACCCAAATAACATTTAAAATCCAATGTTGGGTATGTTCAGATAAATCACCCTTACACTACTTGTAAATTATGTACTAAGAAATGTCAGGTTTTGAACTATTTGCCGAAAGGGGGGAGAGAGGGTATAGCACAAAAACAAAAAATATATAAATACAGATCATATCAACAATACTAAGTTCTCCAACTACAGTTATTCTGTATCAGAAACCTAATATGTGTCAAATATTTAATAACAATCCAAATTAATAACAATCCAAATTCAGACCTGTATCAAGCCAGAGACATATATACACAGAGATTGGCAACTGTAACAGTGGTCAGCGAAATCCAATCAAAAACACGCGTCACACGAGACTTTAACGAGATCGCCATTTTGCATCTGATCACGACAAGTTCACCACCTCGCTTCGATTTTTATTTTACATCAAGCATTTCAAAACAGCATAATGTAAGTATATATTTCAATTTCGTAAATTATTTACCTTGTTTTATTCAGTTTGCAGTAATTATTAGTTAAAATATTGTGACGATTAACGTTTTATTGTAGTCAATAATAAGGGGAAAGCTTGGCCGTTATGAACATTTTGAACACGGACGTAGTTTTTATTAAAACCTTTTCATTCGAAAAGGAATAAAACCATTTATGAGATGAATTACTTTCCCTAAGACATACTGGTTTTGTGTAAATAGTTGAATTTTTCATTAAATCACCCACTTTGATGAAATTCACAATTAAAATTCAGTATTCCCGCTGTCGGCCACGTTCAATTTCTTAAATATAAAGACAGGTCCCTGTCCATGGCTACAGTCAATAAACTTTTCCATCTTTAGAGAATAATTGTTCCCAGCACATGAATTACTTTCCTAGGACATACTGGATTTGTGTATAACAGTTGTTTTTTCCATATTTTCACCCACTTTGATGCAATTTACAATTAAAAATCACTATTCAAGCTGTCGACCATGTTCATTCTCTTCAATATAACGACAGACACCTGTCCATGGCTACAGTCAATAAACTTTTCCATCTTTAGAGAATAAATGTTCCCAGCACATGAATTACTTTCCTATGACATACTGGATTTGTGTATAACAGTTGTTTTTTCCAAATTTCCACCCACTTTGATGCAATTTACAATTTAAAATCACCATTCAAGCTGTCGGCCATGTTCATTCTCTTCAATATAAAGACAGACACCTGTCCATGGCTACAGTTTATAAACTTGTCCATCTTTAGAAAATAATTGTTCCCAGCACATGAATTACTTTCCTATGACATACTGGATTTGTGTATAACAGTTGTTTTTTCCATATTTTCACCCACTTTGATGCAATTTACAATTTAAAATCACTATTCAAGCTGTCATCCATGTTCATTCTCTTCAATATAAAGACAGACACCTGTCCATGGCTACAGTTAATAAACTTGTCCATCTTTAGAGAATAATTGTTCCCAGCACATGAATTACTTTCCTATGACATACTGGATTTGTGTATAACAGTTGTTTTTTCCATATTTTCACCCATTTTGATGCAATTTACAATTAAAAATCACTATTTAAGCACTTGGCCATGTTTATCCTCTTCAATATAAAGACAGACACCTGTCCATGGCTACAGTTTATAAAATTGTCCATCTTTAAAGAACAATTGTACCCATCACAGGTATTCCTTTCCCAAGACATACTGGTTTTGTGTATATAAATTGTTTTTTTCATTGTTTCCACCACTTTGATGACATTTAAAATTTTATATATATTTACATTCAGTATCTGACAGCATTTTTTTTTAACAGAATCCTGCATGTTATAAAAGAACAAAGATGTTGATCAAATTTACCTAACAGTGCAGCATACAAGAGACGTAATATCATACATGTGCTGAATTTAGGACTCCCAAGCCTTTCTGATTGAAAATAAGACTCCCTGGCAGACAGGAACAACTACTTATTAGTGATGACTTTTTTCAAATGTGACTCCACAGTCATGTAGTGGACCGATTACTACTATCAATGTGATACTTAAAAATGGTTTTGTAAGAGAGAAAATTACATGTGCTTATCCTGACTGCAAACACCATATTATTGTAGTTCATATATTATAGTTCATATGCCAAACTTGATGTACATGTGTATGCGATTTTTGTGCAAGTGATGGTGACATCATTGAACTAAGAACAAATACAAGACTCTGCATTCAATCTATTGAATTTGAAGCAGAAGTGACACAGTGGCAGTTGTGCAGAGACTATGTGGAAAAAAATGCAAATAAATATTTTGTGTTCAACTTCATTTGTCTTCTTTACGTTTACAAAGTATACATGTACATGGTTTTTACATACATGTATAACAATATGATGATGTAGTATGATTGCCAATGAGACAATGATTTACATGTATGACTATCATTGGAAGGCCACTCTATAATATATTTGTACATCATGAGAATTGAAATGCTACCTTTGTAGCATAAAGGTAGCATAATGTAAAAAAAGAGAAAATGTTCATTTATTCAACAACACTACTGTGAATATATAACTTGACAGTACCAAAGGCAAAATATTTCGTTTCACAAATTCCTTCCTCTCCTCGGAAAGTAACATATTTAATTGTTTACATGAAATGACAAAATTTGTAGAATAAGAAGCAAGAAATATTCACTCTACTTGTACACTAGTCGCTCATATTGGTCATCATCTATGTTTGTTTCAGTTGTTTAACAATGGTGCTTGTTTATATTTATCAGTTTTACATGTCCTCATTCTGTGATCACTATTTCACTTCTCCTGTTTTGAAAAATGTTTATGTAAATATTTTCTGCAATAAATTGAAAAGGCACAGATGCTATGACTAAACAGAAATGTGAGGTATATGTCAATGAGACGACAACCCAACGACAAAAATATTCTTTGCACATCTATGAATGTTTAAGAATTCTTGTGGAGGTCAAAAGCACATAACGTGTACTTATATATCCGTGACCTGGTACATGTATGTACCTATTGATGCATTCCGTCCTAAACATAAGGTGTGTGAAGAGACCAAGCAGTTTATATGCTTATAAAAAAACTGATATTAAAATGAATTCCTGTATAACAAATTCCGGGAATGAAACACTATTTTATTTAAACCAGATGAGATATTAGTGGTAAAGGTTTGAACAGAAGCAGGAGATGTCAAGGGGCAATACAAAAAGTAGAAGGTCGTGTAACACGGGGAAAAAATAACAAATGAAAAGAAAATAACAGCCATATAGCACTGCACCGAAAATTACCTTGAACAAAATTACCTTGAACAACATAAACCCACAAAAGATCAGATAAAACTTGTGTACAATTTTAAATCTTTCTAATTTCAAACTCGAGTTTCACTACCCGAAAGGAAAGAGTAAAGATAAGAATGTTGCAGTACTGCGGTGGTCTATGAAACAGAACATTAAAACTCTTACAGTTCAGCAGAGCATTTTACTGTACTTACGATACACATTGTTTTTAATCAGGGTCTGTGATATTAAGTCTTTAAAAAACTACAAATAATGACTGATTCATATTCAATATTTCATGGCAGCAAAAAAAGTGATTTCGACAACACTAAAATGTACGTTCACTTAGGAAATTCATGCAAAGGTTCCACAAATAATTTAATTTTAGGTCAATCAAAAATTAAACATTATAATTAAATTAAAACAGATATAAAATCAGTTTCCTACGAGACAAAATTCTACTGGCTACATAATTTTTTTATATGAAAAAGTTGCTTTATTTCTTTTCTTGACATGTTAAATGACTATTTTTTTTCCTGATTGAATACTATAGTATAGCCCAGTGTTTCTGTTAAAATAAAGTTCTGGTCATGGTTAAAATAATGTCAGAATTTGTTTAGTTGTAAAAACAATTACCAAGTAATAATCCATTTAGAACTTCACCTCCGGCAAAATTCAGGTGATCGGAGGGCAATAAATTGCGTAATCGCACACCTGTGAATCCACAGTCACAACTCTAAGGAAAAATGGACACCCATAATTTCACTGTGTAATTTAGAAGCAAAGAAAAGTTTCTTGTAATATCATGATCATTACCAGATTTTACTTTTTAAATTAAAAGAAATGCCGAAAAAAAGAAAAAAAATATTTTCTCATCTCAATCAAATACATTTTAAAAAAATACAACCATTTCAAGTAGATTTTTAGAAAAAGAAATGATTTGATCTGAAATACGGTTTCCTATTACTTTTCTTGATTAGCTATCGAGGTTATTCATCCCTGACTTGTTTACATGATGTAGAATAATTATCGACGAGAATCTCATTCCGGGCCGCGTTTTTTAACGGGATTTCACGGAGTTGCCAATCTCTGTGTATATATGTCTCTGATCAAGCACAAATATTGTGTCCATTCTTGCCCAAAACTGTTCAGTGTTGGACCTCTGGGGTCGTATCCAGCTGCGCTCAGCGAAGCAATTTATTTATATAAGCCAACAAATATATAATCAATATGTTAGTTTTCTATGATAAATATAATTGAAAAGAGATTTATAAAACATGACCGCAAATAAATAAGGTATATAAGACAAGAAATCTAAGAAAAGCACATACACTGTCTCTAAAATGTCAAATTTGTATAATAAGATCTTCTATAACCACTGATTACTTGGTGTCTAACTGAAATCAATCAATTGAATAATACAATTTGCCACTAAACAAAAAAAAAATCAAAACCTGAACAGCAATTTTCCACACCAATACTATAACTTCCTGCTTCACCAGATAGAAAAGAACTTGCTACAAATGCCATGTCCCTTACACCATAACATAATAGTATATCCAAAACTATTACAGAAAACACACATATCTGCAAAAATAGAACTCGGTGATTTATTAAAAAATCAAGTTACTGCCATATTAACCATTTCATCCATCATAACAAGTTATAAATTTCAAACAAGAAATTGTATGATAAAAACCTCTACTTCGTCATCCAAACATCACCCTCAGAAAATGTTATCACATCATAACTAAAACATAACTAGATCAATACTATAAATAAATATATTTATATAAATATGCGTTGTCAGTTATCAGTATTAAAATACAATCCGTCCGAACACCAGTCTGCATCATCACATGTTCACCTAACATAAAGTAACATATTCACACAAGTTCTAGACTCTTTTTACCTATAGATGTTATTGTGTTGTAAATATTTTTGTCATACCAGTCTTTGTCATAGCATATTCACTGATCATGAAGACACATATTCACACAAGTTCTAGTCTCTCTATTTTAACCCTATTGTGTTGTAGTTATTTTTGTTATAACAATAATGTCAATTTATGTCATGGCATATTCACCTAACATGAAGTGACATGTTCACCTAAAATAATCACATATTCAAACAAGTTCAAGTATCTTTTTTTCCATAGATCCTATTGTGTTGTAAATATTTTGTAATACCAGTTTGTGTCATGGCTTCTTAATCTAATATAATAATATATTCACAGTAGTTATAGTCTCTTTTTATATCATCGATGCTATTGTGTTGTAAATATTTTTGTAATACCACTCTGTGTCATGGCTTTTCACCTAACATGAAGTTACATGTTCACCTAAAATAGTCACATATTCACACAAGTTCTAGTATCTTTTTTTTCCAAAAATGATATTATGTTGTAAATATTTTGTTATACCATTGTGTGTCATGGCATATCCACCAAATATAATCACACAAGTTCTAGCCTTTTTTCTACCATTGATGCTATTGTGTTGTTAATATATTACTGATACTAGTTGTGTCATGCATATTCACCTGAAATAGTGATATGTTCACCTAATGTATAAAATATTCACACAACTAATCTGCAAAAAATCACCCCATGGAGCATCCCAAATACAAATATCTAGAGATCAATTTTGTTCACAATTTTTTAATTAACTATTAATTTTACAATGCCTATAAGCTATTCTTTTAAATTGGTGCAATTATGTTGTAAGCATTATTTTATATCAGTATTTTCATCAAATGGTGCTATCAAATTAATATTTATATATTTACATGTACTTGATATGTATTGGTACTGTTACTTTTTGTTGTAAAGCTTTTAGCTACATGAAATCCTACATAGATATTTTTTATATACTAGTGATCAATTTATACTATATCTCTGTCATATTTGTTATACACCAATAGATAGAAAATATCACATTCCAACCAAAAACCATAATAATCCATTATCTTGTATAAAACCTGTTCTACTAATCACAATACCAAATAAGTGCATGTCATCTTAAAAATATATTCAGGAAAAATAAAAAACGCTGCATGTTTTAGATACTGCAATGTTCCAAGTTTTAAATCACAGACCTCCGTCCAAAAATGTCACATGTTATTTAATATATTTTATATTGTTATATATGATTTGATTGATTTTGATTTTTGGTGTTTTAACGCCACTTTTAAGCACCGCTTTTGGGCTATTTCGTGGCGGCCAGTTTTTATTGGTGGAGGAAGCCGGAGTGCCCGGAGAAAACCACCGACCTTCGATAGGAAAACTGACAATCCTAGTCAATTAAGATTGGAGTCGAGTGCACCCGCACCAGCGGGGTTCGAACTCACAACCTCAGTGTTGACTGGCTAGTGATCACAGTAGTAACTACTTAGACCACTCGGCCACCGAGACCCCCTGTTATATATGATGTTATAAAATTAAATATGTTTCATTACAAAACTTTGTTCTCAATCTTTTACTTAGATATAACAAGATGTCATATCAATAACAATCGACTCCATCCAAGTAACAATATCTATCAGTCAACTATAAATTATAGAACTACAGTCTAAAACAAATCATGCTAACACCAAACAGCAAGATATATCATCCATAGAAATCCTAACAGAATATCCTGACTATATGTACTACATAAACAAGTTGCCATTTGTAATAAAACATCATTATACCAACTTGATAGAACATATGCTAACACATACAACCAAATATACAGTGCTATCTGCTAAAACCTAAATGTAGCTGGTAATAGAAGATCATATGATATATATGCCTGATTACAAAGTCTACTAATCTCACTAGTCCATTTTAGTTTTGTATAATTTGGAGTTTAGTATGATGTCCATTATCACTGAACAAGTATATAAATTTGTTCAGGGGCCAGCTAAAGGACCCCTCCAGGTGCCAAAATTTCCCACTGCATTGAAGACCTATTGGTGACCTTCTGATGTTGTCTGTTCTATGGTCGGGTTGTTGTCTCTTTGACACATTCCGCATTTCCATACTCAATAATATCCTTTACCTAACATGCATAATACATTCACTACTACTAAAAGTCAATATATTAGTCATATTTAGATCTCTCTCACTATCAGTAATACTACAACTATATCATATCTGCATACCTTGCAAGGTCCTCATGTCTATCAGGCAGTTTTTGCTCTACCTCAACCTCATTTCATGCATTGGTGAACAAGATCAGGTTTTGGTGGTCAAGTCATGTATTATATTATAAGCAATAGGTCTAGTGCATTTAGTGAATAAAACTGCATGGTATACATGTCCAACTAACACGTGTCATCTGACCTATACCTAATTCTCATAGTTAAAAAGCTAAAGTAATATCTAGAAATTTGATCTGTTTTCCTTATATTGTAAGCAATATCTACTATGTATGGTGTATTGAATGATTGTAGGTGACCATGTCCAGCTGACACATATAATCTAAATTCAACCTCTGTGTATCTAACAAAAAAGCATATAGTCAACTATACTAGTCCTATACAAAGATTTAAAGCTATACATGTCTGCCTGCATAAAAATCTAACCTTGACCTCATTTTTTGGGTTCAGCAATCAATGTCAAAAATTCCAGCAACATCTGTACCTCAGAAAATAAGCAATAGGTCAACCAGGGACTTTCTATACTAACGGGACTGGTCACTTATAACGATGTCTATACAAATTATCAGACTAATCTCGGCCATAACTGATATCAGTTAGTATAGAAAGTCCCTGGGTCAACTATATAAAAGGTATTAAGTATAACTAAGATATACATGTATTCTTGACTGATCATATGACCTTCACCTCATTTTCTAGAATCGTGTTTAGTTAGAGTGATAGTTGTACTAAAAGTACATATATACCAACCAGTACAAGATAACAATAAAAAGGATACTACCCACAAACCACCGACCTCCATATAATCAGCTAAAATACGGCAAGCTTTTTAGAAAAGCTATTACTTGTATGATGCTATACTTCTATAGGTCGTTTGTGGTACACGAGGACAAATATTAAATATAAGATGGAATGCTTTTAAGTCAAAACTATTTTAATCTATTCCTATAAAGATTTCTGTTTGAAGCGTTGATTAGCTATCTCATTGAAGTATTTCCAAATATATCATTTTATTCTCACGACGAAAATGAAAAAAGAAATATAATAGCACCATTTAATATGTTCTTCCCCATTTTTGCTCTCCTATATGAAAGTCGATAAAGTGCAAACAAATTTAAACCAGAAATCAGAAGCAATTATTAAATCATACGTGTACTTCAAACTATCTTAGACACCGACTATTCTTTGTGTGGGGATAACATGGTTTTTTTTTCTTGAGACTGTCATGTTTCAACATGAATCATGAATAAACTATTCCCAATAGCAAACAGAACAAGACTTACAATTTTTGTTCACAAACTTTTAATAGAATTATATATTTTTCTCACTTCTCTTCAGTAACAAATTATTTTCTCCAAGAAATTTCGAATTGAATAATCGATTAAAAAAAATCCCAACCCTCCACATCGCGACTCCCCTTTTCCAACACATACACACAATGGTGAAGGTTCTGTGCCGTAAATTATTTTCCATACATTTGAATAGTTATAAGACCGTTGATGCATAACAAGTGTACATTTAACACATCTGCAATATTATTTAATTACTTGTCGACTTTTTTCTTTGTTAACAGTAGATTAAGTAATTATTTTACGGATCTAAGTTTTCCTGGACAATAATTATTATTGATCATCTGAATCAACTGCACGCAGTGTTGCATTGAAACGATCAATACTAAGAGGAGATGTAATAAAACATTCTCCTGACACCTCTATGAAAGTTATATTTGAATAGTGAAAAAAGGCATGTATTTGTAAACAACATCTCTTCATTGTGAAAGTCTGAATTTCAAATTAGAACAAACAGTTAGGCCGTTCACATATTTTGATACCTGTCCAAAGTCAGAGACATCACCTTGTTTTTGACTTATTCATTTATTGTGAAGAATTTGTGTTTTTAGCAGAAATTTTTTATTTAATGTCATCATAATTTAAAGACTCAGGATTTAATCTTTATTAAAAAGGCATGACAAAATTACCAAACTCCACGGCAAATTCAAAAAGGGGAAGTCCATAAAAACTGACAAAGTCAAACGCTATCAATCAACGGAACAAGTGAAAAAGAACTGCCATATTCCTGACTTGGTACAGGCATTTTTCAAAGAAAATGGTGGGTTAAACCTGGTTTTATAGCCATCATTGTTAACATCGGCTGTGTTATATATTGGTAGTGATTTTATTTCAAGGTCAGCAGTCAAAATTCACGATCGTAATATGAGTTTTGAGATTAAAGCTTATAGACATCGTTTTATTTACACCAAATTCCCAATAAAGAGTGCTTTAACCCAATTTCTTAAAATGTTTAAATCAAGAAAACAAAAGTATGACTTGTGAATACCTTAATGAATTAAAAGGATGCCTATAGCATAACCAAAACAATCAATTTCGTTCAGTTTTCTATTCATCAATTACCTAGCAATGCCTCTACCATACTAGTAAGCGTCAATTTTGAGCAGTTTTCCGCGTACCCATCACCATTTTAGTACCTCTACGACATAAAAAAAAGTATCAATCTCTATCAAATACTTTTCATTTTACACACATAAGTCACATGCTTACGTCAGAAATGTAACTATGCAGTGTTGGAATCAATACAGCGTCGTCTGTTGCGGATCCAGGATATTGAAAAAGGGGGCTCACTAAGGCCACGTTAAGAAAAAGACTATGCACTAACTATATGTGGCTCAATAAGGGAGCGTCCCAATAAATCCGCGCCTCTGGGCGTCTGCATGAAAACATCAACAAATGGGTGATGTCACCTTATGTCGAATACTCTAGCTTCAGACATCCGTTCGTCCGTCATTATTCAGGTGTCTCTTGATAACATACGTCAAGTGCCCATCTGGATCAGACACCCGTTTAGCTCATCAAGTAGGTGTCTTTTGCATACCGTTTACGGTAAATCATTATTAGATTTCTGCTTATTCATTCTCTGGCAAGTGTCCCTAAACAGCATACCCTCTAATGTCATTCATACTCAGACATTTGCTTATTCAGCATTCAGCAGGTGTGTCATACATTCCATTAAGTGTCCATCTTGATCAGACTGCCGCTTATCCATTCTCCGGCAGGTGTCTAGTGCATACCGTTAACTGTCAATATTGATCAGACATTCACTTATCCATGATCCAGCAGGTATCTCTTGCATACCATTAAGTGTTTATCTTGATCAGACTTCCGCTTATTCATTCTCTGGCAAGTGTCTATTGCATACAGTCAAGCGTCAGTCTTGATAAGACATCCACTTATCCATTATCCATCAGTTGTCTCTCTCGTACCGCTTACGGTTAATCTTAATCAGTCTTCCACTTATCTTTTTCTGGTAAGTGTCTCTAGAAAGCATACCGCCAAGTGTCAATCTTGATCAGACTTCCACTTATTTATCTTCCAGCAGGTTTCTTTTCCATACCATTAACGGTTATTCTTGATCAGACTTCCGCTCATCTATTTTCCGACAAATATCTCTAGCAAACTGTCAAAATATCCAATTCTAGTCACAGTTATTTTTGGATGATTAAACTAGTTTTGTCATGAAGGATGTTTTGTTTACAAAAAGAGTCACCCTATTTAATAATCTTTATTAGAGAAAATAAACAAAATTGATCTGCAATATGACATGTAATATTAGCACTGCCGTCAGTTTTATGGTCGGAGTCATAGGCCAATATATTGCGCAGTTGTAGCCGATATTTCCGTAAAATTCGGATGAATTATTTTTACTTTTTAACGAATCATTCAATTAGGGTCTGGATGGAGTTTACAGAATAGAGAATTATGGACCAAATCTTCTAAAAGATGAATATCAACAAAATTTAAAAGGAGAAAAATAGGGCAAAAAATTAAGAATAGAGACAGATAGAGTGCTTAAATATATAGAATAGAAAATAATAAGTAAAAATATAAAGAACAGAGAAATATGACTTACAATATTAAAGAATATAAAAATAAAGGACATCTACCTGCCCTCCACCACCCCCGAAACCCAAAACCCCACCCCCAAACCCCAATTTAGACCCTCTTAAATGGAATTAGAATACCGCTATATTATTAAAAAGGATGTTAACCTCAATTGAGATTTGAAGGACGGTATACAAAGTTTCCAATGAAATGTTATTTAAACTATTTTCGTACAGAGCAATTCAAACGTCTCGTGTAAGTCTCAGCACCTTTAAAGGTAGTAATACACGCAAAATAATCTTTATATTAACCAAAAATAGAACAAAATACACTATTTTCAAATCACAAAATCGACAAAAATAGAAATTGAATCTCGTAAATGCCTACCTTACTTGCAATTGTTTGTAGTAATTTTTTCAACTTTACATTTAGTTCCAACAATTGTGTCTGTGTTGCAGAGCATACCGATTATATATGAATATATATTTGTTTTTAATGATCATTTTCTAACATTATGCAGTAGTAATTATAGTGCCATGTATATTTTATAACCTTAGTGCAGTTCCAATGCATCAGAGAAATTAGTTTCTAAGTTTCAGTATCGAGTTTTCAAAGCCTTTGGGTTTAAACAGTATTTGTCATTTAATAGTTTTCAATTAGTTTGCAGATAATGTCTCAGATTAAACAATATTATTATACAAAGTCCTTTTTATGGTTAGTTGAGTAAAAAAAAAGTCACAATAATTCGTTAAAAATGTTGATATGTTGTACTGTTACACCACTTTCCTATGTAAGAAGGAGTGTTTGACGCCAGCAACCATGTTTAACTCCGCCACATTATGTTTGTACATCTCCCAAGTCATAAGCCTGTAATTCAGAAGTTGTCGTTTGTTGCTGTATATAATATTTGTTTTTGTTAATTGTTTTGTACAAAAATCAGGCCGTTACATTTGTCATTACGGAGACTTTTACAGCTGACTGTGCGGTACGGGTTTTGCTTAATGTTGAAGGCCGTGCGATGACCTATAGTTAACTTCAACGTCTTTTGGTCTGTCTCATTGACAATCATGTTATCATATTAAAACCTTAAATCTGTAACACATATTCGTATAAAAGTATATGCAGTTTTTTTTTAAATGTCGATAAAAGATGATGTTGTTTTAACAAGGTACCAAATAAAATGTCTGACGTTTTCCAACAATGTTGACATAACAAGCTCCTGGTGAAAAGTTACATGCAAATTAAATTGGGTGTGGTTTCGTCTTCATCTGCATAAATGGTGAAAAATTCTTTTCTTACAAATAATTATTTCATTACATTGTAGAAGAACTACTCAAATGCGTATACTCAACTGTTTTTTTGGTAAACAAGTCAGAAATATAATAAAATTCATGTGATAATTTTGTTCAAGAGTTAAATTTTTTCTCGATTTTCGGTTGTCTCGTGGAAGCGAGTCTGCCGCTAGTGTGATACGTCACGGGTTCGATATCAGGCCAGTTCAAACAAAAGACTTGAAAGCTGGTATTTTTTAGCTGAAAACGCGGTATCAAGGGTAAAAACAAAGATTAGTCGACCCTGAGTCAGAATGATGGTGACATGTCTTCCTGCAGCCGGTAACTTTGTGAACTTTTGCACTCAAAATCCGGCTCAACTTGTCTGTTTAGTACAAATCAGGGTTCATTTTCATATCATATCAACATGTTGTCTTAATTTACATGTTATCTTTGCCAACTGGACGTTAAAATCCAATCCATTTATTTATCGAAGGAAACTTATTTCTAATATCAAATAAAATTAAAAACCAATTGTTCAGAGAACAATTGAATGTCTTTCCACCCATAAAGATCAATTTTGATATTGAAATATTAAAACTCAGTTAGATATATTATATCCAGCGTCAAGTGATAGCTTATTGACACTGATTCCAAAAATATATGGTTTCTATTCATTTTCTTTTCTAAAAAAGGGAGATAAATTTTTACTTCCGGTTTGAAAAATGTCACTTCGGGTTTTATTTGATAGTTTACTTGATACTGATTCCAAAAATATATGGTTTAATATACTTTTACATTAAATAAGTACAAAAAATAGCTACTTCCGGTTTACACCAGGTCACTTCCGGTTGGCTTACTCATAGTCAAGTGGCTTGCCACGTAATGCAAAAAGTCCCATGGCTTTATCATGTATCCATATGAGGTAAAAGCAAAGGTCAAAATCTAAAACGTCAATTTTACCTATGACCTTGAGCTCAATTTCAAGGTCATAAACCAAGGGCTTCAAATCAAAAGACTATAGGTCTTAATTATATATGGTTAATGAGTTATATCACTATATGCTTAACTTTTAATAAAGAGGGAGAAAACTTCAATTTAATGTTAGCGTACCCTTTTAACCAAAATTTATGTGTTACGACATGTCGCAACTTACAATTTAGTAAAAATATGTTGTCGATATCTTATACGGTTTTTGAAAAGAATTGAAAATAAGCCAAAATCAAAATTTAAAATATGACCTTGACCTCTAACCTTGACCTAATTTTCTTATTTTTGGATCAAGGACCTCAAATCAAAAGATCCTAGGTCTCTATCACTTATGGTTTACAAGATAGAAATGCATATCACTTATATCAAATGCATAAGGGGAAATAACTCTCATATGGAATATTCATATCGCTTCGGTCAAATAGGACAAATCATGCAAAGGATATAACGAGCAATTTTATAAAATAAATTTGTCGCTTTCTTTTACGGTTACGGAGGAGATGCAGTCACAAGGAAAACAGTGTTCGGGGAGATAACTCCTACAAAGAAAATTGTTCGGCTTAGAATGGGTGAAAATAAAAAGCGCATAAACTGTATGATACTATACTAAGAAATATCTAAGCGACATCTTGCGAAATAAAAATTTAACGCGAGAACAAAATTTGGCGGAAGAAAATAATAATAATCAGAACAAATACAATAGGTCTTTCCACAGAAAAGTGGAAAGACCTAATAAAATGAAACTAATTTGGACAATGTTTGTCTTCCAAAAAAAAAGTTTTTCCTCATGGTTTGAAAGAGCTGAAACTTTGATTTTGGAAACACTTTGGATTGCCTGACGATCATCTTTGTAAACATTGATTTAATATATTCAACACATTTAAAATATGAATGTTTACTTTGGTGAAGTTGTACTACTTTAAATTCTCCCTCGCCCTGCTCGTCCGAATTTAAAGTATTTCTACTCTAAATTCAATTGGCTATAAACAAGACAAACACAAAAATAGGATTAGTTGCTCGCAGGAACAAATTATTTTCTCTTGCGATACAATATTTTATTTTACTTAATTGTACAATTTCTTATATAAATACATGTAATAAACATAGCAGCAACTGTATATATATATACTAATGTGACTAACTTCGATTCGACGTAACTGCGAGCACCTTCGATACTTATACATTTAAATGCCAAACTTTATATACTATATTACTATATAGTATAATATACCCTTTATGAGCCCCGGATACAATGTTTAAATATGTTAAATTCACAGTGTCCTGGTGTAGAGGTATGAACTGTCACTTCATATGCTTAAGGTCTTGAGTTCAATTCCCCGCATAGACACTGGAAATTTAGTGGATTTTTTCTACATAAATTTTGAAAGTTAGTCTTTATTCCGCATAAACATTTCTACGTTTTATTGCGTGTTCGACATTCCGCCAAAATGTTACAGAACAAAAGAAAGCATGCAGAACAAAGAACTCCGGCCGTCGGGGTGATCTTACACTGACACACCGCGTCCTCATGGAATAACTATTACTGTGATTCAAGAAAAAAACATGTTTATTTTTGTTTTGGTAACAATAGGAAAATTTAACGATTTTAAACAAATTAAATGACTACTATAAGTGCTTCTTGTATAATATTAATATCTGTAATATTGATTACCTCTCATAGTTAAACATTTTATAATATTAATGCCTATAATATTGATAACCTCTCATAGTTAAACACTTTTACTAGTAAATGTATGTGCACATATATGAAATTTATAAGTTTATTGTGTGTTTAATACACCGGACGTGGCTGCGTCTTCATACACCATAAACAGCAACAAGGACGCCCAATAGTTCAAGAGTTTTTATACTGCCGACTGGAAGAAGACCAAGTTGACCACATAACTATACCTTAGTTACCTGGGGTTAGCCTACCTGGTCATACCAAACATTGGTCCGGCAATTATTGTAATGTTTTTTCCCAACTTTTTGTCGCATGAACTTTGTGATTAAATTTTATGAAAAAATGAGGCGAAAAGACACCCATTTTTTATTTGATCATTAGGTAGATTAATGTCAACAGTTTCTGAAAAGGTATTACTCAAAGGCATTGAAATTCTAGTTTGATGAAAATTTTGGGGGGATATGTGACATTTTCACCCCCCTTTTTGCAATATTTTATGGTAGATAAATGCAGAATGTTGCCATGGATACACAAAAAAGGAATTATATTTCACCTTTTTAACTTTTGAAAATCAAATCTATGGAAGATACTGATTACATACATATGCACATGTACAACACAAACAGTTAGGTTAATGTATTAGAAAGCCAGGAATAGAAGATGATAAAACATTTTGTGGTTCAATTTTATTTTTATTTTCTAACTGTGGAGTGCTACCTTATGGCACATCAGAAAGCACAGAAATGCACTTTTCAAGATAAATTTTACCACAAATCTTTAGTCTTTTAGGTTCTTATTTTAGTTCTGAAGGGAAAAAATCTGCTAGGATTGCAATACATGTTAATTTTATTGTTTACTGTCCTTAGCAACCAAATATACACATTTTGACACTAAGACATGTTGCGGTCTTAAATTTGTACTCCATTAGCTTCGTCCTTGTAACCAAAGATTGCGCTTTATATGATAGCCTCAGAATATATCGCTTTATATTTTTGAATGCGAATAAGTCAAATAAACATTTTTAGCAGGATTTTATATTATAATTTGGCATTAATTAAATTTAATGATGCCAGTACTGTTAGAAATTTATACCCTGCTTGAGAGTTTCTAAACCAAGGTTTGGTATGCTATTTACAGCAAAATTGACCTATAAGTGCTTTCAAATACCTAAAAATTGTACAATTTTTCCTCTTCTAAGGTAATTTTATGATTTTAAACAGAAAAAAGGGAACAGTTTTACAAATTTACCCCAAAAATGAGACAGACTTGAGGTTTTTCACTATAAAATACGAGAGCTAGTGTGCAATAAAATTCATTTTGGATAGCTGAAGATTAAAATAGCCTTCATAGTGGGTTTATATGAACATCAAGATTATGTAATGTATGTAATATAGGCTGTTTTCTGTATGACAGTCCGTATTTGCATATCCATACCAAACATTGGTCCGGCAATTATTGTAATGTTTTTTTCCAACTTTCTGTCGCATGAACTTTGTGATTAAATTTTACGAAAAAATGAGGCGAAAGACACCCATTTTTTATTTGATCATTACGTAGATTAATGTCAACAGTTTCTGAAAAGGTATCACTCAAAGGCATTGAAATTCTAGTTTGATGAAAATTTTGGGGGGATATGTGACATTTTCACCCCCCTTTTTGCAATATTTTATGGTAGATAAATGCAGAATGTTGCCATGGATACACAAAAAAGGAATTATATTTCACCTTTTTAACTTTTGAAAATCAAATCTATGGAAGATACTGATTACATACATATGCACATGTACAACACAAACAGTTAGGTTAATGTATTAGAAATCCAGGAATAGAAGATGATAAAACATTTTGTGGTTCAATTTTATTTTTATTTTCTAACTGTGGAGTGCTACCTCAGATCAAAATAGTTATAAAGCCAAAAAAGTTGAAGAGCATTGAGGACCCAAAATTCCAAAAAGTTGTGCCAAATACGGCTAAGGTAATCTATTCCAAAAGATATGTTTAAAACTAAGTGAACAACCATAGAACAGTTTCGAAAGTTATAAATGCATTGATATTTAGAGAACAATTTGTATTAGACACCAGCAAAGATGACTTATGAATATGAATACGTAGAAATACCCATTTTGACAAAAGAATGCCTTTGTGACTGCCTTTATACACAGCCTTATCCGATTTGAAAAACAATATTCTGTGTTAGAAAAGTACCAAATGTGTGGCTGTGCAGGATGTATAAATACGCAGCCATCATAGACAGAAACGATGAAGTTAAACCAAATGCCTCGTTCAGTATAAAGTATCGGGCTGCCTGTACGTAAAAGATTCCCTCAAACATATATCGAAAATGGCTAAAACAACTCAGTTTATACTACAATTGTCGGGTTTCGTATTTCTTAAGGATGTTCGCTACTCAGTTTCAAAATAACAAGCTTTTCATAACACTAGTATATGTTGATAGGGGATTATTAAAGGAACCAAAAGAGCAAAAAAAATATATAGGTCAATGTGCTTGTTTTCGAGATATTAGCCATTGAAATTTTAGCGGGAAAATGTTCTCTCTTGATTTTTCATACTTTATCATTGACAAGTTTAAGTGCTCAAAAACAATTAAAAAATAATAAGGATTTTATAAGACTTTTACAGATGGCTTATAATTATACATGTAAAAGATTTATAAAAAGAAAAATGGGGTCAATGGGCAAAATTTTTTAAGGCATTCAAATGGATAAGACCAGAGGATTCCGAAAATCTGACAAAAATTCCAAAACATGACAAGCGAACATCTTCAGTTTCATTACAGTGTTTTGTTGACTGTTGTTCGTATCATATTTTTTTCATGTTGCTTTCTATTTTCAAATAGTTGTTTTTGATAGCCCTTTTAATATTCTCCTCTTTTTTTTTCAATTCAAAATCCCATAATATCTTAAAAGTAATTACAAAGTTAATGTATTTATATGAAAAACGAGAAGACAGCACTTTATGAAACTTTAGACAGAGAAAGTAATGTTTACCTTGCTACAGAAAAAAAATTAAATTAAAACAGTACTTTATGAAATACCTGCGTCCGAATCACTTTCTGGATTTAAATTCATCAGATACGATCAAAGCCGACTATTTGAAAGCCAATGATGAACGAAACAGTTGAATTGTTGGAAAACACATGTCATTACAATAATATAAAGAACAAATACCAATACATATACAAATACTAATACTTATTAAGTTATAGCTAGGAAAATACATTTAATGGCGGGCCACAAAATTAAATATCCGCCAAACAAGCCCGCCAAACAAAACCAAATAAGCTAAAGGAGCGGTTAAACCCAATAGATGGAACACTCTCTTGAAAGTTCAACTCCAAGCAGGAAGAATAAACCACTTCTTCAGCTGCTAGTACTACTTAGGAGATGCGAACGGAAATCTCTCCTAAAAGTAGATTTACCTTAAAGTGACATACATTCATGAATCCAAAGGATGAAACACTCCTTGAAAATTCAAAACCTAAGGAATGAAACACTTCCTTAAGGCTAGCCTATAAAAACTAAATAATAATTACCACATACATAAAGACAAAATACACAATACTAAATTATTTACATATGATTAATAGCGTGCTGAAAACACTTGCGCAATTCGTATTGCCCAGCTTCGTTAAGGTGAAGCCCACCATCTTTAAAGGCAAATAATGACCTGACTGGAATGCCTTTATGAAAAAATCTTTTAAAAGACCTAATATAACTTAAATTATTCTTAGAGCACATCTTGCTCAATTCTAGATTAACACTTTTACACTTGTTACCTGTATACGAAAAATCAACAGGCCTTGGCAGAATAGAAGAAATAAAATCTTCATACTGTATGAATAAGATTTGATAGTAACAATTAGTTCCTTATAATCAGCAATAATCTTGTCAACAGAGTTATTAACTATATCATTAGTACCTAAGTGAATAATAATATGAGAATAGTTAGCTAAACATATTTCTCTACCCTTAATCATGTTTCTTAAAGAATTTATCCTGGCTCCTCTGATCGCGACCAAATCCATGCAAAATATGTCATCCAAATATTTCCTATAGAGTCTGTAAATACCAAAACCTTCTTATTGGTCACAACTTCTGAAAGACAATTAAACAAAATTTGCCATGTTTCTAACAACTGAAATTTTATCCTTCGTAGAAAATTCTAAATATATCTTATAGGCATCGCTTGCCCAGTCCCCGTGTAACTGAATCAGATCACTAGGCACGTGAGAACTAAATGCAAAAGTGGCACCACCCTCCTAAAACTATGTGATGAATATGAATTAGGATCTCTCCTGTCTTCTGAATAACAGATTTCAGTTTATTCTGGAACTGTGCATAAGTGACTGGTACCAACTTCGATTTCTTACTCATAACAAAGGCAGGGAATCATTAGATGCCGGAATTTTACTACACATACGATTATAGGCAGAAACCGGACAAAGGACAGAGCCAGGAATTTTAACCAACGGAATCTTTAATCTTCTTTCTCCATGTTGAATAGTCTTAGTCCATTCAAAACAACTATAGCAATGTCGTTAACAACAAAGACTTTACCTCTGGTCAATTGCTTATTCTTATCAAATTGAGAACTAGAATCTGGAACTAAATTAGATTTCCTAGACATTAAGAAAAGGTAAACAAAAAGACACCAATATACACAATCAGAAGAACTTTCTAAATTAAGATGTTTCACCATCTCCAATAAAATATTTGGCGAAATGGGTAAAGCTCTACGTGGCATATGTAACTTGGTTCGTGACAATCCTTTAATCAGTAACTTATAAACAAAACTGTCTAAGTGTGGAAAGGTACAATCCAACATTAAATGCATAACTTTTACACCATTAATATAATTCTTAATAGATTCTACAGATTTAAAAGACCGACTGAGAAATTGTGCATAACAGCAAATAGTATCCAAATTTGCAGGAATAAAACTCATATTAAAGTAAGTGCAAAATAGTAAAAGGCTCTCCATTGAACTAATAAGTTTTTCTTTGATCCTGGCGCATATGCAGCTCTAGTAGAAACTCTAACATCCTCTTTAACTGTATTAATTCTAATTCTGAAAAGCATTCAAAATTCTTTTATTGACTGTCCAATGTTTGCTCAAACTATACCAACGTATTTACCAGTTATGCGAAAATTTAAACAAATGTTCTTCCGCACTAAACTCTTGCAATGAACCTGATACGGCATTATAGAACAATGCAGCAAATTTATCCGATGTATGCCATCTCGATAAATAATCTGGTAACCTATTCTCAGTTCCTGTTAAATGAACAGCCCGAATCTCAAATTCGTATATAGCAGCAATATAGCAAAGTTCCCTAAGACAACACTGTAAAAAGGTATCTCTGGACTTACCAGTGTTAATTACAGTAACAGAAGTAATGTTATCGCACATAATACGAATTTTCTTTCCCCTAAAGCACTGCGCCCACAACTTTAAACATACTATGATAGATAATAATTCGAGACAGTTTATATGTAAATTAGAATCTATAATAAATTCCGGAAAACTTGATGAAAGAATTTTCCACTAAACCAACCGCCGCAACCCGACAAGCAAGCGTCAGAAGAAAAACTTCATCCGGTTTCGACCATTCCTCCAACATCATCATTGAAATTCCGTTGTAATGAGGTAGAAAATTGACCCACCACAATATATCTTTTGAACATAACTAGGCACTACAATATAACCAGTTTGATCGTATGCTGATCTTAGCCAATTAAGCAACCTGCTCATAAATACACGTCCAGGTCTAACACAGCTCGCCATAAAATTTAATTTCCTACCAAAGATTGAATATCGCGTAATTTTGCTGATCTCTTGTTTGTCCAAAATGTAAAATTTCCTGAATATCTTTTAATTTATCGTCAGGAATTTGTAACAAAAGTTTACTGGTATCACATATTATCCCCAGAAACTCCATCCTAGTACTAGGGACACAGCCTTATGAAATGATTCCTCTAAACCACAAGAATCAAGTAAACGCTTTAATTCAATAAATGCCTTATCAGCTCTGTCAACTGATTCCAACCCGCAAAATCATCTAAATAGTTAACTATATCAAATCCCATTTGTCGGATCATGAAAGCAACTGCATTTGTAACACGCTGGCATATATGAGCTGCTGAACGCAAACCCATGCTGAGAACTCTATCGAAATATAAATGATCATTCCATTTGTATCCAACTAAGTGAACATCATGTAAGTCAATGAAAATTTGTCTGTAAGCCCTACTCAAGTCCCGTTTGAAAATAAGACAGTTCCGACCATGCTTTTTAATAAGCTCTACTAATGCATCAACATTTGGGTATTTTAAATGAACCTCATTCCCTAAATAGCTGTCTTTGTCGATATAACCGTTGATAGCACCCCCTCCTCTTACACTTAAATCCAAGATGATCCTCCGTTCCTGAGAACCTTTTTTGGGAACACTATTCAGCGGCGAAATAACAATATCATGAGAAAACGGATTTACGTGAAACGGTCCTAATATTGCTTTCTTTTCGATTTCTTTTTTCAAATATTTATCTAAATCATCCGGAAACTCGACAGCTCCCTTGTGATTTTGAACGACCTTCTCAGCAGAAAAGTCAGTATAATTTTCACAACCAATAGGAAACCCGAATTCCAAAAATTGACAAATGTTTCTATCAATATAATCTGATAACATAAATTTGAAGAAGTCTATATTTAAAAGCGAAACCACTGGGATTTTACTCTCCTCAAAATTGTACTTATTCGAACTCATAATGACTTCGTGATCTGCTACAGATCTCTAAATACTCAAACCAATTTTATCGAGATTGTGAACTTCTTTACAAACTAAACAGTTTGGGAACTCCCATTACCTTCATATAACACCGTAGGTGAACTTGAAAATTTTTACGTGCGAGATCTCGTTTCAAATACTCCGGATAGAAAATTTCGGCATCAGGATTCATCGGAGAAAAGATATATCTAGTCATCCGGACTTTGGAAAATTAGGACAAGAGTTAGCACATTCTGGATGACTTAGTTTGCTTTTATCTTTTTTCCAGCATACTGCACAAATGTGCTGAACTACTCTTTGCTGACCTTTAATGAAAGTTGTATGTGATCCTTTGTGCGTACAACGGTTTCTATTAAATAGAGTACAAAACCAAACCTGATCATCTTTATTTTCCGACGACTTAGCGGAAAAACTCGATGTTTTGCTTTAGGCAGAACGTACTGAGTAAGAATAGGAACTTCGATAGACGATGGGTCATCATCCCAGGACTTCTGACCTAACTCAATTTTGCGTAACCACGCAGCATAAAAAGATAGCAGACCTTTCCAAGAATAAATATTACTATAATACGTAATCTTCTTAAGCAGATTTAACCGACCTGATCTCTCTTTTCTGAAATGTTTTACTTGTAATTATCTCCAGTTCACCTGCAGTAAAAGTTTAGGATCTAAATCGTTAAAGGACACCGACTCGTTAACAAATTCATATTGAAGGGCTGATTGAGGCCAGAGCAATTGAGTCTTGACTTTGTCGGAAGCCTTTGCTTTAATTCCGGACTTTGTTTTCTTGTCTTTCCTCTTTTTCTTTTCGTCAATATCCGACCCTGACTCGGAACTATCCGAAACCCTGATACATTCTACTCCATATTTTTCATGTAGGGGCCTTTTATAGCAGACTATAGGTATGGGTTTTTCTCATTGTTGAGGGCCGTACAGTTGCGTATAATTGCTAACATCCACTTCATTTGAACTTTGTTGGATAGTTGTCTCATTGGCAATCATACCACATCTCCTTATTCTTATATAAAGAGCTATATGACAAAAAAGGACCTTAGAATTAAAGCCAAATCCATCTAAGGTCAACTTTGCCTGAGGGAGTTGAAACTGTATAGTTTCTTAATGATTTTTAAATTTATAAACGGACAGTTTATGAAAGAAAAGGTGTGTTATAAATCATGTACTTTAATTTATCTTAAGAATTACTGTAAAGTACTATAATACTATATATATATGTAGATGCTCGGAAACCGGGCCTTTAATTGTATATGATAAATTATTTGTATTCGTATTCGTATTGTAAGTACCAAAGTTGTGACTACTTAGCTGATGATACCCTCGGGGACTGAAAGTCCACCAGCAGCAGTATCGACCTAGTAGTGTAAAAAATGAAATCAACTTTTTATAAATTTCATGCGTTTGGAGCGCTGTCCTGGATTAACCCTCATCTGGAACGCTCAAAGAAGCATATTTAAAAGACAAGGATGTATAAGAACCGAAATAGAAATAATAATTTTACAGTAGATTTCGATAAAATAAAGTAAGTTATCAGTCGTGAGTAGTCTCCCATTATATAAAACGCAAAGTTTGTCTTTAAATCAATCAAACATAATCTATATTTGCCCATATGCTCCGTATGAGATCTGGATGGTGGTTCTTTATTTCTATTTTCTTTAATTTTTAGTCCCATTTTGTTGTCGTTTTTTCTTTATTTTCTTTGCCAATTATTCTAATTTCATTATATTAAAGCACCCCATTTTTCCCAATTCTTAATTTTTCGCTAATTATTCTCTATTCTGTAAACCCCCTAACGACTAATTATAAGTAGATCATCACAAGGGCTACATTAATTGTTTCTTATCAATAAACCAACTGAAAGGTTTAAACATACAAACAACCAAATAATTGAAAATCTAATTAGCAATCTAAAAGCAAACCCACATTTCTCCCTTTATAGCTTTGGAGGGAATCCGATGAATAGCAATTTAGGAAAGCTTTGATCCTTTCAAAATTTTTGGAAATCATAAGACCGTCCATACTACCGATGACACATACTGATAGTGAATACGCGAGGATTAACACATTGGATAAAAAAGGAGGACAATTAAAGAAAATAGAAATAAAGAACCACCATCCAGATCTCATACGGAGCATATGGGCAAATACAGATTATGTTTGATTGATTTAAAGAAAAACTTTGCGTTTTATATAATGGGAGAATACTCACGACTAATAACTTAATTACTTTATTTTATCGAAATCTACAGTAAAATTATTATTTCTATTCCGGTTCTTATACCAAGTCAGGAATATGACAGTTGTTGTCCATTCGTTTGATGTGTTTGTGCTTTTGATTTTGCCATTTGATTAGGGACTTTCCGTTTTGAATTTTCCTCGGAGTTCAATATTTTGTGATTTAACTTTTTGAATACAGGATGCTAATCCAATCTAATTGTTTAATCATAAAAGCTACTTAAGGTGGTACATAACACTACAAAGAGATAACTCTGTAAAAATCAGCTGAACTATTTAATCACGTTCTATTGTTAAGGAAATATTAAGCTTCTCAGTGATCAAAATTAGTGTTTGTCAAACTGCTATATACAGTATCTAATGAATTTTTTCCAATAAAGTGTGTGGTTCAAGTTTTTTGAAATTTTTATATTTTTGTTAAAGGGTCAAAGGAAATATTTTGTCAAAATTTTATAAAAATTAAACGAGCCAAATTAATTTTAGTCAAGGTGTTTGGTACCATCATAAATCTTCGACATTTCCGGACAATGTTCATGAATTAAACTTACTGTAAATTCAGAAATTATTGCGTGCATTTATTGTTGCGAATTTTGTAGAATGGACTGAAATGCAAGATTAATTATTACGATTTCAGGACAATCTGCATACAGTTATATGTATCAAATACAAGAATGCGAGTTCTTATTATTGCGATACTCATTCAGTCGGACTATTCGCATTAATAAAATCCTCTCAATAATTTCTGAATTTACAGTAATGAGAACTAGACATTCCAGGCACCTCGTCAGCAGATGTCGTATGACATATCGTTAAGTTTCCGTTATTTGGAGAATTTGAAGTAAATGGCAGATCTATTTTGTAAAGTTGATTTTACCTTCACCAGAAATGTTCAATCTCAAAAATATGATAGCCAATGATGTATAATGAATATTTTAGAGGCATTTATTATTAACAAAAATATAATGGGAATACACTGGTGTCTATTGAAAGTCTATAAAATATCTACAAAACCAAAATAAAAAGTTGTAATGCAATTTGTTTGGACCGATAATTTTCATTGGATGTTGACAAGTATTTTGAAGGGTTAGATATCCACGTTCTTCCAGTCCGTAACTAAGGAAATACTCCATTTTGAATTCCATTTTTTTTTTTTTTTTTTTAATTATTCCGAAAATATACAAAAAAATAAACCACTTTGTACCTCAAAATCTTCCTTTTTGTCAATATTTAAACCATTCAGAAGCAAGCGTACGAAAAGTTTACGTCTAGTGTTTATGTTTTACATCGGGAGTATACCTATAACGTCACATTATTAAGATGCCAAAGACAATGTAACAGTTTCTCAAACTTTTCATTTATGGCATATTTATGCCAAAATATATATCAAAAGAAATTTATTTTAATATGTGGCATTAGAATGGAGATAACTGTATATTATATTAAGCTTGACCTCCGTAAAATTTGATTTTACTGTCGCAAATATCGGTTTACCGAGCTCCGTTACGCGTCGCTAGGTAAACTGAAATTGCGAGAGTAAAATCTATGTTTTAATTTCTTGTTTGGTTTGGGTTTTTTCTTTCAATTTGTGATATCAAAGCAGAGGTGCTGTCGAGTTTTATTCTTACCAATGCGGTACCGATACATTTCAATTCAAAATCAACTTTGAATTTACATGAAGACAAAAAACACCTAATTTAAGTGGCCATATAAAGCTTATCACCAGGTTGTGTTTGTAAAGACTTTTCATTCATGTATATCTTGAGTTTTAATATCAATATTAGTATGTAGACCAGATACTCAAATGACTGCTATTGTCTTTATAATGCACAAATGAAAAGAATTGTACCCTATGATTTCATGTAAATCAAAATAAAATATTGCATTCCAGATATGATTAATATATAGCTTTCGTTACAGTAAAAGTGTTTTTCCTAATGACATATTTTAAAACCAGTCTATTTCCCACCTTCTATATTGGAAGGATGGTTTGTCTTTCAGAAAGTGAAAGAGACCCATCTTGTTATATAAGATGCTTCTATACTCCACTTAGTGCATTCTTATACTGAGTGATATAAGTGTCGGTTACAATGTATACGTAAGTCGATGAAAATAACTCTATACATTTCATGCTTCCAAAAGGGTTAATAATCTGTAAACCGTGAAATGTGGGTCAAAGTGTATAAGGTGCTGACATATTTTCTGGGTACAAATTTGTATCCAGTTGTTACATTAGATTCATGCCACTAAGAATCTGAAATCTCAACTGGGATGAACTCATAATCATAAGTCAATTGAAATTCAAAGTAACATTCCATTTGTTATATTTTTAGATGCAACCATTTGTGTATCCTCACATGGCATTTCGTAATTGTAGGTCACTTGGTGTCTGATATCCTAACTCTCATTTTAAACTTGTTATTAGTCAGTGAAGCGTTTAATGGAATTCTTAGTGACCTACTGTCCGTTGAAGCTGCCTTACTTCTTAAGGTGCATCCGTACGCAAAGTTATTTGATTGTAAGTCACTTAGCATCTGAGGTCTGACTTGGATCTATATATTTGTTGAAGTCATGGAAGCAACACATGTAGGTAAGTGAAATATTGGTTGAAGAATGTTGCTATACTGCTCTGATACAACTGTTGTTTGGCTGTAGGTCAGTAAGGTTTTGATACCTAAACCATAGATGAAATACGGGATATCGATAAGTCACTGAACCAAGAAAAATTTAACATTTTAAATTGATTTTTGTGGCATATAATCAGCGCTCAATTATGCATCTGTGCACCTTGCAACATAGAATACCTTACATCGTGCAAAATAAGCCTTCAAAACATACGAACAAACAAGTTCCAATCAGTCTTTAGTGTTTACAGTTTTCAAAATTTAACGAAATAAAACGAAAAAAAAAACAGCATAGAAACGACCACTCTTATGATTTCTAGTTTAAAAATTAATAAAAAAAAGTAATTTTTAGATAAGGGATCCATTTAGGTTATCTGCTTCATATTAGAGTGGTTTGTTTATATGTAAGAATATCTGACATTATTCTGAAAACTTCACATTCTAAGATTGATTGCAACACAATTTGGTTACCATTAACTGACTAAAAGTTTTCAGAGTAGAGTTCTGCCTAAAATATTCCCGATCATTATAGAATAAGTACAAATTGCGGGAATTAAAGTGCAGGTCATCATACGGCCTCTCGGAATGAGCAAATCCCATACCTATTAAGGCGAAGAGTACGTAATTAACTACTCCACATAATTTTTTTCACATTTTACATATGGATGCTGCTTGTAAAAATACATCAGAAAATAAAATAAAAAAGGAGGTAAAAAACGTTTTCGCTTTTCAGATACAAGCTTTTGAAATGAACAGCATAATACGCCAAAAATACAAAGGATATATAGAGAAATTAAAAAATCGGCAGATATTTTTACTTTATCAAGATTTTCTAATTCGTTGGTCCACAGAATTTTTTTAAACATCGATATACGATTCAAAAATGAACGACGAATCTATTGGTGCAAAGAAAGTTCTTAGCAACCGTGCTAGTTTTCAAGCTATATCCTGATGAGGTTTGATTTTTAGCGGAAAAAATAAAAAATACGGTATTGAGAATTCACCCGCAAACTAAACATATACCCAAACGACACTTAACATAGAGGAAATCCTGAATAATCATCAGTTCTATGTTTCTTTGGAATTTCAAACAAATACTAAGAACTGAATCTTCCTTCACTGTATTGGATATCTAAATTATATAACTTCCTCACAAAAATGTTATATTGCTTCGTCTACCAAGTGCTCCTCCAAACCTCTTTCTAAATTATTAACATAAACTGCATCAGCTATCAAAGCCGGGCTTCAGAGGAATTGTGAAACTTTTCTATTCTAGGGCGGCGTGAATCAGATAAGAGTACTTACAATATATGCCTCTTTCATCCTATTATAATATTTGAAAAATTTAAATTTGACTTTTCTAACCTTTACAAAAGTATTCCTCATTCTAAAGTAAAAGACATTATGAAAGAATTGGTCCTCATTTGTTTCATAAAAAATAATGGCCAACATAGATAGAAATATCTTGTCTTATGAAGGAATAAATTGGACTTTGTAACAAACCACTCTGATTCATAAATTAATTTCTCTGAAACTAATGCTTAATTTCTTAAATGACAACATATTTGTTACATTTGGAGTATTCAATGTATCTTTTAAACACACAACCTGTAATTCAATTGGAACCAACTGTACTCCTTATTTTGCTAACTTGTTCCTGTATTCATATGAGGCAGACTTCATACAGGAGCTTCTTAGGAAAAAACAACAAGAATCTACAACCATTCTAACTTAATGGTCCGCTATAAAGACGATGTCCACTCACAAAAATAAGTTTTGTGACAATGTTAAACGCATCTATCCTCTCGAATTTGAAATAAAGGATACAACAGATACATTTGAGTCTGGCTCATATCTTGACCTACATCTAAACAATGACAATGAGGGTCGGTTGTAAACAAAGCATTACGACAACAGATATGCTTTCAGCTTCCCATTTGTGAACATTCTATTTCTATGTAGCAACATTTCAGCAACGCCTGCATATGGTGTATATTTATTTGATACGATATTCCAGAGCAATGATTTCCATGATAGAGAGTTGCTGCTCACAAGGAAGCTATTAAACCCAGAGTTCAAACATTTAATTTTCTTTGTTGTCTTTTCTCGTATAACGGCCAGGCTTGCATGTTTCCTAAAGCGAGTTCTTAAACACGAGTTTTAAACCTTCTCTCAAATAAGCTGACTCTGCTATTTAAAAGATATTTGGGTGGAAAGTAATATTAGATCACATTCTCTGTTTTTATATTAGCATATTCAAGTCTTTTTTGTCAAAAGATTTGTTTATCAAGGAAAACCCTTCGTAAATAAGTCATGACTAGAATTACTTTTCGAACTGGAACCTTCATTTGCACTCAATATTCCGATCTCCGTCGTCCTTGAGTGGATTTCTGTCTTGTCATTCAAACTAGCATGAGATTCTTACCCTAGGGTTATGCATTGTGACAACTTAATAAATGCATTTATTAGATGTTGTAGAAAAGACCACTTATAAGCTATTGAAAAATAGGTAAAAAGAATAACTAAAATATCGAACTCTACGGTATATTCAAAAAGGCGATGTCCATAAAAACTGACATCAAACGTTGCAAACGTTGTTTTGTAATGGTGTTGTCGGGTTCTTTCGATCTATGGATAATGATGGTCGCTTTTGTATCATCCCTCTCTTTTTATATAGCAAACTCGATATGTCGATTTGTCGACATACGGAAAATGCGACTGGCATACCAAATTATAAGTCTGGTATATTTGATGAGTTTTTTGTAACAGTCATGTGAATTAGGGAATTACAATTTCTTACAAGTAATTAAATACAATGGATAGTTTTCGATTACAACTGTCTTCTATTGATTGTATAATCAAAGATATATTGAATAAAAACTAGTTACTTCTTATCATATAATAAACGTTGACAAAACAAATAGTACTGAAATAAAACAAAGGAGCAAGACACACTTAAAGCACTTGAAGTACCAATTTTCATGAACTCGGCCAACCTTGGTATGTTCATTTGATCTTGTTCGTACGATATGAGAATATTCCAATAATGTAGAAGATCGACTTGTCTCATTAGAATATTGGTAGTCGGGTGATCTAGAATAAGTTTTTAGTCCAGGGTTATACAAATTCGTGCTATTTAAAGATTGATTATATATTTGGTATTGATTGTTTGATCTTTCCTTACTGAGCCGACGCCATGCTATTCCGCCGGCATTCCCTCGAACACGCACACAGGATCCCTCGTTATACGTCGTAAACTTTATTGAATTAACTCCAAAGGTTTCATACACAGGAATGGAAGTTATTATTCCAAGTACTTCCGCTTTTTTGAATACCCAGAGTCTGCGATTGTCCTGTGTAAACCACTTTCCTTTCCACCAAATCACGCTTATTCTCGGAATACTCGTAACTTTGGCTGATCCATTAATAAGATCATCTAATGTTTCTCCAATATATGTGTAACAATGGCTTGTTGACAATCCAAAAGTATTTGAAATTGAATCCTGTGAGTAAAAAATTTCCGATGGCCTAAGATACATGTTTACTGTAAACAATGTTAGTTTCACTTTTGAAACATAATTTACAGAAAATACATAACTGATTATCAGTTTAAACGTGCACATAATGTTATAAATAACTATAATCAATTAATTCATATCAATTTCAAGCGATAGTTTTTAAGGACATTGTTGAAGTTCTGAACCTTTTCTGTTGTATTCTAATCGTTTCACAACGTTTAATTACATGTCTTTTAATTTGTTTTGTCGCTGAACAATCATTCATAGTCGGAATATGCTCTGGTATATCACCAATGCATAACAAGCATACCGAACTCCAATGCGAATTCAAAAAGGAGAAGTCCTTAAAAACTGACAAATTCAAACGCTATCAATCAACGGAACAAATGAAAACAACTGCCATATTTCTGACTTTTGTACATTCATTTTCCGAAGAAAATGGTGGGTTAAAACTGGTTTTATAGCAAGCTAGGTAAACCTCCCACTTGTTCTTTTAAATGTTGTTTTGTTCAATGTGATGACCTGTTATGAGTTTCCTATTTCCTTTTACCGGTTGAAAACTGTGTCAATAACAGTGCATCATTGATGACCTTCTAACAAACAAAAATGCGTTGTTTATTAAAAACATTGTTTATTTCCTACAGATTATTTTCTAATGTACATCAACCCTTATTATCTACATTTCAACGATACCAAAGGATATAGAAGTAGGTCACAGCTTCTCCTTCATGATATATAGATTCCCCATGAAGGCGACGTTTGCCTTTAGGTCCGAGTACACAGTTATTTCGTAGTGCATTTCTTTTAGACAATAAATGAAAATTTAAAAATCCCACCTGCGCTTTCTCAATAATATTTTTACAGTGTGTAGTACTACTTTTGGGACAAATTATATCAAAATTATAGAAAACTTCATCGGCTCTAATTCTAAATATGGACAATTTATGTTAAGGGGGTCTTGAAATCTTTTGACAGCTTCCGAAGTGCTTATTTTTAACCTTTTTCAGCTGGACCAAATCACTACTTTACTTTAAAATTCATGACCCAAATTTGTTTACAGTGTAATTTCATCCCCCTACTTGCTATTTGAGACATAAAACATGGAGAAATAAATTTGGAAGGGGTATAAAAAAACATTGGCAAGTAACACACTGTCCACACTAGGGACTATATTTGTGGACAACGAAAATCAAAGGACGATAACTGTGTACTCGGACCTTTATGTGATGTATGAATTCGCAAACGATTTTTTTTTATTTTGAATTAAGGTTGTAATGATAATCAACATTGTACTGACGATATGGGTTATTTGCACCAAAATCAATCACACAAAATATCTTTATTATTGCCCAGTTTATCATAGAAACAAAGCCCTTTTCTTATTGTTTATCTTCAAATCTGGTAAAAGGTCATCCGATGTATTGAACTGAGAAGGAGTCATGCTCTCTACACGTTCAACAACGCTTGCAATAAGTCACCAAGATTTATACGGTTTTTATTGATTAATCTTTGTAGTACGCACATATTTTATTTTGACTCATTTTGTCAAAATACTAGACTTTTTAAAGAAAAACACATGCATTTGACCATTTGGTGGAATAATATTTCAACAAATAATTGGATTTCAAAAAGGTGGTTAATGTGCATTCCTTCTGGTCGACTTGTTATTAGTATTTGCATGAAGCTGAATTCATTCAAGACTTTCACAAGGATCAAACGAAAGACACATCTTGACAAGGTCTTTGATTTCACGTTCAGATATGCATTCGAACGTGCTTTAAAGATCACCTCTATTAAACCAAGACATGTCTTTTCAGGTCAGCTTTTCATGTAACAATGAAGTAATACCTGTGCATTTTAAATCTCAATCTAAAGATCACCTCTCTTATAAATGTGTTTCTTGTTTTGAGGGTGGCCTTTATATACATGTTTGACTTCAGCCAATAACGTCACATAAGGGAAACTACCGAGACTAGAAAGTCTGTTTAAAATGAATTTTAGGCAAGTGGACCACTACAAAATAGTATGTTAGACAAAAGTGTCGATTTTAATTGTACCATTTTGTACATCTCATTTCTCAGGAGTACTATACTCTCTGCAAAAGGTATGTTGCTTATAATAAGTGTCTCAATTGATACGTTAAACGCTTGAATGTAAACATTATAACGACCTTTACTGATAGTATTGTGCTTCTAAAGGACACAATCCATGTGATTGTGAGGAAGAAAAACTAAAATGAACCTTTTGCAAATTGTAGTCGCAATCACGAATTATTTGATGAATTGTCTGTATCTAAATTCATGAGACACGTTTTCCCGCTCTTAGATCCGAAGCCAACGTTGATAATGATTTCAAGAATTTTAATGATTTGTAACTGCAGTATGCGGAACTGCATGCTTATATATATAATATAAATATATTTGAGATTAATCAAATTAAATAGCAAACAAATAGAAATGAAAATGTATACAATACAAAACCCCTGAATGGCAAAATAGTCAAATTCATGTTTACCGATTCACTTAAATTCGTATATTTGATTTATTACATACTAAAAAGTATATTCAAATTACAAAAACTCCAAAAGAAACAATTCATTATGCATTCGCTGGTTATAATGTATCAGCATTTCGTGCGTATTTAAGACACGCTGCCGTCTATGTATCCATCGAGATGACCCCAAAGATTGCCGACGGTCATATAACCCGATATTAACATATATTAAGATATATAGAGATCTCACTAGACCATGTAGACGGTTTAAAAAATAACGAAATAACAGAAATACAGAACTCCAAGGAAAGTTCGAAACGAAAAGTCCTTTATCAAGCGGCACAATAAAAAAAAAAACTCAAACACATCAAACGAATGGAAAACAACTGTCATGTTCATGACTTGGTAAAGGCATTTCCTTATGTAGAAAATGGTGGATTAAACCTTGTTTAATATCTAGCTAAACCTCTCACTTGTATGACAGTTGCATAGATTTCCATTATATTGACAACAATGTGTGAGCAAAACAAACAGACATGATCCTTTGCTTTTTGTGTGTTTTGTTTTTGCTGTGCATGTACTGATTTTGTGTCATAGATGGATACCCCATATCCTTTGTTTTTCTATTACAGTGTTCCCGCCTGCCCTAAATAGAAGGGCAGCCCGCCCTTGGTGCCCTAACCCCCGCCCTTCTGCCCTCCAAAGCAAAAGAATGCACCCCACTGCCTTTTCAAAAAAATACAATTTCCAAATTTCATGCATATTGGCGTGTCCGGTAAAATTGTTACCTGATTGTGTAACACTAATTAACTGACAATGGGATTAAGTTAAATACCTAATGCCTTTGGCAGTTTTATCACCTCTGTTAATGATTGTTTACTGCTAATTAGTGGATTTAAGATACTTGAACAAATACTAGATATTTAATACAGAATTAAAAGTCCACATGTTATCCATTTGCAATGTTTATGTACAGCAAAAATTATTTCAGTAGGCATAATATAAAAATTAAATCTAAAACAATTTTTAAGGCATACATTGTTTTGACTAACTTGGTAAAAATGTTTTGTTTTATAACCATGAGTATGAAATTTAAAGAAGAATCAAAGAAATTTGTACTTTGAACATAACTTCCTGTTTTACTTCTTGTATTTTATAATCCTCCTTTTATAGGAGCACTCAACAAATGCTTTTATTTTTAACAATGATGGAAAAAAAATAACTGTTTATACCTCCTGTAATATATGCAATATATTATTGCATCAATATAATATGATCACCTCCTGCCTCACCTGTTATATTTATAAAACTCCTTACTTAGGAGCACTTTGATGTGCACTTAAAAATACTTGTTTGTAACAATTGAAATGATAATAAATAACTTTAATAACAATATACTATATGTTTGATCAAGCAATTTAAATGTAGATAATGTAATTAGATTAAACATTCAATTTTGCATGTATAACCCCATCTTTCAAAACTACTTGTTTATTTTTATAGACTGGTATAAGTTATAAAACATTGAAATTTCTGATGATTATTTTCCTTACCAAATGTACAAGTTTGTTTAGATTAACATCAAAATGATATGCTTTGCTTCATGGTATGTTAATTTGATAAAAAAATTCTTACTGAAACCAACATCAAGAACACATTAATTTCTGAATATGGTTTAAATACAACTAATATTCTCCAGCTGAGCCTAGCAATATTCAAGGTTATTTATACACTGTCCAACAGTGCCCTTACAATCTGGGTTATTACGCTAAAGTGCCCTTTCAGACAACTAGCACCCTTCTGCCCTGAGATTCAAGCTGGAACACTGTATTATAATAGGTAAAAATGTCAAAAATTGACAATATGATAATCTTAATCACTATGAAAACAAATAACTATTTCAACAAAGTGGGCATATAGACACTCTATAGACAAAAATACCAAAAGGATAGTCATACTCTTAATTCGAAAACAAACTGACAATGCCATGATAAAAAACGACAAACGACCAAAAAATATACAACAGTCTTCAAAATATAACATAGAAAACTACAGACTAAGCAACACGAACCCCACAACAATGGGGATGATTTCATGTGCTCCGGAATGGTAAACAGATCGTGTTCCACATGTGTCATCCATCGTGTCGCTGATGTAAGTACAAACCTGATGATAACTGTAATTTGGTAGGTCACATTCGAGGAAGAGACGGTAGTATTGTGGTTACGACAATTGGAACATATCCATCGTCATCTGTGAAACAGACATTCAAAAAATATCATATAGATATATATGAATCTTAAATTAAACACATCTCAATCTCCTTTGTAAAGGATGAACATGATTAAACTAGTCATTTATACTAAACCATTCGTCTTTCTCTATTCTCTGATTCTCATACAAATAATACAGCCTGGAAAAAGAAAAAAAACTAGTATTTTTACCTTTAAAAACATATTATCGATTGGATGTGTGTTATATATTTACGATTTAATATTGTCTGCATAGTTAATGCATTCTTTCTCATTGCATAAAATATCAAGTTATCATATTCTGAAAGGTTCCATATGTGGATCAGGATTTGCTTACCCTTCTAGAGCACTTGCGATCACACCCAGTGTTTGGTGGGGCTCGAGTAGCCAGTTTGAGGTTGTCTATATTGTTTATCTTTTCGCCGTTTTTTTCATATATTTTTTCCATGGCGTTTTCAGTTTGTCAGCTACTTATGGGTTTAAATATCCTTTTGGTAGCGCATGCCTCTCTTTTAATTTCTGTTTCAAAAGATATAGGTATATATTCTTCTTATACATGAAACATTCTAAAACTATATACTTTATAACATCCTGTGGAATTTTATCATTTTTAAATATACAAATGAGTTGATTTATATCGTAATCTATTTGGAAAAAAATTACGATGAAGAATATGTTTTAAAATGAAAAGAAGAACAATCTTTCAGATTTCCCGTCAGAAAGATTACAATTTTATGAAATAAATTACATATTTTACTGTACCAGACGTGGATTTCGCCAAATAAAGTCTGTTCAATTATAATCTGGGCCAAAATGTTTTATTACCAGAACCTAATAGAAACCTAATAGAAATGTTGAAGAATTGATATCGTCGAAAGGGACCAAAAGTATTGCCAAACCGGTAATAGACAATAACTGTTTAGTGTCTTTCAATATCAGCTTTATTTGTACTCGGCTCGAAACAGGTGTAATGCGAGCTTCACCGATACATAGACAATAACTGTTTTGTGTCTTTAAATATCAGCTGTATTTGTACGAGGCTAAGAAACAGGTGTAATGCGAGCTTCAGCGAGCTTTTACTCCTGTTTCGAGCCGAGTCATATTAAAAAAAAATCACACAATCAGCTGATGACCGGTACGCCGAAAAATATCTCGCATAGTCAACAATAATACATCGCTCAAAGTTAATAATTATTTATTATAACATAACAACTAATTTCAACAGTAAAAAGAGATAACAAAACATTGTCCGATTTAAGACAGAAATGTATGATTTGTCTTACGCTTCAGAATTACGAACTTACCGTGACATTCACTAATTGTTGACATTGTTGCATGGTTGATTTTGTGTGTTACACATTTAATGCATTTATGACAATAATGCATTTATGACATATACATGATATAAAATATGAAATTAAAAGAATGGAAGACAAAATATTTTAATTTATTATTTCATATTGCTCTTAAGAAATGCTCGAAACCAAACAGATAGTAAATTAATCTATAGTTCACATAAGGTCAAGCAAATACGTCATTGGAAAGCAACTGCAATACACATTCTCATGTTCTGAGGTCACGAAAGTTCATACAACACTCGTCAACAGCAACACACAAAAGTAGTCCGGCAGTGGGCGGAGCTTAAAAGCGATTTCTATAGTATACAAATACAGGCTAGCGATATCTGTTGGACTGTTAATGATGATAAGACACCCGATTGCAGGATAAAAGGAAGATACATTCCTTAATTTCAAATAACGTCTTAAGTTTTACAACAGCAAATTTCGACAAAACACTATCCGTCTTTTTATGCCAGGACCAAAAACTGAGTGGGCTGGTGATACCCTCTGGGCTAACAGTCCACAAGTAGAGGTATCGACCAAGGTGTAGCAATCGCATTACACGATACTTTAAACGCATTTCAATTGAGAAATGTTTACCACTACACTTTGTTTTGTGTAAATATTTAATTTTTTTTAATGATTTCCCAAAATTTCAAAATATGTTCAACTGGTCATATTTATCAATAAAAAGTAGGTAAATAATATTTGATTTGTCATCGGCTGCATTATATAAACCTGAAGGAATCCGTAGATAGTGCCTTTAAGGTTGATATGTCATATGTCTTATTATTTTAAGGATGTTTGCTCTTCTTGTTTTTGAATTTTTGCCAGATTTTCGGAATCCTCTGGTTTTATCCATGTATTGCCTTTAAAAAAATTTGCCCACTAACCCGTACTTTTCTTTTCATAATTTTATCACATATAGTTTAAAAAGCCATATTTGAAAGTCTTATAAAATCCTTGTTATTTTTCATAGTTTTTGAAATAAAAAAGCGGCCAACGTTCAAAGTATGAAAAATCTAGAGAGAATCATTTCCCGCCAAATTTTCAATGGTTTATAGCTCGAAAAAAAGCTCACGGACCCTTTATTTTTTTCTGCCTTTTTAGTTCCTTTATTTATATACTATCATTTTAGAATAGTCTTTTAAAAAGCTTGTTATTTTGAAACAGAGTAGCAAACATCCTTAAGACAATTAAAACATGCACAAAACAAAAATCACGTCCAAAAGAGGTCAAAGTGAACATACAAGGAACAATTCACGATAGAATCACAGCAAACTGAATATAAAACAACATAAACAGAAGCAAGGCTCGGGTGCTCCGTAGGCGTCAGCAGTTCATGTTCCACTAGTTACCCATGTCGTTTTACTCCTATTGAAATCCGTATACAGAATATATTTGCAATAAGACATCACACAATAGAAGAATGGCAAATATGCATTTTCTTAACCTTTTATCAAATTATGATTTATATTGGAATATGTAAATTGACCAATCAAAATGCATGACCCAAAAGAAAGTTGTGAACTAAAATAGTTGTGTAGACATCAGATAGACAAGACTGTTACCAACAGAAACAACAAAAACATTAAAATTAAAAAAGAACCAAGATGCAACAAAAGCCTAAAGTAAAAACAAGAACTATTTCAATACAAACTAAGGGTCAACTCAGATGTTTTGGAATGTTAAACAGTTTTCTTAACTAGTTGCTCACATTGTGTTTATCGTTTTGAGATAGCTTAAGAGTGGCAATTAATAGCATTCAGTCGTGGCACCAATTAATATGTTTGGGGTTACCACAAGTAGAACATATTAGCAAACGACGTCATTGATACCGACTGATCCTGACTAGCTAGTATTTGAATAAACTAGACATTATTAAGATGGGAGCCATCTCTGTGGGCCCCGCTGTAAATAACGTGTGGTAAAAAATTTGTATGGATAAGCTGATATGAAGCTCTTTTTTAAGTTATTACATATTCTCGTTATGTGCTGAGAGTGATTTTATTCTATGTTTTTGTTAAAGGGTTATATTTGGCAATTTGATTAAAATATACATGTAAAGTATAAACTTTGAAATCATAACGGTTCTCAAGATATAGAGCGGACATGATCTGTACTATAGGACATGGGGTTGACCTTTGACCTAGGAAGTTGTACATACCTTATGACACACTCTCTGATGTTGGTTAATATACATGTCAAGTATAAACTTTGAAATCATAAAGGGTTCTCAAGATATAGATAAAGAAAGGCATCAGTAGTATACCGGTGTTCAAAAGTTATAAATCGATTGAGAGAAAACAAATCCGGGTCACAAACCAAAACCGAGGGAAACACATCAACCACAAGAGGAAAACAAAGGAACAACAGGAACACCGAAGCGCAATAAAACAAACGCCAGCATACACAGAAACGAACCATCCGACAACAACTGCCACACTCCCGACTTGGCACAGGACATTCCAAGAAAAAAATGGTGGGTTGAACCCGGCCCCATGGCCAGCCAAACCTCCCGCCCACACGACAATGCCAAAAAATATCGCTAAAATGACAACACCACGCGACAGAAACAGAGCACAAACACACGCAAGAACACCCACCACAGAGAAACGCACAAACAAATAATACAATAGTCGACACAACATGCAAACCGCAGAACAACAACAAACATCTTCCATCAACGACAGACACCACAGGACATCACAAACAGCGACACACCTACGTAACGAACATGCAATCTCGAACTTTATACAATTATTTTCACAACACCAGTCCAAACAATTTTCATGACAATGATGGCATTGAAAGGCCGTTTTATAATTATTTGGACCACAAACGATAAGAAATAACACAATATCCAACTGAAACCACAACAGAAACATCAAAACAAATACATGAATGTTGGATGCACAAAATACCGAGACACGTCGTATAGCAATGCAAATTCATACTCGGTATAACAGTCACACTCGGGAATAGGTCACGCTCGGCACTCAGCAGACAGACGACATAGATGCCAAAACACAACCCATTACGCTGTAAAATGTCATTAGTTAGTTTAGACACAAACACATCGTATAGATCAACCAATTTGTGATGGTGTCCTTAAAATTTACGGAGTGTCATTTTTAATCTTGCTCCTCATAACTCTGTTGGAGCAGTTTCTGCGTAAGGAGCACACTCCTGTATATGAGGTCAGTATAGTGTAAACATGCACGAGCATAACGTATCAATTGAGATATGTACACACCATACGACGGAGAAGAGGGTATGTTACTGCTGAGAAATGGGAAATTGATAATTGGGAAGTTGAAATCATCCCGTCTGTCATAAATTTTAGTGTGAAGTCGTCCATCTGTGTCAATATTGAGGAAAAGATCAAGGTATGAAGCAGTCCTTCTTGTATCAGTAGTATCCTTAATTTCAAGTTCACTGGGGTATATGAAACGCAAGTACTGACTGAAATATGGGTTATTCAGTGATAGGAGTAAAATTAAAGAATTTTGCAAGGTGCTTTTTCTTTCTTTTAGATGGTTCTGAATGAATTCTGCTTCATACGAGTACAATAACAAGTCTGCCAGAAGGGTGCACAATTAGTACCCATTTGAATACCGACTGTCTGTTGAAATATCAATCCTCCAAACTCAACAAATATATTGTCGATTAAAAGTCCAGCATTCGACATATAGAGCGGACACGATCTTTACCATAGGACATGGGGTTGTCAACTGAAATCAAAGTTTTTGACCTTGAGCTTTGACCTAGGAAGTTGTACAAACACTATGACACACCCTCTGGTGTTGGTTGATATGCATGTCAAGTATAAAGTATAAAGTATGAAATTATAACGGTTCTCTAGATATAGAGCGGACACAATTTGTTACGGACGAACGGACAGACTGATCACTATAGGGCGATCCGTCACTTGGCGGGGCCCTAATTACTTTTTTACAACCAATCTTTTACTGAAGACATTGTGAGAACAGCTGAGTAATGAGTTTAAAAATGATTAAATTTCATAAATCAGGAAAATATATTTATACACATTTGTAAAAGCTGGAAAAATAAGTTGTATCAGTCAATGGTCTCATATTGAATTGTATGATCAATATAGTTATGTTGTATAGAACATTCTGATATTATTTTTTCAAATTCAGCCTCTGAAGGATTTTAAATAGATAAAAGGAAAGAAAGAAAATATAATTAAACACAAAAATAAAAAAAAGAATTGAAAAGAATTAATAAGATTTATTGAATAATTTCATGAAATTCATTACAATATAGATAGACAGAGCTGTCCAAAACTGTTCTAGAGAACTGTCAAGATTTGCTTTAGGGTAGAGCTAGAACTATAACTGTCCATGACTGTTCAAGGTTAGAACCGATTCCGACGGAAACTGTTCTAACGGTCTCAAGAGAACTATTCTACAGAGTGTGTTATAGAACAGTTATCTCGATAGTTCCTGACAGATTTAAATAGAGGCAGGAACTTATCCCAATTATATTTGACCCTGACAACTTTAATTCAACGTGACATTTAAAAATTATCATAAAAGAAATCAATTAAAATGAATAAATAATTCATATTTGAGAGAAATAAACAATGTTTTAGCACAACTATCAGGTTACCTGTACATATCTCATTAAAAATAAAGGTGAGAGTTTTTATCATGAAATACGAATTGGAAGATTAACAGTATTTGATGATGTACGGCACCACGTGGTGATTTGGTCCCACAAATCTTCAAAAACAATACTGTTGTCTCATTTCTAATATAACTTATAAAAATCAAACATTTTACAATAATTTTCATGACTTCTGTGGGTGGGTGTACAATTTCAAACAATCAATTGTGGAATTGATTCCCTGAAGGTTGTGGCGTTATCTTATCAGGCTAAAAATTACAAACATTGTTGAATATCAATTCTAAAGTGTTGATTCTGAAGTAAGGGCTAGCCTAGTTCATAATCCATTGAAAAATGTGTCTCTCAAATGCTTAAAGCATTATTTATTTTTCTTTACATTTGACGAAGCGTTTATTAAAACAAGTTACTTTTGACAAAGAATAAGATGGCTAAGATGTATATAAATGGAATATCATAAGTGACCCAACTGATTTTATTCAGAATGCATGTCCAAAAGATCAAATCAACAATGTGTTCTGTTTTTTTTTTTTTTTTTTTTTTTTCAAAATTGCCGTTTTCATCATCATCATGTACGTAATTTACGGTCATATTGGAAAAAGAAAGAATAACAAGTTGTATAATTTAAAAATAAATTCGCTTACTTTTTCACAGAGGAAATTTGCTAGTTTGTTACACCGAGTATCATCAAATTTTTTCCCTTTCCATATTTGAAGGCATTTCCTTCCATCAAACGGCTCACCAGGGGTCCACAGTGTATCTGTCAGCAGCAACTCCTTTCCGGAGGTTATCCACTGCCACTTCCCATTATAAAGTCTGCATCCAAGAAACACGTTTGCTATTTTGATAAATCTTTGAGTTATTGATGATGGAGAAAATGTGAAAAAACATCATTGTTCATTTTCTTTGATTATTTCTTTAATAATTCATTTATTTTTATATTGGTTAATTTATTGTTGTCCATTTTTGAAAATTCACAATAATTAATGCACGCAATAATTTCTGAATTTACAGTACTAGTTGTATTAAAAATGGTTCATTCGTTCGTTACAGCCTTTTATTGATGTAAACTTCTTACTTACACCATTCATCATTCCACATAAACTGTTGACACAGAGATATGTCTAGTATTTTGGAATTTTTATAGTATAATGCAAATGGTGAAATTAAAATTGCAATATCTAAATATGATAACTATACAATTTATTCAAATTCAATGAACCATGACTGAAGGTACAGAGCCAAATAATGTCAATGGAAATGAAAAATGACAATCTTTTAAAAGCTGCATACCAAATACCATTGACTTATCATAAGTCGTTCCCTTAAACAAACCTAAGCACAAACTATTTGAAAGTTTTAAAGTCAATAAACCATGATTAGGAGGTGGGCCATATAATCTCCATGGAAATGAGATTTGCAGATGCCAATACATCTGCATACTAAATAGCATTGGCTTAACATTAGTGGTTCATCTTGAACTGATCTAATCACAAACTTCAAAATATAAATTTAGCAAAAGTTCAAAGGCCATGACTGAGGGGACGGGACTATATAATTTCCGTGGAAATGAGATGTGCCAATGCTTATACAACTTCATTCCAAATATCATTGATCTACCACTAATGGTTCCCCTTAAAATGACCTATTCACAAACTAATACATTGTTGACGCCATCTCCGTCGACTCCGGAAACAGTACGCCTAAGTCTCGCTTTTTCTACTTCTTCGACGCGAGACAAAAACCAGACACTACCCAGTGTGATATGAATAATATATATTCACACTGGAAACAGTAAACAGGCTATCACTATAAGAGACACCGCATAAACGTTTTGGCAACAATAAAAATGAACTCTTATCCAAATAGACATTTTAGTCAATTCAACATTATTATATTATACCATTTATCTTATGTTGTGGCTATCCCTTATACCTTTCAGTAGTGGATACGATACAATTCAGCATTTAAAAGAAACAAATGTAGCATTTTGATTTTGTCATCTTGCAAACTACTGTCTTTGAAAGTCTCACAATTATATGATAAATTGATTTTACTTTTAGATTTTCGCATGCAATGTAGGAGATAAAAAAAAAGGTAGCTTTCATACTTTCTACTTTAAGTTTAGTTTTTTACACGAGAATCTGTATCTAGATTTGTATTATGAAAAATGAAAACAACACGTTAAATAATTGCATGCGTCTGAAGCGCTTTTCTGGATTTACCTTCATCAGGAACGCTCAAAGCCGAATATTTGAAAGCCGAGGATGTATTAGAACCGAAATAGTTGTATGTTTCAAACGTCTGTATCTTTGGCTTGCCAATCTATTTCGCAAAAGGTTTTATTGAAAATGAAAATAGCACTTTTTTAACGATAACAAATATTTTAATTCATGTATTGCCTGATTTATAAATACCTAAGTAGCCCAGGTCATGTCACATTCTTAACGACCCTTGTATTTTCAACAGCCTCACTTGACCAGGGAAAAAATGAAATGAGTTTAAACTCCCATAGTTTTACATACATGTATTTTAATAACCAGTACAATAGTTTTTACCTGATAAGCATCATTGTTATACGTTATTATTATCGTTTATCGGCAATTAGAACATTTCCCTTTGATCTTGCTGCCTAATATTTTCAATATCATGGACAAGACTTGATACTCGAAAATATTAGGCAATGACGTCATGTATCAGTGCAGAAACGTCACATGTTCTTGTCCATCCGCTTCAATTTATCAATGAAATGCACGCGACTTCATTCATACAACCGAACAACGAACCCAACGTTTTGTACGCGTAAAAGTAGTTTTACTTATTATTTCATTTTACTTCTTATTCTTTACAAAAAACATAGAGTTAAGACAGATTGCCGATAAAAAGAATAATGGCATTTAATTTTTTGATACTGACTTCATCAGCTCGAATATCAGCTCGCCCTAGCGGGCTCGCTTGATATTCTTGCTGATAAAGTCAGTATCAAAACAAAATGCCATTATTCTATATATATCCAGTACGCTGACTACCATGTGTTGATTTAACATTGAAAATTATATATGTCATTGATAAGAATAAGAGTTATAATCAAAGCTGGAAATTATTGATGTGTTTGACACTAATTAGATTTTAAACTGTAATTTACCCATGATGTATGGCTAATAAAAGGATAAATAGCATGTGCATGATGTGGTAAGTGCTAATACTATATGTTGTAACATAATAATATACATAATACAGTACATATGCACACATATAAATACAAACATCGAATACAATAAAAATATTAGTTTTCTTTCTATCAAAAATATTTAAATATTTTCACCAAGTTCACCCTAAGATACAAGAATTTTAGAGTATTACATATGGAATCGAACACACCTTTAGCTTAGAGCAGTATAGAACAAAGTATTGTTTCCTATATTTTTTCGATAAAGAATTCAACTTTCGCTCTGCATATATACTTTATATCCGAGTGTAGCAAGAGTAGTTTTAATTTGTTTTTCATTTGCATTTTCAGCAAAGCCTGTAGAGACTGCATATTCAGTTTAATTTCATCGAGTTTACATTTATTACGTATTTTCCAAATAGTCCATTTAAAATAAAGTATTATTGCGTTTACAATTGAATTATCAGAATTATCTGTACAGATTCCTAATAGAATATCTTTTTCAACAAGTGTCTCGTTATTTATTAAGTTACAAAGTTGTAAATTTCTGACAACTGTTTCTATCGGGGGTTTAACATTGTTACATTGATAAAATAAATGCTCAAGAGTTTCAATTTTATTATTTTCATCACATAAGTGACCTTTTCCGTAGACATGTGCATTATTTGCAGTCTGTTTGAGTATAGATTGTCACTATGCATACATTTCCATTGAAATTCTTTATCTTTTCTATTAAAATCCATTTTACTGAGATTAAGCCAAATTTTTCCCAATAAATACTACCAATAAAACATTTCTCATTTTGTTCGACACTTAGGGGTCTCAGTTCTGTTTATGGTTAACTGAAGATATTTTAATGTCAAATCTTTAATTTCAATGATTTTATTATGTGGATTTCGAAATTCAAAGTTTTCAGAAATTTTGATTTTGTGGCTTTTAAAAGTACGTTGTGAAATCGTTATTTTTTTAAATTTGCAAGAGTGTTTGTGGTATGGAACTTCTTTAAATTCGTGAGTATTCCGAAAAACCGTTACGTTTATCTGTTAGTTGTTGGTACAATGTATATTTCATTGCATGATTTAAAATCTTTGGTATTGTCGTCCAATATATCACCAATAGTTTTTATTTGACTTTTTGAAAAGAAGAATAGAACAAAGATTTGCCTTGAAAGAAAATATTTGAGTTTCCAAATAATTGCAGTTTCTTTGTATCTATTTCGTTAAATATACCCTGTATGATCCCTGTCAATTTTTTCTACGATTGTAAAGCGCATTTGTAATAATGTGGTAGGGTTTTGATATAAAGACCTGAAAGGTCAGAACATCTACACAGAAAAAGTTTATCTGCAAAATTCATCTGCTTACCCTTCCGGAGCACCTGAGATCACCCCCAGTTTTTGGTGGGGTTCGTGTTGCTTAGTCTTTAGTTTTCTATGTTGTGTTTTGTGTACTATTTTATTGTTTGTTTGTCTTTTTCTTTTTTAGCCATGGCGTTGTCAGCTTATTTTCAATGTATGAGTTTGAATGTCCCTCTGGTATCTTTTTATCCCTCTTTTAAATATATTTTTAACCAAAATTTACCTAAATCGTACTGGGATTTGCCGGTTAGAAAGAAAATAACTGTACTAAAACTCTGAACCAGATTTTGTTAATGTTCAGAAGATGTTTAATGCTGGTGCCAGGTTTTAATTTATATTCTAGTGAATTGACTAATCGTTTTGATTAGATATAGTTTGAATAAGAGCATACCGTTTATTACTGAATCAACCAGTTGAAATTCTGCTTCATCTGTTACTTCCGCTAGATATCCTCCTTGAGAGGCACAGTATTCCTACAATTATTTATATGATTATTTCTCCTTTAATCATGTTAATGGGGTTTTAAATGGTTATGCAAAAGTTCAAGAAAAGGTAACAAAAATTACTGATTTTTTTTTACATGTCACAATTCCAAAAAACTGACATGATGTATTGTACCAAGGGAAAAAAAAAAAAAATAAATGTCAAAGAAAGACAGGCAGCACAATAGCCAAAACAACAATGACGAATAAATAAACAAATTCAACAATATACTAGGAAGAAAACACGAACAGAAATGACTCAGATGTTCTTGAAGGGTAAGACTTTCGAGTTCGATGCATTTCCGTCAAAGACTTTGGTTTTAGTGAACATCATTCGTGCGTTTAGGGCATCGTCACTTCCGTTCCAATGTTGAGCGAGTGGTAGGAAAACTATGATGCTACATTGCACGAATTATTCGGCAAATTGAGTTGTCATAATTGACAATCAGCACTGCTGTCATTAGGGAATTGTGATTAAGTACCTACGGAACAAACATTATTTCTAGTTTATCCTGCACAATTACGATCACTAAGACGCTTGATGAACGTTATTAGTGCAGGGATACAGGCGATCCCTTCTATCTGGTAAATGACGTCACAAAGGCGCGCATAATTGACGAGTTTTTTCCGGTGACGGACAAACTCGAAAGTGGTCTATTTCCTAGTCCACTGATGGCACAAATATATAACACAATGTCGGTGAAAAGTTAAAAAGTTGTAATTTTATTTTGATAATTTCTTATAAAGTATTCTTAAATTCATCACTCTTTCATACATTTACAAATAATAAGAAATTATGGTTCTAACCCTCTGAAGCAACAAAGAAAAAAAACACTCGTCATAGATACCGGGATCAAAATTTTGTACGCTACAGAAGACTCATCAGTATGCTCGAATCAAAAAGGCTAAAATGGCAAAAAAGTACGAAGTTGAAGAGAATTTGAACCAACAATTCCGGGAGGTTTTGCTAAATACAGCTAAGGTAATTTATTCTAAGGGTAAACAATCCTAATATTTTAGTATAAGTTGACCTTGGAAGAGTTTTAGAATCTAGTTTAGATCCGTCTTGATCCTAAAACTCTTCATGTTTTTAGGTCTTATACGTTCTTGGTTTTCAAATCTTTTAGTTTGAGCGTTCTTCATCATAGACATCAGGCTTAAAATGGTGTATGCCAGATGTGAGTTTCTTCTACAGTGACCCCCGAATCAAAAAAGTTAAAAAGCCAAATAAAGTACGAGGTTGAAGAGCATAGAAGACCCAAATGTTTAGCAAAACCAGCTAAGGTAATCTATTCTTGGGGTAGAAAATCTTTAACAGTTCGAAAAATCTTAAAATCATATTAATGATAATTCATGTCAACACAGAAGTGCTGACTATGGGCTGGTGATACCCTCGGGCTGGAAACCTTCACCAACAGTGGCACCGACGCAGAAAAACTTGTCACTAAGACTGAATTTAAAATGTGTATCAACTGACAATATTGTATCGGAACAAATAAATATCAATGCAAAAGTCTTGAGTATAATGTAAATTTACCTTATTTAACAAATATCAGTTAATTGGTTTAGAAGCGACGACAGCAACTGATAGTATATTAATATCACGTGTTACACAGATTTGTGTATTACCGGCAGTCAGGGTTCAAGACATACTGATGAACATAGATTATCAAAAGCCGCATATAATCCTTCAGAAATCCACGATGTCTGAAATAAATCCAGGTCTCTTTTTTTAGTGATTGTGCCGAACTGCTTATGAATATCATGATTGACAGGGCACTGGAATATTCTAACAAATATTTACTTTACTTACTGTTGCATTATTCCAGGGTAATTTCCTGGTGTTTTCATAAAAATAGCAACTATTTCCGAACCTCATCCATTCAGGGGGACAATCTACAATAACTAATAAAATAAATTCGAAATATTACAAATACTGGTTACAAACGTCTAGTTTTTAACTTGCCCGGTTAAAAGTATATTATACTATTTTTACCAGTTTACTTTGTGATATACATATAACCGTTGTTTGGATTTATTTTCTTTTTTTTTTTTTGCTATAATGAATAATTAATATTATAAGTTATTGCATGAATATTGGGAAATATTGTCCCGAGTAGAATTTTATATTGCACGAGCTTGCGAGTGCAATATATGTTATACTAGGGACAATATTCCCAATATTCATGCAATAACCCTTTATTGTATAGCAATATACTATTTCAAAGTAAAATTGGTTTAAGGTAGATTCATGGTATACCGCCATCTTGGATTGTACAATCGCAGTACAAAATCGGTCTAGTTATTTGCCCAAATCTGCAAATTTGGCGACAGATTTGCAATTTATTAATTAGACTGTTAATTTGTATAAAGAAAACTTGGTGATTTATTGTATTATTCAAAATATTTAAACAAATATCAAATCTTGTGTTTTAGGAATCAATTTATTCAAATAAACCTTTTCGGGGGAGATAACTCTTTTAGTAAAAATAATATACTGGACTGATAGGGAATTTTTTTATTTTTACTTGTAGCAAGGAAACAAGTTCGGTGACACCATTTTTTCTTTTTACTTTCTTAAGACATATTATAAAACCTATCTTCTCACAAATTATTTCAAAATTCTATCTCATAGATTTCTTTTTATGCACACAAATGTGTTTTTTCATGAACAATCTAACCAAATTTTGGCAATTTTCAACGACTCATAGCTTGGAAAATAGCACGGTGACCCATTCTTTTTATTATGTTTTTAAAAAAAGCATAATAAAATCTTCATTTTGGCAAAGTATAAGAAAATTCTGTCTCAAGAAATATATACCTATGATCTACCTTAAACTAAGATTTTGTCGTTGATGACGTCATGACTTTTGAAGATTTATTGCACTAGTGCAATATTATACAATTACTGTCTTTTGATGAGGTAAATATGCGGTTTTATTGACTTTTGAAAAACTGATATTCACTGAGGCCGACGGCCGAAGTGAATATCAGTTTTTCAAAAGTCAATTAAACCACATATTTACCGAAACAAAAGACAGTAATTGTTTTATTCCATATTCCGAGAGAAAACAATGTATTTAATGACAAATATTTACCTAAACCAATTATACATCAAACATTTTACCATAACGTTACATGTAAAAGCGCGTGACGTTTAGTGCGGTGAATAACACTTTTCTCCGGGTGAATATGCTTTTTATTTAAAATCCAATTCATATAGAGAAACCTACTAAAATAATACGAATATGGAATAATAGAATTTATTGCACGCTAACTTTTGGTTACTTTCTGTGGAAATATTATATTGCTATGCAATAATATTATATACTTTTATCATTAAACATTACATACGTTAAACGATTTTGAGCCAAGAACCCAAGAACATAATACAGAACATTTCCGTTTTTCATTTCTAGAGACCAAATACAAGGTCTTCAGTGTGGACGTATAACTAAAACAAGTATTACCACAATTACAACTTTTAAATACATGTGATAGTATCTCATAACATATATGGAGAAACCACCTTCAGTTGCTGTATTTTGTTATTTGTTTTCATATTTATTTATTTGCAAACGTAGTACAGTTAATAAAAACATATTACGGTTGAAGTCATTTTGGTATACATAAACTGTGGTGAAACATCTTAAACGCTACATTCGCGAATATAAGCATTGTAGAAGGCAGACAGATTTTAAAAAGATTTGGCTTTTTATAAGTGTTCATCTTTAAAGGAGTTTTTCTGCAGGTGAAATAGCAGTCACCGTAAACGACATATACGTATTGAAAAAGGGACATTGCATAAAAGAAAGCTCAAAAACGTTTCTTCAATAATGGACAATTCGTCATTTAGGAATCTGAGGCATTTGTAGATTGTTTTTTTAAGCTTAACCCAAATCGTTGTGATTGGCTAACAACATTTAAACCAATGGTGATTGCATATATCAGTAAAAACAAAAAATGTGACTTAATTATCCTTTTGGGGGAACTGACAATGAAATTATCCCTATTGACTGAAACGGCAAATAGGTACCTCTCAAACTCCTAGTCCACTCGTATTGAAAGTTGTAAATGAATCATTTATAGGAATATCAATAAAATTCCGGAATAGACAATTAACAATAAAACGAAGACACTGGCGAAGTTCCTAACTCGGGACAGGCACATTAGCAAGTCAAGTTGTGTAAATTGTTAACTTCATATTTTCTTCAGAAAATTGACTTACCATTAATATTCCAATCTTCTGACATTCATTAGGTTATAACAACTAAACTATTAATATGTCAATGCGTCTGTAATCCGCGAAATACATTTTATGTCACGCAGATCGCTTTCTTGATCAATTTAATTAAAAAGTGGCGGAATTTTCATTACCGCTTGTTTTCTGTAGTTTAGAGTATAAAATATGTGAACTGAAAATGAAATTATTGTATTACTTCATCTATGGAACTTACTGTACATGTAATATATTATGTTAGTGCAAAAAACAATGACTTCAAGGTAAAGAAAATATAAAAAGAAGATGTGGTATGATTGCCAATGAAACAACTCTCCACAAGAGACCAAATGACACAGAAATTAACAACTATAGGTCACCGTACGGCCTTCAACAATGAGCAAAGTCCATACCGTATAGTCAGCTATAAAAGGCCCCGATTTGAAAAGTTTATTTAGATGTATTGTTATCCCTATATATTATATAGTGAAAAGTAAAAAATAAAGTAAGTAAGTACGTTAAGGGTTAAAACTGCCCTTATAAAATCATCGTTAATAAATTTGATTCAAACACTGTGTATGGGAGCGACATGTGCTAATAAAAAGCTTTTATGACAAGCAAAGGCATAACTACCCGAGTGAAACTTCTACTTTAGTGGATCGGATCTAGTTTAGTGGTAATCACCGCTGTCTTTAAAACCTCGGCGCATGGTCGCCGAAAGATGTAAAAAAAGGGGGTTGTTAGTTCATCGCTTTGCCTAGAAAGAAGACTTGAAATTCAAATATGTGTGTACAGATAATGTTCAGGGTGGATATTACTATGACATTGTTTGGTTAATTTTTAGGAAATTACTTGAAGTTACCAATATCCTTTTCCGACAACAGACAAAAATTATAAAAAGAATAAGACTGCTACGGCGCAACCAAATATCACCCGCTCTGTATAATTGAGGAATCAAATTGTGTGTCACAATGTGTCATTAAAGTACGATAGTTAAAAATACGGTAAAAGTCCAACACTCCCATAACAAATTATCAAATCGAAACGACGGTCAAGTAGAGTCAACTTCACAAACAATCGTACCAAGTATGCGAGATTTCTGTCAAAGGGTCTCAGAGTAGTTGTGTTTACAAGGTGACACTATTACAATACTCCATGAAATAGTTATAGTTCCACACTTCCCTGGAAATGGTTTGATCAAAGTGACTGTAAAATATGAATAACTACACATGACGGCAACAAATCTTGCATAGTATGAGAGGTTTCTGAAAAATGTCTAAGAGAAGTTGCGTTTACGAGGTTTTATATATCTGAACATACAGAGAGAGTTTTTAAAAAAGAGTAATATATATATATATACTTAAGGACGCCTCCGGGTGCGGGAATTTCTCGCTGCATTGAAGACCTATTGGTGACCTTCTGTTGTTGTCTGTTCTGTGGTCGGGTTGTTGTCTCTTTGACACATTCCCCATTTCCATTCTCAATTTTATTTACCGTTTCAAAGAATGTTCGTGATTACTGATAACAAGCTCAAAGTATTGAACATGCTTGAATGAAATGAAACCGTTTAACATAAGTTGCTGTTCCTTATATATGTTACAGAGGATTTCATCAAGCAACTAAATATATAGAACAGGAAAACACATTCTGAAAATAACCGAAAAGACTTTAAATGCAATAAATCCCGTGAAACAATTTATAATTGCTTAAGCATATAGATTTTCGAATTTTTGTCTACCTCCCCCTAAAAACGAGAAAAGAGATTAAACAACGGAATAATCACAAATTCTATTTATCAGAATTAAACAAAAGTAAAGTATTTGACAGTATTTCTGTCCGTCTATCTAAATTACTTCAATATTCAGAGACCGTTTGATATAAAGTTTTCATATTTGGTAGAATTTGTTGTCATATTCTGTTGACCTTTGCTATGTCGTGAGTTTGATTTGAAAAATATTACTGGAGTTATTGCACTTTGACGATTCTTTTTCTTTCTATGGTTACAATGACCCGTTGTGAACGTAACTCCTCTGAGTCCGTTTTTTTCCATAAAAGTCTCATGTGTCTCGGTGTGAGCCAAGGCTCCGTGTTGAGGCCGTACTTTGAACTATAATGGTTTACTTTTACAAATTGTGACTTGGATGGAGAGTTGTCTCACTGGCACTCATACCACATCTTTTTTTATCTATCATATTTGGTAAAATTTTTGAGTAGTTGACCATATTATACAGTCATTTTGATTCGACCATTTTTTAGTGTTAAGGGAGTTTGACCATTTTTTAGTATTCTGACAATAACACCTTGTGAATACACTTCCTCGAAGACAATTTTGTAGAAAGCTTTCATACATAGTAGTATTGAGTACCATTATGAGTAGTTGACCATATTATACAGTCATTTTGATCTGACCGTGTTTACGGGAGTAATAGGACCTTTTTTTAAGTATAGTGACAATAAGACTTTGTGAGCGTATCTCCTCTGAGACCATTTGACAGAAAACTCTCATATTTAGTACTTCTGATTACCATCCTCTAAAGTTGATCATATTTTACCGTCATTTTGATTCGATAATTTTTAAGGGAGTTATGAGACTTTGACTTATTATTTTATATATTGTGACAAGAACATCTTGAGGACGCAACTCCTCTGAGACTCTTTGACAGAAAGCTTTTATACATGGTACTTCTGTTTGCCATTATGTTAATTAGGCATATAGTATCGCCTATAAGAGAAAAGATACTAGAAAAAAATCGCTTTGCTTAAGCTTGCCAATATTTCTTCTTTTTATCAAAATTAATGCACCATTATTAGCAATCAGTTATTTTGAATGCCGCTAGAGTAAAGATACTTAAATTTGTGTTTGTGTTGATGAAGAGTGCCATTTATTCATCATTTCAATAGAAATTATAAACTGTCATTTGGTATTAGTACTTTTTGTACATGTTAATGGGTTGTTTTTCATAAAATATGATGAATATTAGGGAAACGATAGTGAAAAATTGTTCGCATTGTTTATAAATGCCGATATTTCTTCTTTTCTATCAAAACTAATGCACTTGTATTTGCAATCAGTCATTTTAAAACCTCTGGATAAGATATTTTTTAAAGAATGTCAATAATCTAAGAATGAAAATACTTACACCTTTATTTGCCTTAAATAAGAGTGCCATTATTTCTTCACTTAAATGGAAATCATGCACCGTCATTGGATTTTTAGTCCTCTTTGAACATCAGGATTGGTTGTTTTTTCATAATGAATATCAAAGAATAGACACTAAAATTTTGTTCGCATTAATGTTTTAAATTACCAATATATTTGTTGTTTTTTTTTTCCTTTTAATCAAAGATAATGTACTGTTATTCGCAATCAATTATTTTAAATGCCTCTGGATGAGTTATTTTTCTTATAAAATGTCAATAATCTTGCATTGTTTAAAATGCCGATATTTCTTGTTTTTATTAAAACAAACGCTCTGTCATTTGCAATCATTAATTTTTTTAATACCTCTGAATGAGTTATTTTTAAAAAATGTGAATATTATAAGGATAAAGATACTTTAACTTGTGTTTGTGTTGAATTATTACTTCATTTTAATGGAAATCATTAACCATCATTAGATATGATTATTTGTATACAGAGGAACGAGTTGTTCTCTTTAAAATATGTATGAATATAAGACAAAATATGCTTTATACGTTGGTTTTCCCGTTTGAATGGTTTTACACTAGTAATTTTGGGGCCCTTTTAGCTTCTGTTCGGTGTGAGCCAATGCTCCGTGTTGAAGGCCGTACCTTGACCTATAATGGTTTACTTTTATAAATTGTTACTTGGATGGAGTGTCGTCTCATTGGCACTCATACCACATCTTCCTATATCTATTTATACTTTGTATTCAAAGCGTCTATATTTCTGTACTCTTACTGAAAATCATGCACCGAAATTGACAATATTTGATTGTTTCATTTTTAAGAACATTTTCGTCAAATTTAGATGAATTTGCCAATCGCAATAAACATCGTTTTTAGAACTCAATTAGTTTGATAAAAAAAGTTCCTATATATTTACGACAATCGGAATTCTCTAATAAGATTTAAATTTCAGTGGTTGTATCTGCATATTTCACTTCTGTTCTAACAAACGTAAACTTTGAGAAGTAAAAACTTTTAAAAATATAAAATCGGGCTTCTGTACTTTGTATCTTCCGCGCAATTTTAATTCATTTAAACGAATCTAAGATTCCGTAATTTGTAAGAGTTCAACATGTGACGTAGTAGAGCTCAATCCAATAGAAAGGCCAATCGGTCCGATCACTATAAGGTGACGGAGTTTTGATATGACCATTTAACAAGAGTTATGGGACTTTGACCCTTTGATCTAGTAGTGTAACACTACCTTTTGTTAGTCCACGATTATATATTTGAAAAAGGTGAGAGTTGAGATCCAAAAATACTAGTCACGGTATGTCATAAGTCAGGATCTCACCAGGGTTAGCCCTTCGTCTCGTCTTTTAAAGCTTTTTGCTTTTTTGAATACTTTATTGTTAACAGTAAATAATTCAAAAAAAGCAAAAAACCTTTAATGTTTTGATGTTTTCGTACTAATAACAATGTTCACTGCTTATGGTCTGCACTGTTGAGTTTTTATTCACGAGTTACTCGAATTTTAAAAGCATGTTCTGTCGAATGTTTTTAGAAAAGGGGCGAAAGATACCAGAGGGACAGTCAAACTCATACATTGAAAATAAACTGACAACGCCATGGCTAGAAAATAAAAAGACAAACAGACAAATAATAGTACACAAGACACAACATAGAAAACTAAAGACTAAGCAACACGAACCCCACCAAAAACTGGGGGTGATCCCAGGTGCTCCGGAAGGGTAAGCAGGTGTCTCAAGGTTACTACGATTTTTTTACTGTTTCAGATAACTTTGCGATTTTCGTATGTCATAAAATGGCGTCATATGTTTTCGTATGAAGTAAAAATTATATCAGTACACGGATAGGAAATGACTATAAAATCCGGAAATGAGTGTTTTCTAAAGGCGTGGTTCTGGTGATTTGATTGAATCTTAAAAAAAATGTTTGTTTTATACTTTTCAGTACTTAAAATAACTAAATAGCTTTTGGTTGATGTTTCATAGAAGCATTTTAGCGCCACACTTTTTTTTTCTATATTTCTTCCTTTGTTTGCGTTATAACGCAAACCTTTGTTTCATTGTGGCGCTAATACGCTTCCGTAGTTTCATGTTCTGAAATTGTAACATTGTGATTTTTTTTCAGATTTTCAAAAATGTGTTGCCGTTGAAATTATTTTTATTTTGGATCAACGGCAACATTCCTTTGTTTGCGTTATAACGCAAACTTTTATATTAAGCATAGTGAACTACATGTATAATTAACTACTGGCAACAGACATATATAGTAATGTATATTAAAACAAGTTGGCCTATTCTTCCTGCAAACATAGTCATAAGGACAATAGAATATACTGTGGTCTTTACTGCTCTAACATCACAACAAAAAGGTAAGTGTACCCAATGTGAGCAAACATCAAACATACACTGGCCCCATTTTGTAATAGTTAAATCCCAATAATATTCTTTCAGTTTTTGTGGATATAATTTATGACAGACACAACACATTAGACTCTCATGCTCATACAGGCTTTCTTGACTGTCTGATAAATAAATAACACGTAAACCGCTTGTACATGGTTTAGATGATGAATTACAATTTTTGATATCATGGTTATACTTTGATTGTACACACATTTTTTTCTTCTGTTTAGTACTCAAACAGCGATTTTCTTAAAGAAAATAAAATTACGACACGTTTCACGTACCTCGTGTCATCCAGAAACTGTCTAAATGCGTGTACGTAGCATTTTAAATTTCTCTATAGGAAATTAACATTGCAATGGTCGCCTATGTTTTTCCGGATGTTTTGTTTGGGAGAATATATTTACGTCATCAAAGTTCACGCGACGTTACGCATAGTAATCAAAGGGAAATAACTCCTATGTAAAACGCTGACTGACTTGCAACCAGCTATAAAGAGGGTGGTAAAGGGGGGCTGCTTGCACGGAAAAAACGTGAAATAAGACATAATTTCACGTTGAACGTGAAATAATTTCTGTCATGAACGTTGCACGAAAAATAAAGACTTTGATGTGAACCTTTTGTGACTGAGTCACTGTCTTCTTGTATATATAAACTCTCTGTTTTACTTGATATTCCCGATTTAGTATACACATTTATGATATAAATAGTTTACGGCTTTAAAAAAAAAGTATTTCTTGACGATCCCTGCAAAGTGTTTGAATTTTATTTGAAAAATATCGAGCACGCAAAATAAGCATTTGAAAATCACGATGCACGTAAAATTAAATATGCAGAACTCGTTGAACGAGGCACCTGTCTTGCACGACTGAACGTCAAATAAAAAAGTAAAAACACGTTGAACGTGAAATAAAAAACGGCGATCACGTTGCACGAAAATAACCCTTTACCACCCTCTATAAACTACGTGTTGTGGCAATTAAAATAAAAATAAACATCAGATGTATGTAAAGGAATTTTGTAAATAAACAAGTGTGCCATTAGGGTTCTGTTACCCTACTCTTTTCATTTAATTCAGATTTTAAAAGCGTATACCTTTTCATACATTCCGTAGGTAAAAATGTTACCTTTTCCCATATTTTTTGCGTTTCATGTGGTGTGTACTGTAACAGTGTAATACAGGTACTAAAGTTTAAAATGAGAGAAAATTGGTTGAAAAAAAACACAACCGGGAACACCAAGAAAGATGACGAAAGAAGAAATTATCGGAACTTTATTGACCTTATCATATATTTCTGATAGTTTTCCCGACCGATTCAAATATTTCCAACCTTGAAAATGTGACCTATTCCAGCGGCACGTTCTATCACCTTGTATATATGAAGTGCCCCCAAGATTATCATAACAATTCTTTATTTTATTTTATCTAAAAAACAACATTTATCACTTTCTCGGATTAACTTGCACTTTTCATTACGTTCATAATGGCAAATCCGCCACACCGTTTTTTATGTATGTCTAAAAGATTAATTCCGAAAAAGTAATTTACAATAGAACTTTGTTTACCCTCCAGGATTATTAAAAAATGACGGATTTTTTTTTAACATGGGGGTATTTCTTGTTCCGCTACTGAGGATGTTTTTTTCCTTTGCGAATCCATAGGAGAAATGCGACTCCAATAGGATATATTTTGTTGAATAAAACGGTAGTTTTTATCTGATAGATTTTTTTGATATTTTAATCGGATATAATAATTATTTTGATAAATACAAATAATTTATTGAAGTTTCGTATGCATCTATATCAAGATAAAAAAAAATCCCGTACAGCAATTTTGTCTGGTGAAGCGCACAATGTCAGTGTGAATTGCAAAACATGCAGGTCATCCTATGAATAAGATTAAGTATGGTTTGCTGGCTGCAAAACTGTGTATAATTTGTAAATTCAAACCGAAAATGGCCAAACTATATGTTATGCAACCTTATCACCAATGAATGGGATGGAGTTCATGTTTTGCCTGTTTATGTACATTTATGATTTTGGTTTTTAAATCATTCCAATTCCGTTACATCAAAGCATTAATTGCTGCGGAATAATACAGAATATATGATAAATCAATCAAATATACATGTAGTACGTTACTTTTGTCTCTCAAATTGGTTCAACATAATAAAAGGTGAAATGTTATGTCTTGTGTGTATCCTTACCTATAAGGATCGCTTAGGCTTTATAGCTCAAAACGGTAAGCCTAAGCACTTGATTGGTGATTCTTTCTTCTTGAATAAATGAGGATAAATTCGGAAGTATGGAGTGAATTCGAAACACTTTACATTTAATTTGTTAAATAATGAAATAAAATTGCGAATGGAAATGGGGAATATGTCAAAGAGACAACAACCCGACCAAAGAGCAAACAACAGCCGAAAGCCACCAATGGGTCTTCATTGAGCGAGAAAATCCCGCACCCGGAGGTGGTCCTCAGCTGGCCCCTAAATAAAATGTGTACTAGTTCAGTGAAAATGGTCGTCACCCTAAACTCCAAAACATATAAATGAACTAAAATTTAAAAACATACAAGACTGACAAAGGCCAGAGGCTCCTGACTTCGGACAGGCGCAAAAGTGCGGCAGGGTTAAACATGTTTTGTGAGATCTCAACCCTCCCCTACACCTCTAACAAATGTAGAATAAAGAAACACATAGCAATACGCACAGTAAAACTCAGTTTAAAAGAAGTCCGAGTCCGATGTCAGAATAGGTCACAAAAGAAACTAATCAAAATGACAATGATACATGAATGAACAAAGGACTACTAGCAGTTACTAACATGCCAGCTCCAGACCTCAATTAAACTGATTGAAAGATTATAACTTCATCTAATGAAAATCAAGTACAATCCCTCCCGTTAGGGGTTTAGTATCATACCATCATAAAACAAATGAGAAGAACATAACCCGTATCATGCCAACAACTGGTTTTAGAATAAATGTGTTTATTTCCGATGCAAAGACCCTATGAGTGAATCAATATTAATACCAAAATATGCAATCCTTAATGACTTGACAACAGTATCGTAACTATATCCTTTCCGAATAAGTCTGTTTAAAGGTTTGGTTAGCTTTTGAGGCGAATGCCGACATTTTTGTGCATTGTAAAGAATATTACCATAAAATATTGGATATAAAATACCTGAACGTATAAGATATCTGCATGTTGATTTATATTTATGAATGATGTCCTTGTACCGGTGATAAAATTTAGTAAATGTTTTGTCCAGTTTGTGATATCGAAAACCCTGGTGTAATAATTTTTCAGTAATACAGAGACTTCTTTCTTTGAAATCAAATACGTTGTTACATACTCGAGCGAATCGAACAAGTTGAGATATATAAACACCATACGAAGGCGACAAGGGAACGTCACCATCTAAAAATGGATAATAAACAATAGGAAATGAAAAATCATCTTTTTTATCATAAATTTTGGTATTAAGCTTCCCGTTAAAGATAAATATATCAAGATCCAGGAGAGGGCAGTGTTCATTGTTAGTATTAGCTTTATTCAAAGTTAGTTCGGCAGGATAAATCTCTTTAGTGTACATACTGAGGTCGTCAATATTGAGAGCCAATATATCATCTAAATATCTAAAAGTGTTATTAAAGTTTTGTATCAGATGTTGTTTCGATGGGTCTTTGCTGATTTTAGTCATAAATTGTAACTCATAACAATACAGAAACAGATCCACAATAAGTGGTGCACAGTAAGTCCCCATGGGAATTCCGATAACCTGACGGTATACGGAATCTCCATAGCGAACAAAAATGTATGTTTAAAAAATTTACACACTGAGTTTAAATTCGGCTTTGACGCCGGGAACACTGTCGGTAACAGTAAAAGACGAAAATATGCACATGTAGGTCCTTATAAAAAAAAGATGTGGTATGATTACCAATGTTCATTATAATATAATTAATACCCACATTAAATAATGCATCTATAGTTGGCACTGGACGTTAAACAACCAACTATTATTAATTCATCCATCTTATCCTTTAAGGTTTGTGATTATTTATTTTATTCTCATATAATCTCCTTGATCAACTACATGCAAAAAACTGCAGATTTACGCTATAGTTAGGAGGCCGAAATTATTGCACACATAAAAAGAAACACAAAAAGACAAACAAAAAAAAACCCAACAATTTACATATTCCATGCATTCGTAACGCTTTTCTGGATTAACTTTCACCAGGAACTCTCAAAGATAGATATTTTAAAGCCAAAGAGCATATAAAAAAGGATAGGCGTGAAGAGCTATATGACCAATAAAGGAACTACACATTCGCCACATTCTTTATGTGCCTGTCCAAAGTCCGGAGCATGTAGTTCAGTGGTTGTTGTTACTTAAAGTCTATTACATCAGGGCTTAACAAATTTTGTTACAAGTAACTAGCACAGGACTTATTTGCAGCAGGATTTTACTAGCCCTGTTGGAAGAACTGCTAGCCCATCAAAACTGACCTGCTAGCCCGAGAATGCCTTACAAATCAGAGTTTGCTGCATAATTACAAAGTGGGTGTCCCTTGTTTTGAAGGCGGCATTATACACTGTATTTAGGGAGCTACCATTTGATTTTTATGGTGAAATTTGAAAAAAGGCAGGACAGGAGTTTTGAGTAAAAAAAAAGGCAGGATGAGCAACTTGGCAAAAAGAAGGCAGGATGACAATTTATGAAAAAAAAGTCAGGATAAACTAATAACAAAAAGGCAGGACCGAATAGATTGTAAAATAAAAAGGCATGGCAGAGATTACAACTAAAAAAAAATGCAGGACAAAATTTTTCATCCTAGCCTCCTCCCCATCAAATGGTAGCTCCCTTAATAATTCTTGTTGGCCTGCTTTTTATTCTGTTGGTAAACAAACAGTGGTGCTTAAGTTATTCTAACTGAGTTGTTCCCACAAACAAAGCAGACTTTTTTTGGCGTGCTCGTGAAAATAACGGCAATATTCTCTGTTTTTTTTTTCATCAGCAACACGGCCGACCTTGGCCAGTGGGATCTCTCTTTCCGGGACACTATAAATTTTCCTTTCCGCGTTTCCAGGTCGTATTTGGCATTTTTTAGGGATGAATTGTCAGTCTCATTACCCCCTTTATCTACAGTTTTTCGTTTTAAAACTTACGAAGTTCCTGAGGTGCGAAATATTTGGTTGCATGGATTGGTTTCGTGCTCAACAGCTGTCCTGACAAGACAGGTCAATTCCGATCAATACATCATACCCCCAGTAGCGTTAATTGAAAATCTCGGCATAAGAAATGTACAATAACCCTCCCCCCCCCCCCCTTCCGTACTGAGAAATCGATATTAAAAGTACGAGAATTGCGATCAATACATGATACCGGGTCATCCAGAGTTATTTGTTCTATTTTTAAAATATGTACAACAGGACCTGTACAAACCAGTTCAAATTCTTGGAATCCCGGATGACATAATTGAATCTGATCGTCTAAGATAGAATAGGGATAAAGGGATTTTCCAATTTCTATTTTGGAAACGCCAAGAATATTTTGTTACTAGTCCGTCGGGCATATTGGGTTAAAAATTTTGATTGCTCGAGGCGTAAATGCTCTAGTCCCGGGCGTCGGGCTAGTGAAATTTTTTAACCCCTGTAAACATTTGTTTTCTTTTTGTAAATTGCTTTGTTATTAATTATGCCGTTAGTTTTCTCAATTGAATTGTTTCATATTTTTCATGTCGGGGCGGGGCCTTTTATAACCGACTTTACGGTTGCTGTATTTTTCATTATTGAAGGTCGTGCGATTGCCTATATATAACCGCTTACATCTTCTTAATTTGAACTTTCTTGAACAGTTGAGTCATTGGCAATCATACCACATTTCCTTATTTTTTTGTGCATTGTTCGAAAGATAAACATATGCGAATTTCGGTAAAGAGATTTGGAATATCTTCGTTACAACATTAGACTTTGCATTTGTGTAACAATTCTTTACAAATATTCACTCGGTGGTTAAAGTTTTTAAAATTTTAATAACTTTCTTAAACTATCATGGATTTCTACCAAGCTTGGACAGAAGCTTGTTTCTGATCATTACGTAGTATCCAGAAGTAAATTTTGTAAAAAATGTCTTTTTAGCCGTATTTTACTAATAAATAACTTAGTTTTTCTGTCAGTTAACATTACATTCACTCTGGTTAAAGTTTTAAAAATCTTAATAACTTTCTTAAACTATCATGAATTTCTACAAATTTTTAATAAAGGGAATTCATTTAAAAAAAAAAAAAAAAAAGACCTAAATAAAATGCATATTTATCTCGTTTAAATAAAAACGTCGGTGATTTTCTTCATTAAAAGTTAGGACAAATAATCTTCAAGCCAATTGTCGATTTAAAAAAAAGGGGGGTACATATGCTCGTTTTTAAGTAAATGTTAAAAGTAATTGGAAAACATGCATCATATATAGATTAGACCGTTGGTTTTTCCGTTTGAATGGTTTTACACTAGTCAATTTTGGGGACCTTTATAGCTTGCTGCTCGGTGTGAGCCAAGTCTCCGTGTTGAAGACCGTACTTTGATCTTTAATGGTTTACTTTTATAAATTGTGACTTGGATGGAGAGTTGTCTCAGTCATTGGCACTCATACCACATCTTCTTATATCTTTTACCTCCCAACTTTGTCTAAATTACAGTGTCTATTTCATAATAGCTGAAAAGAACTCGTTTTAAGTTGGCAAAATGTTATTCCACGTTGAGGCTGTAACAAGAAAATCCGAGATTCTCGTCCCCATCTGCTATTCGGCTAATTTCTTTCTTTTTGTATTAGTTTTCATTATTTTTATTGGTCGGTTTATTTTTTTCCGACCTGTGGCCTGAAAATGTTCTCCACGCTGTCAACTGACAAATCTCAAGTAATAGCAAAGTAAAAATGATTGATTTTTATTGAAAAAAATGAATACTCCAATGGGATTGATGGCATACATGAAACGTGAACACATTATATAATACACCACAAAAATGATAAAATAATCATATATAGAAATGAATTATTGTGCGGCCGATTTATTAATTCACGGCATATTGTTCAGTTGCGTATGTAATGATTTCGATACGATGTTCCAAGAGATATTGTTGACTTCGGCACTTTTTATAAGGTAGTATTCAAGACTTCGACACTATCTGACTTCCGAGTTTTTACAACACAAGACGGTGTAAATATTTTTTTAGTACATGTATCATGTGTATATTGTTTCCAAAATGAAACCTTCTTTTCAAAAAATGAAGCTCTGATAGGATGGCATAAGAACTTTAGCAATCAATAACACTTTATAAACTATTTAAATCGATAAACAATACCGTTTAGCAAACCTTTGACTGTACAACACTATAAAGGGTATTTTCAAGTACTTGCAAGTTACTTTATTTCGACGTCTTACACATAAACGTCACAACTAACACTCTTTTTAATGACGTCATATGCTTTAACGGTACAGTTTGAAAATAAAATAACAATGTTTTTATAATGTCAACTATGTAAACTTAATGTTTACAAAGTAAAAGACATCACTAAAGGCATATTAGGTCAGGAATGTGTATTCAGAAATATGCGGAAAATATGCATTTTACCACGAAAAAATAGGGTTTTGATAATTATTTGGGACTGAGAGGGTTAAAATGTCTATATATAGAACGATTTATACAAATATATAATTTTTTTAAAAATTCATTTGATAGGTAAACATTATTAAGGTCATCCGCAAAAGTGATAAGAATAAATTTAAATATACTTATTGTTTTTCATGCAACTAAATTTAAATGCTAAAGTTACATAAGAGGGAGTTTAATGTCTGACGATTTACATTAATTTAGCGATTTTTTGTCTACACAAACATCACGAGAGAGAGAGAATGACAACTTTATGTGAACATGCATACTGTTTCTGATTTGTGATGGGCGTGTCTGCTACAGAAACCGCGCAAAGAAGATGGGAGTTAACGGTTTCGCTGATTAGTTGACAGATCACGGAAATATCGGAAATAGTCGAAGTGAAAAAAACAATAACGACTCCCTGTTGTTACCAGGAGACGGAAAATGGCCGGCATAACAATGTTAAACCTCCGTAAGGATAGGAAAGTGGGCGGTACATGATGATCAATGGACCGGTTAGTAAATAAATAAAGCTTAATTGATTGGACAGACAGTTATCGAATGTAATTTGTTGGCCAAATCATTTAAAACATAGGGGTAAAAAAGTTGCATTGTTTTTAGCCGGACAGGACCCCTTGAGCCAGACTATAGATTTCTTTTTAATTGCACTACTACTTTTTTTTTTTGGTTTGTTTACAACACTTTTTGAGGAATTACTTTTACTACTTTTACCTTCAGACTTTTTTTGCTGACTGTGTTCTTCGACACATTCAATAACATTTTCTTCAGTAATTGCTTTACCAGACACAATTTTTGACAAACATTTTCTGTAATTCTTTTTAACATTTTTATTTGACATACCTTTTTCTCGATTGTGAAAAAATGCAGACATTATTGGGGATTCTGTCAGAGTTCTATCTAGGGTATGCCAGTCAATGTCATATGTGTTTGTCTTGTGTTTCTTCATCGTCATGTACAGTGTCTGTGTTGTCTGGTTCGTCAATATTTACATTGTCAGTCTTGTCTACAATGTCAATGTCCATAAAGTCAGGGTCATCAAAGAAACGGAAAATGTCAGGAGACAAGTGCATGGGTGGGGAATCAACAGGTACTTGTGTCATAATTTCAGGGGATAACGTCTTGGTAGGGCTTCCAACAAGTACCTGATTCACATCAGGAGACAAGTCCATTGGAGGGTCAGTGTCAGTCTGTTCAGGGTTCAGGGGTACAAAAATGTCATTAGGTTTGTCTGTGAGGTCAGCTGGGTCTTGGTTGTTCTGTCCGTCAGTCTCTGTCTGAGTGTATACAGTAGCTGGCAGGTACATCTGTGGGGGATAAGGAGATTTGTGTAGAGGATATATACATGTACGTCTAAATGATGACTTCAAATTGTCTGTCGAAAGTTCTTTAACTTAGGCGTTTGTACATAGCTCACCAACATTTTATCTAGTAATTTTTCAATGATTTTCTCTCAAGTATTTATGACAAGAATGGTTATATATTTTAGTGAGAGAATCAAAACAACCAATATCAAGAGGTTGAAGTAAATGACTTGTATCATCTGGAAGAACCAAAAGAAATAATGTTGTTTGCTTTAGCCCAGTCAATAACACCTAGTGAAACATGTGACAAATGACCATCATATATTACAAAAATAGGCTGTTCTACAGACCTTGAACATAATTAATGAAATGAGGTTACAGACAAGTTTTAAATATGTCAGTGTTTGACAATCCCTTGGGGCTCACATCAGCAGTGGTTCCAGGTGTACATCCTTGAAGTAGTTCCTACCTCATACGCTGGCCAGCAAAGACAAGAAACGGTGGTATTTTGGTACCAATAGCATTGCCAGCAGCAATGATTGTTGTGGTTTTATCTTTTACTGGGGTTACAGCTGATGATTTTATCAACGTTTGGAGTAGTATGCTCTGGTGAAATACCCTTTTTATCAATGTTATATATACATTGGGGTTTGTTCTTCAAGTCATATTTATTCAATATGCCCTCTAACTCATTGAAATAAGAACCAACTACTTCCTTAGAAGCACCTTTAGCTCTAGAAATCGATAAAGCACGTGGTTTCTGTAATTTTATATCAGGCCACCTATCCATGAAGGATCTAAACCACAGTAGTGACAGTTGTTTTTATCATTTCTGTTTTAATTTGAGGTCAACAGCATAATCAGTAGCGAGTGCTGTTACTTCCACACGTGTGTAGCCATATCCAAGGTTACTCATTGTTTAATGTGGTTTACAAGGAGAACCTCTTGTTCAAGTGAGAAGAGTGGTGATGAGTCAGATTTCATGGTTTCAGGGTCCACCTGTCAATATAAATATTGATTGATTGTTGGATGCTTGACGTCCAGCAGCAAATATTTCATGCATATTCAGGACGACAATATAAATATTAACTCCATGATATTGATATGTATAAATATACTTTTCAACGAAATATTTGTCAAAATACAGTACTAATATTTTTAACCATTGAGCATTGATAAAAATTTACCATTCCTGTCACAGTGATATATTATAATTATCATTATTGTTGTTACTACATGTATCTTGTTAATTTTATATTCATTTAATTAAAATATATCATGTATATGTATGCAAATTGATCACTGGCCTTCTTGCACTGGGTTTATACAAAAACATTTTTTTTTTTAATTTAAAATGTTGTTTTCAAAATTTGGATTTAAATGTAAAAAGTTAAGACTGTTTTCATCTTTATCTATTAAGGTTGTATAAAAAGAATTCTCAATAGTATATTGAATAAATGGATTTTGGACAACCATTTTATTATTTTTATATAAGAACCATGTTAATTTTAACTCGCTGGTATATAATAAGTACTGTACGACCAAAAACCACATGACAGTCATGTGACTTGAAAATCCGGTGTCTGACAGGCAGACAACATAGCTGTACTTCATGTAACCCTTCAGAGTTTTTTCTCAGCAACTTTTCTAGTGATGCATATGTTTGACATTAAATTTAAATGGCTGAACAGGTAAGTTTGGTTAAGTTTGTACTTACGTCTTTAAAAGCGACTTTGAATATGTTTGACATTTAATTAATTGTCACGTTGTATTGTTGTTGTTGTTCCAAATATAGAAACGGGAAAACACGTCATAATGTACGCGTGCGCAATCGAAACAGATGAAATATGGATGATACGAAAACATATGACACGACAATAAGTTTTATGGTTTGCTACTGACCCCTTACGGGCTCATCCCTATTACTTTTACTAACCCTCTATGGTTCCGTAGGGGTCAGTAATTGACCGTATAATTAATTTATTTCACACAGGACTTTTACTGCCAGGTTATGTATAAAAATAAACATTGAAATACAATAACAATAACAGATGACGTCACTATTAGTAGTAGACGTGACGTCATAATACCCATATGAAATTTACTGACCCCATACGAATCCATAGGTGGTCACCGCGTGACGACGGTAAACCAATCACAACGTCACTAAAAAGTAAAATAACAAAAAAAAAAATGGAAAGTCCCTTATCAAAAGGCAAAATCAAAAGCTCAATCACATCAAACGAATTGAAAACAATTTTCTCTAATTTTCATGCTTTTTTCACATTTCTCGATCGGTGTGAGAAAAATATTTCTCATCTCTACAGAAAACTTTTTCTCGGCGAATGATTGGTCGAAATTAAATTATTTCGTCAAATTTTCTTGGTTTCTTCTAAATTTCCTATTGTGACATCACGAAAAAAGGGTGACCATGTCTGATGACGTCACCTTACATGTAAAGAACACAATTTTAACTTTCTGCAAATCATTGAAAAAGAAAGATAAAATTTGTTAAGATATCGTCTAAGAATCATTAGAAAAACAGATTCCACCACTATAACTCGTGTATTACGATATTTCTCCACTCTCAACATTTGAATCATTTGAAAAGCTCGGCAAGCCTCGCGCTTTAAATACTAAAATTTAACTATCTCGAGTTGAGAAATATCGTAACACACTCGATACAGTGTTGGAATCTAAATGTCATATTCCTGACTATGTACAGGCAATTCCTTATGCAGAAAATGGTGGATTAAACCTGGTTTTATAGCTAGCTAAACCACTGACCCGTATGACAGTCATATAGAATTCAATTCTATTGACAACAATGTGTTAGCAAAACAAACAGACATAATAGGTAAAGATGTCAAAAAATTAGGGTACAGCAGTCAACATTGTGTCATAATCTTCATAGCTATAAAAACACTTTACTATTTGTTACTAATCTTACCCAATGAAAGTTAATTGAAAAAAAAGTAATTGAAGTTATCAGATCATGTAAGTGTAATGGATTAGGCGACACAGACAATTAGGCATATGTATCTTACTTTTAAGCATACAATTGGTACGATTTGTTCTGCTTGACTGCACAAATGTTTTGTTCAAAAATATTTGTTAAAGGATTTTTTTTTTGCATGCAACTATTAAATCGCAGCTTTTCATTGTATACAAATATTTTCTGATACTGACAGTGCTACCCTGGAACTGGTTCTGACAGTGCTACCCTGGAACTGGTTCTGACAGTGCTACTCTGGAACTGGTTCTTACAGTGCTACCTTAGAATTGATTCTGACATTGCTACCTTAGAACTGATTCTGACAGTGCTATCATAGAACTGAGTCTGGTAGTGCTACCCTAGAACTGATTCTGACAGTGCTACCATAGAACTGAGTCTGACAGTGCTACCCTAGAACTGAGTCTGAGAGTGCTACCCTGGAACTGGTTCTGACAGTGCTACCTTGGAAATGGTTCTTACAGTGCTAACATAGAACTGATTCCGATAGTGCTATCATAGAACTGATTTTGACTGTTCTACCTTAGAACTGGGTCCAAAAGTGCTACCTTAGAACTAATTCGGACGACGCAATCTTAGAACTGATTCTGACGACGCAATCTTAGAACTGATTCTGACAGTGCTACCATAGAACTGATTCTGACAGTGCTACCATAGAACTGATTCTAACGACGCAATCTTAGAACTGAATCTGACAGTGCTACCTTAGAATTGATTCTGACGACGCATTCTTAGAACTGATTCTGACAGTGCTACACTAGAACTGATTCTGACAGTGCTACCCTAGAACTGATTCTGACAGTACTGTCTTAGAACTGATTCTGACAGTGCAATCTTAATACAAATTCTGACAGTGCTACCTTAGAACTGATTCTGACATTACTACCTTAGAACAGATTCTGGTAGTGCTTCCTTAGAACTGATTCTGACAGTACAATCTTAAAACAGATTCTGACAGTTCTACCTTAGAACTGATTCTGACAGCTTTTCCCTAAAACTGAGTCTGGCATTGCTACGCTAGAACTGATTCGAACAGTGCTACCTTATAGCTGATTCTGATAGTGCTACCCTAGAACTGATTCTAACAGTGCTACCTTAGAACTGATTCTGACAGTGCTACTTAAAAACTGATTCTGACAGTGCTACCTTAAAACGGATTCTGACAGTGCTACACTAGATTTGATTATGACAGTTCTACCGTAAAACTGGTTCTGATGGTACTACCCTAGAGCTTATTTTGACAGCTTTTTCTTAAACTGAGTCTGACAGTGCTACCCCAGAACTGATTCTGATAGTGCTTCCTTAGAATTGATTCTGACAGTTTTTCCCTTGAACTGAGTCTAGCAGTACTACCAAAGAACTGATATTGAAGGTGCAATCTTTAAACTGATTCTGACAGTGCTAACCTAGAACTGATTCTGATAGTGCTACCTTAGAACTGGTTCTGACAGCTTTACCCTAGAACTGTTTCTGACAGTTCTACCGTAGAACAGTTTTAGGGTAGAAGAACTGCTTAGAACAGTAATCAGCAAAATTTCAAATTAATTTCGCTTTGTTTAGTATCTTTTATGAGTTTTTAAACACTTAATGATTAGTAAACTTAGACAAAAGACAGTGCCGTGTTTTTCCTACCTGTAACTTTTGAAAAAGTAGTCCCTCCATTTTCGTCATTCAACTGACAGTTAATTGTATCAATACTCTGATAGAAATCACATATTTTAGACAAATGATCGTAGGAAAAAACATTGCATTTAGCAATTTCTATGCACAATTTTGCTCCATGCACAGCTGATATACAAGGATTGTTTAAGGAAGGAGTTTTGTAAACGGATATCATTCCTGCATGAACACAGTTTGTATACGTTTTCTCGTGTTGTGCCAGAACGAGAGAAATAGTTAAGTCGTAGAATGCGATACAGCTTAAGATATGAAACATTTTAGTCTTAAACCAAGCTGCATTTAAGTTTAAAATAGTTATAAAGAAAATGCTGCAATACGAAATGTTTATAAAGGAATTCAATATATATGCTACTTACAACATTCACTTATACTCATTGGTTAGTTTTCCTTTAAATCTTCTTTTTAAATCACCTTCATCTAGAGACGTGATCAATAATCGCAACCGTTAATGATTTCTTTTTCCAAAGTCATTAATATGCAAGAATCATAGGATGAACATTATTTCAACCAAAAAAAAAAAAAAAAAAACAGAACGGTTTTATAGGTAGAAAGAACGTAACAGAAAAGACAGCCTTGCGATTTTTTGGAATTATTTTATACTGATTTTCATTGCAAAGGTACAAATTTCACAATTTCAAGAGGTGTGACTACGTTCGGACACTGCTCTCTAATCTAACCAGAAAATTTCAAAGGTGGTGAAAAGTGTAATTATAATCATTTGAGGTACACTACTTTTTGAGGTACACTATTTTATCGGACAATAGAGGTTTCCCGATTTGTTACCGTACCAACTGTAGTACGAACTTTGAGCCGTCATTGAACTTTTGAAAATAATTCATATAATTGTGTCCTTAATGCCAACGTATGTTTTATGAACCACTATCAAAATAATTTGGAGGATTTTTAGCTACAACTTGGTACTATTTCATGTGGATATTTTTCCTATTGAAATCAAACGATATTGTGTGTACTCGATTTTACTTTTAACCACCGGTTGCAAGTAATCGTTGAAAGAAAGGTTTATTATTAAGATTTATTACCCCTGAAATTGCACAGGCAAAAAGAAGCTTAACATAAAGCACATTCATATTTTATCTAATGTTCGCCTGTTATATTGATATATTGATATAACAGTATAGAATGAATAGGTTGGCATTTTTTGGGTAGGCTTTTAGAAAACATAATAGAATAAGAGCTATTTTAACATACAAAATTGACCTCATTAAAAATGTATTAATTAATGATGAACATAAACACGAATTCAAGATTCATTATCTATACCATTATCATATTTTTCTGCATTTTCGCAAAAATCGTCATACTAGTACACATGTTTGAGAATTTTACCAAAATTAAAAGTACGAAAAAAGGGTCAAATAAAAGATACGCTCATAAAATATTCAAAGAACCCGAGTGTCAGTACAATTTACTTTAGTTATCTTTTACATATTAGTCTTTTTGTAAATTCAATGATTCAAGACATTGGTGGGTTTTTTTTCATCGGCAACAGAAAAGTGAATATTTATTTACATCTCTTCAATGAATACTGATAAAAATTTTGTTTAGAACATAAGTTGATAATATATATATGTTTTGTCGTTAGATATATATATAAGTAAAATCATTGATAATATCAATGCACACGTACCGAAAAATTGTGTTAAAGCATGCGGAAGAATATCTCAGGAACGTTTTGCGACAATCCCGGCAAGGACCGGTAACTCTGTAATTATTTTGCGGGAAAATATGAATGCCTACTCATATCCAATCTTTAGAAAATCGAATTTTTACAGAAGAGTGTCCACCATGCACTTGCACTACACTATTATTAGAATAGTAGAATAGAATGATATACAAATGGATGAAAATAATATATATATGTAACTGTTATATTAATATAATATATAACAACAAACCAGTGTTAACAATAAACCAGTGTATACTGATTTGTATCACTACAATATAATATTTATTACGGTGAGGTTGAGTTTCCTGTCATTTATTCATCATCCACGCACGAACTTGTCTCTTCAATATTTTTTCAGTTTATTTTTAGAATACATTTCTAGCATCTTAAAAAAAAAAAAGACTTGAAGAGTGCCCTTTTCTCACTAAACATGAAATCTCAGCTCTCTCATCCTCTCAAGAAATAAAAAGTACTATGCTGTAATGGTCGAAATAGATTACTTAAACATGTTAAATAATAATAACTAATTTCAAAATCATGCCAGAACTAATAATGGAATCAACACAAATTTGTTGACGATTATAACCAACATCGTGTAACACGTGTTTTAGAAAGTAGTTCATAGATATTATTTTAATTATTCAAAATAAGAAAAAAAATTTTTTTTCTATAAATAAACAAAACAAAAACAATACCTATAGCAAACAGAAACGCAAATCTATATTTAAAATATAAAGGCCGTGTCAACTCAGTTCGTTTAAGATCTGTTTGATTCATGCACTTGTGCACAACTATATAATCTCATAAAGAATCACAAACAAAGTGTTCTAGAAACGTTGAAATCGTTTTCAAATAAAAAGTTAAGCTATTTTTTGCTGATAGATATAGGAAGATGTGGTGTGAGTGCCAATGAGACAACTCTCCATCCAAATAACAATTTATAAAAGTAAACCATTATAGGTCAATGTACGGCCTTCAACACGGAGCCTTGGCTCACACCGAACAACAAGCTATAAAGGGCCCCAAAAGTACTAGTGTAAAACCATTCAAACGGTAAAACCAACGGTCTAGTATATATAAAAACGAGAAACGAGAAACACGTATAAATTACATAAACAAACGACAACTACTGTACATCAGATTCCTGACTTAGGACAGGTGCAAACATTTGCAGCGGGATTAAACGTTTTAATGGTACCAAACCTTCATATTCATTTCAATTTTTAAAATTTAATCATGATGAATAACATAATCTCATGCATTAAATGATTCATCCAAAACAGCACTAACGGTTGAGTTACGTACCAACCGTACCTGATACGTAGCAAATCTGGAAACACCTATCAATATGACCATGCACCGTAAGCTGCTTGTGTGTAACTTGTTCTTCGTGCTGGTAAAATTCTTGAGAAATGCGTGTACGAATTTTGAGAGGGTTTTTTGTTTGTTTTTTGTTTGTTTTTTTGCAAACAAAAAGGATATTTTATCCGACTGTAAGGGAATACGATTACTGCGCCTTTACCTGAATCCGGCGGCCCAGGTTCCGCCCCTGTATGCGTGTACTGTGCGTGTCTGGTGTTGGTACGTTTCCTCGGGTGCAGCAACGTGTGCATGTGCCTTCCGTATTCTATGATTTTGTTTTTATTTGTCTTACTTCATGTGTTTTAACTGTATTATATCCACAATTTTGGTTAACGCATAATAAACATAATATCGACTGATTGCCCTGAGATTTAAAAAAAATGTATAATTCAAATCTTGGAGGTTCAGTAATGTTTATACTGAACTTCCTGAAGATATCCGTACGATTAATTACAAAAAAAAAAATTTTAATTAATGAAAAAAAAACAAATCCTGAACTTATCCGTAAAATTAATAACGAAAGGCATTGTCTAGATACAAATGCAAATTTCAAGATCACATTAGTCGTCGAATCTTTTACACGATTTCCTTTTGCTTTAAGATTACAGAATAATCAACATACATAATGACTTCGGCTTCACAATACTGTAATATCTTCTTAATGAACGAAATTTGTTGTTAATTTTGTTTGTCATTACCACAAATAACTTAAAACTTTTACTTAATTCTTTCACAGACTTCCGATTTGATTTAGAAACTTGACTGTAACTGTAGAATTCTTATTACAAACGGGATATCACATCCTAAATTTTACGGTGATGTTGTTTATATACGATCAATATGGTCTCATTGATCCTTTGAAAGAACTTACTTATTAAGGATATCAATTTGACACCGTTGTACGATCTTCGAGAAAAATGTATTAATACTAACATTGACTTTGTTTTTGATGAATTGAAAAAAAAAACATAACTAAATGTTAATTTCTATGCATTTAATAATTAAACTAATGGTTCTACATCCTGTCGATATTGTGTACTTATACTTATGTCTAGGAGAACATGGTTTATTAATGAATTGCTATTTGGCTTTGAACTAGCTTTCAGTAATTGCGAGTACTCATTTATCAGTATTTTGTGTCTTTAATCCTTATGTTAGTTAGTTGTGTGTGTGTTTTTTTTTTTTTTTTTTTTTTTTTTTTTTTTTTTTTTTGTTTGTTTGTTTGTTTGGTTTTTTTTTGGCGTGAACCCCTCAGGCCTATATATTGGTGAGTTTTGGTAGCTTCTATGGGCCATTCGGATATCTTTGGAAACAAGATTCTCGGAAACCTCTCGAAAATTTCGATCATTTATAGGTAGTTTTCTATGTCTTTGACACGGTCCCTCTGTAGATAGGCTACCACATGACATAGTATTTTTCAACAGAATTCATTAGTAGATCGGAAAGTTAAAAAAAAATAAAGACTAGATTGCAGTCAATAAATCATTTATATTTTGGAACCTATTTGCCTTTTGACAAAACATATGTGTTTTTGATAATGCGCATATCATTATATATCAAGTATAATGATAATGCAATTATATTATTCATGTTTTGAGACGGTCACTGTACGCGTTGTGTGTGTAGTATTTAATACACCTTGCTATTGTGCATTGTGACAATAAACCTGGGAATAGTTTATTAATATATACTGTAAATTCAGAAATTATTTCGAGGTTTTTATTAATGCGAATAATGCGACTAGGTGAGTATCGCAATAATAAAAACTCGCATTTTGATAACTAAAACATAGATCTGTATGCAGATTTTTCTGAAATCGCAATAATTAAAATCGCATTCTTGTCCATTTTTGAAAAATCGCAATAATAAATGCACGCAATAATTTCCGAATTTACAGTAATGTACCAGAATAAACTGATTATTTCTGAACGTTTACTACGTGATATTTTGTATTTCAATCATAGCCAGGGAAAATGTCGGAAAGCATGAAGAAGAAAATGAAAAAATGATATTTCTGTTATAAATATTTATCTTAAGTCGGAAACACAGTGGTTGGAAAGCAGAAAGATACTTAAACAAAAGATTTTACTGTCAAAAATATTTAATTTCATTAATAGATACTATCAGACCAAGAGAATATTCATCAACATTATTAAGTTTAAACTGAGACTCCTTAATAGAATATAATAAAAATTGTTTTACATGCATTATCTCGAAGAGGTTTGAACAGTGATTACATATATGCGTACACATAAGTTAGTATCTAAAATTTAAACGGTAGTGAATGATAAAATACTTTCAAAGTTTCAATTCACAAGAATTTGAATCCTTGCATCTCACAAAAAACTGTTTTAGTATGGTTTTATAAGTCTCTGCTTATATTTTGTATATCAATATATTCATATATAAATGGAAAGTTAGACTTTAAGAAGAGATTGATTCGATAAATAAAATGTCCATCAGAAAATACATGACGTTTGTGTTTATTGATATTATGTTTTAAATTTTCGAAAAAGATGCATTATCAGCAATGTATGTTAATTAAATTTCAATTCTTTTTTTGTTGTTAATAGTTCAACTTAATAGATCTAAACCTTTGCACTATGATACGAATTTTGGAAATTGTATTCATTGTGTTGACCAGCTATCTTATACACGTCTTGGTTCATCTACATTATATACGACCCTTTGCCTTCACACAAATTCCGGATTAAATGGCAATGAATCCGGAGTCAAAACACTTGAGGTTGGTAGTTTAACATCCGAATTAGATTTGAGCCTAAATTAATATATGTGATGACGCACATGCGTATTCTTATCTAGAGTATCAGTGCCTATGCTTTCTATTTACTATTTCTTGAGCAAGAAAACCACGTGCATGCATAAATAATAATTTCACTCGCGAATGTGAATTTTCGCATTTCTTATCAAAATTCAGGACACGGCAGTAAGAGCTTTACATGTAACTTTCAATCATGGTCATCTTTATTTAATGTATTCTGACCTCTAGCTGTTTCTCTTTTCGTTTTCGTTTTTGAATGACTGTCCTATTGGAAAATTTTCGAAAAACTAAGGATTTTCTTTCCCAGGAATAGATAATCCTAGATGTATTCGGCAAAACCTTTGTTTCGAAATTTTGGGTCCTCAATGTCTTACAACTTCGTACTTTATTTGGCCTTTTTAACTTTTTTTATTCGAGCGTCACTGATGAGTCTTTTGTAGACTAAACTCGCGTCTGATGTACAACATTTTAATACTGGTATCTTTACATATCTACATATCTTTTTATATAAATTGGTTCTTTTGTGAGTATATGTTCAGGTGTTCATAAAACTTATGAAAATAAGATATTCTTCAAAATCAAGTTTTCCTGTGGAATATTTGGATTGATTTGAGTAATTTCAGGAAATCCTTAAAATTTGAGATGTTTTATAAGACCAAAATAATTGGCAGTATACATGTATAAGAGGTCCCACATGAAGCCTCTGTGTTAATCTCAAGAAAAATATACGAGACCTTCTTAAAAGTTGCATACCACAGGGTTTCACTTCACATGGAAATTTGACTTTAAATTTATCTAAACAACATCTACCATAAGTACAGACAGTTTCAATAACAAGTATAAGAATAATTGAAGGCATCCAGGAAACAAAATAAGAAGATATGAAAGATGAAATAAAAGCAAACTGAGTGCTTAAATTTATGTTGCGATTGGTTTGTGCAATTTGCAGTAGACATCGTTTTTTTTTTTTTTTTCATTTGGATTGATTCACATTTAGTCACGTCGGAGTCAGACTAAGCGGTGTCGGTTTTGCTAGTTCTTGAAAGTCGTGCAGTGATCTGTGGTTGCTTAGATCCACATGCTTTGCAGTGTTTACAGTATGGTGGATAGTTGTCTCATTAGCAATCATACCAAATCTCCTTATTTCTATTTTAATGTCAAATGTTTCAATCTATTTTACTAGAACTTTCATTTTATCTTATATGTTTGAGATTTGCAATACAATTTGGACAAAATAGAAAAATGTCATGAAACGTATTTGAAATCACCGAATTAGACTTGTCACCGAATTTGTCCTTACGTGAGCAACATGTCGAGTGCTATATGTAGAGCAGGACCTGCTTACCCTTCCAGATCTTTTTGGTGGCGTTCATCTTGCTCAGTTTTTAATTTTCAGTGTTTTTTTTTGCGACAGTTGTTTGTCCTTTGGTCGTTTTCCTTTTTTTTTTTTGCCACGACGTTGTCAGTTTGTTTTCGACTTATGAGTTTGAGTATTCTTTTGTATATATCGCCTCATTTTATCGACTTAGGAACTCGTTATAACGACTTAACTAATTCGTTATAACGACTTAGCTTACTCGTTATAACGACTTAGCTTACTCGTTATAACGACTTGGCTTACTCGGACGTTAAAACGAGTTACTTAGTCGTTATAAAGATTTACCAAGTCATGATAACGACTTAAAAGAAACTGCACCTTGACACTAATTGGCTTGCGTAGACTGGGTATTTGGGAAGTATTTTTTCCTTATATCAATGTCTCCTCCTTTTTAAAATCAGTCAGTTCATCTTACAATATGATAAGCCCTTTAGGAAAACTGAAACAACCGCATTTCTATGAAAAAAAAATGTCTCCAAATTCATGAAGTTAATCCCACGAGCGAGTCTTAAATAATTTTATTCTAAATAATTAGACGCTTTATAGTGATATAGTAAGAGGTACGGAGCCCCTTTAGTGCCCAAGATGAAACGTGTAATATTTGTTCGCTCAACTTTAAATCGTGTGCGCACAATTTTTAAAGTCGCTTGCAAAAATATTATGTCACTTGATTGTTTTAGAGTTTTTCGAGATGATACCATGACTTCAAAATCATATTTTCTGCTTTTTCAACAACTAAAAAACATGCAGCACTTTGGAGTAAGAATAGATTGAATTCGACAATAACGATCCCTTTTCTCTGACTATGGATCAACCCTGACATTGGCTTTGTTGAATTTCATGATCGTTTTTAGTTGTTTAATTGGGATGTTAAATCATTGGCGATGATCCTTTTATTTATTTATTTTTCAAATTGAAAATCGTTGTAAATACGCCTCGGTGGTCTCGTGGTAGCATGTTCGCTTCGAGTGCAGAAAGTCGTGGGTTCGAACCCTGACTGGGTCAAACCAATAACTTTAAAATTGGTATTTGCTGCTTCCACGCTATGCACGTGAAATTATGGAGTAAGAGCAAAGACGTGATCGGCTCGGAGTCGGTATAATGTGTCCAGGTAGGGTGGCATGTCTTCCTGGTGACTGTTACCTTGTGAAGTAGCGCTTTAAAAATCCGACTAAGCGTATCTGTCTAGTATAAAGCAGGGTTAGTATACATATAAAATTAACATGCATTTAATTTGCTGCAGCCATCATCATCATCATCATCATCATCATCATCATCAATGGTTGGTACATGAATCCTCGTACAAACATGAACTAGAAAGAACATTTTTAAATATCATATAATGAAAGCTGACCAACGACTAAGCCAACAAAACAATCAATAGTAGCATGATACTATCGATTTAATCAAAGCAATATACAGGGCGTAAATATTTATATCTATTGTGGATTGTGGATATATGATGCTGCTTCTGGTGCATGGTCAACAAACACTGAACATTATGGTTTATATGGTTACATTATTAACTTATATTGTATTTCATGTTTGGGCTGTATTTTCTATTGTATTTTTTATACTGTAAATGTTTAATATACTAATATAGTACTGAAGGTGCTCATATTGGGTCCTCTATTGAAAATACAAATTTATCTCCATCTTATCTTTATATTTGAAATAGTGTAAATCTGTTGTGATTTTATATAGGCCTTTGACTGATAAATTAGTGAATGAATAAATAAATAAATAAATAAATAAATAAATAAATAAATAAATAAATAAATAAATGAAGGAAGGAAGGAAGGAAGGAATTGTGGTTTGTTTTTGAATGCTGTCTAAAAGTAATTGTAAGTCCAAAGACCCCCTACCCCCAAAATACAAGAATAAGAAAAAAAGAAATAGGATGTCGACTTTCAACAGGCAAAACTTTTTCTTCCTAGGTTATCAAGTCCGTGACCATAATTTTACTAGGAAATTAAGTCCATGGATAAATTTTCCTAGGAAAATAAGTCCATAGCTAGTAAAATAAATCTGGCACCTATTTTCCTATGAAAAGTTTTATATTTCTGTATTCTCATGTTTGTATGAAAAAACTCCCTTTAGAAGTTTATTTCTTAAGACATTATTTCAATTAATCAATATCAAAAATCAAGAAAGGAACATTTGTGATTATGTACATCATAAAAGTCTGTGATATTTATTTTCCTAGGAAAAAAGTCCGTTTAATTATTAAAAAGACACCCATATTTTGATCAATGCACAACTGTTAAACAATTTAAAAACATATAAGTTAAAAATTCCATTGTTTACATGGAAATTATTTCTTTCGTTACAAAATTTCCTATAAAAATAAAGGACATGGACGTTTTACCTAGGAATATTAATGACCTGGACATGAATTCCTAGGAAAATTAATCTAGCCAAATAAATTTTATTAAAGATTAATTCAAATCAAATCAAATCAAACTTTTATTGCCATATAAACCAACTTATACGATTTGTGACAAAAACATTAATATAATGACAAGAAAAAAGCATGTATAATCATATTAAACAAACTAATGAAAATAGTTCAAAATTCAATTATGAGTCCCCTATCCTTAGTGCCAATGACTTTTTTTATAAAGGAACCTATGCTTTCTACCTGTTTTTGTGTTGATGGGCAAAGAATATTTATCATTTTTTCATTTTCATTGAGGCTATTAAAATTTTCTATACTTTTAGCCTTTGTTAATTTTTTCAATAAAAACTGGTCTAATGGAAGCGTTTTTCCTGCAATACAAAAGAAAATGTTTTTCATCCTCAATAATGTATTGCAGGACTGACACAACCGGTTTTCCCTAGGGATTTTTAGGTGTCTCCCTTTTTCTATTAATAAATTATGATCACTTAATCTTAATTTAGTGATATTAATTACGTCTATTTTCAAATATAATAGAATTCAGATATGTTTCCATTTTATTACTTTGTTTTAATGTTTTATATAATAGAAGTTTACATCTATTATCTATTTTCTCAAATTTATGTTTATATAATTTTTCATAATGATTAAGGAGTTTAACTTTTAATTCAGTTTTAAGTGTTTTTATTTGGTTTAGATTCTTACACTCCTCAATATGTTTAAAATCTACATTTGCTTCCTTTGCAATGTTTTTTATATACGTAAACCATGTGTAACATCCAGCTGAGTCTAGATTCTTTGATAGAGTGAAAGCCTCGTACAATAAGGGATTTATACAATTATTTAGAAGTCTTGTTAAATATAGTAAACTTTGGACCTTTATTTTTAATTCTAATGGATAGCGACTTAATTCTTTTCTAACTGCTAAATTTGATGCATTTTTTCGTGTTCCCAAAATATATTTACAAAATGATAAATGAAGTTTTTCAAAACAAGTTTTATCAGTAAAATCAAGAAAGTCAATTTCTTTATGGGATACATTTGCCCTCTGAACAGCTCTATATAATGTTATATATGTATCCATAAAAGTAACCTCTGAATTATATGTAGCAATTGGTTCCACCATAGTATTAAACAAACTACATGCTACTTTAATAGGGATTTTATTTAAAGAACCAGTATAGGATTTAATAGCAAACATTACCTTTTTCGCCTTTTTACTTGTTCTTCAGAGCTATGATTAAAATTACCATTATTTTATAAGAATACCTAAAAATTTATATTCTGAAACATTTATCAAATTTATATCTTTATATCTAACAAAAGATTGTTCTAATTTAATGTTTTTGTTTTGCAAAATCATAGTTTTAGTTTTATTAACATTTAGGAGGGGCCTGATGGGTTATTTTCGTTCTTCGTGATCGGCGCATTTTGCTATCGTGATCCGTTTTTCTACAGATTTATGCTCTTTTTATATTTTCGTGATCCGTGATCATGGAAATTTATTTTCTGTGAATCGTGATTGACAAAAAAATCAACTCGTGAATCGTGATGAGGACCCCCAATCAGGCCCCTCATTTAGTGTAAATTGCCAGGTGTCACAATACTCTTCTAAATTATTTAAGCTATTTAATGCACAACTGTTTAACAGCATTGAAACATAATTTACAAGAATGTGTCCCCAGTACACGGATGCCCCATCCGCACTATCATTTTCTATGTTCAGTGGACCGTGAAAATGGGGGAAAATCTCTAATTTGGCATTAAAATTAGAAAGATCATATCATAGGGAACATGTATTCTAAGTTTCAAGTTGATTGGACTTCAACGTCATCAAAAGCTACCTCGACCAAAAACTTTAACCTGAAGCGGGACGAACGGACGAACAAACGGACGGACGAACTGACGGACGAACGAACGGACGGACGGACGAACAGACGAACGAACGAACGGACGGACGGACGCACAGACCAGAAAACATAATGCCCATAAATGGGGCATAAAAATTCCATTGTTTACATGTAAATGATTTCTCTCATTACAAATTGTTTAATAAAGAACATGGACGTTTTTACCTAGAAATATTAATGACCTGGACATGAATTCCTAGGAAATTTAGTCTGGGCACATAAATTTTATTAAAAGATTAATGCACAACTGTTAAACAACATTAAAACATAAGAATTAAAAATTCAATTGTTTACATGTAAATGATTTCATTTATTACACATTTTCCTAGTAAAATAAAGAACATGGACGTTTTTACCTAGGAATATTGATGACATGGACATAAATTCCTAGGAAAATTAGTCTGGGGACATAAATTACTGACAGCGGACTAAATATACCAGTAAATTCTGTAACCATGGACTTTTTATACTAGTAATATTTGTCCGCCCGGACACATTTTACAAGGACTAATTTATCACTTACAGACATACTTATATACAATGTGTTTTTTTTCTGTTATCTATTACACGTGCTTAATATGTTTACCTTATTACCATGTTCATTCACGTGCATAATTTGTTTATGTTTTTCAATAAACATTAATCACCATTGTCCCAAATTGAACCTTAAACTTATGCTAAATAATGGGTTTAAAGTTATGTTGCACGAATTTCAAAAGCGGGAAACGGTTTCTTTGTTTCTTTAATACAATCAATTTTATATTGTAAACACATTTCACAAATGTTTGATAAGGGGAATTAAGATTCCGTTTTGACATTTAGAGTAGTGTAAGCAAACAGACAACAGCATGAAAAATATTCTAGTGGGTAAGTAGATTAAACAAAAATATCCTTTAATGTGGAATAACATGATTTATTTATTTGTTGCTATTGGCTCTTAACTAGCTTCTAGTAACTGCTAATAGTCTTATATCTGTACTTTGTGTTTTTGTTTGTGTCTGTTTATTTTAGTTTTTTTTCGTGTGCATCATGCCGATTGGATGAGTCAGGCCATTGTCGACTGATTTTTACAGTTTGTTATTATGTTGTGCTGTTACACCACTGTCCAAGGTTAGAAGAGGGTTTGAGCGATCACAAACATTTTTATGATTTTAACTCTGCCACGTCCTTCATGTGCCTGTCCCAAGTCGGGAGCCTGTAAATCAATGGTTGTGGTTTGTTGCTGTCTGTCATATTTGATTTTCATATTTTTGTCATAAATCATACAGGGTATCCTGACCCGAATCCAAAGTTTGTAACGATGGATAAGTAAAATCTGGATTCGGTCGTTGCCCCCCACCCCCTTGTAAAATTTTTAACGTTTTGTCTTTTATAGCAGACCGGTATGGGTTTTGTTCATTGTCGAACGTACATCGACGTTTAGTTGCTTTAATCCGCTTTATTTGGACTCTTTAAGGGATAGTTTGACTTATCTCGTTCGCGATCATTCCACATATCTATTTTATATATTAGCCATTTGAAAAAAAAATCGAATTTTAAGTATTCTTATGCTTAAAAAAAATGTTAAAAAAATGCACTTGTAAGTACTAAGTGTTCAAGATTGATGTGGACCCTTTGGCTAAAATGGCTGCGTGTTCACCTCAAAATTTACTCGAGTACAGACAAACCTGTCCATCTGGACATTTGTTAAGGCATAGCATGCTCTAGATAAATAAAATTCAAATTTTGTTACGTCTTTATTTTCGCAATTTAGCACACACACAATGCAATAGTACTGTTATCGGTAACAGGATATTGTTAACAATATGCGAGAATATTATTTGATGTTGGGTTTATTAGAAAAAAGAAAGAAAAATGAACATTATGAATAGCTATCTTAGATTTACGTTTCTAGTGATTATTTTTGTAACCTTTGAAAATTTATATACGAGGTATTTTTTCGGTATTGCATGAAAATTGACAAACAAATCAATATATTGAAGTTTTCAATCTTGAAAACCATCTTATTGGCCAAGAAAAAACAAGCTTAAAACCATATCGAGACCTTTTCTAAATAGCGGAAAATTACCTTTAAACACGGTACAGGAGAGACAAAATATGACACCGCCTATCAAAGTATGTTTCAATGAATATACTATTGAAAGACATTATCAAGATCGTCCTGAACATGCTTGAAATATTTGCCACTGGACGTTAAGCAATCAACAACCAATCAACCATTACCAAGATTGTATTTTATGCGTTGTTCCAAAAGTACTGTTTGATTGAATTTGCTTATAAAGAAGGTGGTTTAAACTACTGTAACTTTATTCAATTTTTAATTTTCAAAATTCGACATTTTTTTTTAAATGACCCTGATAAAATGGGGGAAAGACATTCTTTCTATTATAATATAGGTAATTTTCAATATATGTTCATTACAAATGCAATTGATTGTAGTCAGGCTTTTACTTCACCAAACTTATCCCCACATTACTCCACATATTTTTCAATCGTGAAATGGAAGCCATTGTTGGAATGTCGCTCTGTCAATTTAGCTCTTGAAAACCGACGAATTTATCCACATGACAACATAACTATCCTTACATGACATTTGTTTTTTTTTAAAGACGACTATAAAGCATTATTTAAAACAAGACATTAAAAAAATATATATTTGAATTTTTCGTGTAAGGGAAGACAAAATATATATATAGGTTATAGACTTGTTATCTACGGAAGCGTATTAGCGCCACACATTTTTTTTTTTATAATTTTCTTCCTATCTTTGCGTTGTAACGCAAACCTTTGCGTTATAACGCAAACATTTGCATTATAACGCAAACCTTTGCGTTGTAACGCAAACCTTTGCGTTATAACGCAAACCTTTTGCGTTATAACGCAAACCTTTGCGATATAACGCAAACCTTTGCGTTAAAACGCAAACTTTTTGCGTTATAACGCAAACATTTGCGAAATAACGCAAACCTTTTGCGTTATAACGCAAACCTTTGCGTTGTAACGCAAACCTTTGCGTTAAACGCAAACCTTTGCGAAATAACGCAAATATTTTATAACCTTTGAAAATTTATATACGAGGTATTTTCGGTATTGCATGAAAATTGACAAACAAATCAATATATTGAAGTTTTCAATCTTGAAAACCATCTTATTGGCCAAGAAAAAACAAGCTTAAAACCATATCGAGACCTTTTCTAAATAGCTGAAAATTACCTTTAAACACGGTACAGGAGAGACAAAATATGACACCGCCTATCAAAGTATGTTTCAATGAATAATACTATTGAAAGACATTATCAAGATCGTCCTGAACATGCTTGAAATATTTGCCACTGGATGTTAAGCAATCAACAACCAATCAATCATTACCAAGATTGTATTTTATGCGTTGTTCCAAAAGTACTGTTTGATTGAATTTGCTTATAAAGAAGGTGGTTTAAACTAATGTAACTTTATTCAATTTTTAATTTTCAAAATTCGACAATTTTTTTTAAATGACCCTGATAAAATGGGGGAAAGACATTCTTTCTATTATAATATAGGCAATTTTCAATTTATGTTCATTACAAATGCAATTGATTGTAGTCAGGCTTCTACTTCACCTAACTTATCCCCACATTACTCCACATATTTTCAATCGTGAAATGGAAGCCATTGTTGGAATGTCGCGCTGTCAATTTAGCTCTTGAAAACCGACGAATTTATCCACATGACAACATAACTATCCTTACATGACATTTGTTTTTTTAAAGACGACTATAAAGCATTATTTAAAACAAGACATTAAAAAATATATTTGAATTTTTCGTGTAAGGGCAGACAAAATATATATATAGGTTATAGACTTGTTATCCTTAATAACACAAACACGTGTTTTTTTTTTTAAAGTTTTTATGAAAAAGATCCTTAACTAAAGTCTGTTGTCAAGGGCTTTTAGTAAAATTCTGGGTTGTTAGTGAACGATGTGTCCATTTTTTCTTCTTTTTATTTAGTACGTTTCAATAATAAAATAATTAATATCTAAATTTTAATTGAAAAAGAATAAATGCAAATTTAAAAATAATACAAGTCAGAAATACACCTCAAGCTTTAACATTTGCAGAAGCACGAAGGATTTAGTTTTGTTATTCAAACACACCTTCTCTATTGTATTGACTCATAATTAGAAAGGTATTTCACTTGACCCATATGTTTTAATTTTTTGTACTATAAATTTTAAATATTATTATTTCAACAAGACTAGTACTAACTACCTGCAAAATTTTGAAGTATAACAAAATTTTGTCTTTGTTTGGTACTCGTTGGCATGATAAAAGCAAACGCTGAAAGGAGATATATAATCAATCGATTCTGGAAGAAAGAAAACATATACTATATCGTTAAACAACAGAGTTCTGTTATTACAAAGTTCAATTATTTAAATGGAACGCATGGACATTACAAAACAAATCGCGATAGTATTTCACTTATTTTTAACGTGCTCCATGATTCGGTGTTGATTGTTTATCAAAAGGACAACAAGCCGGAAAACTTTGTTACAAAAACCTGAAAGTTAATAAGCAGCCATAGTTTTGGCTCAATAACCGTTGAACGAAATATATCGGTACGGATTCGTAAAATAAAAAAAAAACGTACACAGAGAACTGATTTAAAACACGTGTTCGATTTTTTGCTTCTAATCGCTTCATCGGTATCGGTATAGGATTTTTTAAAAGTGAATCATTGAATGGCAAAATTATAATTTTGTTATTTGAGTTTTTTTTTTAACTTACAAACCATAAGGTAACTTAGGTCTTTTGATTTTACATCCATGACGTAGGACCCTGTAATAGGGGGCTTGGGGTTTGTGCTCAACTACATAATAATAATGTTTCATTTTTCTCATCACTTGATGTCCGTCGCCCATCGTCGTCGCCCGTTAACTTTTACAAAAATAATCTTCTCATCTGAAACTACTGGACCAAAAACTAAACTTGGCCACAATCATCATGTATAGGGTATATAGTTTTAAAAATGTGTCCGATGACCCTGTCTGCCAACCAAGATGGCCGACATGGCTAAAATAGAACATAGGGATAAATGCAAGTTTTGTCTAATGTTTTGAAAACCGTAAAAAATAGAGAAAATCAGACAGGACAAAAATGTTCTGTATGTTGAGCTCTACCAATTGTCTACGTCAAAACTGTTATGGGACTTCTTATAGGAGTTATTGCCCTTAAACGACAAATTTGACCATTTATTTTTCATTTTTGCCTGTTATCTTGAAAACTATATAATAGATACAGAGGAACCTTAAATTGCAAAAATGATTAGAAATGTTTGGTGGAATTTCTGGTATCGTTCCTTGTTTTGATTCAATGAGTAATGAAAACTACTTCGATTTTATTGTTTCTCGTGAAGAATAACACATATAGAGGATTATTGTTAATGGCATTAACGAGATATCTAATGATAGAAAATAAAACAACATAATAATTATGTATGAAATATGTATTTTGAAATGCATGATTATAAAAATAAAAATAAGAAGATGTGGTATGATTGCCAATGAGACGACTCTCCACAAGAGACCAAACGACATAGAAGTTAACAACTATCAACACTGTGCGGGACAAATTTGCAATTTCAGAATTGGCAAATCTGACTTTGTCGGTTTACAAGATATCAAAAATATTTTTGCCCAAGTGAAAGATAATCAAAAAATAAATTTCCCATATGTCCCAACATGTCACCGTTGTCACTGTTGTCACCACAGCTGATTAAAAGTACATTTCCATGGAAATTTAAAATTCCATGGGAATATTCGAAGTTCCCATGGGAAAGTTAAAGTTCCCATCGGAAAATGTACTTTTCCCATGGGAATTTTAAAGTTCCCATCGGAACTATAATTTCCCATGGGAACATTAGTAGATAGTTTCTTCCATGGAAATTCTAAATTTCCCAAGGGAATTTTGTTCCCAAGGAACTAATTTTTCTTCCCATGGGAACACCTTTTTCCTTGGGAACATTTATTCTTCCCATGGGAACTAAAATTCTTCCCATGGGAAGATATATTTTCCCATGGGAACATTATTTTTCTTTTTCTTTTTTTCAGAATTTGTAAAGAGCTATGAAATATCGCAATGGACTGACAGTTACTAGTACCATGACTGGAACAGTTTAACAAGCATTCCATTTGATAAAAATGTAATTTCAAATGATTGACAGAAATTCTACCGTCCAGCGGCTGATTTTACAATTTGAATCTCTCACCTTTGTTTTCGATCAATAGCATCTTGCATTTCATGTAATAGAGTTCGCTGAACTGTCAAGTATCAGAGCCATGCCTTTGTATTTCAGAATTTAATTTAAGAATAAGAATTATAAATCTGTTTTAATCTATATACATGGGGAATCACGAATCGTGTTTATGATTGTTTTCTAATTATAATCCTATAATTTCATGAAAATGACTTCATAATTATTATTAATGTACTTATTCTTTTCGTCGACTAACTCGATATGCGTGGTTTTCGCCACTAGAAAGATGTGCACTTACTTTTTAAAGTTTATTTCATTCATTTGGTCAAATTTCCAAACATGCTAATGCAATATTGTTACTCGTCTACACAAAAATCTTTTATTTCAATTCATTTTGGCAAACATCTTTGAAAGTCTTGTTAGATTTGTCTTTTATGATCTCTCAGGTAAATATCAAAGAGAATCCAGAGTTTTGCATTTACAAGGACGGATGCGGATTTAATATATACTTTATGATATATCCACTTGTACTTTACCGGTAGGCTGTCTTCGTGTAATTTATGGTTAAAAGGAATACGAATACTTTATTTCTCATAAAACTTCAATTACTAGTTATAGAGAACATACATAAACATAATTATAAGGTAAAATTATTACATGCATGTGTAAACGATACAATTAAATTAACTTGGAGGACTGACTTTCACATTTATAACTTTTACATAGTTTTTCTAATATTACAATATTTGATGAGTTAAACTGTTGATCAACTTTAAAGATATTAGAGTTTGACTAACAGTAGTTCCGTAAAAATTTCCTTCTTTCTATAGTTTAAATGTTCTACAATTCATAATGTAATGGTACTCGTCACCAATGTTGTTTGTGTCACAGAGACGGCAGATTATGTTTTCTCTCTGTAAATCCTGCCACCTTCCAGACTCAATCGGCAAGAGGTGACTACCACATCTATATTTGCATAATATATAAATGCATTTAGTAAGGTAAAAATGAAAAGTATTTTTTTCAAATTGTTAATTCTTTTTAAAAATACGATAACATTAAGTTTTATGCGATTCTGCAATAAAAGCAAAGCATTCTTGTTGAAAATGGTCTTTGGGTTTTTGTTTAATACATTTTGACACCCATTTATCACAAACTGTGCATTATAATATTGGACATAATCATACCGTAATTATCAAAATATTTTCATACATGTATATGATATCCACTTAGTTTCTATTCCGTTATTAGCATAATATAAAAACACAAGTTTGTATAATTCAACACAAATTTTACTTTCTTTTCCATTAAGAAGTATACTCTAGAAATGTATCATTCGCAACTTTACATAGGACAGTAATGGGTATCTGTCAAGCTCTGCATACGCTATGAAATTTGGAGTAGACTGTTTTAACTGTAAGGAGCATTGTCGTCTTTGCATCTAGATCAAAGACTAAAATGAATTAATTTTCCGATTGGATACAGGTGAAAGAAATATTTGATTTTTAATTGCTGGTGATTTTTGTACGAATAGACTGAGACTACTATAACACATAGAGAACAATTCGAAATAGTTTTGATTTGCAAATTTGTTTACATTTTTCCTCACTAGGTAGGTGAAATTATGTATAAAATTTATTGTAAAATTGCGAAACTTGCATTACGGGCATATTCTATACTTCTAAGTTTGAATTAAGAATCTTAACTTTTCAAATATTGTATACACAACCTAATCTCTGTAATCTTATACATGTATTATTTATGTTTTGTCAAAGGTGTTTGATTGGGTATTAGTTTAAGGGTTTAAGGTAGGCGTGGTTTTCGGAAACTTTCGTCCAATCAACTGGCCTATTCGACAAACCTGTGTGCGCTGATGCGTGTAAACTGGCTATTGTAACGGCACGTGTCTTACATCGGAATCTGTCGTGCGTGACCAATGTTTATTGTAGAATTTCTTGTCATGTGGTCAAATTATCTGACATACAAGTTTTAAAGGTTGAAGCTTAAATTTGCTTTTTGAAAGATTATTTTCGGCAGTGCCCCCGATATACGGTCCTAAAGTGTTTAAGAAAAACAAGACTTTAAAAGAAGGATGCATATTAACAGATAATATAATCTGGGACTATTATACTTAGTATTATAGTCCCAGATATAATACATGTATTATATGGCTCTGATATTAACTATAACGTGTTCTGGAAAAAAAATTAAGTGTCCGAGAATTTGAATTTCCTAATAAGGGCATCTCGATCACTTTCGACAAAATATTATTGCATGAATGGTAAATCGCTGATTTTTAATTTTAGAAGTGGTTTGTGACTGTTATAATAGAGACATTTATACGCATTCTTGCTTTTTCTTTTATTCGTAAAATTATCATACGTTTCATTATATATGAATGCTTCAAAATGCTTCAAAATACTATAAGCCTGTATTGTTGTTATGTTTTAGGTCAATGACTCCCCAAAAAAAAGTAAAATAATTGTATATTTAATTTGAATAATTGTTTTAAAACATAAAATCAATTAAGGTCAGCCAAACCCAAATTCAACAACAAGGAGTGTCATTCACCGGGTTTATTTTCTTTTAGAGGTTTTGATCTTTTTATTTTATTCAATAAATAATAGTAAAATTTACTTTCCATATACATGTTTGACTTCCTAAATAACACTTGAAAATAAATTTTGAACAACGAATTTGTCACAATTTCGCTTTTGTCGTCTGCCCAACTTAGTTTGGTCTTGCAATATGCATGAGATACTTGTCACTGAACGTTGAACAAACAGTAACTATCCACCAATCCATCTGCAATTGCGATACCTCTTTGAACAATTTTCCTGTTGTAAGCCGATTTTGTCCTACATTTAAATTGTTCTTGTCAAGTAATACATTCCTTGAACAGGTTAAAATGTTAAACTAAATCCTATAAAATCAATTTGGTGCATTGGTTCTTTGAAACACAATTTTGTTAATTTGAGCGTGTCAACCCCTCGTCTAGTAGTGATTTCGGTTTGTATAATCATACAACAAAAGTCTATATTGTTATACCAGTAGTAAGTTATTGTTTCATTTTATATGTTTACTATTGGTGACATCAAATAAAATGTTTTGCAGGTTGTACTAAGCCATACGAAATTTAAATATCATATTTATATGCAAACTGAAGGATCTAAAATTTAAATGATTTATGTAAAAACTATAATGAATACGGAGCGGGGGTATTGCACGAAGTCATCAAGACTAGCCGAATTATAAATCCTAGCCTCCGTACTTGTATGATCATTTGATCCAAAATTAAGCTTGTCAGATGGAAAAAAACAACGCTTTTGGTTAAGGACTACAGTTGAAAAGTAACATTTGCTACCAATCCATGCAAAATAGTAAGATGTATGTTCCTGAGCGTATAATGCACAAAGAAAGGGTTGTTATGTACTTTGGAACTTAGTAAGGTAGTATGGTTACCATACGCCTTCCTGTTACAGATACGATCGACGTGCACTACAGCAGAATTACGGTTTCAGTTGTTATAGTACACACATAAATTAATTGGGCTAATTTGAAATCTCCTGTATAGTTTATTTCATTGGCAATCATATTCAAGAAAAGTTGTAAATCTTGAATATTCTGTAATATCTTTATGAAGCTTGATTGAGACGTAGATTCACTCAGATACCGATCATTGTTATCTTTTCTTCATTTACACAAATGAATGTCCGGGATTCGGAATATGGCAGTTATACATATATTCTCAGTTTATATTTAGTTTGAAGCATTATCGAACTAATACGACTTTCATCTTTAAAACTTACTTTGCATTAAATATCTAAATGAGATTACATAGGAATAACTTGTGGTGTATTTATGTATATGTAATAAAAAAAAGAAAGAAAAGAAACCAACAGCAATATTTGACGAAATTAATGATGGAATTTTAATGTCCAGTGACATATATTACAATGCATGTCAAAACAGAACTTGAAATTGACAATATGTATTAATAGAACCGTCGCTTTTCCAAAGAATTCACGCTTAGTTGGGATTTCACGTGCTATTTCACAAGGTTCGCATTATAGTTATAATGTACAAAATAACTAACAATTGTAATGATTTCTTTAACTGTTCTAGAACGTTCTAGTTGAAATATAAATCTGTGATTTTCTATATTCGTACTTTCGACGAAGCAAAGTAAGTTCTATATAGATCTGGACATATATGCATAAAACAATATCCAATCGTAGTATAAATTTATTGTAGAACATGTAGAAAAATCCGTCCGTTCGGGTCAAATCTTAACTTAAGTACCATTATGCATATACGGACCCTGGATTTAAATCAGATCTGTTCTGGCGGTTTTGTCTTTTTTCAAAATACATATTTTAATTGTGACTATATTTAGTTCCGAATCTTTCTATCTTTCTAAACCAACGATCGGCAAGTGCGTTCATTTTGTGAATTAATATTTAAATGTTTTGAAATATCCATTATTATTGACAAGTAGAACAAACTTGCATTTTTCAAATTTTCCCGATGGAAAATATCTCAATAAATTGTTAATTCCTCAAATCTTTGGTTGGAATTAAATATCATTCATTGCACGAGAACTGTATTTCATAAACAACTGGTAGTAAAATTGACTACACGCATGAGTTTAGTAATATATAGTATATCAAAGTACACATGATGTATATTATAACAGATGATTTTTAAAATAAAGTTCCAAATTACCGTCCGCGCGTACACTGCTCAGCAGGCGGTGCGGTGCGTAAACCTGCACTACGTGTAATAAGAGTTTTAAGCCCGACAGGAAATCGCTTGAATAACTGGAAGTGTCACCTCACAGTACCTCTGGCAATAATTTCCTTAGCCATGCTGATGGTCAAGTTAAGGAATTAAATAAAGGTATTATATAAATACTGGGACATAAAAGATTTTATAAATGTATATTAGTCCCAGATAAAAAAAATATTGGAAACAATTTTACACGGAACACCGCTAGTTAATTAGGGTTTCTGACTATATATGAGAGAATCCATAAAAGAAATTGCTCTCAATTAATTCCCATATATTTACTTGAAAACTTGAAATATGCATTATAAATAAATAAATGTGATCGTATAAACTTAACCTTTATTATACTAATTATGGAATATGCATACATATGTCAGTCGTTAAGCTACATATTTCGTTTAGGTGTCAGACCACCAATTACTCCCTCAATTTAGAACGTATGTAAAAGTAGCCCTACTCTGACACAAAATAGTGATTTTGGTGTCATTGTTTATAAACTAAGCAACAAAGTTGCAGAAATGAAACTTTGGTGAAAGGAAATATATTTAGACCATTTTGAGCCAAAATTCACTTGTCTATGAGTTTGCATTAAAAATTCAGGATTAATGCGCTACATAGTATACTAATTTAAGATTTCAGAAAACCGGGAGTTATTTTGGTAGTACCTGTGTTTTCAAGATCAGAATTTTCTAATAAGACTTTAAACATGGGTTGAAAATTGGCATGTAGAAAGGCGATACATGTACAATTCAGGATATACCTGGTTTCTTTGAAGTTAAACTTTTAAATTAGGTAAAATATTTAGAAAGCTGTGAAAATTGAAAATTTGGTTGAACAGATGGGATTTTAATTGGTGGTCTGACACCTCGAAATAGGCCGGAAATTGCTAGTAGACAGAAGAAAGTCAAGAAAGCTCATTGTGTTCTATTCTTTACATAAAGAGACTGCCCTTGATTATCTCTGCGATTTAATGCTCCCAATTATTGGTCAAATTCAAATTATGATTTACGAATTAGTAACAACTATGTAGTACCCGCGTCATAGACTAGATATAACCAAAACATCTTTTTTCCCATCTACTTCTATTGAATGGAATTTTAAACCCCGACATATGGACTTTCTGAAATATAAAACAGCCACCCTTCTTCTTTAGTTGTGGTGTTAGAAAACTTAATATCATTCATGGTTCAGAAGTATGCGAAGCTCCTTAAATGCAGATCTGTGTTAATATTAAACTAAATCCCGCGTGCAGATCTGTGTTAAGATTAAACTAAATCCGCATGCAGCTGTAGGTAGCCATGCTGTTGAGGATTGTATTTACAATTTTCGAGTGCCCATTTCACAATGAAGCAAGAGAAATATTGTTTTGATTTTAAAAGTTATTTTATACCAATTGACCTTATATTGGCTGTTCACGGTGACCTTTATACATTTCAGCAAAGTAAAGCAGTTTTGAATCTGTGCAATCGGATATCAGAATTACACAAAGATTCAGAACTTCGAATACAATTAAAATTCTGAATTCCTACTTTTCACGCCAGTTCATATTACAAAATATTATATTGCATTTTCGTTTTTGTTTATAGTTTGTATTACATCTATTTCTATTTTGTTTTCGTTATTATCTTATGTATTTTGTGTTCAATCCCATATACTACTTTTGAAAATAAAATGTGTTTAAACAAAACAAAACAAAAACGAAGATAAGTCACACAAAAAACCTCAAAGTAACAAACTTGTACATTTGGTACATGTACATGTATATGTCACAGAAATCACTAATCCATGTCAATGTTAAGTATTTTAACAATACAACGGAGACTAATAATATGACTTCAATTTACTTTTTTCTGTTCTTGTAATTCATCTACATAAACTGCCTATACAAAATATAATACGAAAGGAATCAAAATATTGAAATAAAGACGTCCGTAGAAATACCACAAATGACCACCTCAATAATACGCACTAGGGACTTGATGTGATGATACAGTTGCCACAAAGGACATGAAATATAAAAATAGGCTATGTTATTTTAAATTAAAAAATAATTCCAAATTATATAATCACATCTTTAGTAATTACCATGTATACAGATTGTAAATGAATATATTATCTCAGCATGTTATCATGGTTATAGTGTTTTTGTTTTATGGGTCTTGTATTTTGCAAAAAAAAATTTTTAAATGGGGTATTTTAAGCACCGGAAAAAGTTGTTAAACATTTATTATCTATTTTCCAATAAGTTCAATAATAGAAATTTGTATTCACAACACACACGCACAACTTATTTAAAACTTACTTGCCATTGCTTCATATTTAACTGGATAATCAGAGTTTTTATGGAAGTTGCATGTTGAGAGCAGCTTTAGATATGAAACCATATTGACATTTTGTAGAAAACCTGCATACTGCAATAATTTAACATAAATCCTGCATTTTCAACAATTTTTATTTTCTAGGAGAAAACAATCAAACGGAAAACATGTCCCATACATAAAATATCTGTTTCAATGAGAAGAAAAATTGTTCCCATAGGTAGACAAATTGTTCCCATGGGAAGAAAAATTGTTCCCATGGGAAGATAAACTGTTCCCATCGGAAAAGTTAAATTCCATGGGAACTCTCTGTATTCTTCTTTTCCCATGGGAACTGTAAAGTTCCGATGGGAACTTTAAAATTCCATGGGAAAAGTACTTTTCCGATGGGAACTTTAACTTTCCCATGGGAACTTCGAATATTCCCATGGAATTTTTAAATTTCCATGGAAATGTACTTTTAATCAGCTGTGGTGACAACAGTGACAACAGTGACATGTTGGGACATATGGGAAATTTAATTTTTTGATTATCTATCACTTGGGCAAAAATATTTTTGATATCTTGTAAACCGACAAAGTCAGATTTGCCAATTCTGGAATTGCAAATTTGTCCCGCACAGTGTTTATCGGTCATCATACGGCCTTCAACAATGAGCAAAACCCATACCGCATAGTCGGCTATAAAAGGCCCGGAAGCGACAAATGTACCAAAATTCAAACGAGAAAACTAACAGCCTGACTTATGTACAAAACAATGAAAGAAAAATAAGTATGATATACAGCAACACACGACAACCACTGAATTACAGGCTCCTGACTTGAGACAGGCACATACAGAATGTGGCGGGGTTAAACCAGTTTGACACTGATATGTAAATTTTATCCACACTCTAAAACTTGGGCCCTGTATTGCATTTTTGTTCTCCGATACTTTTTACGAGTGGGGTATTATTACATGTTACACGACAACACGTGCAACTTGTTGTTCTCGATACTTTTAACGAGTGGGGTATTATTACATGTTACACGACAACACGTGCAACTTCTTGTTCTCCGATACTGTTTACGAGTGGGGTATTATTAAATGTTACACGACAACGCGTGCAACTTCTTGTTCTCAGATACTGTTAACGAGTGGGGTATTATTAAATGTTACACGACAACGCGTGCAACTTCTTGTTCTCCAATACTGTTTACGAGTGGGGTATTATTACATGTTACACGACAACACGTGCAACTTGTTCTCCGATACTATTTACGAGTGGGGTATTATTACATGTTACACGACAACACGTGCAACTTCTTGTTCTCCGATACTGTTTACGAGTGGGGTATTATTACATGTTACACGACAACACGTGCAACTTCTTGTTCTCCCATACTATTAACGAGTGGGGTATTATTACATGTTACACGACAACGCGTGCAATTTCTTGTTCTCCGATACTGTTTACGAGTGGGGTATTATTACATGTTACACGACAACGCGTGCAACTTCTTGTTCTCCGATACTGTTTACGAGTGGGGTATTATTACATGTTACACGACAACACGTGCAACTTTTGTTCTCCGATACTGTTTACGAGTGGGGTATTATTACATATTACACGACAACGCGTGCAACTTCTTGTTCTCCGATACTGTTTACGGGAGGGGTATTATGACATGTTACACGACAACGTGTGCAACCTCTTGTTCTCCGATACTTTTTACGAGTGGGGTATTATTACATGTTACACGACAACGCGTGCAACTTCTTGTTTTCCGATACTATTTACGAGTTGGGTATTATTACATGTTACACGACAACGCGTGCAACTTCTTGTTCTCCGATACTTTTAACGAGTGGGGTATTATTACATGTTACACGACAACGCGTGCAACTTCTTGTTCTCCGATACTGTTTACGAGTGGGGTATTATTACCAAGTTACATGACAACGCGTGCAATTTCTTGTTCTCCCATACTATTAACGAGTGGGGTATTATTACATGTTACACGACAACGCGTGCAATTTCTTGTTCTTTGATACTATTTATGAGTGGGGTAATATTACATGTTACAGGACAACGTGTGCAAGTTCTTGTTCTCCGATACTTTTTACGAGTGGAGTATTATTACATGTTACACGACAACGCGTGCAACTTCTCGTTCTGGTCAAGTATAGTACTCTTTTTCTTCTTTAGAATAACCTAATATATGAATAACTATATAAAAGAGGAATGTAGCATTTTACTTTGCGGAACGAGATATACTGTTTTACCCTTGTCTGTCCGTCTGTCGCATTTGCTCGGGGAATAAAAGATCAGCGCTTAGAACATGCACCCATTGTTACTATACTTTCTGTTAAACATATCCTTTAAGCGGTGGTATCACCATTGGGCTCACAGTTTCACTTATCAATGTTCTAAATATAATATTTCAATAGCATTGTTATCACGGACTTAAAAAAAGAAACAAATGTGTTGTAATGTTTTTGTTTATTTTTGTTATATACAATCCAATTGTGTGCATTTTACACTCATAAAATATATTATCTTAACTGACATGTTGGATGATAAACGCACACATTTTGCCTATCTTGTTCTCCGATACTATTTACGAGTGTGGTATTATAACATCCTCCATAGCAGCATCAGTGTTCAGTCTGTAGTTGATATTTATTTTAGACGTCACAACTTTGTGAAACCCTTATTGAATTTTTCGATTCTTGAACAGAGGTTTCCTTACAATCAAATGATAGCATGATTTTTTTTTCGTAATTCACTGATAAATGCATGGGCTTCGTTTTATTGGCAGTACACGTTATTATCCAGTCTGAAGTTAAGATTTTCAGACATCAATGACATTGTCAAACCTTCATGGAATTTTTATGAAAGTTGGACAGAAAATTCCTTATTATCTGAAATGACAGTATCCAGAGTAAAATTGTAAAAATAAATTTCTTTATTGTTTAAATAAATGGATTCTTTTAGGTAACCAATTGAACACCGCAGTACGATCTTTGAATATTGTTTTCATCTGTAAAAAAAATTACTTTTGTCGATCCTGCGACTTCTGTCACAGAAGGCTCGATATAGGGATAGGGATCCGGCGGCTGCGTCGTTAGCTAACTTCTTAATAGCTTAATATTTCAGAAGGTAGAAGACCTGGGTCCTTCCTTCTTTGTATATAGATGCCTCATGTTACGAAGTTTCTGTCCGTCATATGTTCATTGTCCTTGACCTCATTTTCATGGTTCCGTTTGTTTCTTAGATAGTTTGTGCAATAGGTCAACTATATTTAAAACATATTTGGTGTATGGAATTGTTGCTAGGTGTACATGTATTTCATTTTGGTTTATCTGACCTTGACCTCATTTTCTTGGATCTTGTTCAGTTTATGTGATAGTCTTATTAGTACTGCTTTATATTTAAGACTATCAACATAAAATCAATGGTTAGTTAAGAAGGCGAGACATTTCAGCGTGTGCACTCTTGTTTTATTCATCAATCAAGACATAATTTAATGTGCATCCATGTGTTATACATTAATCTTAGATCGGCACTTAATGTTTTTTTTTTAACATGTTTTGTGCTTCGTGCTAATCTAATGAGTCGGAAGAGTTCCAACTGATACTTACAGTTTGTTCTTATTTTGTGCTTTTACACCCATTTTATCGGTTAACGAACTTGACTTTCCATGAGGATCTTACATTTACATATATTTATTCATTTGTTTATTTTAATTATCCTTGACTTTATCATTTCAGTGTTAACATCAAAATGGTTCTTCATGGTGATTCTTTTGTTTATCCTTTCATCACCTACTCACAGCATTTCTGAGGATGAGGGAGAAGCAGCTAAACTTGGCCTAAAACTTGGAAAGGGGTTGGCTAAACTGCTTGCAAGTCGGGAATTTAAAAAGTCTTTACACCAAATCGCAAAAAGTGTTGGTCCCTACCTTAAAGGAATAGGTCCATTCGTAGGGATCGTTATGGCGTTTATTCCAATCGAATCTGACGAGTTGATTTTCATGAAAAATATGATGAAGACTATCGATCATCGTTTGGATCGGGTAGATGATCGATTTAACGATATCGAACGATTGATTAAATGGAATGTTGTTCAAATCAACTTCGGGCAGATAGAACAAAGGATAAAGGCAGTGTCACGTGAGTTTGAATACATTTATAATGTTCCAGAGGCTGCTGTGCAAAACAGAAAGGAGCTTTATATATGGAGTTATAAAAGTGATTATCAGAATAGTGGCACGAAATTGTATCAAGCGATTGTCCAACGACAAGGTACATTTCAAGAAGATCTTGGTACTTCCGTTTTGAGATTTACCGGAAATAACCGAAATATGACGCAGACATTTCTCATCGGTGTAATGCAACTTCTCTTGCAAGCTGTAAAAGTAGAATTAGGGTATCTTTCAATTAATCAATTCACTCACAATGTGGATTACATGACTTTGGATTGGGAAAAAAGAATACAGGAAGTGAGTGAGAAGTTCGAACAAATTGACAACCAGTGCGTAGTAAATTATCACCAACAATTCGGAATAGATATTAACGAATATTCTGTAAAAAACAAAGGTCTGACACATCACCAATTTGTCACAGGACTATACCGTCAGCTTAAAGAAAAATACTATTGGCGACACTGGATTGTTATCTCCTCTGACCCAGTAGGAGATGCTGAACATTGTGCTAAGGTCAGCGGAGGTTATATCAAACTCAGGAAAAATGGGAGAAATCTAGAAGTGGCAAGTGTGGACGAGAACCATCCAGTCATGGATTTAGACATGGCTGAGATAAAAATGAAATATGTTCCCGTGTCAGAACGTGGTGGAAGTTGGTGGACCGGATATAAGAACGTCCGTCGACCGGCAGCATATATTTGTAACTATTTGGATCAAAGTGATGCTTCATTGGTTAGTGTTATCTCAAATAGCGCGAGTACAGGTTACGCTTTCCATAGATCGAGATTTCAAATCTTCCACAGAAATCCTTATTATACTCTCATAATGTGGGGTTGAAAGTGTTGAAAAATCTTGTCAATCCTATAATAGAATAAAAATTAATAATTTCATATATTTCTTGGTATTGCAATTCCATTTATTTTGAAAGGACAACAAAGGTACGTTTCAGATGCATTTAGTCTGAGTATTTACTGAAAAGGAGCATTTACCAGAGGCGTATAGCTTCCCTTGAGGCAATGAGAGAAATGCCTCACTACATATTTAACAAAATAAAATTAAGTTAGAAAGATTAAATACAATTTGTATTCCGAAGGGAATGGTTATGAACATTTGACTTCTTTAATTTTTACCAAGGAATACAGACTGACGACTCGGACTTGCTGATAGGCGAGACATATCTCTGTGTCAACAATTTATATTGCAATACAGTCGAAACATTGAACTATCGATAATCATCAATTAAAAAATGAACATATATATATATCTATATCCAATGTTAATTATTGGCTGCACTTCTGTAAATATAGACAATGCAATTTGCAATAGGAACTACTGTTACGGCTTGAACTATGACACTTTTACTATGAAGTTTCGTAAAATATTATATCCAAAAATGAAAACTTCATATGCATTACTATTTATTTCAATTGTCAAAACATAGGGCTGTGCGACATATTTTCAACATGTATATGCCCGAACTTCTTAGAATTTAAACTTATATTTAAATACTGTACTACTCCTCCCTTCTCTTTGTGTCTTCTTCAGAATTCCATTTGGTCGCAATCCATGTGTAATTATACTGGTAACATTCCCAAGTTATGTCTGTATGTAATGCAACAAAGAGATCATATCTGGGAACTAGTACGTACATAGAACAACACATCTATGAATAACATATGTCTCCCAAAATAGTCGTGGTTTGTGAAACAGCTGCATTTACAAAGTGCAACCTAAACCAACATTTATCAGTTCATAGAAAGTGCAAATTGAGAAAACTGTTTCTTATGTGGAGTAGCGATATTTTTTTGTAAACGAGATGCATTGTGAGGATATCGCAGACGAATGTTGACATGTGTAGGAATATAAGAAAATATATCGGCAAGAATTTCTTTATTCTTTTAAAACAGATCATTCAACAGTACAGCCGTATGTACAATTTGCCATGTAATTTGAACATTTTATCAAAGGTATGTTGTATTTAGACAAGTAAATATGCATTTCCACTACCCAATTACCTATTAGCACGTTCTATAATTATTAGGTGCCAAATACTTGGACAATGATTTACCAAAGACAAAGGAATGGCCATTGCATTGTATATCATAATCACTTGTATTAGGATAATAATGTTATAATTTCTTATATGAATGCGACGTTTTTGACGAGCCTGCGACTTTTGTCGCAGAAAGCTCAACATAGCGATAGTGATCCGGCGGCGGCGTTAGCTAATTTCTTAAAAGCTTTATATTTTAGAAGGTGAAAGACCTAGATGCTTCATACTTTGTATATAGATGCCTTATATTACAAAGTTTCCATCTGTCACATGTCCATTGCCCTTGACCTCATTTTCATGGTTCAGTGACTACTTGAAAAAAGTTAAGATTTTTTGTAATGTTAATTTCTCTCTTATAATGAGTAATAGGATAACTATATTTGGTATGTGCAAAGCTTGCAAGGTCCTCATGCCCGTCAGACAGTTTTCACTTGACCCCGACCTCGTTTCATGGATCAGTGAACAAGGTTAAGTTTTGGTGGTCAAGTCCATATCTCAGATACTAGAAGCATTAGGTCTAGCATATTCGGTGTATGGAAGGACTGTAAGGTGTACATGTCCAACTGGCAGGTGTCATCTGACCTTGACCTCATTTTCATGGTTCAGTGGTTATAGTTAAGTGTTTGTGTTTTGGTCTGTTTTTCTTATACTGTATGCAATAGGTCTACTATATTTGGTGTATGGAATGATTGTAAGGTCTAGCTGGCAGGTGTCTTCTGACCTTGACCTCATTTTCATGGTTCAGTGGTCAAAGTTAAGTTTTTGAGTTTTGGTCTTTTTTCTAATACTATATATATTCAATAGGACAACTATATTTGGTATATGGAAATATTTTATGATGTACATGTCAGTCTTGCAGGTTTTATTTGACCTTGACCTCATTTTCACGGTTCATTGCTCAGTGTTACGTTTTTGTGTTTTGGTCTGTTTTTCTAATACTATAAGCAATAGGTCATTTATTTTTGTTGTATGGAAGGATTGCAAGCTGTACATGTCTGCCTGGCATGGTTCATCTGACCATGACCTCATGTTCATGGTTCATTGGTCAATGTTTAGTTTTCTTGGTTAAGTCTGTATCTTAGAAACTATAGCAATAGGTCAACTATATTTAGTGCATTGAATGATTGTAAGGTGTACATGTATTTCTTGTTTGGTTTATATGACCTTGATTAGACCGTTGGTTTTCCCGTTTGAATGGTTTTACACTAGTAATTTTTGGGGCCCTTTATAGCTTACTGTTCGGTGTGAGCTTAGGCTCCGTGTTGAAGACCGTACTTTGACCTATAATGGTTTACATTTATAAATTTTGACTTGGATGGAGAGTTGTCTCATTGGCACTCATACCACATCTTCTTATATCTATTGACCTCATTTTCTTGGATCATGTTAAGTTTATGTGATAGTTGTAGTAAAGCTTTATATTTAGGACTATCAACTTAATATCAATGATAAGTAAAGAAGGCGAGACATTTCAGCGTGTGCACTCTTGTTTCTAGTAGAATAGTGATATATTTTTATTATGAAAAACTATATTTTTCCAATAGGAATGCGATGTTTTTTTCGTGTGAAATAAATGCTACAATATGGCACAGTACATCCGAACAAAACAGTTATTCAAGACAGGTGCGATGGTATTGGCAAATTATTACTTCTTTTTTAGTTTTTCGACGCTATCAATCAATTTTTTTATTTTCTAAAGGTATGGGGAAAATCTGGATTCAGTTTTTTTTTTGTCATCTGCTTGACCACAATATTTTTGTTCATCAAAGTGGGTATCAGAATATTTTGTATCATGAAGACTATGCAAAACAAGCAAGGTCAAATGAAGTTGCAGAGCAATATATTATTCTCCCTGGAAAAGAAATATGATAATGCTGTTATAACTGCATACCAAACATCATTTACCTATTGTTAAAGGGGCACTAACTACGAGAAAGTGAAATAGTGAAATAAAATTCGCTTTTAGCAGCCAGTTTCGTTCAGTTTTGTCAAAATAAGCAAAGAAACATCACTAATGAATTATTCACTTGCAAGTGAATAATTCGACATCATTAAATTCGTATTCATGTGAACTTCAATTGAACCTCTTAGCTAGAGATGGGTTACGCATGAGCTAGGCGTGTTCATCTAGTAACAGGAAAATAAAATTGAGAATGGAAATGGGGAATATGTCAAAGAGACAACAACCCGACCAAAGAGCAGACAACAGCCGAAGGCCACCAATGGGTCTTCAACGCAGCGAGAAAATCCCGCACCCGGAGGTGGTCCTCAGCTGGCTCCTAAATAAAATGTGTACTAGTTCAGTGAAAATGGACGTCACACTAAACTCCAAAACATATAAATGCGGCGGGGTTAATAGATATAGGAAGATGTGGTATGAGTGCCAATGAGACAACTCCCCATCAAAGTAACAATTTATAAAAGTAAACCATTATAGGTCAAGGTACGGCCTTCAACATGTTTTGTGAGATCTCAACCCTCCCCCGATACCTCTAGCCAATGTAGAAATAAAGAAACGCATAGCAATACGCACAGTAAAACTCAGTTTAAAAGAAGTCCGAGTCCGATGTCAGAATAGGTAACAAAAGAAAGTAAGCAAAATGACAATGATAAATAAATGAACAAAGGACTACTAGCAGTTACTGACATGCCAGGTCCTCAATTAAACTGATTGAAAGATTAGGTCTTCATCATATGAAAATCAATTACAATCCCTCCCGTTAGGGGTTTAGTATCATACCATCATAAAATATATGAAAAGAACATAACCCGTATCATGCCAACAACTGGTTTTAGAATAAATGTGTTTATTTCCGATGCAAAGACCTTATGAGTGAATCAATGTTAATACCAAAATATGCAATCTTTAATGACTAGACAACAGTATCGTAACTATATCCTTTCCGAATAAGTCTGTTTAAAGGTTTGGTTAGCCCTAGAGGTGAATGCCGACATTTTTGTGCTTTGTAAGGAATATTACCATAAAATATTGGATGTGAAATACCTGAACGTATAAGATGTCTGCATGTTGATTTATATTTACGAATGATGTCCTTGTACCGATGATAAAATTAAGTAAATGTTTTGACTAGTTTGTGATATCGAAAACCCTGGTGTAATATTTTTTCAGTAATACAGAGATTTCTTTCGTTGAAATCAAATACGTTGTTACATACACGAGCGAATCGAACAAGTTGAGATATATAAACACCATGAGATGGCGACAAGGGAACGTCACCATCTAAAAATGGATAATTAACAATAGGAAATGAAAAATCATCTCTTTTATCATAGATTTTGGTATTAAGCTTTCCGTTAAAGATATAGATATCAAGATCCAGGAAAGGGCAGTGTTCATTGTTAGTATTAGCTTTATTTAAAGTCAGTTCGGCAGGATAAATCTCTTTAGTGTACATACTGAAGTCGTCATTATTGAGAGCCAATATATCATCTAAATATCTATAAGTGTTATTAAATTTTTGAATCACATGTTGTTTCGATGGGTCTTTGTTGGTTTTAGCCACACATTGTAATTCATAACAATACAGAAACAGACCCGCAATAAGTGGTGCACAGTTAGTCCCCATGGGAATTCCGATAACCTGACGCTATACAGAAAAAAGTTATCTAGTAAAAATTCAAGGGCAGTTGTAGTAAGAATGTCAACATTGAAAGTGAAACAAGGGTAAACCATTCGATTGACTGATTCTATTTACAAAAACTCATTTTATACAGGTAATAAGAGTGCGTACGCTGACATGTCTTGCCTTCTTTATTAACCATTGATTTTATGTTGACAGTCCTAAATAGAAATCTTTACTACAAGTTTCACATAAACTTAACATGATTCAAGATACTGAGGCCAAGGTAAGATAAACCAAACGAGAAATGCATGTACACCTTACAATCATTCAATACTCCAAATATAGTGGACCTATTGCTTATAGTATCTAAGAAACAGACGTAACCAAGAAAACAAATTATTGACCAATGAACCATGAAAATTAGGTCAAGGTCAGAGGAGATATGCCAGACAGATATGTACACCTTACAATCAATCTATGCATTTAATAAAGTTGACCTATTGATTAAAGTATCTAAGAAACAAACTTAATCATGAAAACTTAACATTGACCAATGAATCATGAAAATGAGGTCAAGGTCAAATAATACCTGCCAGACAGACATGTCAAGGCTCCTTGTTGAAGACCGTACTATGACCTATCATGGTTTACTTTTACAAATTGTGACTTAGATGGAGAGTTGTCTCATTGACACTCATACCTCATCTTTTTATTTCTGTATACACCTTACAATCTTCCCATACACACAATATAGTTGACCGATTGCTTATAGTTTAAGAAATACAGACCAAAGCACAAAAACTTAACACTGAGCAATGAACCGTGAAAATAAGGTCAAGGTCATATAAAACCTGTGAGACTGACATGTACATCATAAAAAATTTCCATACACCAAATATAATATTAGACTTATTGCACATAGTATTAGAAAAAAAGACCAAAACACAAAAACTTAACTTTGACCACTGAACCATGAAAATGAGGTCAAGATCAGATGACACCTGCCAGTTGGACATGTATACCTTACAATCATTCCATACACCAAATATAGTAGACTTCTTGCTTATAGTATTTGATATATGGACTTTACCACAAAAACTTAACCTTGTTCACTGATCCATGAAATGAGGTCGAGGTCAAATGAAAACTGTCTGTCGGCAAGATGACCTTGCATGGTACGCACATAGTAAATATAGTTATCTTATTGAATTGTAGTTATTACTCATTATAAGAAAGAAATTAACATTACGAAAAATCTTAACTTTTTTTTTAAAGTTATCACTGAACCATGAAAATGAGGTCAATGACAAAGTACATATGACAGACGGAGACTTCCTAACAAAAGGCTTCTATATACAAAGTATGAATCAACCAGATTCTTCCATCTTCTAAAATATGAAGCTTTTAAGAAGTGAGCTAACGCCGCCGCGCCGCCGGATCACTATCCCTATGTGGAGCTTTCTGCGATATAAGTCGCAGGCTCGAAAAAAAAAAACTATTATTAACATATTGCCTTTTTAAACTATGATATGAAATCAAACAGACATAGAAAAATCAAATTGTACGAGTTCGCTATCTATTTTCGTCTATGTTTATGTTTATATCGGGTTATTTAAACCATTGTCGTGACGTCAGCCTATTCATTTACCGTGGATTATTTTTCTAGAATTAACGCTTCCTAAATCTGTCGCTTAAATGGGCTCACCAAATTATATTCAATTGTTTCCTTTATCTGACTAATTTCATTAAGTTTGAATTGGCCAATTTACTGATTTCTGTTCACTAATGGAATTAATTTAAAAACTTGCCTTCAGTTTTTGTAATTTTTATATACCTTCACTGGGAATCGAACCCCTCCTTGAAATCTGCTATGTGTGACTGACATCAACACATCGACGAAACCTATCGGCTACCAATGGGTTGCAATTTAAATGTCTAGTTTATATATATAAATGAACATATGATACACATCGGTACAATGGACACACAGGGCTTGTACCTTTATGTATACATAATAGACAATCGTACAGTATAAGCTGGTAGCCGCGAGGTTAACATGGTTAATACCAATGAGTTAAACAGTCAAGTTAAAGGTAGAGACTTGACGGTATAGGTTCGAATCCCTGTATTCTCTTTGTTGTCCCTATTCTTTAGTTGTTTCCGTTTTTCTTATTTTGTATGTTACCGTGGATATTTTTGTAATAATAGCGTATTCCCCCTTTTTTTTATTATTATTGGTTATTTTACATAACTGAAAAGAAAATGATTACATTCAATTTGTCCATTTTCGTTTTATAACTATAGTTTACTTTCATCTGTTTTACTACATATCTGTACAAATATTTATTCGCAAATCCGTTTGCGTGTAAATCGTGATGTGTCTAGAATAAGGCTTTTTGATAGAATTTTCGGTAGCATACATACTTATTATATGTACTTAGAAATAAGATCGAATATGTCTTATTTTGTAAATTACGGATGATATTCAGATGCCTGATTTTTAAAAGACAGACGTGTTATGTTATATTTGTATTTCTCTAACCAATTAATTGTGAACTTAGATGTATTAATGCATCGTTGAACATGATAACATGGTTATTTAAACTCACTTACAATACCTTCTAATTAAGAAAAGGCTTTAATTTTGAAAAGATATCAACACAATAGTTTAAGTTAGAGATACAATGAATAAGCGTTGATTCATGAAAACAAACCATTCGCCCTCCGGGCTCATGGTTTCTTTTTCAAGAATCAACGCTTATTCATTGTATCTATATTACATAATCGTCAACAGTCTTCGATGGTTAATTAGATGGCGTCTAGACTAAAATATCCATGAAATGCTGAAACATAATTTTATTTTATGAGTTTATGCTCGTAAATTGTTTGTTTTAGACCTTTTTGTATTTGGATATACGTTTTAGTATGTTATTAGAAGTCGAATATGAGAATTTGAGTCAAATCGGTAAACACGAATTTGGCTGCAAGTGCCCCTTAAATGGTTCTCCTTAAACTAACCTTATAACAAAATTGAACTGTTAGTGATGCAAAACTTTCGCCGGTAACAAACCATCGTTAAGAGGGCGAGGCCGTATAATCTCAATAACAATATACTTATGCTTATACAAAAGCATACCAAATATCCGTTGACTTATCGTACGTTAGATGTCACCCTTTAAAAAAAATTCCCTTATCACAAATTTAAAAAGAACTTTTGACTCCGCCAACGCCATCGTAAACAGCAAGCCTCAATCAATTCGTAGAGATGAGACAAAAATATCTAAACTAACCATTTTTGGCCCTCTTTTATCTGGAAAAATCTATATTTGATGTAATATAATATGAAATGCTATGCTTGCATGAGGATTAAAAAGACCAAGACCTGGTTTCGATAGGTTAAAATGTGTAAAGTATGAACATAATTATGTAGTTGATAATAAGGAATCGTTTTTCGTTTCAATTACTTTTTTAAAGTTTTATTTTCCAGATTATCTACATGTATTTGACATGCCCGAAAACCCCTGTTAAGAATAATTATTATGAAACTATATTTATATATATTTATTATAAATTTATAAACACATCTAATCAAATAAGCACGTATCAATATAACGGAATCCTTTTTGCGACTGTCAAACAAGTGAGAGGTTTGGCTAGCTATAAAATCAGGTTTAATCCACCATTTTTTAATTCAGAAAATGCCTGTACCAAGTCAGGAATATTACAATTGTTATCCATTCGTTTGATGCATTTGAGCTTTTGATTTTGCTATTTGGTTACGGACTTTCCGTTTTGAATTTTCCTCGGAGTTTGGTATTTTTGTTAATTTACTTTTTATGTCTTGAATATAAACACAAGCAAAACAAGATTCTAAACACAATCCTAAACAATTTCTTCAATCTGAACATGTTATGAAATTAAACATGTTAACAAAAGTGTATAAACAATGTATTTAGAATTGATTTTTAGGATCTAAATAGATCGCTAGACTAAAGCTAGCAGCCACTCGCTAGCAGCCACTCCGCTAGCAGCCAGTTTTCAGATATGTCTATAAACCCAAAAGTTGAATAAGATTCAAACTTAATGAAACGTTTTTATTTTTTTATAACCATTACAATATCTGTTTTAGTTTGAATTTAGCAGTCAAAAACACTATTCAATGAATTTTGAAATTTCATTTCGTGTTCAATATTTTTAAAATAATAATATGTGCTTTCAACATCGTGCTGCTCGATTTAAGACTTCGCTCCAACTGTCAACACTGAAAAAATGACATTGTTTAAATGTTGGCCTAATTTTCTTGTAAGATGGTATCAACTTGTCCATCAGAAAATTTTTGTGCGATATTGTGTGAAACAGCTTTCCATATTCTCGGCATCCTGTAAAATAGTTCCTAAAAAGTAACAATTTGTATACGCTACAAGAATACAAAGTAGCGTTCGTACTTGTCAAAGAAAACTGTTTAAGCGAATCATTATCGTTCTGTAACAGTGGGTTTTGTTTAGTTTTGATGACACGCATGGTTTATTTTTAGTAATCAAAGTATGGTGTGCAAGGACATTACTAACAAAGTATGGTGTGCAAGGACATTACTAACTAGCTATATTATAAATTCAAAAAAACATAATCCGTGCTATACCCCACCTGGATTATTCAGTCCAGCATGCCTAAAGGTCCCGACTTTCATTTGCACCTAGTGGGGAAAAAAGTATTGCCGTAGGAAATTTTTTATTAACTTTGAAAGTTAGGATGGGGTAGGGTGTTGGACCCCAACTTTGGACCAATTTAAAAAAAATCCGTGCTATACCCCACCTGGATTTTTCAGTCAAGCATGCCTAAGGGTCCCAACTTTCATTTGCACCTAGTGGTGAAAAAGTATTGCCGTAGGAAATTTTTATTAACTTGGAAAGTTAGGGTGGGGTAGGGTGTTGGACCCCAACTTTGGACCAATTTAAAAAAAAATCCGTGCTATACCCCACCTGGATTATACAGTTAACCATGCCTAAGGGTCCCAACTTTCATTTGCACCTAGTGGGGAAAAAGCATTGCCGTAGGAATTTTTTTATTAACTTTGAAAGTTAGGGTAGGGTAGGGTGTCTGACCCCAACTTTGGACCAATTTTTAAAAAACATCCGTGCTATACCCCACGTGGATTTTTTCAGTCAAGCATGCCTAAGGGTCCCAACTTTCATTTGCACCTAATGGGGAAAAAAGTATTGCCGTAGGAAATTTTTTATTAACTTTGAAAGTTAGGGTGGGGTAGGGTGTCGGACCCCAACTTTGGACCAATTTAAAAAAAAATCCGTGCTATACCCCACCTGGATTTTCAGTCAAGCATGCCTAAGGGTCCCAACTTTCATTTGCACCTAGTGGGGAAAAAGTATTGCCGTAGGAATCTTTTATTAACTTTGAAAGTTAGGGTAGGGTAGGGTGTCTGACCCCAACTTTAAACCAAGTTAAAACATAATCCGTGCTATACCCCACCTGGATTATTCAGTCCAGCATGCCTAAAGGTCCCGACTTTCATTTGCACCTAGTGGGGAAAAAGTATTGCCGTAGGAAATTTTTATTAACTTTGAAAGTTAGGGTGGGGTAGGTGTTGGACCCCAACTTTGGACCAATTTAAAAAATCCGTGCTATACCCCACCTGGATTTTCAGTCAAGCATGCCTAACGGTCCCAACTTTCATTTGCACCTAGTGGTGAAAAAGTATTGCCGTAGGAAATTTTATTAACTTGGAAAGTTAGGGTGGGGTAGGGTGTTGGACCCCAACTTTGGACCAATTTAAAAAAAATCCGTGCTATACCCCACCTGGATTATACAGTCAAGCATGCCTAAGGGTCCCAACTTTCATTTGCACCTAGTGGGGAAAAAGCATTGCCGTAGGAATTTTTTTATTAACTTTGAATGTTAGGGTAGGGTAGGGTGTCTGACCCCAACTTTGGACCAATTTTTAAAAAACATCCGTGCTATACCCCACCTGGATTTTTCAGTCAAGCATGCCTAAGGGTCCCAACTTTCATTTGCACCTAATGGGGAAAAAAGTATTGCCGTAGGAAATTTTTTATTAACTTTGAAAGTTAGGGTGGGGTAGGGTGTCGGACCCCAACTTTGGACCAATTTAAAAAAAAATCCGTGCTATACCCCACCTGGATTTTTCAGTCAAGCATGCCTAAGGGTCCCAACTTTCATTTGCACCTAGTGGGGAAAAAAGTATTGCCGTAGGAATTTTTTATTAACTTTGAAAGTTAGGGTAGGGTAGGGTGTCTGACCCCAACTTTAAACCAAGTTAAAAAAAAAATCCGTGCTATACCCAACCTGGATTTTTCAGTCAAGCATGCCTAAGGGTCCCAACTTTCATTTGCACCTAGTGGTAAAAAAGTATTGCCGTGGGAAATTTTTTATTAACTTTGAAAGTAAGGGTGGGGCAGGGTGTCGGACCCCAACTTTGGACCAATTTTTAAAAAAAATCCGTGCTATACCCCACCTGGATTATTCAGTCAAGCATGCCTAAGGGTCCCAACTTTCATTTGCACCTAGTGGGGAAAAAAGTATTGCCGTAGAAAATTTTTTATCAACTTTGAAAGTTAGGGTGGGGTAGGGTGTCGGACCCCAACTTTGGACAAATTTTTAAAATCCGTGCTATACCCCACCTGGATTTTTCAGTCAAGCATACGTACCCTAAATTCAACACTTATAACATCCGTACTGCAATGATTTTATCCAAAATAGATACAAATAAAAGATCTATAGTTTTTTCGGACCAAATGGCCAAGGTGGGATAACTCATGGAAGGTAAACACAAAAGGTTCATTATCGGAATCTGGAATTCCTGAACCCCTTCCCATCCTAAACATAATTTCTAAAACAATTCCCTACGTCAATACTTTATTCTGCACTAGATGGTAATGAAAGGCAATGGCCTGTGGTTTCTTAATCAACAGGTGCAAATAGGACAATTCACGGAAGGCTTAAATTATAGATCCAATATCAGAATAAGACATAACTGACCCCTATCAACCCTATTTTGACTCGTAAGTGGAGAATCGATACGGCAATGCTTTTATCTGCACTATGTACAAAAACAAGCCAGAAGCCCAATGTTTCTGAACCAAAAGGACCAAGTTAGACATTTCACGGAAAGTTTTTACCATGGGTCATATCGGGGTCTGACTTATCCTATCTAAAGATAAGATAAGATAAGATAAGATAAGATAAGATAAGATAAGATAAATTTTTATTTTCCAAATTAGGTCCCCAGGGGGGCATATACACATAACATATATAATTGATACAACATACAGAATTTTACATAACATTATAAAATAGACTATTGAAATAAAGTCATACAGGTATTATTTGTTAAATAAAAAAAGTATTTAAGAGTTGCTACTCCAGAGATGTGGCAAACTTATTTTTTTTTTTTTTTTATATATTTATTTATTATTATTTTTTTTTTTTCTCTCACTTGATTTTATAATATTTTGCTGGAAATGTATAAATATAAATGATTGTTTAGCTGCAACAGACACCAAGGGACGATGCTCTAGGATTGTGAGCTTAAAAGTTCTAACAATCCTCCTCGTATCTGATGCAGAAAAACAAAAACAAATGTAAAAAAAATCATGTGTATTCACAGCAAATAAAATATGCTGCAGTAATAGGTATTGAGAATAGTGTAGGTTTCCCTACTGCAACAGACACCAAGGGGCGGTACTCAAGGAGCTGTGGTATTTACACAGTCCTCCTCGTGTCTGAAGCAGACAAGAAAGCCACATAATTAACAATTTTTCGAAATAAATTTACATGCAGCAGTGAGAATAGACTTATCTTCTGTGTTCATAAGCCATATCAGTTTATTTCTTGCGTTAAGAGTTAAAAAGTTGGGGCAACCTTTAGTTATCTCTTGAAATAGATGAATGCGGTCATCATTAAATTTAACACATTGGAATAGAAAATGATATTCATCCTCCACATCTCCGGAGTTACAACGAGTACAAGTTTTGTCATTTAGGAGAGTACCCTGATACCTTCCGGACTCAATTCTTAAGTGGTGTGATGAAATTCTGAGCTTTGTTAAGCTTCGCCTCTGTTCAAAATTCCCTATAATGGAAAGATATCTTTCTCTTCCAAAAACTGATTTAAATGTAACATATAAGTTCTAAGTTTACCATCTGAATGCTTTACCAATTCAGTGTTCCACAAGTCTATAAAATATGATTTTAATTTTTTTTTTTCATATTAGCTTTGAAGCTATTAATTTTTGGTAATGGTAAAGATAGATGATTGATGTCTGGGATCATTTCAAGAATTGACTTCATAGAGCCATACCAAGATGTTTTTTAATGAGAAAGATTCTGTGATGTTACATAAGCATCTTTAAGAAGAGAAAATTTGGAATCAAGATTTTCCAAGCGATACCAGTAATTTAACATGGATTATCATAATATAATGGGAATCGCCCTAGCTCGGATAAAATTCCAAAATTCATGGATTTTTTATGAACACCTAAAACAAGTTTACAAAATTTGATATGTAGTCTCTCACATTTTAAACTGGAATAGATTTTTTCAAATGGTAAAGTTCCATTTCTGAATCTTGCTGAGAATGGATTAAAAGTTCCCCATATTTCAGACCCATATAGGAGTATTGATTTTATGGTATGATCAAATACATGTAAGCTGGTACTTATGCTTGGATTAAGTGATAATAAATTCTTGTACAATTTATAATAAGCCTTCAAGGACTTTTTATACAGTTCATTCTGAGAATCTGAGAATATGAAAATGACCCTGATGCACTAAAGTGCAAACCAAGATATTTATAGTTATTAACACTATCAATCAACATATTTTCATAAGTAAATTTTTCACAAATGTGTCTGCCTGCTTTGTTGAATATCAGAACCTTTGTTTTGGTGTGATTTACACTTAAACACCAATCTTTACAATATTTTTCTAGGATGTTTAGTCTTGTTTGCAATCCTTTAGCAGATGTTGATAAAAGGACCAAATCATCTGCATATAATAAGCAATTAATTGGTTTCTCATTAAGTATAACAGGGTCTTCACTTTCTTTTAAATACTCTGGCAAGTCATTTATAGATAACTTGAATAGATTGGGACTTAAATTGTCCCCTTGTTTAACTCCAAGTTTTATCTGGAAAAAATCTGTTACTCTGGATTGAATTTTAACACAAGATTTACTTGATTCATACATGTGTTTAATAACATTATAAAATGAAGAAGTACCCACGCCTACAGATAGTAATTTCAACTTAATACCAGTATGAACGACTGTGTCGAAAGCTTTTTGAAAATCCACAAAGCAGGCATAAACCCTTCCATCCTTTGAATTACAATATTTATAAATACATTAAATAATAAACATGTGATCTGAAGTTCTAGCTTTTTTTGTAAAACCTAATTGACATTCATGAATTAAGTTATGTTTCAGTAAAAAATCATCAAACCTACTATTTAGTACACTATTAAACACTTTTCCAATGGCACTGGTCACTGTGATTCCTCTTGTTATGATATTGTAACTATTATATTTATTTAGTTGGCCTAACTTGTTTTGTGTGGCCTAAGAATATTTACATGTTTACATTGTGTACAAAATAAAATACATTGTGTTACAACTATGCAGTTTAGAAATCACTGGAACAATCATTGATACTAATGGAATGATTAGAACTTTCTATTTCACTTACATAACGTTTCCAGAATGATCATAACAAAAGATGCGTAATTTATTTTTCTAGCGTTGTCTAGAAATTTCCGTTTGAGTATTTAAATGCAGACCCAAAAGTTAGTTAAATATAGAGATTTAGACAGAGACATAGATAGACTTAGACATCGATAGACATAGACATCAACAATCTCAACAGTTGGATTGACACTTTTATTGAAAACTACATCATACTAGATTGTGACCTATTGGATATAATATTCTGTGGATTCCGAGAAGATTTCGGATAAAGAAAAGATTGGACTCATATTTTGACAGTTAAGTTGACATTACTCTTTGTGTAATACTTCTTGTAAACTAGTGTATAATAAATATTGTTAAATTTTATTATTGATTTGTGTCTTTGTTGGCTACAATTAAAAGGCGATTTTCTGGCATAACAGAAATTGGGGCTCGTGTTCGGGATAACGTAAATATCTCATTGAAAATTTTTCAGTATATTTTATTAGAATTAGCCAACAAAATTCTACAATATGGCATTTGATGTCGGTAAATTTTTACTTCTTAGGAAGAAAGATAAGAAGTTAGCAATATCCTTTAACTCTACGTTCCGCTATATAGATGATGTTCTCTCACTAAATAATACAAAATTTAGTGACTATGTTGAACGAATCTATCCCATCGAACTAGAGATAAAGGATACTATAGATACAGTTAAGTCTGCCTCATATCTTGACTTACATCTCGAAATTGACAATGGAGTCGGTTGAAAACAAAACTTTACGACAAAGAGATGATTTCAGCTTCCCAATTGTGAACTTTCCATTTCTATGTAGCAACATTCCAGCAGCGCCTGCATACGGAGTATATATCTCCCAATTGATACGATATTCCCGGGCTTGTGTTTCCTATCATGATTTCCTTGAAAGAGGATTGCTGCTCACAAGGAAGCTATTAAACCAAGAGTTCCAAATGGTGAAGTTGAAATCATCCCTTCGTAAATTTTACGGACGCCATCACGAGTTGGTTGACCGTTATGGAATAACCGTTTCACAGATGATATCGGATATGTTCCGTATGTCGTAACTACAATACCCTTCCCTTTTCACGAATGTGACTTACCGAATTAGACTATTTACCGGATTTGTAATAGCATAAGCAACACGACGGGTGCCACATGTGGAGCAGGATCTGCTTACCCTTCCGGAGCACCTGAGATCACCCCCAGTTTTTGGTGGGGTTCGTGTTGCTTAGTCTTTAGTTTTCTATGTTGTGTCATCTGTACTATTATTTGTCTGTTTGTCTTTTTATTTTTGGCCATGGCGTTGTCAGTTTGTTTTCGATCTATGAGTTTGACTGTCCCTCTGGTATCTTTCGTCCCTCTTTTGAAAACGCCAGACCTGGAGAAGTTTGATAATTTAAAGAAAGAGGAATTAGTGTTGCTTGCTAAACATATGAAATTAGACTTTAGAGTATCTATGAGAAAACAAATTATAAAAAATTTGGTAATAGACAAATTAGTTGACGCAGAAATTTTAGGTGAAGAGGCTCTTGAACTCAAGGTCGAAAATGTTGATGCTTTCAAATTAAAACAGCTTGAATTAGAACATGAATTTAAATTAAAACAATTGGAAAAGAAGAAAGATTAGAGATAGAGAAAAGAAAAGAAAAGAAGATGAATTTAAATTAAAACAGGCAGAACTCGAAATGAAGGAAAGATTAGAGATGGAGAAAAGAAAAGAAAAGAAGATGAATTTAAATTAAAACAGGCAGAACTTGAAATGAAGGAAAGGTTAGAGATGGAGAAAATGAAAATTGAAATGGCCAAAGAAGAAAGCAACACTAAATTCCAATCAAAATCAGAACATTTTAATTTTGATGCAGCAAAAACATACGTTTGGTTCCCAAATTTTGTGAAAAACAGTTGATAAATTTTTCCACAGTTTGAGAAAATTGCTCAAAATTTGAAATGGCCGAAGCCTTTTGGACTACAATGCTGCAAAGTGTTTTTGAGGGCAAGGCCGCTGAAATTTACTCAGCACTTTCATCAGAAAATAGTTCTGATTATGACACGGTTAAAAAGGAAGTTTTGAAAGCTTATGAGCTAGTGCCAGAAGCATATAGATAGAAATTTAGGTCTTATAAAAAGTTTGATTCACAAACCTATGTTGAAATTGTTAGGGAAAAAGAAGATTTATTTGATAAATGGCTTACGTCAAAGAAAATAGATAAAAAATTTGATAATTTAAGACAATTGATGTTATTGAAAGAGTTCAAGCAGTGTGTTCATTTAGACTTAAAATAGATATAGGAAGATGTGGTGTGAGTGCCAATGAGACAACTCTCCATCCAAATAACAATTTATAAAAGTAAACCATTATAGGTCAATGTACGGCCTTCAACACGGAGCCTTGGCTCACACCGAACAACAAGCTATAAAGGGCCCCAAAAGTACTAGTGTAAAACCATTCAAACGGTAAAACCAACACACATTTAGATGACAAAACTGTTGAGACATTACAAGATGCAGCTGTTATTTCCGATAATTATACCCTTTCACATAAGAGAAGTTTCAAAGGTCAAAATTTTAATACTTCGAGTGGAAATTACAAGAATCAAAGCACTGAGCGTACTGATAATAAACCTGTTGCACAGAATAAGAGTCAGTCTAGTTATAATATGTCTAGTCCAAAATTTGATACTTTTGAGAGGAAGTCACTGACTTGTGCTTATTGTAAGAAAAATGGTCACCTGAGGGCTGATTGTTTTAGACTCCAGAAGAAGAATGAAAGAGATAATAAGCCCAAGACCAGTGCTTGTACGACACCCTGTGTTACCAATACGTTGGAATGTCCTGCGAGTCAGGCTTTTAAGTCCAGTTTTTGTGATTACATGGAGGATTATAAACCTTTTATGTCTGATGGGTTTGTTTCTATTGTTGATAATACATCTCCTCAGACTATTAAGATTTTACGGGACACTGGAGCTTCTCAGTCTTTATTGTTAGAAGGTGTGTTGCCTTTGTCTGAGGACACTTCTGTTGGTGCCTCCGTTTTGTTACAAGGTGTGGAGTTAGGTTGTATAGATGTTCCCCTCCATCGTATTTATCTGAAGTCAGATTTGATAACTGGACCAGTTGTTGTGGGTGTTCGTCCTAATCTCCCTGTTGAGGGTGTTGCTGAACCAATTGTTACCAGTGAACCGGTGGTGGATGCTAAATCACCTGAAGATGATGCTGGACTGTATCCAGCTTGTGTCGTTACTAGGGCGATGGCTAGAAAACAAAAAAATGAGGATTTGCAAGAAGACCAGTTTGATTACATGGACCTTTCTGACACCTTTCTAGCCAACATTGAAGGTCCCGGTAGCTCAGAGAACCGTAATAAGACCACCTAGCATTAGCAAGAATGTAATTATGCCATGGCCAGACGTAAACAGCCATTCATTAGACCGAAGGAAATTTTTCGAAGAACAAAATAAAGACCCTGAGGTTCTTCAGCTCTGCAAGAGGGCTCAACCACAGGAAGAAGCAGACAAAGTGGCCGAATGCTATTACCATCAAGACGGCATTTTAATGAGAAAGTGGAGGCCCCTGATGCTACCTCAGAGGAGGAATGGAGAGTGGTATACCAAGTGGTGGTGCCTAAAGTTTATAGGCAAGACATTATTGGGCTTGCTCATGACATCCCCTTGGCTGGACACTTAGGTATAAGGAAGACTTGCCTTAAGATCTTGCAGCATTTCTATTGGCCAAGACTTAGAAATGATGTCGCAGAATACTGCAAATCATGCCATATATGCCAGGTTGTTGGTAAGCCTAACCAGAAAATACCACCAGCACCACTTCTGCCTATTCCAGCCTTTGAAGAACCTTTTAACCGAGTAGTCATTGATTGCGTTGGACCTTTACCGAAGACCAAGACTGGAAATGCGTATTTATTGACGATTATGTGTACCTCCACTCGTTTTCCTGAGGCTATTCCGTTAAGGAATATCAAGACACCTAGTATTGTCAAAGCTCTGATAAAAGTTTTCACGCTAGTAGGACTTCAAAGTCTATACAGTCCGACCAGGGTTTAAATTTCATGTCAGGTTTATTTCAGCAAGTCGTGTACCAGTTAGGGATTGCTCAGTATAGGTCAAGTGCTTATCATTCAGAATCTCAAGGTGCCTTAGAACGTTTTCATCAAACATTGAGGAACATGATTAGAACTTTTTGTCTTCAATTTGACAGGGACTGTGATGATGGTGTTCACTTTTTACTTTTTGCGGTCCGAGAGGCTGTTCAAGAATCCCTTGGTTTTAGTCCCTTTGAGTTGGTATTTGGTCATACTGTAAGGGGACCTTTAAAATTGATTAAGGAAAAATGGCTTACTGAACACACGGACTTGAATCTTCTAGACTATGTATCTAGATTTAAAGAAAAATTGTATACTGCTTGTCAAATTGCTCAGAACAATTTAAAAACTGTTCAGAATAAGATGAAAATATGGTATGATAAAGATGCCAGGGACAGATTTTTTTAGCCTGGTGATAAGGTACTTGTATTTTTGCCAGTCCCTGGAAATCCATTACAAGCTAAATATTGTGGTCCTTATACCATAGAAAGTAAAATCAATGATTGGAATTATATTGTAAAAACACCAGGTCGGCGTAAACAAAATAGAGTGTGTCACATTAATATGTTAAAATCATATTTTGAGCATACTAATGAAGGTGAGAGTAAACCAGTTGCCACTTTAGCCATGGTAAAATTGGAGAACAATCATGACAAACCAGATATAATTGAACCACCTTTTAGTTCTAAAACTATGGAAGAGACAGTTAGATTGAAAAATTCAGAAATTTTGTCAAATTTAGATTCAAAACTTGCACATCTGTCTTTTGATCGTAGAGAAAATTAAAAGCTTTGGTATTTTCTTTTTAAAATCTTTTTCCAGATGTGCCAAACAAAACCACTGCTGTTTGTCATGATGTCGATGTAGGTGATGCTTCTCCAATTAAGCAACATCCTTACCGGCCCAATCCACTCAAACTTGAATTTATGAGACAAGAAATTAAATATATGCTTGACAATGATATTATTGAGCCGAGTAACAGTGAATGGAGCTCTCCTTGTCTCCTTGTGCCGAAACCAGATAAAACCTTTCGTTTCGTAACTGATTTCAGAAAAGTAAATTCTGTTTCAAAATCTGATTCCTATCCGATTCCAAGGATAGACGACTGCATTGATAACATTGGACAAGCAAAATTTGTGAGCAAATTTGATTTATTGAAAGGTTACTGGCAAGTCCCATTGACACAGAGAGCTCGAGAAATATCAGCTTTTGTCACACCAGATGGCTTATTTCAATATACTGTAATGCCGTTTGGCATGAAAAGTGCTCCAGCTACATTTCAAAGAATGATCAATAATGTTATAAAAGATTTAGACTGTTGTTATGCTTATATTGATGATCTTATTGTATGTAGTGATAGCTGGGAAGAGCATTTAACACATTTATATGATACTTTTGATAGCTTGTCACAATCAAATTTGGCTGTTAATCTTGGTAAAAGTGAATTTTGTCAGGCCACTGTTGATTATTTAGGGCACACAGTTGGCCAAGGTCAGGTGAAACCTATTACGGCTAAAGTGGATGCAATTACCAAATTTCCTCCTCCTACAAATAAAAAACAACTTATGAGATATTTAGGCATGATTGGATTTTACAGGAAATTCTGTTCAAATTTTGCGACTGTTGTTCAACCATTGACTCATCTTTTACGGAAAGATTCTAAATTCATCTGGAGTGAAAATTGTCAAAACGCTTTTGAAAATAGCAAATCACTTTTAATTAATAATCCAGTTCTGATCACTCTTGATGCAAGCGATGTAGGAGTTGGAGCTGTTTTATATCAGGAAACAGATGATAATGTTGAAAACCTATATCATATTTTTCTAAAAATTAGATAAACATCAGAAAAATTATTCAACTATTGAAAAGAGTGTTTTGCACTGTTGTCTGCACTTCAACATTTTGATGTATATTTAAATCCCACTGTGCATCCTATTCTTGTTTATACTGATCATAATCCTCTCACCTTCATACATAAAATGAGAAACAAGAACCAGACATTGACTAGATGGAGTTTATTGTTACAGGAATATGATGTTATTGTAAAACATATTAAAGGTAAAGATAATGTAATAGCAGATGCTTTATCTAGAAATTATTAAAACACTGTGTGTATACTATGTATTTTTGTACATATTATTCATGAAAAGTTTTTGTTACACTCAAACTTCTTTTAAGGGGGGAGGTGTTATGATATTGTAACTATTATATTTATTTAGTTGGCCTAACTTGTTTTGTTTGGCCTAAGAATGTTTACATGTTTACATTGTGTACAAAATAAAATACATTGTGTTACAACTATGCAGTTTAGAAATCACTGGAACAATCATTGATACTAATGGAATGATTAGAACTTTCAATTTCACTTACATAACGTTTCCAGAATGATCATAAAAAAGATGCGTAATTTATTTTTCTAGCGTTGTCTAGAAATTTCTGTTTGAGTATTTAAATGCAGACCCAAAAGTTAGTTAAATATAGAGATTTAGACAGAGACATAGATAGACTTAGACATCGATAGACATAGACATCAACATTCTCAGCAGTTGGATTGACACTTTTATTGAAAACTACATCATACTAGATTGTGACCTATTGGATATAATATTCTGTGGATTCCGAGAAGATTTCCGGATAAAGAAAAGATTGGACTCATATTTTGACAGTTAAGTTGACATTACTCTTTGTGTAATACTTCTTGTAAACTAGTGTTTAATAAATATTGTTAAATTTTATTATTGATTTGTGTCTAGATTTTTTGTTGGCTACAATTAAAGGCGATTTTCTGGCATAACAGAAATTGGGGCTCGTGTTCGGGATAACGTAAATATCTAGGTTCCAGTATAGTTTTGGATTGTCAGCGTGTAAATTTTCTAAATGATTAAGCAAGGATTGTTTGTATTGTTTGTATGTCTGTTTCCTTGTTTTATTGTACTGACGATAAAGCTTGTAAAAATGATTTTTAACAAGTGGGTCTTTTGGATGCTTTGAGTATATTTTCCCATAATTTAAAAGATGCATTCTCATATTTTTTAGGTCCTTGTTAAACCACTTTTTGTGTTTTTTATGTTTTTTTACTGTTTATTTTTTGTCTTTTTAAAGATTTGCATGCAGCTAAGTGTATAATATTACTAAGCTCTTGACATGTGTCATCAACTGAGATTTGTGAGTTGTGTGTTGCCTTATTGTTTAAATTGTGTAATTGGGTTTGAATGTCAGCAGAGCCCAGTGCCATTAGAAAGTTATTAGCCGAGTCATCATCCCATTTAAAATTAGGTGACAAGGGATGTGTATTATTGTCTTGAGATAGATTTTCTCGCTTATATGTAGCAAGTATTTCCCATTCTAGTTTACAATGAGTATCTGACAAAGTTGGTATAAAATCTGAGACCTTAAAATACAAGATTTGGTCCAGGATACTCTCCGACAGAAGAACATAATCAACAGTACTAGACCCTTTTGGTGTATGACATGTATATGTACCAAACATATCACCCAGCACTCTTCCATTTAAAAATCTTAGTTGATTACTTATACATAAATCTAATAGGTCTTTTCCCCTGGTATCTAAAACTTTATCTTGATTTTTTCTGGTGAGAAGTTCTTTATCTATTATATAATCATTATTTACTGGGATAAATTTACTACTGTCATTAGCAATAAAGTCAGGCTCTGATGAAACTCTAGCATTAAAATCTCCACAGAGTAAAATTTTACCATGTTTTTGAAATTTGGAGATATCATTTTCAATACAATCTAGAATGTGTTGGTCGAATCGCTGAGTGTATGCTGAACAACTAGGTGGAAAATATACTAAACATATATACAGATCTTCTGTAAAACCAAAATAATTCTTTTGCAAAAGTACCCATTGATAATCTGGGTTTGTATTATTTAAGATTTTAATATATGGTTTTAATTTGTCTTTAATCAAAACTGCTAAGCCTCCAAAATATATATTATTATGCTTAGATTGTTTTCTGCAAATTGCATGATAGTGAAAAGATCCCATTCTGTTCATGTTTATGTTAGGACCTGTATGTGTTTCTGCTAAAAAGACCATGTCGTATTTTTCAATATTTTGTATGAAAAGAGGATTATGTGTTTTATCATTATATTTTGAAATTAAGCCCCCGACATTCCAGAAACACATTTTAATGGAGGATTGGTTTGAAAATCTTGACATTATACTTTAACAGTAATTTTGATAAAATAAAAAATTTCTTGAAAGAAATATATGACTAAAAAAATCTAAATAATCTAAACTAACAAAGACCTCTTTCTTGGAGCTTGCTTATAATTAACAAAATATAGCTTTTAAGGTAATTTGTTAATATGATCTTAGATATAATGTATACTTATATAAGTATCTCTGATATTAATGATCAAGCAATAAAAATACAATTTCAATGAAAAATAGCTATATATAGTACAATATCAGGTCAACTTCAAAATCATTCATAATCACGCCCTCGTCCTCGTCCACGGTTTGGTCTCTGTCTGGATTAACTTCGGGACCTTGCAGGTGGAAGAGGAATGTGCAACCCAGTATGTATTGCTCTTTTGATGTTGCTTGCAAGTATTGATATTCCCTTGTCATTTAAGTGAATTTTATCCTCGCAGAGCAGATTGTCATTAGGATTTCCATTTACCAGCATGTTAGTATGGTCGGCGAAGTAAATATTGTCGACACCACTCAACTTTTGTTTCAGTAAAACATTTATTATTTGCGCATTTGTGAAATTTGTTATACTGTCCCTCCTTGGAGTGGTGAATGATATGACGCACTTAAGTAGTGGCCATTTAGATGATGCCTCAGATACTATATGAAACAGTCTATCAATGCACTGGGTTGGTTGCTTTGTTTTAAGATCATTTGTTAATGAGTGAAGAACCAGCATATCTGGAGTATCGGTAAATGTTGATAAAAATTCTGAAGTATCATCTAGAGTGTACTGAATTACCTTTTTTATATCTGCAGCTTGGGTTAATTTTTCCACATGTATACCTTGAATGTTAGATGTTCCCACAAAAAGTAATTTAGGCTTAGGTGGGGGAACTTCTCGAACTACTTCCTTTTGAATAGAGCGTGGTGTTGCTTCATCAAGGGATGCCGATATATTTGATTTTAGTTGGGGAATTTCATCTTGAGCTTCATCAAGTTTCTTTTTAACAATATTCAAAGAAGATGTAAGTTGAGTAATTTCTTCATTTTTTTCTTCAAGTCTTTTAGATTTGAAATCAATTTCATTGTTATTTGAAGATACCATTAATTTTATTTGATTTCTGGTGTCTTCCAACATACTCTGTTCATGCTTAATGGCACTATTAAACTGTTCATGGAGAAGGACATTGTTCCCTTTTTCTGTTTGTAGTTGCGATTTTAAAGACTGAATTTCATCTTCAAGTAATTGCACCTTTTTTTTAGTGCTGTAACATCTTCAGGTTGAATAGTTTCAACAGCAGTCAATTTTAATTGTTTTATGGATTGTGGTATATTCTCTATAGCTTTCTCACAGTCTGTAACTGCTTTTAATATTTTTTCTGTATTAAAGGAGTTGCTACTCTCAAGTTTAGATACAGTTTCTGTAAGCAAATATAACTCATAAACAAATCCTTATGACCCCTTATGGCGCGCTCTTATCTGACCTGCACAAGATTGAAATGTTAGCTGTAAAATGTAAAGGTTTCCTGGACAAAAGGCCCAGGTGAAAAAACTCACGAAAAGTCTTCACCTCAGGTCTAACATTTACTGACCCTCGTCACTCGCCCTAAATTTAATTTGAAAAAAAAAAATTCTCTTTGACATTATTTCATCCCCACTAGATGCAATAAAAGGCAGTAACCTATGATTTCCTGGACCAAAATATCCAAGTAGGATAACTCACGGAAGGTCTACACCAAATATCGGGGTTTGACATAACTGACTTCCAACCTCCCTTCAACTTGTATTAACATCTATACGACAATGCTTTTATCCGAACTAGGTACAAATAAAAGTCAGGGGCATAAGGTTTCTAGGACCCAAAAAACCTACTTGGGACAAATCATGCAGGTTAAATATCGGGTTCTGGTATAACAGTTTCGCATAGCAATTCTTTAATTCGCACTAGGTACAAATAAATGTCAGTGGCCTAAGGTATCTTAAGCCAAAGGGGCCCGGTGGGACAACTCTTGTAAGTTCTACAACACGGGTCCAATATCGAGGTTAGACATTACTGTGTCTTTCATTCATATACAACTCTCTACGCCAATACTGTTATCTCCACGTGGTGCATATGAATGGCAAAGACCAAAGTCTTCCTATATTAATAAGACCAGCTTAGGGTGAAAAGGGGTCGGGTGAGTTGATGGGGTGGGGGTACCGGGTATGTCATAGTCCTGCTTTTATTTCTTCCTGCTGGCAAAACTAAGAGTTTTTCCACGTTTTCCATAAGCCTGATACCAGAAGATGCTATAGACATTTCCTCTAAAATGGCCCATAGCACTTATGGCCCTAGGCCCGTACAGGTTTGTCAGCATAGGATGGATAGGGAGAAGGGGTAACCTGGTATGTATTATAGTCTAACTTAACTATTGCTGGCTGGCCAAACTATGATATTATATTCCTCACGTTGGCCATTGTACCAGAGGTATAAGTAAATATTGCCTCTAAATGGCCTATAGCACTATTGCTCTAGACCTGTAATAGTTTGTTAGGACGTGGGTGAAATGGGGGAGGGGTTGTACTGTCGATTTGATAATTTAGAGACAGTTATAAATTACTTCAAACGTTAACGTCACTTTTAACGCAGTTTTCCATTTTACCATTGTATTGGTATCGTCACTGTATCCTTTGTTAGCGTTCTTTTAGTACAGATTGCCAATGAGCGCAACACATGTTAGCATCTATCACAAGCTACCAAAATTGAATCGTCCATATTTTAAAGGCAATTTGTTAAAATGGCAACCTTTCTGGGATGCGTATCGATCAACAATACATGCTAACCAAACCTTAACAGAAGTACAAAAGTTAAACGTATTTACATAATCAAGTTTTGGGAATAGCCGCACAATGTCTCGCCGGATTAGCACTCACAATTGCAAATTACTATCAAGTCGTATACGTAGCAATACTATGATAGAGGTTTTATTGCTTTGCATGCGCCGAGGTCAAAAGCAGGCAACTTTCCATACAGAACTGAGTGTAGCATACACTGTTTAGAATCTCTAGTAACAAGCAAGAGCACATTTATAACCATTCTTACACTTATTATATACAATAAGTTGCTGTCTGATGTACGAAAAACATAACCCTAGACCGCAGAAACGACGATTGGGACATAAAATCATTGAGGGCAGCAATAATAAGGGAAGTCTGCGTTCAGGTCGCAGGACAATCAACAGGCGCAAATCATGAAAAATGAGACATTTTACTGACCGCTTCGTTTTTTACCGGAACGATAAACGGAATTAACGGCAAACACTTTCAGTCGATGACACGTAAGAAATTCTTGTTTTGTGAGGATTCGCATCATCCGAATACGTGTAAAAACGTGAAAGAAGTTGAATAACGCAAAAAAATTTGAAGCGAAAAAAGGTATGTTTTAACTGTTTTGAAAATAAGAGAGTAGTTGAATTCAAATCTGATTTTAATTTCCGACAGTGCTGAAAGAAACAGCACACTAGTAAACATGTACATAACACATAATCAAAGACCTTGACAGCAAACGAGAATAGCGCACACAAGATCGTAGCACATACTGCTGTAGATGAAACACTATTACAGCAGACCGCATTATTGCACTCTACTGTTAACGCACATAGAGATGTTTTTCTTGAACCTGCCGTGACACCAGTTTGGTCCGAATATCTTACTTGAAGAGGGAGCGCGGAACTCATTTTTAACTGACGACTTAGCGCGCAAATTTGAAATTGAGTCCACCGCAAAGATTACACTCGAAATATCTGGATTATGGGACAACGAAGGACACATTCGTCATCTTACCAAAATAGCGATTGAACGAGTTGATGAGAAATTGAAGTAATCATCGTACCGAAAATAGCCGCTTCTATTCGGACGAAATCACGAAAGAAAATCTAAGCACTGTCATTCTTACATGGAATACGACTTGCACATCCGATAAACGCAGAGGGCAAATTCAACATACTTTAGTATGCTTGTAGATTGGAGCGATTATTACTAGTCAATAGTTGAAGATGAACTTGGTAGAGAAGATGGATCGACCGCAGTAAAATCAGGAATGGGTTATCTCTTGTCGGGACCCGTACTAAGTAAGAACGGAAATAGTTCAAATCAATCTGCCATGAGGAACATTTTGACTAATCACAGATCAGTTGCTTGCGATTTGAAAATGTTTTGAAGCTTAGAATCGTAATGATTTTAAGGAAGCGATCACATAAAAAGCAAGTCGAAAGTTGTTAGGGAATACGGAGAGAAGTGTATAATGGAAAATATAAAGCTAAGTTACAATGGAAATCAGACGTCCGTCCGCTTGTGCATATTATTGAATTAGCTAAACAAAGGACAGAAGACATTATTAGGAGTAAAGCAAACAAGCCCCATTTACTAAAAATTATGGAGATATAGTTAGCGAGCAGGAGAAGAGACAATTTATTAAAAAGGTTGAGGAAACAAAACTTCCTATTGATCGACCAGTACACTATATTCCGCATCATTCGGTCGCCAAGGAATCATCTCCTACACCGAAACGCATTGTTAATGATTGTAGCTGCAAAGATGGAAGAGGTTATCCAAGTTTAAATGAATGTTTAGAATCGCACCTGCCTGTTATGAATGATATTACAGGAGTTCTTATTAGATTTCGTGCTAAGAAATATGCTACGTCCGCAGATTAAGAAAATGCATTTCTACAAATACAGCTCGACGAAAAAGACCGAGATGCAACGAGGTTCCTGATGCTTAGCGACCCTGCAAATACATCAAGTCCGCTAATAACATATCGCTTTAAGTCTGTACTCTTCGGAGCTACATGTTCGCCATTCATTCTGAGCGCCACATTCCGGAAGCACTTCAAGGAAAATCTGGGAAAATTTTCAGATACTCTAGGAAATGGATTATATGTGGACAACATTTTTAACTAGTTTTGATAACGAAAACAGCGTAAAAGTTTATTGCGGACGATACATGGAAAAACTCACCGAAGACGGATTCAAGCTTCCCTCTTGGAAATCAAACATTCCAAAATAACAAGAAATCGATTGCAAAGAAAAAACCTTAGGCAAAGATGAAATCACTAAAATTCTTGGTATGCAGCGGAACGCTCAAACGGACAAGTTGTTTTATCAAAGTAAAAACTTCGAGAAAGACGAATAAGAAAAATTTACCAAACTTTATATCTTACGACAATCATCCAAGATTTTCGATCCGTTAGCATTATTAAGCTCAGTAACTATAAAAGCGAAAATCACTTTGGAAGCTAAATTGGACGAAATATTACCGGAAGATACTCAATAGAAATGGATATCAGTTTCACGAGATCTTGCATTTAGCTTAGAGAGATCAGTCGAAGTACTATAACACAAATTGGGAGTAAAATAAAATTACCAACTCTACATGAATTTACCGATGCATCAACACATGCATATGATAACGGCGCATGCGCACACATCATGTACCACAGTAAACAAACAATAGTGATGGCAAAAAATCGAGTTGTGCGTATCAAGAATATTACTTTATCAAAACTAAAGCTCCAGGGTGATGTAGTTGGAGCAAGACTTGCTGATCACATCTGCAAAAACTTTCCGGGAACTTTCATAATATTTTTGAGTGACATTCATATCGTACTTTGATCCGTTAAACTACAGAGACAATATTAATTTGTCAGAGTTCGACATTGCATCTAAAATAGCTCATGACACTTATGCCCTAAATAAGTATGAGTTAATCAGCATAGGGTGAAAATGGGGGTTAGGGGTACTTGGTATTTCATAGAGTTCAAACTAACTATTGGCTGCTGACCAAACTAAGATATTCTCCATGTTGGCCATGGTACAAGAGGTAGAGGTAGATATTGCTTCTAAAATTGCCAATATCACTTATACCCTAGACCAATACCAGTTTGTCAGCATAGGTTGGTGAGGTATCTGGTGTGACAAAATATACCAACTTAACTATTGCCGGCTAGCAAAACTAAGAGATTTTCTACGTTTCCCTTGTTACCAGAGAAGTAAAAAAGACATTGCCTCTTAAATAGTCTAAAGCACTTACGCCCTATTTCCGTATGAATAAGTCAGCATATGGTGGGGGATATCTGGTATGTCAGATAGTCCAAACTTACTATTCCTGGCTGGCAAAGCTTATATATTCTCCACGTTGGCCATGGTACCAGAGATAGTGGTAGACATTGCCTCTAAAATGGCCTGTAACACAAATGTCTTAGACCCGTACTAGTTTATCAGCATAGGATGTGTGAGTGTGTGGGATGGGGTACCTAATATGACAAATAATCCAGCTTCACTAAGAGAGTGTCCACGTTGGCTATGGTACAAGAGATAGAGGTTGACATTAACTCTAAAATGGTATATTACACTTAAGCCCTAGACAGTATAAAGTTGTCAAGAGAGGGTAAAAAGGGGTAGCGTACCTGGTACATGTGTGGTATGTCACATAGTCCAACTTAGCTATTGCTAGCTTGACATTATGAGAGATTCTAAACGTTGGATATAGTACCAAAAGAAGAGATAGGCATTGCCTCTAAAATGGCTCATACTACTTATACCTTAGACCCGTATGTGAACATAGGGTGAAAATGGGGAATACCTGGTATGTCATATAGTCCAACTAAACTATTGCCGGCTGGGGAACTAGAAGATTCTCAATGTTGGCTATGGTACCAAAGATAGAGGTAGACTTTGCCTCTTAAAAAAAGCCCATATCACTTATGCACTATACCTGTGCGAGTTTGGCAGCATAGAGTTGGTGCTACCTGGTATGTCACATAGTCTAATTTAACTATCACCTGATGGCCATACAAAGAAATTCGTCACGTTGGCCATGGTACCAGAGGTAGAGGTAAACATCGTCTCTATGTCAGATATATTTTATGGCCCTAGACCCGTACGAGTTTGTCAGCATACAGTTGACAGGGTAGGGGTGTTACCTGGTATGTCACATAGTCCAACTTAACAATTGCCGGCTGGCCAAAAGAAGAGATTCTCGACGTAAGCATTGGAAACAAAGGAAGAGATAGACATTGCTTCTAAAAATGCTCATGTCACTTAACTATTGCCGGCTGGCCAAACTAAGAGTTTGTGCACGTTTGTCATGGTACCAGAGGGAGAGATAGACATTGCCTCTAAAATGGCTCATAGCAATTGTATGTATCTAGACCCGAACGATATATTCAGCATATAGGGTAGGGAGTACCTGGTTTGTCACATAGTCCAACTTAACTATTGCCGGCTGGCCAAACTAAGAGATATCGACGTTGGCATTGATAACAAAGGAAGAGATAGACATTGCTTTTAAAAATGCCCGTGTCACTTATGCCCTCGACTCGTACGAGTTTGTCTTCATAGGGTTAAAAGGGGGTTGGCTGGTATGTCACATAGTCCAATTTAACTTTTGCCGGCTGGCCAAACTAAGAGTTTATGCACGTTTGCCATGATATCAGAGGAAGAGATAAGAATTGCCTCTAGATGGTCCATAGACATTGTATTGTCTTAGACCTGTATGAGTTATTCAGCATAGGGTGGGGAGTACCTGGTATGTCACATAGTCCAACTTAACTATTACCGGCTAGCAAAACTAAAAGATTCTCAATGTTGGCCATGGTACCAGAGGTAGAGGTAGACACTGCCTCTAAAATGGCATATAGAGTAAGAGTAGGTGTTACCTGGTATGTCAAACAGTCCAACTTAACTATTGCCGGCTGGCCAAATTAAGATATTCTCTATGTTGGCCATGGTACTAGAGTTAGACAGTGATTCTAAATTGGCCCATAGAACTTATGCCCTAGACCCGTACGAGTTTTTCAGAATAGGATGAGGGTACTTGGAGAAATTCTCCATGTTGTCCATGATACCAGAGGTAGAAGTAGACATTGCGTCTAAAATTGGCTATAGCACTTATGCTCTAAACACACCCTAGTTTTTCAGCATATATTGAGGGGTACCTGGTATGTCACATAGTACAACTGAACTATTGCCGGCTAGCAAAACTTTGAGATTCTCAATGTTGGACCCGGTACCAGAGGTAGAGGTAGACATTGGCTCTAAAATGACCAATAGCACTTATGGCTCTAGACCTGAACGAGTTTATCAGCATAGGATGAGCGCAGGAGCGGTGTTACCTGGTATAACTTTTAGTCCAACTTAACTATTGCCGGCTGGCCAAATTAAGAGATTCTCCACTTTGGCCATGGTACCAGGGAATGAGATAGACAATTCCTTTAAAATGGCCTATAGCACTTACGTTATACACCGATATGAGTTTGTCATAATAGGATGGGGGGTACCTGGTATATCACATATTCCAAGCTAGGTATAGCTGGCTTGTCGAACAGAGGGACTCTCCACCTTGGCAATGGTAACAGAGGTAGAAGTTGATATTACATCTAAAACGGTCTTTTACACTTAAGCCCTAGACAGTAAAAAGTTGTCAGCACAGGGTAAAAAGGGGTTGCGTACCTGGTATGTCACATAGTCCAGTTTAACTATTGAGGCTTGCTATTCTAAGAGATTCTCTATGTTGGATATGGTACCAGAACCAGATATTGAAAATGCCTCTAAAATGGCTCATACCATCTATACCCTAGACCCGTATGAGTTTGTGAGCATACGGTGAAAATGGGGAATACCTGGTATGTCATATAGTCAAACTAAACTATTGCCGGCTGGGGAACTAGGAGATTCTCAATGTTGGCCATGGTACCAAAGATAGTAGAATAAAAGGCCATATCACTTATGCACTTTACCTGTACGAGTTTGGCAGCATAGAGTTGGTGCTACCTGGTATGTCACATAGTTCAACTTAACTATTGCCTGTTGCTCAATCCTTTTCATATCTTAATGAATAATGGCTGGCGAAACTAAAAGATTCTTAATATTGGCCATGGTACCAGAGGTAGAGGTAGACACTGCCTCTTAAATGGCATATAGAGTAAGAGTAGGTGTTACCTGGTTGTCAAATAGTCCAACTTAACTATTGCCGGCTGGCCAAACTTAGAGATTCTCTATGTTGGCCATGGCACTAGAGGTAGACAATGACTAAATTGGCTCATAGCACTTTTGCCCTAGACCCGCACGAGTTTTTCAGAATAGGATGAGGGTACTTGGTATGTCACAATGCTAAACTTAACTAATGCCGGCTGGCAATACTAAGAAATCATTCACCTTGGCCATGGTACTAGAGTAAGGAGTAGACATTGCCTCTAAAATAGCCTTTAGCACTTATGCCCTAGACCCGTGTGTAATGTTTTCAGCATAAGGTGAAAAAGGGTTGCGTACCTAGTATGTCACAGAATGCAGCTTAACTATTGCCGGCTGGCCAAACTAAAAAACATTCTCTATGTTGTCCATGACACAGGTAGAAATTGCGTCTGAAATGACCAATAGCACTTATGCTCTAAACACGCCCTAGGTGTTCAGCATATAGTGAGGGGTACCTGGTATGTCACATAGTCCAACTTAACTATTGCCGGGTAGCGAAACTTTGATTTTCTCAAAGTTGGTCCCTGTACCAAAGGAAGAGGTAGACATTGGCTCGAAAATGGCCAATAACACTTATTGTCATAGACCTGTACGAGTTTATCAGCATAGGTTGGTCGGGGGAGGTATGTTACCTGATATGACTTAAAGTCCAACTTAACTATTGCCAGCTGGCCAAACAAAGAGATTCTTCACTTTGGCCATATGGTACCAAGGAAAAAGATAGACAATGCCTCTAAAATAGCCTATAGCACTTATGTTATACACCGATATGAGTTTGTCAGCATAGGATGGGGATACCTGGTATTTTATATATTCCAAACTAGCTATTGCTGGCTGGTCGAACTAAGAGATTCTCTACCTTGGTCATGGTACCAGAGGTAAACGTAGATGTTACCTCTAAAATGGCCTGTAGCACTTATGCCCTAAACCCGACGAGTTTTTCTGCATAGGGTGAAAAAGGATGTACCTGGTATTTCACAACTTTACTATTGCCGGCTGGCATTCTCCATGCTTTTGCAATAATACCGGAGTTAGAGGTAGGCATAGCCTCTAAAATGGCCTATATTACTTGACTTAAGCCATAGACCCTTACGAGTCAGCATTATGTGGGGTACCTTGTTTTATCTTTTGTCTGATATGTTATATGTATTGTGAAGATGGTAGAAAAATGATCGTATATATAGGACTTGAAGTATTGTTGAGTTTGAGGTATAATACTATATAGTAGTCATTCTGAAAGTGAAATAAACATGATAAAGCAATTGAAATATTTCACTTTTTTGCTGTTTCTATTGAAAAAAAATTTTTTCGTAAATCACAGAATTTTTTTTCGTAATTAACAGTTCTACGTAAGCGTTCCCTTTTAATAATTGAAGAAGTAAACGCAGACTTCAAAGAAGACACACATTGGCGGATCCAGGGGGATGTTCCGGATTATTTTATTTAATTATGTGAACGTTTCATGAAGTTCTGGGGTTTGGACCCCTCCCCACTTTTAAAATGACTGGATCTGCGCCTGGACACACACATTGACTTGAGATTTTATTGTTATTTATAGCAATGTCAAATATAAACAGAATACTAAGTACATTATTTTATTTTTATAATCGATAGTTTCTTGCAACATTTCATTGGGAAGTTATCCCGGCTAGCTTCACACTAGTCATTCAGGTTTCCCGTTTTTTTTTTTTTTTTTTTTGTTGCAGGTTTATTTATTTGGGCCGACAAAGCCGCCCGAAAATTAACTTTCGACTTCGATTAAGTCTTTGTTTGGGGTTGAATATTCATTCCTTCCAGTCTTCGGCTATATTAGCTATGTTCAGTTCTCACTTAGTCTAGGCCAGCTTATTCGTTTCATTACTTAATTTCAATAGCTAAATTGCCTATCCGAAAAATAAATAATATAATTATACTTATTTAGTTTGTTCTTATTTGTGTATTGTGTGTCTTTCAATATGTTTATATTATTAGAAATTATTGTCTTCCCACATTGATGATGATGGAAGTTTTTTACTACCTTGACTGGCTATACAGCCCTCGCACGGGTGGTAGTTTTTCAAGTTCATAAATGGAAGTTTTAAACGATTTTGACTAGCTATACAGCCCTTGCACGGTCGGTTCTCACGTTGCGATAGGTCTTTGTATTTTATTAATATTCATTATGAATCTCATGAAATGGGAATAAAATAAAACTGAAAATAGCTTAAATATATATAATTTCTGCAACTGTTTGTTATATGATCATTAATTGTCAATAAATAAATGCTTGGCACCTTATGATACATGTATTTGCTGTTTTACGATCAAAGTAGACTATATATTTTAATTATTTCAAAGGGAGGTAAATGATAATTTTTTTAAAGATTTGCAACAAAAATCTTATTCCACAATTGCATGCTTTTTCAGGGTGAATTGTTAAAGAAAAATGCTGTTTTACATTGTGTTTTCAAAAAAGAATTTCCTTATTTCTCTCCTTTGGTTCTCCTTTCGCAGTGTTGTATCTTTTTTAATGTATTTCCCACCCTTTCGACGTGCAGCGCGATTTGTTAATAAAACAACCTACCTGTCTTTTAGTTCTTGATCAGGAAATAGTGGCGAATTCAGGTGGGGAGTGGGCGTACGCCACCCACACCGCCCTCCCTTTGAACGGAAAAAATATGTATTTTTTTCATATAAAATCGTCCAAAAAATTTTTGGATCGCTCCGATCGGCAGTATATACATTCATGTATAACGTTTTTGGCAATTTCGCCCCCTTCAAAAATCACTACTCCCCCCCTGAAACTCATGCATATTGTCTTCGACAGTAAAATTAAAAAGCGTTAGCTATTAGAATGCATATATAGTATAAAAACGTTTGAGTCTTATGCAACTTTTGGGTTTATAGACATATCTGAAACTGGCTGCTACCGAGTGGCTGCTAGCTTGAGTCTAGCTAAACTCCATTTAGACAGTTTATATGTAGTAAGGATATCGAAAACACGTTAACTTTGTCTTGAATATAATCACTTTTTAATGTTCTAGAATTAAATGTTGTATGGCTTAAACACTAATTTTTAAGCTGAACATGATCCTTAACACAATTCTTAACAATTTCTTCAATATGAACATGTTATGAAATAAAGCATGTTAACAAAAGTGCGTAAACAATGTATTTAGAATTGTTTTTGGGATCTTAACACCATTTATACAGATTAAATGTAGTAAGGATATCGAAAATGTATTTTTAACGTAAATAAAATAGAGAATGGAAATGGGAAATGTGTCAAAGAGTCAACAACCCGACCAAGAGTAAAAACAAACCAGCCGAAGGCCACCAACGGGTCTTCAACACAACGAGAAAATCCCGCACCCAGAGGCGGACTCCAGCTGGCCCCTATTAAAACAAAAACAAAAATGAGTACTCGTTCAGTGAACATGGACGTCATTCTAAACTTCTAAACATATAAATGAACTAAAATTAAAAAAAAAAAAAAAAAAAAACATACAAGACTTACAAAATCCAGAAGCTCCTGAATTGGGACAGGCGCAAAAATGCGGCGGGGTTAAACGTGTTTAGTGAGATCTCAACCCTCCCACTATACCTCTAGAAATTTAATAGATGTTATACAATGTATCGATCCTACCAATTTGAACGAAAACTTAGGTCTGTCTATACAACTCGAATTTTTTTTTTCTTCACATATAAAAAAGTGTAACAAAAAACCGAACTGTAAGGAATATTCAAAAAACGCTACCAATCAATGGAACATATGAAAACATCTGCCATATGACGTTTATCAAATACAACTATGTTTGGAGAAAGTTGTCATAAAGGTTCATTGTGACGTTCAGGGTGGGCTAAACACTAATATAACATGAAAAGTATAGTTATAATAAAAACATACCGCAACTACATTAAAAATATGTCGCATCTACAATGAAAGGAATAATTCTATATATTTGTTGCTATTAACATACAATTTATTTTTGAAAGGACAGGGCACGGATGCGTTCAGTCTTTGGATTTGCTTAAAAAGAGCTTTCACATGATACTATACTTTATATTATAAGAATAAGTAGGTGTGGTATGAATGATCACGAATGGCCAATGCAACCAGAGACCATATGACACAGAAATAAACAGCTTTAGGACATCGTACGGTACAATTTTATAAAGAAAAGTGCTACCATTAAACTGAGTTTGATAGTGCTAGCCTAGAACTGATTCTAAGAGAATAACTTAGAACTGAGTCTGCCAGTACAACCCTAGAACTGAGACTGACAGTGTGACCCTAGAACTGAGACTGACAGTGTTATCCAAGAACTGACTCTGACAGTGCTATCCTAGAACTAAGTCTAACAGTACTTCCCTAGAACCGAGACTGACTGTGTTACCCTAAAACTGATTCTAACAGTGCTAACCTAAAACTGATTCTGACAGTGGTACCCTAGAACTTAGACTGACAGTGCTACCCTAGAACTGAGTCTGACAGTGCTACCCTAGAACTGAGTCTGACAGTGCTTCACTAGAAATGAGTCTGACAGTGTTACCCTAGAACCGAGTCTGACAAGGTTACCCTCAAACCGAGAATGACAGTTTTACCCTAGAACCGAGTCTGCGGTGTTACCCTAGAACCGAGTCTGACAGTGTTACTATAAAACTGATTTTGACAGTGTTACCCTAAAACTGATTTTAACTGTGGTACCCTATAACTGATTTTGACAGTGGTACCCTAGAACTGATTCTGACATTGTTACTCTCAAACTGATTTTGACAGTGGTACCCTAAAACTAATTCTGACATTGTTACCCTAAAACTAATTCTGACAGTGTTACCCTAGAACTGAGTATGACAGTGGTACCCTCAAACTGAGTCTGACATTGTTACCCGGAAGCTGATTCTGACAGTGCTACCCTAAAACTGATTCTGACAGTGCTACCCTAAAACTGATTTTGACAGAGGTACCCTAGAACTGATTCTGACATTGTTACCCTAAAACTGATTCAGACAGTGCTACCCTAAAACTGATTCTGACATTGTTACCCTAAAACTCATTCTGACAGTGCTACCCTAAAAGTGGTTTTGACAGTGGTACCCTAGAACTGATTCTGACATTATTACCCTAAAACTGATTCAGACAGTGCTACCCTAAAACTGATTCTGACATTGTTACCCAAAAACTGATTCTGACATTGCTACCCTAAAACTGATTCTGACATTATTACCTGAAAATTGATTCTGACAGTGTTACCCTAAAACTTATTCTGACAGTGTTACCCTCAAACTGATTCTGACAGTGCCACCCTAAAACTGATTCTGACAGTGCTACCCTAAAACTGATTCTGACAGTGTTACCCTTAAACTGATTAACAGTGCTTCCATAAAACTGAGTCTTACATTGTTACCCTAAAACTGATTCTGACAGTGTTACCCTAAAAACTGATTTTGACATTGCTACCCTAAAACTGATTCTGACAGTGTTACCCTAAAACTGACTTTGACAGTGTTACCCTAAAACTGACGCTGACAGTGCTTCCTCAAACTGATTCTGACATTGTTACCCTAGAACTGATTTTGACAGTGTTATCCTAGAACTGAGTCTGACAGTGTGACCCTAAAAGTGGTTTTGACAGTGGTACCCTAGAACTGATTTTGACATTGTTACCCTAAAACTGATTCAGACAGTGCTACCTAAAACTGATTCTGACATTGTTACCCTAAAACTGATTCAGACATTGCTACCCTAAAACTGATTCTGACAGTGTTACCCTCAAACTGATTTTGACAGTGCTACCCTAAAATTGACTCTGACAGTGCTTCCTTAAAACTGATTCTGACATTGTTACCCTATAACTGATTTTGACAGTGTTATCCTAAAACTGACTTTGACAGTGTTACCCTAGAACTGAGTCTGACAGTGTTATCCTAGAACTGAGTCTGACAGTGTTACCCTAGAACTGAGTCTGACAGTGTTATCCTAGAACTGAGTCTGACAGTGTTACCCTAGAACTGAGTCTGACAGTGTTATCCTAGAACTGAGTCTGACAGTGTTACCCTAGAACTGAGTCTGACAGTGTTATCCTAGAACTGAGTCTGACAGTGCTACCCTAGAACTAAGTCTGACAGTGCTATCCTAGAACTGACTCTTACTGTGTGACCCTAGAACTGAGTCTAACAGTGCTATCCTAGAACTGAGTCTGACAGTGCTATCCTAGAACTGAGTCTGACAGTGCTATCCTAGAACTGAATCTGACTGTGCTAAACTAGAACTGAGTCTGACAGTGTTATCATAGAACTGAATCTGACAGTGTGACCCTAGAACTGAGTCTGACAGTGCTATCCTAGAACTGAGTCTGACAGTGCTACCCTAGAACTGAGTCTGACAGTGCTACTCTTGAACTGAGTCTGACAGTGCTATCCTAGAACTGAGTCTGACAGTGCTACCCTAGAACTGAGTCAGACAGTGATACAGTAGAACTGAGTCTGACAGTGATACAGTAGAACTGAGTCTGACAGTGCTATCCTAGAACTGAATCTGACAATGTGACCCTAGAACTGAGTCTGACAGTGATACCGTAGAACTGAGTCTGACAGTGATACCCTAGAACTGAGTCTGACAGTGCTATCCTAGAACTAAGTCTGACAGTGTGACCCTAGAACTGAATCTGACAGTGATACAGTAGAACTGAGTCTGACAGTGATACCGTAGAACTGAGTCTGACAGTGATACCGTAGAACTGATTCGGACAGTGATACCCTAGAACTGAGTCTGACAGTGCTATCCTAGAACTGAGTCTGACAGTGCTACCCTAGAACTAAGTCTGACAGTTATCCTAGAACTGAGTCTGACAGTGTTATCCTAGAACTGAGTCTGACAGTGCTACCTTAGAACTGAGTCTGACAGTGCTATCCTAGAACTGAGTCTGACAGTGCTACCCTAGAACTGAGTCTGACAGTGCAACCCTAGAACTAAGTCTGACAGTGTTATCCTAGAACTGAGTCTGACAGTGCTACCCTAGAACTGAGTCTGACAATGTGACCCTAGAACTGAGTCTGACTGTGCTACCCTAGAACTGAGTCAGACAGTGATACAGTAGAACTGAGTCTGACAGTGATACAGTAGAACTGAGTCTGACAGTGATACCGTAGAACTGAGTCCGACAGTGATACAGTAGAACTGAGTCTGACAGTGTGACCCTAGAAATGAGTCTGACAGTGATACAGTAGAACCGAGTCTGACAGTGCTATCCTAGAACTGAGTCTGACAGTGATACAGAAGAACTGAATCTGACAGTGTGACCCTAGAAATGAGTCTGACAGTGATACAGTAGAACTGAGTCTGACAGTGATACAGTAGAACTGAGTCTGACAGTGTGACCCTAGAATTGAGTCTGACAGTGCGATCCTAGAACTGAGTCTGACAGTGATACCCTCAAACTGAGTCTGACAGTGATACCCTCAAACTGAGTTTGAAAGTAGTATCATAGAACTGAGTCAGACAGTGCTTCCCTAAATTTGAGGCTGACAATGATTCCCTAGAACTGATACTGACAGAGCTACTCTAGAACTGTACATACCAGTGCTAATTAAGAAATGAGTCTGATAGCGCTTCCCTAGAACTGAGTCCGACGGTACTTTCCTTGTACTGATTCTGACAGCTCTACCCTTGAATTGATTCTGAAAGTACTACTAGTACCTTGGAACTGATTCTAACAGTGCTATCCTAGAACTGATCCTGGCAATGCTACCATAGAACTGAGTATAAAGTTCCTCTGAAGAACTGAGTCTGACAATGCTTCCCTAGAAATGAGTCTGACAGTGCTTTCCTAGAAATGAGTCTGACAATACTCCCTAGAAATGTGTCTCACACTAGAAGTGATTCTGACATGGACTACACTAGAACTAATACTGACAGTGCTACCATAGAACTGAGTATAAAGTTCTTCTGAAGAACTGAGTCTGACAATGCTTCCTTAGAAATGAGTCTGACAGTGCTTTCCTAGAAATGAGTCTGACAGTGCTACACTAGAAGTGATTCTGACATGGTTACACTAGAACTGAGACAGACAGTGAAACCCTAGAACTGCGTCTAGCAGCACTTACCTAGAACTGTGCCTACATGTAACAATGCTTCACAAGAACAAGTCTTACAGTGCTTCCTAAGAACAAAAACTTTCTATAGCTCGAAATGTGTCTATTTTACACAACTGTTTCAAAAGTTTGATCTTTGACAAGTAACACTAATCCTAATATATTGAAAAATAATTTTACATGTACAACAAATGTAGCTTCAATGTGCCGTTCCATAGTTAGTAGCCTCCACCCCCCCCTTTTCAATATATTAATTGATTTAGTTAGTTTTGTTTGCGTTTTTATGTTGTTGGTTTTGTTCTTTAAATAATCTTTGGGAATGGGAGACAGTTAAATAATATATATTGTCTATGAAATTTTGTTACACTTTTAGATCAATGGTGAACGGGTTGATTTGTAGTGAAGAGTCTATTGTATGTGACATCGCCGAAAAAGACTTGTCTCCAATTAATCCCTTAAGTGACGGCTTTCTCATGTGGAGCAGGATCTGCTTACCATTTTGGAGCATCCGAGCCGATCACCGACGGTTTCGGTGTTGTTCGTGTTGCTTAGTATTTAGATTTCTATGTACCGTCGGGTATACTGTTGTTTATAAAAAAGAAGATGCGGTATGCTTGCCAATGAGACAACTCTCCACAAGAGACCAAATGACACAGAATTTAACAAATATGGGTCACCGTACGGCCTTCAACAAAGAGCAAAGCCCATACCGCATAGTCAGCTATAAAAGGCCCCGAAATGACAAATGTAAAACAACTCAAACGAGAATACTAACGGCCTAGTCTTTTTGGTTGTTTTTCGTTTTTGGGTTTTTTTTTTTTTTTTTGTCATGGCTTTGTTAGTTTGTTATCGACTTACAAGTTTGAAAATTCCTTTTGGTATCTTTTGCTTGTCCTCGACTTTTTCATATTAGATATATCTACTGTTCCCAGGATAAAGTCATAATCTTTTTTCTTTATTTGACTGAAATTAATACCTCAATAGTATGCACCATACATTTCAAACGTTCACAATATCATACAGAATTTTGTCACTGTTTTCACTCGTATTGCCGATCAAGGCGAGCTATATATACCAAAAACATTTTGTATTGTTTACCTATCCCCAGAGGTACATTATTGCCAAGTTTGATGAGTATCCTTGCATTACAGACAATCAAATCCTAGATATCGTCGTTTCATGTTGCAGAAAACGGGAATACCAAGTCATCAATCGATCATCCTTTGTGTTGGAGGGAGGCATATCTTTTTTCTGGTCTCTTTTTTTCCAAATAAAAATACAAAGCAAAATGTTTTATTAGTACATGTAGTTAGCAGAAGCAAACTTTTTTTCAAATTATTTCAAGAATATTTTTTTCAATAAACAGTATTTATTCAACAGGTACACAGCATTCAAACGAACGGTGTGTGTCTTGGTAGTAGCAGGAGTTGCTAATCTTTCCGGAGCACCTAGTTCGTTCTATTCGTCATCATTTTTTTTTTTTTTTAGCCCAATTTTTGTATTTGTATCCTGATTTTGCTAAAAAAAATCCTCATTTTTGACTGACGCCTCATTTGTCGCAATTTTCCAAAATTAAATAAAACTTAGTTATGTGATACTAATACAAGGGATTGAAAGTGTTACGACCCAAGAAGGCGGGTAGGGTTATCCAACTCCGCTATATTTATTTACGTAGTAAATAGCGGTAAAACTCACTCCCTTGATACGAGAGGGGAAACCGACGATCTAGTAAAAAGAAGGTAATTCAAGAGACAAAAACAAAACCGGGGACTAGAACAGCACAGAATGACAATAGATACAAACGCCGAAATATAAAGACAAATTATTGTAAAATACCCGGACCCGTAAACTGAAAGAGGGACGAGGATAAGGAATCATCGGTTACAATAAGCATGTATATCATCTCCAAGGTACTGAGACAAATATCCTGCATGAGAAGAATAATCGGTATCTAAACGGACAACCACTACACATACACTTGTCTCAGAAAAAAATTTCCTACATGTATATACCTGTGTTATATTAAGTTATATATGAATTTTTTTCTAAGACAAGTAAGTGCCTGTGAACCACAAATAATATCTTTGGTCTTTTGGAGGAAATAACTCCATACATGACAGATGGAATGTCGGAAAAATGGGCTGTCGGAATAATGGGATTTAGGAATGATGGGCTGTCGGAATAATGGGATGTCGGGGTAATGGACTTTCGGAATAATGGGATGCTGAAAAATATGCTGTCGGAATAACGGGCTGTCGCAATAAAAGGATGTCGGGGCACGGGCTAAATTGGAATAATGGGATGTCGGTTTTAAGGGATGTCGGGGTAATGGGCTAAATTGGAATAATGGGATGTCGGGGTAATGGGTTAAATTGGATTAATGAGATGTCGGGGTAATGGTTGTCGGACTGAAAGGATGTCACCAAAAATTTACATGTTTTGTTTAATTTGTTTTTGTTTTTTGTTATCTAATACACGTGCTTGATATGTTTACCTTATTGTTCATCCACGTGCATAATTTGTTTATGATTTTCAATAAACATTAATCACCATTGTCCCAAACTGAACCTTAAACTTATGCTAAATAATGGGTTTAAAGTTTGTCGCACGATTTTCAAAAGCGGGAAAAGGTTTCTTTGTTTCTTTTAATACAAACAATTTTATATTGTAAACACATTTCACAAATGTTCGATAAGGGGAATTAAGATCCCGTTTTGACATTTATAGCAGTGTAGGCAAACAGACAACAGCATGTCAAATATTCTAGTGGGTAAGTAGATTAAACAAAAAGATCTTTTAATGTGGATGAACATGATTTATTTATTTTTGCTATTGGCTGAACTAGCTTCAAGTAACTGCTTGTATTCTAATATCTGTACTGTGTGTTTTGTCTTTGTCTGTTTTTTTTAATTTTCTTGTGCCTCATGCCGATCCGGTGAGTCAAGCCATTTTTACAGCTTGCTATACACTACTGTCCTAGGTTTAATAGAAGAGGGTTTGAGCGATCACAGACATTTAAACCCTGCCACGTCTTTAATGTGCCTGTCCCAAGTCAGGAGCCTGTAAATCAATAGTTGTGATTGTGTTCATTATTGTCATAAATCAGACCTGGTATCCATGGTTTGTAACGATGGGTAAGTTAAATCTGGATCCCATTCCGACAGAGGTATTATGCTTCATGGGAATCGGATGCAGATTTTACCTACCCATCATTATAAACTTCATTATTTGCTCCTAGGAACTCAGATCCATCCATAGATTACAGATTGGGATACCTGGTCTCAATCCGTCCGTTGCTCCCCCCCCCCATTACAGATCGGGATACCTGGTCTCTAAATCCGCTCGTTCCCTCATAGATTGCAGATCGGTATACCTGGTCTCTAAATCCACTCGTTGTCCCCCCTTTCCCCTCCCCGATTACAGATCGGGATACCTGTGTCTCTTTTCACAAAAAATCTTACGATAAAAATTGATCGTAAGTTATACTGAAATGTGTATGACTTACGAGTATTTTTACTCTTAAGATTTTTTGTGAAAGAGCTTTATGTCTCTAAATCCGCTCGTTCCCTCATAGATTACAGATCGGTATACCTGGTCTCTAAATCAAGTCGTTCCCCCTTAGATTACAGATGAGGATACCTGGTCTATAAATCCGGTCGTTGCCCCCCACCGCCCCGAATACAGATCCGGATACCTGGTCTCTAAATCCGTGGTTGCCCCCACCGCCCCGAATACAGATCAGGATACCTGGTCTCTAAATCCGGTTGTTACCTACCCCAACCCCGTGTAAAATGACTAAGGTTCATCATATTAACAAATGGACAAAAAAGACAATAAAAAATATATATTTGAAATTTACGTGTAAGGGCAGACTAAATATTTTCAGAGTTTATAGACTTGTCTTTTATGTTATGATGTTACACAATTGTTTCAGATAAGGGTGAAGGTTGGTACCTATAAAAAACGTTTAAACTCGCTGCAATTGTTTGCACCTGTCCTAAGTCAGGAATTTGATGTTCAGTAGTTGTCGTTTGTTAATGTGGTTCATAAGTGTTTCTCGTTTCTCGTTTTTTATATAGATTAGACCGTTGGTTTTCCCGTTTGATAATTTTACACTGGTCATTTTTGGGGCCCTTTATAGCTTGCTGTTCGTGTGAGCCAAGGCTCCGTGTTGAAGACCGCATTTTGACCTATAATCTATTGTGACTTGGATGGAGAGTTGTCTCATTGGCACTCATACCACATCTTCTTATATCTATTGTGACTTGGATGGAGAGTTGTCTCATTGGCACTCATACCACATCTTCTTATATCTATTGTGACTTGGATGGAGAGTTGTCTCATTGGCACTCATACCACATCATCTTATATCTATTGTGACTTGGATGGAGAGTTGTCTCATTGGCACTCATACCACATCATCTTATATCTATTGTGACTTGGATGGAGAGTTGTCTCATTGGCACTCATACCACATCATCTTATATCTATTGTGACTTGGATGGAGAGTTGTCTCATTGGCACTCATACCACATCATCTTATATCTATTGTTATGCAAGATAACACAAACACAAAAAGGAATTGTTGCTGATTTTTAATTCTGCATGAAATGGATCCTCAAGTAATCTGTCGTCAAGGACTTTTAGTGAAAATCATGTTTTTTTTCAGTAAGTTCCAATTATAATAAAAAATTGAATGTCTATAATGTTAATTGAAAAAGAATGAACGAAAAATAAAAAAAGTACGAGTCAGAAATACACCTCAAGCTTTAACATTTGCAGAAGCACGAAGCTTTCGTTATTGAAACACGCGTACTCTGTTGTATTGACTCATTAGAAAGGTATTTCACTTGACCCATATGTTCTATGATTTTTAAATGTTATTATTTCAAGAAGACTAGTACTAACTAGCTATATATAGGTCCACAAATTTTCATAAAGGGGACCCAATGACTGCTTAAGAGGGTGCCCGCTCCAGTCATGCTTCAGTGATTCCTTATATAATCAATCTGTTAGAGGACTTCTTATAGGAGTAATTGTCCTTAAATGAGAAGTTTTACTATTTTTATTTCCTTTTGTCTGAAGATTAAAATAGACAAATAGAAACTTAAATAAACAAAATTGCTCAGCATGATATCACTCTACAAATACTACAATAAGGAGGAAATTGTCCGATGACTCTTTAATGGAGTTATTGCCCTTTAATATAAAAATGAGGAGATGAGGTATAATTGCCAATAAAACAAATATAAGCCAAAGTTCAAATAAAGTAGATGTAAGCAATAATAAGCAATCGTACGGCCTCCAACAATGAGAATGACATGTTTGACCAATATATTGGCGTTTTGCCTTATATGATAAAAAAAAGATAGATAAATAAAAACTTAAAATAACAATAATAATCACCAAGGCAAGATCTAAATACAATTCAAATTTTGCCAATACAGTTAAAAGGCTGTCATTCATTATTGGAGTGATTGCCTTTAAAAGAGGATTTTTAACCCTCGTTTGTGTTTTGAGCAAACAAAAAGAAGATAGAGAGAAACTAAACAGTATTGTAACAGACAAAACGATCAGTAATACAAGTCAACAAAATAGAGATTTGTGTCATGAATTCGATTCTCGTTTACAATGAGAGTGTCCTGCGAGGCTTTGTTATTTTGAGAATAAGAATAAGAATTTTATCATTCTAATCTAAAACCCATAAAGGGCATCATTTTACAACAACAATCTGCACAATATTATTGGAAAAAAGCATAAACAAAAAACAAGAACTTAATATAATTCTATCATATTATGTACAGGATCAGAGACACATAACTATAACAACATATCTCATAATAATCAAATTTCATTTGTATATTTTGTTTCCACCTGGATCTTATTTCTAAACACTGACTAATATAATTTCCTAGGCACATAAGAGTTGGTAAATGCTCATTTGTGAACAGCCAGAAATACTTTTTTTTATCCTTGGATAATTCTTTAAAATTAGTACAAAAACTGTTTACTTTATCCAATAATAATTTTCTCTTTTCGTTATATAAAGGACAACTTACTATAAAATGGGTCTCATCTTCAATAGAATTTGATGCATGTGATAAGCAGTAATGACATAGTCGCTGAAATCTCTCTATGTATTTTTGTCGGACCTGCGACTTCTGTCGCAGAAAGCTCGAAATAGGGAAAGTGATCCGGCGGCGGCGTTAGTTCACTTCTTAAAAGCTTTATATTTTAGAAGGTGAAAGACCTGGATGCTTCATACTTTGTATATATATGCCTTATGTTACGAAGTTTCCGTCTGTCATGTGTCCATTGTCCTTGACCTCATTTTTCATGGTTCAGTGACCACTTGAAAAAAAGTTAAGATTTTTTATAATGTTAATTTCTTTCTTATTATGCGGTTTAATAGGATAACTATATTTAGTATGTGCGTACCTTGCAAGGTCCTCATGGACACCAGACAGTTTTCATTTGACCTCGACCTCATTTCACGGATCAGTGAACAAGGTTAAGTTTTGGTGGTTAAATCCATATATCAGATACTATAAGCAATAGGTCTTCTATATTTGGTTATGGAATGATTGTAAGGTGTACATGTCAAACTGGCTGGTGTCATCTGATCTTGACCTCATTTTCATGGTTCAGTAGTCAAAGTTAAGTTTTTGAGTTTTGGTCTTTTTTTCTAATACTATATGCAATAGGTCAACTATATTTGGTGTATGGAATTATTTTATGATATAGTTACATGTCAGTCTCGCAGGTTTTATTTGACCTTGACCTCATTTTCACGGTTCATTGCTCAGTGTTTTTGTGATTTGGTCTGTTTTTCTTCAACTTTAAGCAATAGGTCAACTATATTTGTTGTATGAAATGATTGTAAGGTGTATATGTCTGTCTGGAAGGTATCATATGACATTGTCCTCATTTTCATGGTTCATTGGTCAATGTTAAGTTTTCATGGTTAAGTTTGGTTCTTAGATACTATAAGCAACAGGTCAACTATATCTAATGCATATATTGATTGTAAGGTGTACATGTCCGTCAGGCATGGTTCATTTGACCCTGACATCATTTTCATGATTCATTGTTCATGTTTAGTTTTCTTGGTTAAGTCTATTTCTTAGAAACTATAAGCAATAGGTCAACTATATTTGGAGTATTGAATGAGTGTAATGTGTACATGTATTTCTTGTTTGATTGATCTGACCTTGGCCTCATTTTCTTGGATCATGTTAAGTTTGTGTGATACTTGTAGTAAAGCTTTATATTTAGAACTATAAACATAAAATCAATGGTTTATAGTAAAGAATGCGAGAAATTTCAGTGTGTGCACTCTTGTTTACTATATCTATTTTTCTCAGATCTAAGATCATGAGCACTTATTCTCATCTATATATCTCTTCTTTTATTAAAACCCTTAATTGATAAATAAGCCTCCTTTACAAAGTCAGTCTCGAGGTTGAAATATTTTTTTTAATTCACATAGACCTTTGTGAGCGTCACAGGCTCTTTAGAACCTCTAGTTTATTTTACAATCATAATTATTTTGATTATTTGAAGTTTTGTTTATTTATTTGTCGTTTGTTCGGTGCATGGTCCAGTGGTCTAAGCAGTCGACCTATTTTATCACTAGCCAGTCAACACTGAGGTTGCGGGTTCGAATCCCGCACGGGGCAGATGCACTCGACTCCAATCTTAAATTGACTAGGATTGTCAGTTTTCCCTGCAAGTTCGTTGGTTTTCGCCGTGCACTCATGCTTCCTCCGCCAATAAAAACTGACCGCCACGAAATTGTACAATAATGTTGAAAGTTGCGTTAAACACCAATCAATCAATCAATCAATCTTTTCTCGAGCCTGTGTGATTTATGTCGCAAAAGCCATAGAAAGCTATCCTAGATTTCGGCGTTTGCTTCGTCTGCGTTAACATCTAGGTTCAGTCTAGCCGTGAATAAAGTATTTTTAGACATCAATAACTTTGTCAAACATTCATGGAATTTTATGACATTTGTTCAGAAGCTAGTTTATAAACAAAATGCAGTATCCAAAGCAAAGCTAAGAAAATGTATGTTTTTATTTATCCGTACTGTACAGACAAATGGACTTATCTCTTTCAAATTGGTAATTATGCCACATCTTCTTATTGTCGAGCCTGCGAAATTTATTTCGCGAAAGCGAGACATAGCAATCCTAGATTGCGTAGGTGGCGTCCACATTTCGGTTCAGCATGTGGTAAACGTTTTTTTGGTCATCAGTAACTTTGTCAAACCTACATGGAATCAGGTGAAATTTTGACAGTAGCTTGTTTATGACCAAAATACAGTATCTAAAGCAAAATTTTGAAAATATTTATTTTCTTTTTTTGTCGAGCCTTCGACTTTTGTCGAAAAAGCGAGACATAGCGATCCTACATTCCGTCGTCGTCGTCGGCGGCGTCCACAAATATTCACTCTGTGGTTAAAGTTTTTGAAATAATAACTTTCTTAAACTATCCTGGATTTCTACCAAACTTGGACAGAAGCTTATTTATGATCATAAGATAGAATCCAGAAGTAAATTTTGTAACAATAAAATTCCTGTTTTTTCCGTATTTTACTTGTAAATGGACTTAGTTTTTCTGCTGGGAAACATTACATTCACTCTGTGGTTAAAGTTTTTAAAATTTTAATAACTTTCTTAAACTATCCTGGATTTGTACCAAACTTGGACAGAAGCTTGTTTGTGATCATAAGATAGTATCCAGAAGTAAATTTGTTAAAAAACAATTTCATTTTTCCGTATTTTACTTATAAATGGACTTAGTTTTTCTGCCAGGAAACAATACATTCACTCTGTGGTTAAAGTTTTAAAATTTTAATAATTTTCTTAAACTATCCTGGATTTGTACCAAACTTGGACAGAAGCTTGTTTATGATCAAAAGCTAGTATCTAGAAGGAAATTTTGTTAAAATTTTGTACCTGTTTATCTGTATTTTACTTATAAATGGACTTAGTTTTTCTTCCAGTTAACATTAAATACAGTCTGCAGTTAAAGTTTTAAAACATTTATTAGATTCATAAACTATCCTGGATTTATACCAAACTTTGACAGAAACTTCTTTCAATCAAAAGATAGTATCTAAAGGAATATTTTTATTGATTTTTTTCCTCATTTTTGTTGAGCCTGCGATTAACAGCAAAAGTAGGCGAGACACTGGGTTCCGCGGAACCCTTACGAACTTTTATGTTGAAATATTAAAATGTTATGTTTCTATCACATTTTTTCGGATGTTTGTTTAATTCAAAGAGTCACTCTGAAGTAGGTGCTTGTACATAACCAATAACACGAGAATTGATTATATAGCCATGAAGCCCAAATGTTGTGTGTGTTATACACATACCGAAAAAAGGCCATAGCAGAAAAACTTCAAAACAACAAAAATATTTTTTCCTAAATCTTAAACAAGAACGTTTTAGAAAATGGTATGATATGTAACAAATGCAGACAGTAATTTTATCGCCAATCCACCAACTGTGTAGATACTAGTACTGGCATTGTTACATTGTCCCTACACCGGAACCTAAGTCATCAGAAAATGAAACAACACCACGGAAAAAATCAATTATGCTACCAATCGTGACTGTAGGAAAAACATCAAGAAAGTGTTGAATCTGTATCACAACATAGGGTCGATCCATTTGGTACAATGCCATGCAGAAAAGACCAGATTACATGTGTTTGTTACGCAAGCCGTTCTAGTACCAAATGGTGTAAGCTGTTGTCCGGTTCATATAGACGGTAAACTTAAAAGCTGGAACAGTGTATAGATATAGATACATCCAGATTGAGGAAAACAACATCCCAGTAAAATACGTCCGATATTTTTTGGCTTCTTGGCATTAAAACAGAGACCGATCTTGAATCAGATTAGCTGATTTATATCAGATAATTAGATTATTAAATGTTTCTTGTATTTATATTTAACCCCCTTTTTTAGGCGCCACTTATGGGCATTCAGTTTTTCGGTCTGTGCGTCCGTACGTTCGTTTGTCCGTCTGTCCGTCCCTTCGTTCGTCCGTCTGTTCATTCGTCCGTCTGTCACGTTTCAGGTTAAAGTCTTTGGTCAAGGTAGTTTTTGATGAAGTGGAAGTTCAACCAACTTGAAACTTAGTACACATGATCCTTATGATATGATCTTTCTCATTTTAATGCTAAATTACAGTTTTTATCCCAATTTCATGGTTCACTGAACATAGAAAATGATAGTACGAGTGGGGCATCCGTGTACTATGGACACATTCTTGTTTAATATTTTGTTAGTTCTAAGTTTAACAAAGCTGTGAAATACATGTACGCCAGAGTTCTCGAAATCTTTTTTTGCCTGGTGGTCCTTGAAGAAAATATGAAGGTCCTCACTATCATTTCTATTGCAAATTACCAAAATTGTGTTGGTCCTTCCCAAAAATGTGGTGGTCAAATCCCTAGGACCACCACTTATCGAGAACTCTGGTACGCTACAAATCACCTACCAACATTAACACGCTAACTGAAGCACCATGTTTTTTTCAATACAAAACTTATTTTGAATATCTATTAGTTGATAATTCATATTTTAATGCTCCTCAGGGGCATTTACAAACAAAATCAATATTGGTTTTGATAAACAAAAACAAAAATCAATAGTCTTGGCCTTGATTATTGTAGGAATACCTGTTCAAGGTATGAAAATAGATGATGTGACGTGTTTTGATAAACTATGATTAGTATCTATCGGGCCATTTAAAAACATGATTTACCTAGCTAATCAAATGAAAAAAACTCACGGGAAAATGGCCCTACCTCTTTTAATAACTTTCTTAAACTATCCTGGATTTCTACCAAACTTGGACAGAAGCTTGTTTATGATCATAAGATAGTATCCAGAAGTAAATTTTGTAAAAAACAAATTCCTGTTTTTCCGTATTTAACTTATAAATGGACTTAGTTTTTCTGCCAGGAAACATTACATTCACTCTGTGGTTAAAGTTTTTAAAAATTTTTAAGGGCCTCGGTGGCCGAGTGGTCTAAGTAGTTACTACTGTAATCACTAGCCAGTCAACACTGAGGTTGTGAGTTCGAACCCCGCTCGTGCGGGTGCACTCGACTCCAATCTTAATTGACTAGGATTGTCAGTTTTCCTATCGAAGGTCGGTGGTTTTCTCCGGGCACTCCGGCTTCCTCCACCAATAAAAACTGGCCGCCACGATATAGCCCAAAAGCGGTGCTTAAAAGTGGCGTTAAAACACCAAAAATCAAAAATCAAAATCATTGACAAATCAATTTTTAAAATTTTAATAACTTTCTTAAACTATCCTGGATTTGTACGAAACATGGACAGAAGTTTGTTGATGATCAAAAGCTAGAATCTAGAAGGAAATTTTTATTAAAATTTTGTACTTGTTTATCCATATTTTACTTATAAATGGACTTAGTTTTTCTGCCAGTTAACATTACATACAGTCTGCAGTTCAATTTTTTAAAACATTTATTAGATTCATAAACTATCCTGGATGTTTACCAAACTTGGACAGAAGCTTCTTACAATAAATAAATTGTATCGAGAGGAATATTTTTATTAAATTTTTTCCTCATCTCATTTTTGTTGAGCCTGCGATTAACAGCAAAAGTAGGCGAGACACTGGGTTCCGCGGAACCCTTACGAATTTTTTTACTGATAAATGGACTTAAGTTTTTTCACACTTAACATTCAGATTCAGTCTAAGGTTAATAGTGTTTCAGTCATTAATAACTTTGTCAAACCTTCATGGAATGTTATGAAATTTTTACAGAAGCTTGTTTATGACCAAATACAGTATCCAGAACAAAATTTTGGAAAAAACAATATTTTCATTTTCCGAATTTTACTGATGTGGACTTAGTTTTTTCTTTTACATTTTAAGTTTATCACACATCAAATATTTTATCAAACCTTCATAGAATTTTATGGAACATATTTTTCATTAAGAGATTATCATAATGTCTGAGGCACACGTTTGAATTTTTATTTTTTTTATTTTGCCTATTCTTCTGATAGGTATTTCGTTTTTTTTACAATTAACATTTACTGAAAGTCTTGAATTAATTATTATAAACATAAGTTTGTTAACCTTCATGGATTATTATGAAATTGGGACAGAAGCTAATCTTCAAGACTAAGAAATAGCATTTAAAGAGAAAGTTTGAATCTTTTTCAAGATTCTGTATTTTACTGATAAATGGACTCACTTTTTAAGTCAATATTACACTATTACACTGACAGCAGCAATCGTAAGCGAGACACAGGGTACCGTGGAACCACTAACAAACATTTAAATTAAATTGCAAAAATCTACGTCTTGGAATTAATCAAAATCCGGTTACTATAGCTAAATATATAATGTTTGTATACAAGCTCTAATGTCTTCAAGAGGTTTCTTGTTCTCCGATACTATTTACGAGTGGAGTATTATTACATGTTACACGACAACACGTGCAACTTCTTGTTCTACGTTACTATTTACGAGTGGTGTATTATTACATGTTACACGACAACGCGTGCAACTTCTTGTTCTCCGATACTATTCACGAGTGGGTTATTACTACATGTTATACGACAACGCGTGCAACTTCTTGTTCTCCGATACTGTTTACGAGTGGTGTATTATTACATGTTACACGACAAGGTGTGCAACTTGTTCTCCGATACTATTTACGAGTGGGGTATTATTACATGTTACACGACAACGCGTGCAACTTCTTGTTCTCCAATACTATTTACGAGTGGGTTATTACTACATGTTACACGACAACGCGTGCAACTTCTTGTTCTCCGATACTATTTACGAGTGGGGTATTATAACATGTTACATGACAACGCGTGCAACTTCTTGTTCTCTGATACTATTCACGAGTGGGTTATTACTACATGTTACACGATAACGAGTGCAACTTCTTGTTCTCCGATACTTTTTACGAGAGGGGTATTATGACATGTTACACGACAAGGTGTGCAACTTCTTGATCTCCGATACTATTTACGAGTAGGGTATTATTACTTACACGACAACGTGTGCAACTTCTTGTTCTAAGATACTATTTACGACTGGGGTATTATAAAATGCTATTTCATGAAGAATACAATATCTCGCTTATTTCATAACGATTAAGAATTAACTTCTCTTATTGGATAACAAGGAGCCACATGACATTCTTTATTCTTCATTAAAAAATTCCATCAGTTTTTTTGCAGAAAAAACGGACCAGAAAACCGGTCGTTAACTAACTTTTACATGTTACTTTGTAATGACTAGTGTGGCGTGGTTAAACATTTTCCTGTTTTCAATTTTATATTGAAGTTGTTGAATTGGTTACCATATATTTTCGTTAATTATGAAATCATAGAAAACTTTATGTTGTGTTTGTATTTACTAAAAAATTGCACTTAATTGAATGGCAGTGACTTATAGTTATCACTATGACTGGTCTTCACTCTTTCCTATAGAAATCATACAATAACTCGAGTTTGCCTTAAACAATTTGAATTAATGAGAATTTTTAAAAACATGAGTCCTCAATGAAATAAACATAATAGTTATTGAAGAACTGGTCATTATCGTAGGATAATGATATTGACTGCGATAGCGATAATGACTGAGCCGTATCGCTGTCTTAGTCAATACCACTGTCCTGTGGGCAGTCCATATATCACGATAATGATCAGTTTTACAATAACTGTTGTATAATTGCACGACGAACGTGTGCAACCTCTTGTTCTCCAATACTATTTTTGAGTGGGGTATTATTACATGTTACACGACAACGTGGGCAAGTTCTTCCTCTCCAATAGTATTTTTCGAGTGGGCTTTTATTACATGTTACACGACAAGGTGTGCAACTTCTTGTTCTCGGATACCTTTTACTAGCGGGGTAATATTACATGTAACACGTCAAGGTGTGCAACTTCTTGTTCTCAGATTCTATTTACTAGCTAGTGGGGTAATATTACATGTTACACGACAACACGCGTGCAACTTCTCGCTCTGGTCAATTATAGTACTCTTTTCATTTCTTTTGAATAACCTAGTATAAATAACTATATGAAAGAGGAAAGCAGCATTTTCCTTTTCGGAACAAGATATACTGTTTTACCCTTGTCTGTCTGTCCATCGCATTTTCTCAGGGAAATAATTTAGAACTCAGAACACCCAAATCTATACATCGGGGTACTCTCGGAAAGATGTATTTTGAAATTTGAAAACAACATCCTCTTTATAATCCATGTTTCTTTTATCTATACGCCCCCCCCCCCTTTTCCTTGGACAAAGGAAGTTTTCTACCTGCTCCAGTAAGCCGAAGAGTATTTCGGATAAAGGAAGATAGGCCTATGAGGTTGATAAAAGTAAAATGAAGTAATTTTTGTATAGTTGGATTTTGTCGATAACTTGATTTATGCATGTCCAGTGCGGGTTTTGTCGGGTGTGAAAGCGAGACATAGTGATCTTCATAGCGGCATCAGTGTCATCTCGACAACTAGGTTCAGTCTGTAGTTAATAGACTTCACAATTTTGTCAAACCCTTATTGAATTTTTTGATTCTTGGACAGAATTTTTTCTTACAATCAAAATGATAGCATAAAAGTTTGAGTTTTTTCTTTTTCATTTTTCAATAATTCACTGACAAATAAATGCATGGGCTTGTTTTATTTACAGTTAAAGTTTGTATCCAGTCTTAAGATTTTTAGACATCAATGTCTTTGTCAAACCTTCATGGAATTTTTATGAAAGTTGGACAGACAATTCCTTATTATCTGAAATGACAGTATCCAGAGTAAAATTGTAAAAAATAAATTTCTTTCTTTATTGTTTATCAATTTAACACCGTAGTGCGATATTTGAATATTGTTTTTATCTGTAAAAACAATGTTTTTTTCGTTCATCAATCAAAACATAACTTAATATGCATGTGTTATACATTACTCTTAGATCGGCACTTAATGTTTTTGGGTTTTTTTTTTTTTTTTTTGTTAACAGGTTTTGTGTTTCGTGCTAATCTAATGAGTCGAAGGAGTTCCAACTGATATTTATTGTTTGTTCTTGATTGTGCTTATACACCATTTTATCGGTTAACGAACTTGACGTCCCATGAGGGTCTTGCACGATCGGTCATCACATACATTAATATATATTTATTCATAAAATTTTGTTTATTTTAATTATCCTTGACTTTATCATTTCAGTGTTGACATCAAAATGGTTCCTCATGGTGATTCTTTTGTTTATTCTTTCATCACTTGCACACAGCATTTCCGAGGATGAAGGAGAAGCAGCTAAACTTGGCCTAAAACTTGGACAGAAGTTGGCTAAAATTCTTGCAAGTAGGGAATTTAAAAAGTCTTTACACCAAATCGTAAAAAGTGTTGGTCCCTACCTTAAAGGAATAGGTCCATTCGTAGGGATCCTTATGGCGTTTATTCCAATCGAATCTGACGAGTTGATTTTCATGAAAAATATGATGAAGACTATCGATCATCGTTTGGATCGGGTAGATGATCGATTTAACGATATCGAACGATTGATTAAGTGGAATGTTGTTCAAATCAACTTCGGGCAGATAGAACAAAGGATAAAGGCAGTATCACGTGAGTTTGAATATATTTATAATGTTCCAGAGGCTGCTGTGCAAAACAGAAAGGAGCTTTATATATGGAGTTATAAAAGTGATTATCAGAATAGCGGCACGAAATTGTATCAAGCGATTGTCCAACGACAAGGTACATTTCAAGAAGATCTTGGTACTTCCGTTTTAAGATTTACCGGAAATAACCGAAATATGACGCAGACATTTCTCATCGGCGTAATGCAACTTCTCTTGCAAGCTGTAAAAGTAGAAATAGGGTATCTTTCAATTAATCAATTCACTCACAATGTGGATTACATGACTTTGGATTGGGAAAAAAGAATACAGGAAGTGAGTGAGAAGTTCGAACAAATTGACAACCAGTGCGTAGTAAATTATCACCAACAACTCGGAATAGATATTGACGAATATTCTGTAAAAAACAAAGGTCTGACACATCACCAATTTGTCAAAGGACTATACCGTCAGCTTAAAGAAAAATACTATTGGCGACACTGGATTGTTATCTCCTCTGACCCAGTAGGAGATGCTGAACATTGTGCTAAGGTCAGCGGAGGTTATATCAAACTTCGGAAAAATGGGAGAAACCTAGAAGTGGCAAGTGTGGACGAGAACCATCCAGTCATGGATTTAGACATGGCTGAGATAAAAATGAAATATGTTCCCGTGTCAGAACGTGGTGGAAGTTGGTGGACCGGATATAAGAACGTCCGTAGACGGGCAGCATATATTTGTAACTTTTTAGATCAAAGTGATGCTTCATTGGTTAGTGCTTTCTCAAATAGCGCGAGTGCAGTAACCGCTTTCCGTAGATCGAGAATTCAAATCGTCTACAGAAATCCTTATTATACTCTCTTAATGTGGGGTTGAAAGTGTTGAAAAATCTTGTCAATCCTATAATAGAATAAAAATTAATAATTTCATATATTTCTTGGTATTGCAATTCCATTTATTTTGAAAGGACAACAAAGGTACGTTTCAGATGCATGTAGTCTGAGTATTTACTGAAAAGGAGCATCTACCAGAGGCGTATAGCTTCCCTTGAGGCAATGAGAGAAATGCCTCACTACATATTTAACAAAATAAAATTAAGTTAGAAAGATTAAATACAATTTGTATTCCGAAAGGAATGGTTATGAACATTTGACTTCTTTAATTTTTACCAAAGAATACAGACTGACGACTCGGTTCAACATTTTGATCAACAAGTCAACTATGGTACGAATATCCTGTAATTATATTATAATTATAAATATATATCTAATAAATACAGCTAAAGAAAAGATTTTAAGGATGTTCGCTACTTTGTTTTTAAATAACAAGCTTTTTTAAAGACTGTTGTAAATTGATAGTATATAAATAAAGGAATTTAAAAAGCGGGAAAAAATGGAGGTGTCCGTGTGCTTGTTTTCTAAATATAATCCATTGAAAATTTGGCGGGAAAAAATTCTCTCTAGACTTGTCATACATTTAACCTTGGCACCCTTTTTTCTTTAAAAAAAACATGAAAAATAACAAGGATTTTATAGGATTTTTAATTATGGCTTTGTAAACAATATGTTATGAAATTATGAAGAAAAGGAGGGGTTATAGTGGGGAAATTCTTTTAAAATAATTCTACATGGATAAAACCAGAGGACTCCAAATATCTGGCAAAAAGCGAACATCCTTAAAACTGAAATAGCGTTTTTCATTGAAATAAATTTGCTATGTGTAGTCGCCTTGTTGAATCTAAGTAAGTCAAAAAGTATTTTTTATTGAAATACAGTCGAAACATTGAACTATTATCAATTACTAAATTATCAATTACAAAATTATCAATTACAAAATTATCAATTATAAAAATGAACATGTGATTATAGGTTGTACTTCTTTTAATATATACCTCCTTGGGCGAATTTAGGGGTGCCCGTGCCCCCTAATGGAGCTCTAATCAAAAAGCTTCAAATCCAGACTTTTTACCGCTTCCACTACAAATTGTGTCTATTTTGTGCGCTCTCATGTCCCCCCTTTTACAAAATCCTGGATCTGCATCTAGCCCCGAACCTCTAAGAGTTTAAACTTGTATTGAAATTCTGTGCTATCCCTATATTCACTTTGGGTCTTCCTCAGAACTCAAATGTTTAGCTAAACACGATGATAAACACAATCCTAAACAATTTCTTCAATCTCAACATGTTACGAAGTTAAACATGTTAAAAAACGTGCGTAAACAATGCATTTATATAGAAAAAAAATGTGTTATGATGAGACAACTATCTACAATAGACCAAATGACACAGAAATTAACAACTATAGGATACCGTTCGGCCTTCAACAATAAGCAAAGCCCATATCGCATAGTACGCTATAAAGGGCCCCGAAATGACAAATTTAAAACAATTCAAACGAAAAAACTGAGGACATAATCTATGTACAAAATAATGGACGAAAAATAAATATGTAACACAGCAACAATGACAACCACTGAATTACAGGTTTCAGACTTTGGACAGGCACAAACAGCAGAATGTGGCGGGGTTGAATTAGTTTTTTTGGCGTCAAACCCTCCATCTAACCTCGGACAATAATGTAACGGTAAAACTTAAGAACAAACTATGCAAAACAATAAACGAAAAATAAATATGATCATATATGAGAAACAGCAACAAAGACAACCACTCAATTACAGGCTCCTGACTAGGGATGGTCACATATATAATTGGGCGGAGTTAAACTAGACTAGTTTGAAAACACCAGCCCCTCTTAACCTGGGACAGTAGTGTAACAGTACAACATAAGAAAAAACTATAAAAATCAGTTGAAAAATGCTTAACTCACTAGAAGGAAACAAAAAGAAATACACAAAGTGGACGTACACGGGTACTTGTACTTTCCAAAGTCCAGATCTGGATGCATTCGGTATGTGAATTTACTGAAAAAGAGCATTTACATAACACTATACTGCATATTATAAGAATAAGATGATGTGGTATGAAGGCCAATGAGACAACTATCCACCAGAAACCAAATGTCACAGATTTCGGTACTATTATATAAAAGAACTTATCGATATACAGTTTTGAAAATTTAATGATAAAATTTGGATTGTGTTCAACATTTGTCTGTAACATCCTATATACTGTTATAAGACCTTATAAAGTGAATAATTCTCTGCAGTAGTGAAGCCTTTGAATACTGACGTAGAGTGGGTGATGTTCGTTCAAGATATTTATAGATTATCGTTGGTTATCTTAACGAGATTGATTTTCTCGCTTGAGTCGGTACGGCGAAAGTGAGAAAAGCAATCGAGTTGAGATGACCAATGATAATCTGTTTATCGCTATTTTACCTATAAAAAAGTTGTTAATTTCCTTGACAACGGATCGTGTTCCCTTAGTTTCTAGCGATAATTTTCATATCACTGACTCCTTTTTCATATCATTCGACTCCGCTGAGAAAGAAAATTATCAGTCAGCAAGATCAAAGGAAAAATTCATAAAATAGCGATAATGAACATTATCAGTTGGTTTTCTATCTAGATTAATGTCTAAATTTTGATTTTTTTTAAAAGTTTCACCTTTGACGACAGTTATGTCTAGAAACTGTAAAATTACCCCATCCAACTCATTTTTGGAGGACAGGAATTTGCATTTATATTTGAAATGTTACTTTTTTGTCGTACAAATTATGACCTTTAGTATCCCCATATTACGTAAAAATTATAACAATTCTTAATATTACAAAAAAGGCAAAATATATGGTCAGGGATACCTGCTGATGATAGGCCTACGTCTTTACGAACTTAACCAAAACATCTTTTTAATAACAAGGAACACAGATTAAGCTCTGAAATTCTTTTTAAGAATACACACACTATTTAGATTACAAGCACTATAAATTTCTTTAAAAGCACAAAAAAAAGCTAAAAAAGTAGTCAATTACAAAAAAATATTATCACACATTGAGTAAACCAATTGTATATAACTCTAGATACATTTTTGTATACATGTACATATATATGTTGTGTACAAGTTGTAAGTTTGTACAAATTATAATTTGTACAGGGTTTTTTGTGCAAGTTATGTGTACAAGTTGTAAGTTTGTACAAATTATAATTTGTATAGGGTTTTTGTGCAAGTTATGTGTACAAGTTGTAAGTTTGTACAGGGTTTTTGTCTCGCCTTGACGGAGTCAAAAAGCGAGACATAGGTATGCTGTTTCCGGCGTCAGCGGTTGCGTCAACAATGTATTAGTTTGTGATTAGGCTCTAGTTTATGGTGAACCACAAGTAGTAGGTCAATCATATTTGGTATGCAGTTGCATTACTAATTTAGCATTGGCACATCTCATTTCCATGGCGATTATTTGGCCCTGCCCCCTCAGTCATGGTCTATTGACTTTGAAACTTTTGCTTATTTTACATGTATTAGTTTGTGATTAGGTCAGTTTTTGGGGAACCACTAGTGGTAGGTCAATGATACTTGGTATGCAGTTGTATAAGCATTGGCATATATATCTCATTTCCATGGAGATTACTTGGCTCCGCCCCCTTAGTCATGGTCTATTGACTTTGAACATTTTGCTAAGTTAACATGTATTAGTTTGTGATTAGGTCAGTTCAAGGGGAACCATTAGTGGTAGGCCAATGTTAATTGGTATTCAGTTGTATAAGCATTAGCACATCTCATTTCCATGGAGAATATTTGGCCTCGCTCCCTCAGTCATGGTCTATCGACTTTGAAACTTTTGCTTAGTTTACATGTATTAGTTTATGATTAGATCAGTTTAAGATGAACTGCTTATGTGGAGTCAATGATATTTGGTATGCAAATTTATTGGCATTTGCAAGAATCATTTCCATGGAGATTATATTGGCCCACCCCCTATTCATGGTGCATTGACTTAGTTTACAAGTTAATGTTTGTGTTTAGGTTTGTTTAAAGGGAATGACTTACAATAAGTCAATGGTATTTGGTATGCAGTTGTATTAGCATTGGCACATCTCATTTACGTGGAGATTGTTTAGTCATGTACCTCAATCATGGTTCATTGACTTTGAATATTTGCATATCTTATGTTAAAGTGTTGCTGTTTTAGTTTCAACATTTGCATTATCAAAATTACAAAAAGGCGAGACATATCTCTGTGATAACAGTTTATTGTACAAGTTATAAGTTTTTTGTCACATACCTTTTTGCACCAGGTTAAAAAAAGTTATCTTCTAAAATGTATCAGTTAAATGTCTCAAATTCAAATTTATATACTTCAACTTAACATTTAGTGCTATTCTCCTTGTCCTAAAACTGGAAATAAGGACACTTGAATAGTTTAAATTCTATTTTTACTTATCTCCTTACACCAAAATCATATTAATAAAAAGTCTTTTTGTGTTCTTATGTTTTTTGTATCAATGCATATATTCATCATATATTCGCAAAAAACATGTGTTGTTTAACATTTTGATACATTAACATGGATCATAAGCGCCGTCAGCAACATTTCTTTGTGAGGAGGATTCTAAAAGTCCTAGTATAGACAGTATAACTAAACTCTTGTTCAGTAGATATATAAATGACATGGATTTAAGCACCCATGAGTCCATTGTATAAAAGGTGCGAATTCTAAAATACAATTTTACTGTATCTGTCCTGTATTTCTAATGTACAATGATAAATAAACAGACGACAAATTAATGATTTTTAAATAAGACAAGAAATAATATATCAAATGTATTCAATGCTTTTATTAGTTCATGATATAGGTAAGAGATGCGGATTGGTTCCTAATTCGGGACAGACACATTAGCAAGTCAAGTTGTGAAAATTATGAACTTCATTCTTTTCTTTGGAAAATTGAATTTTCCTTAAGAGTCCAACTTACCGACTTTCATTAATTGGAATTAATTAACAAATAAAAGAATGAAATGTGATTGTGTCTTTAATTAACGAAATATATTTCATGTCACACAATTCGGGTTTTTGTTTTTCAAATTAATTAAAAATTGTCGGAATCTTTAATCACCGATCGTTTTCGGTAGTTTAGAGTATAAAATAGATGATCTGAAAAATAAATTATTGTATTTCTTCGTCTATATATAGAATAAAGATGTAGATATAAATAACGTGGATTAAAACACCCATGAGTCCAGTGTATAAAAGGTGCGAATTCTACAACTATCGCATAAACTTAACATGATCCAAGAAAATGAGGTCAAGGTTAGATAAACCAAACGAGAAATACATGTACACCTTACAATCATTCAATACACTAAATGAGGGGCGAAAGATACCAGAGGCCTGGGACAGTCAAACTCATAGATCGAAAATAAACTGACAACGCCATGGCTAAAAAAGAAAAAGACAAACAGACAAATAATAGTACACAAGACACAACATATAAAAAACTTAAGACTAAGCAACACGAACCCCACCAAAAACTGGGGGTGATCTCATGTGCTCCGGAAGGGTAAGCAGATCCTTCTCCACATGTGGCACCAGTCGTGTTGCTCGTGTTATTACAAACCCGGTAAATAGTCTAATTCGGTAGGTCACATTCGTGAAAAGGGAACGGGATTGTAGTTACGACATAAGGAACATATCCGATATCATCTGTGAAACGGATATTCCATAACGGTCAACCAACTCGTGATGGCGTCCATAAAATTTACGAAGCAATAGTTGACTATTGCTTATAGTTTCTAAGAAACAGACTTAACCAAGAAAACTAAACATTGACCAATGAACCATGAAAATGAGGTTAAGCTCAGATGAACCATGCCAGGCAGACATGTACAGCTTACAATCCTTCTATACAACAAATATAGTTGACCTAGTGTTTATAGTTTAAGAAAAACAGACCAAAACACCAAAACATAAAACTGAGCAATGAACCGTGGAAATGAGGTCAAGGTCAAATAAAACCAGAGATTGACATGTACATCATAAGATATTTACATACACTAAATATAGTTGACCTTTTGCATACAGTATTAGAAAAAAGGACCAAAACTCAAAAACTTAACTTTGACCACTGAACCATGAAAATGAGGTCAAGGTCAGATGACACCTGCCAGTTGGACATGTACACCTTACCATCCTTCCCTACACCAAATATACTAGACCTATTGCTTATAGTATCTGAGATATTGACCACCAAAACTTAACCTTGTTCACTGATCCATGAAATGAGGTCAAGGTCAAGTGAAAACTGTCTGACGGGCACGAGGACCTAGCAAGGTACGCACATACCAAATATAGTTATCCTATTACTCATAACAAGAGAGAAATTAACATTACAAAAAATCTTAACTTTTTTCAAGTAGTCACTGAACCATGAAAATAAGGTCAAGGACAATGGACATGTGACAGACGGAAACTTCGTAACATAAGGCATCTATATACAAAGTATGAAGCATCCAGGTCTTCCACCTTCTAAAATATAAAGCTTTTAAGAAGTTAGTTAACGCCGCCGCCGCCGGATCATTATCCCTATGTCGAGCTTTCTGCGACAAAAGTCGCAGGCTCGACATAAATCCTCCATAACTTCCATGTGCCGTTCCATAATTTGAACCCCCTTAATAAGTTGTCACTGATTACATCTTAACTATTTGATTTCTTGATGTTTCCTGTATTCTTTTGTCGTCGGGTTGCTCTCTTAGTAGTTTATATTCTATACCCCTTTTTATTTGTGGAGCCTGTGACATGTCGCGAAAGCAAGACCTAGCGATCCCAGATGATTCCGTCTTCGGTGTCGTCGTCGTCAACATCTAGGTTCAGTCTGTAAAAAAAATTTTTTAAGACATAAATAATTTTCAAATTGTCAAAAATCATGGAATTTTAGGAAACTTTGACACAAGCTTATTTATGACCAAAACAGTAGTTACAGTACCCAGAGCAAAAGTTTGGAAATATTTATTCTGATTTTCCCGCGGTATTTACTCTTTTTTACAGTTAGAAGTAGATTCAGTCTGAGGTTAACGTTTTTCATGCGGTCTTCAATAACTTAGTCAAACTTAGTGGAATTTTAAGAAATTTGGATAGAGGCTTAGTTATGACCAAAATACAATATTCTAAGCAAAATTTGGTATTTTTCCGTATTTAACTTATAAAATGACCTTTTCTTTTATAGCTAAGAGATAATGTGTGAAGCAAACTCTTGAAAATATATTTTTTTTTAATTTTCAGCATTTGTATTTTTCTGATAGACGGACTTAGTTTTTTACAGTCAACATTTACAGACAGTCTGGGATTAAACTTTTTGACATGATAAATTTGTTAACCTTCGTGGATTGTAATGAAACTTAACAGAAGCTAATCTTCAAGACCATGAAAAATCATCTGAAGAAAAAGTTTGATTTTCTTTTTTTAATTCTGTATTTTACTGATAAATGGACTCACTTTTTAAGTAAACATTACACTTTTATATTGACAGTGGCAATCGAAGGCAAGACACAGGGACCCCTCGCTATTTTTTTATTTTTATATTATTTTGTTTTTTTGTTTTTTCTGTTTTCTATTCAAGTTATATTATACAAGCCCGGAGTTTCAAGTAACGACTTTGACTACTCGTGAGTGTCTCGCATGGTCTTTCTTATCTAAAACAAAAATATTTAAACTTTAAATATTGAAATTGAATTATCTTTTATGAATCGTTAGAAAAAACTACACATTTTTATTGTAAAGTTCTAAATGTTAATTAAAATGGACATCTGATTCATGGCAGCACTGTAAAAATTCGGTTTTGTGTGACATATTTAACAGAATCAATGTAAGTTGCATATCGATGTTTAATGTCAGCAGGTATAAAGTGTAGTATGCCTAATATATTGGAGTAACATTCAGACGATTTATTTTTAATCGATAAGAATAGGAGTATGCTTGGTACTGTTTGTAAATTCGCATCAGCATGTAATTATATGAATATAAAAAAGAAGATGTGGTATGATTGCCAATGAGACAACTCTCCACAAGAGACCAAATGACACAGAAATTAACAACTATAGGTAACCGTACGGCCTTCAACAATGAGCAAAGCCCATACCGCATAGTCAGCTATAAAAGGCCCTGAAATGACAAATGTAAAACAATTCGAACGAAAAAACTAACAGCCTAATTTATGTACACAAAAAAAAAAAAAACTAACGAAAAACAAATATATAACACATCAACAAACGACAACCACTGAATTACAGGCTCCTGACTTGGGACAGGCACATACATACAGAATGTGGTGGGGTTAAACATGTTAGCGGGATCCCAACCCTCCCCCTAACCTGGGACAGTGGCGTAACAGTACAACATAAGAACGAACTATAAAAATCAGTTGAAAAAGGCTTAACTCATCAGATGGATACAAATAGAAATACTACACAGAGTGGACGTGGCCGGGTACTTGTATATCCCGACAACAAAAAGACACTAAGTACAGATCTGAGAGTACTCGCAGTTACTGACAGCTAGTTCAAAGCCACTAACAACTAATAAAAAAAATCATGCATCTAAGACTAAATTATCAATCACTACACATCCAACATCCAATGGATTTAGTGTAAAGACGTCATAAACAGTCAGAGAAAAACATGACCTTGTGCAATGCCAAGATACAGGTATCGACAGATTGTAGATCCATGAATGTGTATTTCCGTGATAACTTGGAATATCACGAAAATCTGTTTTTAAGTAATTCTTGTATGCATCAGCTTGAGGATCGGCTTCAAGTGTATAGTATTTAAATAAATGTCTTTATCTTTTTTAATATGATGAAACTGATTAAATATCTAAATTTTCGTCAAAAACACACTTATTTTATTGTTCACCTTTTATATTTTTCTTAAATTCAAAAACATTTATTTATTCACATACATATATTCTCAATCGCTTATAAAAAAAAATTTATATTGGGGCTATATCGACTTGGGACGAAACGACTGCAAGGGGACGAATCAACATAAAAGCAGGGATGTTGCATGGCGAGACCTTTGCGGGATTACCTTATAGGTACCAGTCTTGTATTACAACTCCAGTTTCGAGCTCCTGTTTCCGGTGCATGTCAAAACAAGTTGCTTTTCTATAAAAAAAAAAGACAATACGTGAACCTTAGAACTTTTTTATGCTATTTATTAATTCAACTAAATTTAAAATTATATCTCAGTGCTTTCATGGCCATGTGTGTGGAGGATGATATTTTCTTTTTAAATTATTGTAAATCATGACAATATGAGAGTGGTGTTAATTATAAAGTGAGATGAAAATAAAAAGGGAATGTGTCCATGGGACACACGTGATGCCCCTGCTTGCATATCATATAAAGTTTTAAAGGGACATAACTGAAGAACGGTAAAAGTGACACTACCCAAATTTGTAGTTGATCTGACTTCTGTGGTAATAGGTATTGTGTATAAGTTTCATAATATATGGTTGAGGCAAACTTAAGTAAGAGAACGGAAACTTTTATGTTTGTAAATGGGCATAACTCTAGAACAGTAAACGTTACACAACCAAAATTCTAACTTGATCTGTGTTTTGTGGTAATAAGTATTGTGTATAAGTCTCATATCATTTGGTTGAGGAAAACTAAAGTTAGAGTTCGGAAATGAAAAATTCAGCAATTTTCATTTGAAAAGGGGCATAACTCTAGAACGGTTAAAGTGACGCCACCAATTTCAAACTTGATCTGTATTTTGTGGTAATAAGCATTGTGTATAAGTTTCATAACATTTGTTTGAGGCAAACTTAAGTTAGAGAACGGAAACCAACTCAGTTTAGGGTAAAACGTAATGCCCCCACCGCTACGTAGGGGGCATAAAAAGAAAAGGATTCCCAGACGTACTTTCTTAAAGAGTGATAATGATTCAAAACATGGACACATGTACCTTCTTTCAAAAATTCATAAAATAAATCTAGATATAATTAATGAGGCATTGCGAACTGGTCAGATAGTAGGAGACATTAAATGTTCCTTACCGACCAATTATCAATAAGTGTAACTCTCCCACGAGACGCATTGAAAGATTTCTTGATCTAATTATAAAACCATTATTGAAGAGGCTTAACTTTTACATTCGAGATACAAAAGATTTCATTAATAAAATTGAGTCACACGAGGTCAAAAAAGCATATAAACGCATGCCAACAAGAATACCTTGCGAGGTAGTAGTTGGGAGACTTTTGAAAAGGGACCCATGCTTAAACAATTTTAAGCAAAAAATCCCGAAACACTGATAAAATTCTGAATTATAGGCAACAAACATTTATTTAGTTAGCAAAAACGGTTTAAAGTCTTGAGATTTATTACGTATGTTGGTTGAAGGAACCGCATTTCATAATAATTTTTAATTTTAAAACACAATTTCATAAATTCAGATATATTTATTAAAAGAATGTTGGTCTCAGTATAATCTTAATTCTTATATTGATATATAATTGCTTAAACAAATACCCGAACGTAAGATCAAATGCAATCTTTTCTAACTTTCCAATGTTTACAGAATCCATTGTATGCTTATTCAGTGTGAAAATCTAGAGTTAATTGTTTTGTGTATTTGTATTTTTTCTTTTGCATAACATATTTTTGAAGACCTCATGAAAGATTAACATGCAATTGTTAAATCCATTTCCTTATTTAAAAAGTATATAATATATTTTTTATTATTAAGAATATGATTATTTCCTGGGAATATTAACAAACAGTCTTTATTTTATTTGTTTTATTTTCAGTTTTTGAAACGGACATGTTTGTTTATCTGATTTGTCAAAATGACATGTGCATAAAATTTATTGTTACAAATCAACAAATCCCAAAGCCTACTATAACTCATTATGTAGAAACCACAACACCATTAATATCTGGCACTGATGTTCGATACCATAGGTCGTTAAATCTTGACCATTTAACTTTCACTTGTTTATCAAACGTTGCAACTGTCAACTTTGCTCAAGTAAACACTTACGATGCATACATATAGCTTTCACATACATGTTTGAAAGTGATCTATAGATACATTTAGTTTATTATCATATATCAGATAAGAGAATAAGCGATTTGTGACAATTTCTTTATTGCGACGTTTTAAATATCTCAGATACCCCCGTATGGAGGTGCTCTTAATTGCAGGAGGCTAATACAGATAAGATGAATAAGTGTTCCGAATGAAGAATAATTTAGCTTCCGAATATTCCTCCATAGACTATATTTCTAACTAATTAATATGCGTGAACCCTCAGGGGTTCACGCAACATGGAGGGAAATAAAATAGTCCATTTTTTTCTGATTTTTTTTCTGTTCGATTAAAAGTTTATACTGAACTGAAACATATATATAGATTTAAAAAAAAATCTTGCATCATTTTGGGGATATCAATCCAGGAAAGCGGAAGGATATCATGTTTACTGGAAGTGGTGCGGCCGAGTAAAAACAGCAAACAGAAAGTAGAAAAAAATAGTTTTGACTTCAGGGTTACATAACTTTTTATTCTTCGTGGCATGACCCACTTTTTTTTCCGATTAAATCACAATTTCACATTAGTACATACATGATATGAACATGAAAAAAATTTTCTATGTAGCAGTTTTTATTTTTTTTATTTTCAAAGATTAGCTGTTTAGCATGTAAGCCTATGGAGCAGTCAATTACAAGACTGCAACCAAAGTGCATCTCGATGCTCACATTAATGGTCGATATACTGATACATTCCCAGTGTGTGTATATCCCCCGCCTTTACATTTAGATAAGCGTAATGTAAGTCTTACAGTCCATATTTTTTACCAAATATTATGCACAAACTAATAAAAAAGGCAGATCAAATATACACGATTTCCTTTCCATCCAAATGACATCAATGTATCCAGCCTAGACGGGCGGTCCACACATTATTTTAGATTTAAAACTCCCCTCTATTAAAATGCGAACCAAAATTCATATTGTGAAGAATAACATTTGATTTCGTTATTAGGTTTTTCTCGAGTTGATTAAATGAAAGGGACGCTTCATAAAAGATATTTACAATATCAGTTTCAGGCGTTTTTGGAAATATGGATTACCATTGACTTGAGGGATCCATGTCATCTCGTACCTTCACAAACTCAACCTAAACTAACTGTTCCCAATATTTTTACTAACTCGTACTTCATGTACTTAGTAAGTAAGTAAATTTTATTTAGAGTCGGCATATATATACATAATAACAGACAAAACATGAGCTCTGGTGAGCTCTTTAAGGGCATACGATACAGTTACAGGAGGTTATATTATGACGTTGCTAACGTAAATTGTTATTTTCGCGACGTCAAACGGTGACTTATCGGGAAAAGATGCAGTTTTCGGCTGATTTTATCATTCAAACTAATTTAACTTGAAAACGAGTTCATGGACCCTCTTTTTAAAATGACATTTGGTTTGATTACGTAAGAAGATTATGTGTACCAATTTTCATGAAAACGTAAATAGTGCAATTTTTTAAGTTTGATTAATATACAGCAAAAATGACGGTTTTTTCTACGTTCATGAACATTTGATAAATTTGAGTTATTTGTAAAAATAAAATGTACAAATTTATGCAATATTTATATAACACATAAATTACAAATAATTTAACAAAAAACAGCTCGTGTTTATCTTTTAAAACAAAAAAGTTATGTATTTCTATCGAAAGGAAAAATACGTCCACAAATCCGTATTTTGAGGAAATATCTGAAATTTGAACATCAATTTACTCAAAAAGTAGCACATGAAGGTATATTTTTTATTACATATTTGATTTAATCAGGTAAAAAATAGCCTACATGCAAATGTTCATCAAAATTTAAATACGGGATCAAAACTGTATCGTATGCCCTTAACCGACTATCCAGCATGTCTAGTCAAATAATTATGACGTCTTGAAGGCTATTATACTTTTTCTTTGACGCCTTACATCGTCGCTGTAAGGCGTCAAAGCCAAAAAGTATAATAGCCTTCAAGACGTCATAATTATTTGGACTACCAACTATCACATAAAAAAAAAATACTAATAAATAAAAAGGAAAAAGCATGCAATTATAATGAAAGCAAATTAATTTTGATTTCTGAGCCTCCAGAGTCAATGCTCATCATGATCATTCTCATGCGGCAAGCACCTCTATCATATGTGCATCGAATGGGGAACCAGCATTTCACTTGAATATTATAAAATACTAACAAACTAAAAGCATAAAATCAATAAATAAATTATTAAGCACTGGCATTTAATAGCAGGTATATAATAATAAATGCATTAAAAGCAGAGCAAAAGGCCATAAGGGAGTTACCATTTGATTTTTTACCAACTGCTATTTGTACCCATTGTTATGTATATTCATATATATATATATATATATATATATGCAAAATAGTAGTTATTTTAATTTCTATTATATATCTTTTTTTATATAGAAAAATGGATGTTTTATAATCATCATAAGCATATTGTAGTATTTTGTTCATACATTTTACTGTACAAGGTATTTCAGTCTAACTTTTACCATGTTATAATGTACATGAACTTAGTTTGTGACATTAAGGGTCTGAAAAGGGTTTATAGAAATGAGAATAATGGGCAAAAATACAGAATGAAGAACAAAGAAAATAGAATAGAGAAAAGAACATTTTATATACATGTATAAACAAAAAGAATAGACTTGCATGTAAATATGTAGAAAAGAAAAGAATACTAAAGAGAATATTAATGGAGTGATAGTTATAAAATAAAAGAGTAGAAAATAATGAACAAACAAATAAAAAGAAAGAGAATAATGGAAAAGAAAGAGAAAAATTACCTTAAAAATTAAAGAATACAAAAATGAAGGACCTCCGTCCTAGACCCTCAACAATTGACACAGTACACAAATCTGTTTGATTTTCGTTACATATACATTGTACACATGTTTACCTGTTCAATAAAATGCAGAACATATATATTCATTATGCATGTTATAAGATTTTTGTATGCACTCTCAGATTTCATCAATCAGAAATTAAAGCCATTATTAGTATTAAGCAATTTATTGTTCATCAACACCTATTATGATAAGAATCTGCTGGTGATATTCAGGTAAATATTGAAAAATATACACCTATTGACTGGTCATGAGGGTAATAGCAAGTTTGTTGTCCCTGAGATACCAACTATTGCTGGAGGTGAAGCCGAGGGCAATTGTTAATATTAAAGGGATAACAAATTTGCTATTACAGTGTAACCTGACTAATCCGACACCTGAGTATTCCAACATCCTGCTTTAACCGACACATTTTCATGGTCCCAAAATAGGCCTATCCTTGCAGAAAAACCGGAGTTTTCCCACACCCTGCTTAAACCGATTTGTTTTCTGGTCCCCTAGTGTGTCGGATTAAGCAAGTTCCACTGTACACTCATAACCAGTCATAATTAAGTGTTTTATTATACCGAACAAAACAACTTTCTGAAAAGTCAATCTGCATACACCACTAGGAAAAATGTACATGTAGGTATATAAACATGTACAAGATGAACTATCAGGATTAATTTTACCCGTGTGGTATTTGTCAATATTTTATTACTTTATAATTAATCAAGACCAGGAATCCTTGTGTAAAAATTGGCGTGCATATAATAAAAGCTAGCTACCGTACACCAAAGCAATACCAAATTATGAAGACACATGCAGTGACCGGACAGTCTCAATTTGACTCAAACCATCTTAAAATATGTTGCATTCTGTAAGTAGTATATTAATTTGAAATTACACGACAGACACATACAGATTATATACCCTTTAAGATATTTCAGAGTTTACCGTTGCCAAGCGCACTTCATTGAAAATTTCATTGGATATATATATATATATGTGTAAAATTGAGAATGGAAATGGTGTAGTATATATACATGATATAGGTTCAAGATGTGGTTACCAAAAAAAAAAAACAGTTTATGTATCGATAAAAATAACTAAAGCCCTCAAATTCGTAGATAAAATTAATCCCTGAGGCCAGCATCATAGGCAGACCATTGAATTTATATTATCATAAAAACTAGGTGAATTTGAATTTGGTCACAAATCACCAATATTTATGGAATAACCTAAACCTGTAGGAATTTGAAAACTACACATATATCCTAAATTGTGTCCAAGGGTCCATTTAATTATCATTATTAACTTAAATTTCACGAATTGTATTTTTCTTTTGCAGTATTCTCCATTATGCCGAGACTGAAGAAAAGAAGAAATGTACCTGCACAAAGAAAGCCCAAAAAAGATCGACCCAAGCAGTCTTGTGCTAACAGTAGTTTAAATCTTGACCATTCATACAACATGCATGACAAATTGCCCTTACCTTGCCTTCAAGAAGAAATGGATACAAAACACATCAAGTCAGATATTGAAGATCAAAGTGACCATCAATATAACATGTTTGTAGCTCGCTTTCAAGAAGAAATGGATACAAAACACATCAAGTCAGATATTGAAGATCAAAGTGACCATCAATATAACATGTTTTTAGCTTGCTTTCAAGAAGAATTGGATACAAAACACATCCAGTCAGATATTGAAGATCAAAGTGACCATCCATACAACACGCATGTAAATTGCCTTCAAGAAGAAATGGTAACAATAAAGATCGAGTCAGATATAGAAGATCAAAGTGGCCATCCATACAACACGCATGTAGCTTGCCTTCAAGAAGAAATGGTAACAATAAAGATCGAGTCAGATATAGAAGATCAAAGTGGCCATCCATACAACACGCATGTAGCTGCTTGCCTTCAAGAAGAAATGGATACAATAAACGTCCAGCCCGATGTTGAAGATAAAAATGATCATTCATACAACCAGCATGATGTCTCAACAACATTGCAGTGCCTTCAAAAAGAAATAGAAACAATACACATGTACACACAGCCAGATATTGAAGATATAAAAAGTGAAGAGATAGTTAAATCTGATCCAATCTCTTCTTCATTGCTTTTTGAAAATTTGAAAAATTGTCTACAGAATAACAAAGTAAATCATACATGCTAAATCAGAACAGTGACAATATTCAAATATTCCAAGTGTATTCATCTTCAGACAATGTATCAATTAATATGAATGTAACTATTAATCAAAACTTTATGGCGAAAGTTTTTGTCCATCGAATAGAACTTTCTTCTGATCACCATTTATGGTTCGGTTTACCACCAGCAGTTTATGATTCTGTGATAAGAATTCAGTCTTTATTATCTAAACTTGATAGTTATTCTGTATGTGTAGGGAACTATGACAATGACTTACCAGCTTCCACAAACTGTCAAGGTTTTAGAGAGAGAGCGATTTCGGTGCAGTCAGAGGATCTATATCTTATTCATCAACAGTCCGCAGCATTAAATGTGCACTCCTTGTTCAAGGTAACCGATGTTTCATGTGCAGTCAACTGAGGCGTGTATTAATTTCTAGGAAGTATAGGCATGAAGAAAGGCAGCGTAAAATTCAGGACAGCTCAAGTAAACCGGACTACTTGCACAGTAAGATGCAACACAGCAATATGTCTAGGCAGCAGCTCATAGATAAAATTAACCAACAAAAAGACAAAATTAATATTCTACAGAGTGAGATTGTACAAACTAGACACCAGTTTCCGCTGGAGATCACCAGCGAAGGAGTGACATAAAACTTTAGCTTATCACTAGAACTTGGATATTAGTTATTGTAACTTGCAATGCTGAAATTTAGGAGAGTATTACCTGATAAGAATGCCTATCAGCGATTTCCCTTTGACCGATACCAGTCGTAAAAGGTATGCAATGGCACCCTATAATATTTAGATGGTGTCAGTGAGTTTATCTACTCCAACAGCTGTCTAAAGCATGTCATACTCAGATGAACTCTGGATTTGTTACTCTTTCATTTGAAGTTACAGAACATTGTTTGACTTTTTGCAATTTCAAAAGAAGTGATAATGATTTGAGTTGGTCTTGAAAGCACAAATTTTTCACTATGAAGTTTGATTATTGTTGTTTGTTAACTTGTTTATTATACTTAAGGGAGCTACCATTTGATTATGGGGGGGGGCTAGGATGAAATTTGAAAAAAGGCAGGACAGGAGTTTTGAGTAAATAAAATGGCAGGATGAGACACTTTGCAAAGCAGGATCATTATCCATGACAATTTATGTAAATGGTCAAGGTCAGTAAAACCAAACTGGAAATACATGTACACCCTGCAATCATTCCATACACCAAATATCATTATATGCTTTAAATATTGTTGAACTATTGCACATCAAAGACAAAAACTGAACCAGGAAAACTTAACATGATCAATAAACTATGAAAATGAGGCCAAGGTCAGATGAACCCTGCCAGACAGACATGTACACCTTACAATCAATATATAAAACTTATGTACATATACTTTTTTCTCAAGAAAATTCTATGATTTGTCCAAATATAGAAGAAATTTACTTTTTTCAATTGCTTGCTTCTTTAATTGCTTGCTTCCAGTAAACAATTCGCCAATATGTTTTCTGTATGCAGTGAACTCAGCGTGACCTTTCTCGTAAAAATCCGGTGATCTTAATACGCATGGATCTGTCATTGAAATAAACTATTATCTTATTGTACATGTTATGCACGTGCTCAATATCCATGCATCTTTGTTGATTGTTTACTATAAGGTGACAAGGTAAAGTACGGCTTCAAAACACGACAATTAATTAGCTGCCATATTTTCACATCATAACAGACCGAGAGAATTTTTTTGACGATTATACGATATGGATGCATAAAAAATGATAAAATCGTCCACAGAAGACTAAGTTTATGATATATACATGCATTGGTTCAAGAATTGGATAAACATTATTTTTCACCAGTCACTCGTTTCATATGACTTTAAATATAGTTGACCTTTTGCATATAGTATCTAGGAAAAAAACTAAACCAGAAAAAACTTAAGATTGACCAATGAACCATGAAAATGAGGTCATGGTCAGATGATGATTGTCAGACAGACATATACACCTTACAATCATTCCATACACCAGATATAGTTGACCTATTGATATAAGTATTAGAAAATTTGACCAAAAAAATTTAACATTGATCAATGCACCCTAAAAATGAGATCAAGGTCAAATAAAACATGCCAGACTGACATGTACATCGTAAAATATTTTCAAACACCAAATAAAGTTGACCTATTGCATAAAGTATTAGAACAACAGACCAAAACACAAAAAAAATAACTTACCGTAAACCACTGAACCATTAAAATGAGGTTAAGGTCAAATGACACCTGCCAGATGGACATGTACACCTTACAATCATTCCATACACCAAAAAGTAGACATATTGCGAACAGTATTGTAAAAACAGACCAAAACATAAAAAACTTAACTATGACCACTGAACTATGAAAATGAGGTCAAGGGCAGATGACACCTGCCAGTTGGACATGTACACCTTACAATCATTCCATACGACAAATAAAGTAGACCTATTGCCTATAGTATCTGAGATATGGACCACGAAAACTTAACCTTGTTCACTGATCCATGAAATGAGGTCGAGGTCAAGTGAAAACCGTCTGACAGGCATGAGGACCTAGCAAGGTACGCACATACCAAATATAGTTATCCTATTACCCATAATAAGAGAAAAATTTAGAATACAATGTACTAAAAATCTTAACTTTTTTTCAAGTAGTCACTGAACCATGAAAAACGAGGTCAAGGACAATGGACTTATGAAAGACGAAAACTTCATAACATAAGGTATCTATATACAAAGTAGGCGCTGGCTACGGTTACATTGAAATGTAACAATAATAAAAAAAAATATTGTTACATTGGAGACTAATTGCCGGAATGCAGAGTTGGGTAAGGAACCGATTAAACACAAATGTAACAATAATATTTGTGTCTAGGGTTACGTTGTGTTTTGTGGTATTGTTACGTTAATGCACTAAATTTATGCTGGGACTAGTAGATCCTAGTAATATGTATTAAAATAAAACTTGAAAACTTTTATTTGAATTTTACAATATTGCATACATTTTTTAAAATTTTTTATTTACAATGGCAGTTTTGGTAATAGGTATATCATTTCATCAACTGTACAAAGTATAATGACAGTAATAAGGGTAGGTGTGCAGTTAAATACATAGAAGTGAACACTTTTACCCATTGAACTATATTTTTCACCTTTGGCACTACTAAACTGTAGTAGTATCTTGAAGAACATTATAACAATTAATACTTAAAACTATTTAAACACTATTTGTTGAATGATTATAATAATAATTGTGGTAGAGCTATATTTTTATGTTTTATGTTAATTAAGATTTTATGTTATTAGAATATGTACTTGATATATTCTATTTACAGTTATTATAATTTGTAGTCTGCTAGTTTATTTAGGTAGAACATTACCTATTGATTAATTTCTTTTCTATTGGTCAGTATGATTTAGGCGGGAATCTTTTGTTTTAACTTTTCTTTGTTTTGGACAGTTGGCTAAAGTCTTTATATGAAGTGGTAGCCATTTTCTTCAGCTCATTTGGAAGTTGTTATATCTTTACTTTTGAAATAGTCTAGGACTATCATATTCTTATATAAGGTATTACATATATTGTAAAGAATGTAAACTGATTCAAACCAATCAGTTGGCGAAGCAAAGACCTTTGCACTACATGTGAGGGTCATTTTTCACTTAGAATATTTACATCAATTCTGATGAAATAAAAGAACCATAGACCCATACAACGTGTTTTTGTTTTATTTGAATACAAGGGAAACTCGACTACAAAATGATAATAATAATAATAATACCATTATTATTATTATTATTATTATTATTATCATCAAGTACATATCGAAGAATTAAACAACAAAAGTATAGAAGGTTAAAGTTTAATAAATCTAACGTAGCAATAACACAACGCACAACGTAACCGTAGACACGAATATTATTGTTACATTCGTAATTAATCAGTTCCTTACCCAACTCTGCATTCCGGCAATTAGTCTCCAATGTAACAATAACTTTTTTATTATTGTTACATTTCAATGTAACCGTAGCCAGTGCCTACAAAGTATGAAGGATCCAGGTCTTCTGTCTTCTGAAATATTAAGCTTTTAAGAGGTAATAGCTAACACCGCCACCGCCGGATCACTATCCCTATGTCGAGCGTTCTGTGACAAAACTCGCAGGCTCGACAAAAACGAGAAACGAGAAATACACCAACAAACGACAACCACTGAATAACAGGCTCCAGGGTTCTTTTCATTTGTATAGTCAATCATATTTTTTTGTCTACAAAGTTGGGGACTATAACCCCCTGGATCTTATTTTAATGATACACGTATTGTTACTTAACAGAGAGAGAAGAAAAAAGACAATACATTGGCAAAAAAATAAATAAGAAAAGACCAACAACAGCCTACAAAACACTAGAAAGCATAAAACCAAAGAAAGAACAACAAAACCGGGAGTAGATTCCGGTGCTCCGAAAGAGAAGTCAGTTCCTGCCCGCATCACCAGTGTCAACCGTCGCGTTGTACGTGTGAAAATGTGGTACCAAGTCTCGTTCGAAGATTGTGCAGGTCTACACTGATATGTGGAACATATACAGATATTCTATAATGGTTAGGTAAATATCTGTGGCGTCTGTAAAACTTTTAAAGAACTGACTTCCTCTCTACCATAAGAACCATTGACAATGTTTTCTCGGAGTATCAATTTGCTCTACCATCCTCTCAGCTATGTAATTCAATTTATTATGCTAAATTTTATCCTTATTGGCTTATATTTTAAATTGCCGTTCATAACGTTATTTTTAAAAGGTCAGACTCAAAATACCATATACCTTTTCGAACATTTTTTGTGTCCATGACATAATTTTTCATCTTTAATTTGATAAATACTGTTTTATAAGCCTTTTATAAACTTGTATATGTTTACTTGTTTTTGTTTTAATATGTCTTTTTGGTCAAGTTAAGCTATTTCAATTGATATCTTACAGTGTGTCTTTCTATGTTGTAAGGTTCACAATGTTAAACTACTATTTCAGGTTATGGTGGAGGTTGGCACCTGTTAAAACGTTTAAACCCGCTGCATTTGTTTGCACCTGTCCTAAGTCAGGAACCTGTTGTTTAGTAAAATATTGTTTGTTGATGTGGTTCATAAGTGTTTCTCGTTTTTTATATTAAATAGATTGTTGGTTATCCTGTTTGAATGGTTTTTCATAAGTCATTTTGGGGCCCTTTATAGCTTGTTGTTCGATGTGAGCCAAGGCTCCGTGTTTTGCCTGGAAGGACAGATAATTTAATTGTATACTCAATACCCTACAAAAGGTTACGAGAACCTAAATACCTTTTACCTAAAACTCAGAAACTTACTTTTTTCAGACATTTAATCAACAAAAACAGTTAGATCTACCTTGTTGGTATAGTGTTATGTGAAACTTCGAAAATCTTTTCATAAGAAGTTGATATCAAAGAAAAAACCTAAAGCCTGTGGTAATATCATTTTTCCTCAAAGTATATATATAATATAGGCTGCACGGTTTCCTATAGTATAATAGCTTACATCCACTTCATCTGAACTTTGTTGGATAGTTGTCTCATTGACTTATACCACATCTCCTTATTTTCAAATAAAATTTCCATACTTGATTGATTTTGAAAGCTTTGACATGAAAACAAATGTCGTTGTTTATATCCTTTGATCATCTGAGAAGAAGACACATGAATTTGACTGTCAAGACGAGAAGTTCAATACTGAATATCAAACTTAAAGTCTTAAAAGACTTTAAAACGCATGAGGAAAAATTAGTTATTACTGTTACCGAAAGGATATTTTATATACTCGACTTAAGGTGGTACCTAACACCTTGACTACAATTAATTTGGCTTGTTTAATTTTCATAAAATTTTGACAAAATATTTACTTTGACCATTTGACAAAAATATAAAAATTTCAAAAATCTTGAACCACACTTTGTCTGAAAAATTTGGTTGGATACATAGCAATTTGGAAAACACTAATTTTGATCATTGAGAAGCTTAATATTTCCTTAACAATAGATCGTGTTTAAAACGTTCAGCTGATTTTACAAGGTTATCTCCCTGTAGTGTTATGTAACACCTTAAAAGTGACTAGAACGTCACCGAAAATGGCATGAACGACCAAATATCCAAAGCAGTCGAAACCCATTGTTGTATATACCATTATCAAACTTTCCGACAAAATCCAGAAAAGCGCTTCGGACGCATGAAAATCGAAACGTGTTGTTTTCATTTTCCCCCAATATATATCTAGTGCTAGACATAGTCAAGTACTTTAAAAGGAGTAAAAGGAGGGAAATAGATACTCTTACAAATTGCACAAAACAGTCGTGTTACAACCGATTGCATTGCGTGTGTAGGTAAAGGTAATATCTTTGGTTAGCTTGCTTGCTAGCTGAACTGTGAAGTTATTATTAGGTAGGGTATACTACCCTTCTTTTGAAGTAGCCTAGTCCTATATACAGATAGATTGGTTATCTGTCGGACTAGTCTACTCCTAAAGGAGGGTAGTTTACCTAACCTAATAATGACTTCACGGTTCAGCTTGCAAGCAAGCTAACCAAAGATATTACCTTTACCTACACACTCAATGCAATCGGCTGTAATTCTCCCAGAGCTCTTTCATTCATAGCAACGTCCCAAAATAGTGCAAAATCACATTGCTTTTTAATATCTTGTGAAAATGACACCTTTTACATTTCTTGTTTATTGAGCTTTACATGTCTGCTAAGAAATTATAATGAAAATTTAAGTAACACCATTTCACAGAAAAAAAATACTTTCTAACATGCACCAACCTTCAATATTTAAATAATAATAACAAAAGTGCTAAAAAGTTAAAGCAGTTTCATGAACAAATAGGCAAGAGCGCCAACAGCTACAGCACCATCAATTAAATCAAGTTTACGTGTACTCGATTCTTTTTGTCTGCTGTTTTCTGTTTTATAACCATAATTTGAGACCCGTCCCCTTTCATCAAAACATGGTTGACTGAAAGTATTTGATAATCCGGAATAAGATTGTCTGGGTTTCTCGGAATGGTTTGGTAATCCTGAATTAGAATGATTTTCTTTCAAAGACTTAGAATAACATGATGAACCATCGTTAGTTGTATATCTAGAATTTGTTTCTTCCATTCGGTTTGAGAGATGAGTGTTGTTGTGATACTGGTTTCTAGACCTTTCCTCACTCAGCTGACGCCATGTATGTCCACCGGGGTCATTTCCCCTCACAGATACACTTAAACCACCATTTTTTGTGGTCAATTTAGGTGTTTTTATACCTATTATTGATAGTAAATTTTCAGAAACTGGGATTGAGCGTAATATTCCAAGTTCTTCTGCCTTTCGGAACACCCACAGTCTACGATTGTCCGATGTGAACCATTTGCCTTTATGTGTAAACACACTAATTGTTGGTATACTGAATACTGTGGCTGTCCCATTTATAAGTTCGTCTAGTGTTTCGCCAATATATGTATTCCGGTGCTGGGTTTTCTTACCAAATGTATTTGAAATAGAGTCCTGACTAAAATGAATATCTGAAGGCTTCAAATACATGCTTATTTCTGTTAAACGTTTGAATAAATTATAGCTTGTACTTTCACTTTCAAAACACGATTTTCAAAATTCCATTCACATCCAAAACCCTAAAATTATATGAAATTTAAAGCAATAATTATCAGTTTATCGTTTAATATAAATTCCCCACAGATGTTTCTCACATAACATTTGCAATTGGCTATGAACTAGATTTCAGTAACTGCGAGTAACTCAGTTCATTGTGTCAATTATTGTTAGTTTTTTTTGTGTGCTTCATGTCGATTAATTGAGTTCAGAAATTAGCACTTGATTTTTACAGTTTATTCGTATGTTGCGCTGTTACACCGCTGTCTCCAGGTTAGAAGGAGGGTTGAGTGCTCACGAACTTGTTTAACTTCAAAAATCTACACATTCTGTATGAGCCTATAATCCAATAGTTGTCGTTGGTTCAAGTCTGTCATATGTTTTTGGTAAAGTGTACTACTATAGGCCGTTAGTTTTCTTGTTTGAATTGTATCACATTTTTCATATCGGTACATTATGAGTTGTTTTGTTCTCATTGTTGAAGTCCATACGGCGACCTATTATTACTATATCTATGTTATTTGAATACTAGTGGTCAAACTGTAGATTCACTTGTTGTCGAGAATCGAGTTGCGAGTTACAAAAGTCGAGTTGCGAGTTACGAAAGTCGAGTTTCGAGTTACGAATGTCGAGTTACGAGTTACGAAGTTACGAATGTCAAGTTGCTAGTAACGAAAGTCGAGTTGCGAGTTAAGACAGTCGAATTGCGAGTTACGAAAGTTGAGTTGCGATTTACAAAAGTCGAGGTACGAGTTATGAAAGTCGAGTTGCGAGTTACAAAGATCGAGTTGGGAGTTACAAAAATGTTATGTTAATATAATTTCTTTAGAATTATATATATAAACGGTCGTGTCGTCTGATTTTTTTAAACAGAATTTTCAGGTTTACTTCGCATGTAAGAAACAAAGCATACATGTATCCGAACTTGATTATCAGTGCATGAGGAAGGGTCCCGGTATTTTGATAGCAGGATTTGAAAGAGTTTTAAAAGAGTCTATATGTTGCAAGGTGATGCACGCTTAAAGTCATATGAAACGAGTTTCTTGAAATTTTAATGTTACCGAAACTAAGTCTTCTAATGCATACACGTTTTTATTTTATATTTATTACACATTTTAACGTATTGTCGACGAATAATTACAAATATCTCATTCGGTGATTGTTGATGGCAAGCTAATTAACTTTCGAGTTTGTTGCCGAAGTTTACCGGATCGTGATATTGATAAACAATAAAAACAGAGCACGTGGAAGGCGCAACAGATAAGTGAATTGAAAGAGCCATGACCTTTTTTTTTTTTTTCATTTTGCCTATTTTCCATGCGTTCGCATTGTTAATTAAACTATTCCATGACAATTGTTAAATGATTTGTTGTATCAAATTTTTTCTTTAAGAATATGTTATTTTTAACTTCAAGAGCACGTGTGTTTGTGTTTCTTTGTTACATGTGACTTGGCTCTGTACTTATACATCCTGCATTGTGTTATTGTGCAACTGCTACGGTAAATATTTGTATTCTTGTCTTTCATTTTTGCTTATGTGCTTTGCATATATGCCTTTTTGTGTTTTTTTTGTTACAGATTTGTTTGTTTTTATAGTAATTAAGATTATATTAACACATTTTTTTTTTACATTTTTGCCTATTATGACCGTTTGTTTTGTTCACACATCATTGTCAATTTATTATGGAATTTTATGCGACTGTCATTCATGTGAGAGGTTTAGCTAGCTATAAAACCAGGTTTAATCCACCATTTTCTACATAAGAAAATGCCTGTACCAAGTCAGGAATATGACAGTTGTTATCCATTCGTTTGATGTGTTTGAGCTTTTGAATTTGCCATTTGATTAGGGGTTTTCCGTTTTGAATTTTACTCGGAATTCAGTATTTTTGTTATTTTACTTTTTACATCTTTTCATCACGGTTTTCCCCTCGCACCTGCAGAGTGCGGTGGCCGAAGTTATAACGAGAGGTCTCGTAGTTAAGGTCACTGCATACAGAAAATATCGGCGAATTAGTGTCTGGGAAGTCAATAATTCAATATCATTTATGAAGATTTTGATAATATAAAGGATTTTCTTTGAAAACTTCATTCAAGTATATAAAACATGTTCAACTTTTATTTTTATTTTGAAGTTTCATATCATATGACTTTAAATTTCTTTCATGAGAGCGACACTGTTCATTTTCTAAAATAAAGCAAGGATATACTGTAGATATATATATAAGACAAAATGTTTACCGTTCTGAACCAATCAAGCATTTCAGAACTGAATGCTTCTTTTTGAAAATTCATTGGGGTGTTAAAGCGTTGACCGAAGTACATTTTGTATGAAGCGCAGGGGCGCTTCATTCTGAAAATGTGCGCACGGTCAACGCTTTTACAACCCTATGAAATTACAAAAAGAAGCATTCAATACTATAATTAAATTTTTTAGCTACACAATGTAGGATCATGAAAACACGATTTTTATCACGTTTTTCTTTGATTTACCTGTGCACTTTATTGTGGGACCTCATGTCATCATGAATGTTATGTTTCATTGTGTAATGAATGTTAATTTCAGAAGGACGCGAGATTGCTGTTAACCAATCAAAATAACGTATCACAATGAAACATACATGCAATGTAATTATAAGAAAATAAGGGAGCTATCATTTGATTTTTATGGGGGGAGCTAGGATGAAAAGTTTTGTCCTGCATTTTTTTTAGTTGTAATCTCTGTCCTGCCTTTTTATTTTTCACTCTATTCGTTCATGCCTTTTTTTTATTAGTCAATCCTGAATTTTTTTACATAAATTGTCATCCTGCCTTTGTTTTTTTTGCCAAGTTGCTCACCAAGTTGCTCATGCTGCACTTTTTTTCTACTCAAAATTCCTGTCCTGCCTTTTTTCAAATTTCATCCTAGCCCCCCCATAAAAATCAAATGGTAGCTCCCTAAATCAGGTAGACAAATGAAATATTCTTAAAAATTATCGATATCTCACAGAATATGGCACTGTGTTAGGCCTGAAGTAAATACTTATCAAAGGTACCATATTTTCTACGCTAGACGCGCGTTTCGTGTATACAAGACGCATCAGTGACTCTTGAATAAAGGATATGCATTAGCATACCAAGTGCTAACTCTTCGTCTATCGCAAAGGTTTAGGGGGATGTAGGAACAATTGCACATTTAACTTAGGAAAATATATCATGATTTAATCAGAAAAGTGATATGCTATGTGCTTTATGTGATAAATTAGATAATTTTGAACTTTATTAACTTTGTGATTCAACCCCAAGCGGAGAGTGCATATATATACCAAATAGTTAATAATAGAGTTGTTCAATGTATGTATATCTGACAACACTTTAACGCAAAAATAAGCATGCTATAGATGTCTTTCTATGGCATTATGGTAACTTCCTGGCATAGATCATAATATGGATTTTTTTAATTGGATAGACGTTATTCTACAATGAGCTTTACCGCTGTTACGAAAAATAAAGGAACAGTTTTACGGAATGTTATACCTTTAGGGTATGAGCACGGAAGCCTTGTCAGTCACAAGTTTACTTTTTACCTGCATGCAGCCTTGATAAAAATGTTGTAGCTTCAGATATCACCTGTGTACTAGTATTGTACATTTTTTTCTGAAAAAAAACCAACTTCCTTTTCATTTTAATATCATGCATAGCCTGTCACGAGAGCAACGGAAAAAAGTTTTACCCGGGTATAAGTGTGGCATCAAGTTGTATTTTCAGGCATCTGCCATTCATATTTTGGAGAGGCATAGGTTTTTTTTTGGAGAATTGTTTGATTCTGAATTCCTTGAGAAAAAATTGTCTAGGATGGAAGTGAATAAATTCAAGGATTATTTCTACTGAAAATTAGAAGATATAATGACATAAATTTTCTAATACATTGTTTGGATTTTAATGAAAACAAAACACATTTGGTGTTTTATTTCTGGAAATATTTGAAAAAAAAATGTATCTTTAAAGGACGCATGCACCACAAAAAATGAACTAGAAAGCCATTGACATTAGATGTGCCTTATACAAAAAAAAACAACGTTTATTATATATACCGAGTGGTAAATTTATAGAGAAAAATTGTATATATGTAATAGTCAACTGCAACTATTCTATATCATCCACGATATCACGGCTGTATGTGTATGACATCACGAAATCAATATCAGTCGTGTTACATTTGGAGGGGCGTTGGGGGGGGGACTTCAATACTTAATTGATGGAAGTGCCACTGGGGTTCTGTTGCCCTACCCTTTTCATAGTATCTAGATTTTAAGATTGTATACCTTTTCATCTATAAAATTTTCATATTTCGTAACTCGACCTTCGTAGCTCGTAACTCGACTTTCGAATTCGCAACTCGACTTTCTTAACTCGACGATAAGAAACCCTCTCTCAAAAGCGTATTTGCTTAAAAATCATCCGTAGCATACAATCATATACAGGTATAATAAGTTATTTGATTGTAAGTACGTGTAAAACCAAAAACATTACCTGAAAAACCTGAAACCAAAGCTTTGCGTGCAGAGACGTCATAAAAATTATATACTATCGTGACCAACATCGGAAATGTTTCCGTACTCTGTTGAAGTTTCGACAGAACCTATGCATGAAACTCGCAAGTTTTTTTAACTTTATATTGTGTTTTTCAGGTCAATAACATACAGTAGTTCCATCTTACTTATAATTATGTGTATAGAATTGAGATATTATTTTATTTTCAATATAATTTTGGCTATATAATGTAAAATTGGTGATTCTGGTGGCCGGCTTAAAGGATTATTCATTCATATACGTTCAGTGGCAAGTATTGTATGCATTTCCAGGATGAGAACAAGTTAGCAATACCCACAACAGTAGCTCCTGTTCTAGGGGTGACATAAAATTTGAACTGCCACTGGAAAATGAAGGATATAATTGGATAGGGACAGAAATTTAGCCTTGCAACAGGCCACCTAAAAGAGTTGTGCAACGGTTCTTAACGTGCAGAGAGTTTTGAGCTGTATTTACACGAGGCATCACATCTATCGTCCCCATTTTGATAAGACATGGCTGCGAATTTATACATCCAGCACAACCAAACGGCGCCCCACTTTGGCAAGCGTTTTCCTGCCGGTCGGAAGTAGTGACCATATTTCTTTTCCCCATGCAGCGGTCACTTTTGGTCAAACAGTGACAGTCAACAATGAGTATTGACTTTGGGAGTACTTGACTGGAACTATAATAATTGATGTACATATGATGATGATGATGTATCAAAAATAATACTAGTACTAGTAATGTTGATTTTATATACACTACACAGTCAGTGTGAAACCTGCATTTTCTATGTGCCTTCTACCATAAAATGTTATTGTATCAAATCTAGTCAAACAATATCTTTGTGATCAGTTTAAACAAAATTGAGTTACTATTTTTTTATGATTCAGCTATGTGTTTAAGCTAAAGATTAAAACCGTTCATAATTTTGAAAGATATTTTGTTGATCTACCATATGATCTGCGAAAGACATATTGTAATTTTAGATGTATGAATCATAAATTGCAAATAGAACAAGGTCGTTTTTGGGGTGTCGAACGTGATGGTCGCATCTGTGATTTTTGCAATTTATGTGAAATTGGCAATGAATTCCATTATTTGTTTAAATGTACCCTTTTCTCAATTGACGACGGTGCCACATGTGGAGGAGGATCTGCTTACCCTTCCGGAGCACCTGAGATCACCCCCAGTTTTTGGTGGGGTTCGTGTTGCTTAGTCTTTATTTTTCCATGTTGTGTTTAGTGTACTATTGTTTGTCTGATGTCTTTTTCTTTTTTAGCCATGGCGTTGTCAGTTTATTTTCGATTTATGAGTTTGAATGTCCCTCTGGTATCTTTCGCCCCTCTTTTGAAAGACAAAGGCTTTTGCTTTGTAATGTGTATATTAAATTAAATTAAATTAATTATTTATTATATGTCATCTATTATTTATTGTATCCTATTATGGAATTTTTTCGACTTGATCCCTTTGTAGTTCATGCGTCTGTCAGAATACTATTAAATATTGTGAGCTTTTTTGTTCTGATGACTACAGTTTAATTGTCAAACTTGCCAAATTTTGTAAAATCGTTCTGTCTGTTATTAATTAGATAAATTATGTCTGATATAAATTATAATTGCCTTCCACTGCAAATTTCATTAAAAATGTACATTATACAACTGTATATGTAAACATGCCATTCCATTCATCTCATTGTTCTTGTATATGTTATTGTTGTTATTACTGTTTATATTCACATACCCCTGATGAGGGTCTTGAGAAATAAAAGTTTCAAAGTTTCAAGTTTTTATGGGCAATTGCATACAATTCTGATTGTTGCTTTTTTGATATTTGATTGTTTAAAAAGCTTATTTGAATATATTCATTATAAATAAGAAGATGTGGTATGAGTGCCTATGAGACAACTCTCCATGTGTTTATTTCTGACATATGTAAGTCAGACACTTCTTACCATTGGCGTAGCTTAAGTTGAGGCATCCGAGGCAGCTGCCTCGGTAAAAACAAAATAAAAAAATCCTTTTAACCTTTTAAACAATTTCCACCTTATGCAGCAGAATCGCTACTTCAGTAACACTAATATACCGACTTGTATCATCTTATTGTTGTTATTGATCCATAATCTTTGCTAGTTCAAGACTGATGGAACATTGTCCTCCCCTTATTGGATACCCCTTTGCGGTAGTTTTCAGTAATATAAATATGTCGGAGTCAATTGAATCAAACAGATTTATTTAATCCTACCCCAAGCAAAATCAGTAAAATAGATGATGATCCAACTCACGAGCCTTCTCCGATCGAATATCTTGACCAGTTAGGTAAATTATTATTTTTTGTGAGAAAATAAGTTCTAGTACACGAGGGTCTGGTTGCGGTTTACAGAATACAGAAAAATGTTCTGAAATTAATTTAAACTTTTAAAAAGGAATAGAGATATTTTTAAAAAGGGTGCTAAAATATAACAGAAAGGAAATTATGGGTGAAAAGAATTAACAATAAATGCTTGAAGACCCCTCATACATATAACCGGTAAAGTATAAAATAGAAACATCGTTGTGTGTTGACATTTCCCCCTACGTGTATAGTACTCCAATAACCGTCAGAGTTTCATTGACTTTGATACCAATCAAAATAAAATATACATCATTCAACATGCACAGACAATAATGTGTATGTTGGTCTCAAGTTTTATTCTTGCTATTTTAAATTTATTGTTTTTCACAAGCAGGGAATTTTGAATATTTAAAGGAGTCATTAATTTCAGAGACATATTATGGTATAAGTCTGTTAGTTCATACAGATATCAGTTTATATATTAAAAATTTCAACCAAATACCCGAGTTCATTTATTCTGCAGACTTCAAAATAGCGTAAATATTTCTGTAAGTACTTCGCCGGTTCTCATTTTCACCATTGGAAAAATTTCAAAACCATGTAAGAATTTGAAGACATTCCAAGAAATATCAGGGCGCAACACAACCAATAAAAGTGCCGTGGTGCATGTGATTATTTCCTAGATATTGGCCCACAAATAAACGAATAAATGATCATCACAAAAATATTGTCAATAAACCATAATCGTTTCGCTCGTTTTGTGCATTGAAAATTCTGTACAGGTTTCTGCCGGCCATCGAACAAGGTCTTGTCTCCCTTCTGGTATGACGTTAAAGCTTATGTCACAGTGAGGTACAGCCACCAATATTAGAGTGTACGATGGCATGGAAAAATATCGTCAGATTGTGTTTTTGAGTTGACTTTCAGGAAACTTGTCAGTGGTTGTCTTATGTGATAACTTCACGTGGTTCGTATTCAGTCTCTCACAAACAAAGAGAAAAGAAAAAGTAACTTCGGAGCTTGACATATTGTATGGAGACCGTATGTCGACCTCCAGATGACTTATAATTTTGTTGTATTGTTGGCTTACTGTGTCATTAACGTATAGCTCATATTCATCTCCTTTTATTCGCTATGAATTTAAGATCTTGGAAGTTCACTGAAAGGATTCGATTTGAAAAAAGGGATAAATGTTTTTGAGAACATTAATGTACTAGTATTCATCTGAACATTGAAAATGACGTATGTACCAGTTATCAACTAATAAATCTATAGTATAACTTAGTGTAAGGCCTATTAACATTATTATGATAAAATAGATTAAAACAACCACTATCATTTTTAATAGATTTTTCTTGTTCAAATTGCAAAACCTCTATAGCTCCTGGGGGCCAGCACCCCAGACCCCATGCCTCGATAGTAACAGAAGGCAAGCTACGCCACTGCTTACTTGTTATTTAGAGCTCTCTCTCTGATAGATATGCAGCCTAAATTTTAAGTAAGGACCCATTATTATTGTAAATAGTCGGCTGTGCAATTGTAAATGGAGAATGGTCATGACAAAATGAATGTAGTGCCACGGTACATAAAATGATCGATGCAATTTTTATCTTATATCACATTTTTCTTCAGTTCCCACTAATTCTACGTATCTTTCAATTTTTTTTTTTAAATTTAACATTTTTTATTAACCGAAGCAAATCTGTGGTGATATATTTCACTGAGATTTTAAATTGCCATCTTATTAAGTTTACAACGACATAGATACCACGATACATTTCATGGTGTACTTTTTGAAATTTCCGTGTGTGATGATCTTCATCTTAATATTTGAGTTGGCCTTCAAACTATTTTAATTCGAGCGCCACTGATGAGTCTTATGTATAACTTTAAGCAAGGTATCTGTATTGAGTTTTTGACCCCAAAAAACAATAATGTTGGATCACAAAAAAACTTTTAGGTAGTAATTTTTCTGTATTCTTTATATTTTTTGTCGTTTTTTCTGTATTCTTTTTAGCACCCAATTATTCCCTATTTCTTTTTTCCGATTTTTCTATCTTTATTTTTTTCGCAATTTGTAGAGATTGACCCATTATTCTCTATATTCTCTATTCTGTAAATCCCGTTCAGATCTAAAAGAGATAATATCTGCAGCTGTAAACCTATATATATCGTCTTGTGGGATTTCATACTATTTTCCTACAGGTTATTGCTGCCACGTACATGTATATTCTCACAGTGGAAATAAAAATTAATGTGAAATTCGTTCAGTTCCTGTAAAAAAGGAGAGAAAAGAGAAAGCTATGAAAATTTGCTGTGATAATAAATAATAGTCAAAGAAAACAATGCTCAGAAAATAGTCGTTGAAGGCCGTACGGTGACCTATACTTGGTTAAATTCTTCGTTATTTGGTATCTGTTGGATAGTTGTCCATATACAATCATACCACATCTTGTTTTTATACATTAACATTTTGTTGGTTTAAGAGCGACCGATTGTCGAAATTTAGCCATGATAGGTTGTTAAATAATATAATACAGTCGGTCTAGATGTTTTATAAAATAAACAAGTTTTGAGAGAGGAATGTAATTCATGTGTAAAACTTTTATTCTATATATGAAGAAAGTTATGTGTTTTAGATTATACATGGACAAACCAATTTAGTGCGATAAAAGATAACGCAACGATAGAATTTTAAGATATAATATGAGAAGATACCTCTTATTACATGTATGATGTGCTTTCAAAAGAAAAAAAAACCTACATTTTATTCTTTTTTATTTTCTGAAAATACATTATAACAGCTATCCTCAATCTGAAAATTTGCACAACCTGTAGCTTTAAAAAAAAGTTCGGTGACTCACAAGTTTTATTTTATTTAAAAAAAGGCTTGATATAACCTACATTATGTAAGAAACTGTTGTATAATGTTGCAATGGTGTGACGTTTTTCCTGTTGATGGTGAGTACATTGTTTTTTTTTTTTCGGACAGAAGAACATTACCCTTTTCGTTTCCTTAAGTACCAATTTTGTCCAGATCATTGTTTTAATCATTGGAATCTTTGTTTGATGATATTGTGATGTAGGCTATTGGTATAGACTAATGTCAAGACTAGGTTTTTTATATAACAGGTGATGCTTTGCCATGTCGACGCACCCAGGGAGCTTAATTATTCACAAAACATCTGTTAACTCACGGACTCGTTAACCTTATGCGGCGTTCACTTATAAACGATTATGGCTCCCGTTTGAGTCAGACAGGGGTAAGAAACAAAGAGTGAAAAATTCGAATAACTATCGATCATCAACTATCTGGAATATCCTATCATTGCCGGCCACACAATCGTATACGCTCGTTACATAGTCCTACGGACCGGAAATGGTCCTTACAGGTCGATATATTTTTATTAAGATATACTTTACCTAATTCTTAATTAAAAACTTAACGTGAAAAATCAAATCACGCATTATTTTGATCGTGAAAGTAATGCGTGACGAGAATGTAAAGGTTTTCTCAATTTTGAAACCGTACTTTGACCTTTAGTTGCGTTCAGGTCTCTGTCATCTTGTCTTTGATAGATTGATGTCTCATTGGCTATTATACCACATTTTGTAAGTTTTTCTTTTTAATATCAAGTACAGAAAATCAGATTTTGTTTACCAGTTGATGTATACTTCAATGTTAAAATCTGGCACTTTCACCCTTCACGAAACTTACTTATAATTTCTTATTTTAACTGAAAAAGAATATAGATGCATATATAAATTTTATTTTATTTTATATATAAACACATGTGTAAATCTGGGTTTAATTGAGTACCAATACTAACTAGATTGGCAATACTTACTAGATATTTAAAGTATTTAGGCTACCGGGAGCCTTACTTGTCGAAAAATAAGTATCTGATTCTCTGTAGCTATAATGCAAAATGCCTTTGCCAATACACGAATCCAGAGGGGATCTGTAGGGGGTTATGGGGGTCTTCCCTGGAAATTCATTAAATGTGTACGCAATTTCGTGTTTTAGTAAGGGTTTTGTACCCATTGCAACCTACCTTACTATCAGTTATATGGAATGTAGTTCTTTTACGTTATTGTACCCAACATGGTGGTGAAAATACCAATGTAACTATAACTTATTTTTCGTGACGAGAGGATGGATAAAACATCCATTATATTCTTCATTGCCTCTTAACGTTAAGCAGCCAACAATCAATCAATCGTTAATTGTCTCTCCAAATGATTAGACATCCGTGTGCTACTTGTTCATCTTAATTTCTAAATGAAACTTTCAAAAGTATCCAGTTTTAGTTCAACTGGCTGGCGCTTAATCAATTTTCTGGCATGGCCATCATCTGCATCCATCAATAACCGGAAGTTCTTTTTTCGGTTGATGTGCTTTGGAATATGATATTTCGGTATTTTGGCTAGCATATGTCTTAGTTGGTCATTGTTATGACAAGGTCTCCAGTTATTAGCGTGTCTATTTTGTATTGGGACGATTACCTAGAAAATTTAGAAGGTTTTGATTTTACATCCGTGAGGAAAGAATTCTCCAATATCTTCGTTCAAATGAAAATCTTAGTTTCAATGTCAATACGTATTGCAACCAGTCAATACTTAGCATAGAAGAATTATCCTACTAAATATTCATGTTACTTCAAAATTAAACATTTATAAATTTCAATGATGACTGATATAGGACGTGCTTACAAAAATATTGAACATATCAGTTTATACGGCGTTTTAAATTTCAAATAGTTTCCATTTTATACCTTTTTGTCTTCAAGATATAGTCATGTAACACGACTTTAAATTGAAAAATACTAAAAGGTTATATAGATTAGACCGTTGGTTTTCCCGTTTGAATGGTTTTACACTAGTAATTTTTGGGGCCCTTTATAGCTTACTGTTCGGTGTGAGCCAAGGCTCCGTGTTGAAGACCGTACTTTGACCTATAATGGTTTACTTTTATAAATTTTGACTTGGATGGAGAGTTGTCTCATTGGCACTCATACCACATCTTCTTATATCTATTGTTAAATTTTCTTCTTTATTCATAAAAAAGTTGCATTTATGTATATATATACTTGCCACTCCACTGGGTCTGTGTACACTATATTTTGTAATGTAACTTGCAAAACACAGAATGTTGTATACCTTCTTCAGTGTCGATGTGGCATGCAGTATATTGGCGAGACAGAACAGCCATTCAACAAACGCATGAATGGTCATCGAAGTGACTACACCTGCAAGCCCGACCTCCCGTAAGTCGTCATTTGAGATCACCTGGGCACGCCCAAGCTGATCTCAAAACCTTAATCACAATCATAGACCACAACGAGGGTTGGTCAAGGGCCGAAAGACTTGCTCGGGAAAGGTTTTGATAAGAAAGCTAAGGACAGTTTCCCAGAGGGCATAAATGAAAAACATAGAATGAGTCACTCATTTTCCTACCATCACTCATTTTCCTGACATCATTTGTTTCCAGTTACTCCGGCTTCCTTACTTGACTCTTACAGTTTTAAGGATTCTTTTGGAATTTTACTAGTTTAAATACCAGGGTTCTTTTCATTTGGGAGGGATGTACAAGTACGCATCCACGTCCAATTATTTAACCTTAGCCAAATTTTACTATTATATTTTCTTATCATTATAAAACTGCTATTTATTTGGGATGATAAATACGCAGCCTCTGTTTGACATATTTTTACCAGCTTATATCGATCAGTTCTGTTTTTTGGGAATGAATTTACACACAGTTGTTGTAAAATCTTAACTGACGTCACTTTGGAATTTTAGAGTTGTGCCAGTTTATATCTCTAATTACTATTTTCAATTTAGGCATGTCTTTGAGTCGTTTTTGGAAATTTAAAATTTATTAGCGTCTCTACATATGATGTTCGGGTAAAACTGTTTCACTTTTTTATTGTATAGAAATCAAGATTGCTTTAGTTTAATAATCAGAATAGTTTGATCTGATTCATTTTACATCGTGCTCATATTGATGAAGGATATCTGTTATCCGAAATATTTATAGTTACATTTGTTCGTTTATTGTCATTTTTGGTGATGTTGTACCTTTTAGACTGGTTATATGTTATATTTTGTAGTGTACTGTATCATATTTATATGATCCATCGCCCCGTAAGATTTATCGTTGACTATTATTCAGTCATTTATATATATATATATATATATATATATATATATATATATATATATATATATATATATATATACAAACAAGTCTAAATTGAAAACAACGTTCAAACCTATGATTGCGTTGGATAAAACCGCAATTTTATACGTGTGCATGCAAAACAAATTTCTTGTTAGAGGGTCTAAATACATCACAAACAACATTTTCCAAAAGACCAAAAAAGTGAAAAAGTATATTTTAACAAAACGCATTTGACTAACAGGTCGAACAATCAATGTTCTTAAACCCTGCTGACTGCCATTGGCGATTGCCAAATAAACGGATCACCGATGTAATAAATGGATCTTAATTATAAATTTAATACTAAACAGAAAACAATAAACTTGCGGAACAGATGGTATACCGCAAACAAAAGGTGCAAAGGTTTTTGTACACCATATCCGGATTTCCACAATTAATGTCTCTTCAGTGATGTTAGGAATCGAAACGGTATTTGGAAAGCCATACAATTTACCTCAATTTAGGATAATAGACTGTTTAATTTTTAGGAGTCAAAATAGGATGAACGGATCATATAAACCCGAAGGCAAATATAATACAAGCCCAAACGAAAAAATATAAACAAGTCTAAATTGAAAACAACGTTCAAACCTATGATTGCGTTGGATAAAAACCGCAATTTTTATACGTGTGCATGCAAAACAAATTTCTTGTTAGAGGGGTCTAAATACAGCACAAACAACATTTTCCAAAAGACCAGAAAAGTGAAAAAGTATATATATATATATATATATAAGGATCTTTCTTACGAGGGCGATGATATATGTACACAATAAATAAATTATATAAACGCCTAAAAAGTGTACAAAACAACACCAATAATAAAACTAGAGGCTCTAAAGAGCCTGTGTCGCTCACCTTGGTCTATGTGCATATCAAACAAAGGACACTCTCCAACATTGTAGACGAGAATAGACTTCATGACAAAAATCTCTATTTTGTTGATCTTGTATTACTGATCTTTGAGTCTGTTTAGTCTCTCTCTCTCTTCTTTAGTTTTCGCTCAAAACACAAAAGAGGGTTAAAAATCCTCATTTAAGGGCAATCACTCCTATGAAGAGTGACAGTCTACTAACTATATCGGCAAAATTTGACTTTTTAATAGATCTTGCCTCGCCTTGTGATTTCAAGTGTTTATTTATCTATTACAATTTAAATCATATAAGGCATAACGGAAAAAATGTTTCTCTCTAAATACCATGGTGTTCATGATAATAGGCAAAAATGAAAAAATGGTACAATTTGTCATTTATGGGCAATAACTCCTATAAGAATTTGTCTAACAGTTTTGACGTATATGGACAATTGGTAGAGCTCATTATTCTGAACATTTTTGCCCCTTTCAGATTTTCTCTTTTTATAACGGTTCAAAAAATAATAGACAAAACTTGCATTTTACCCCTATGTTCTATTTTTAGCCATGTCAGCCATGTTGGTTGGTAGGCTGGGTCATCGGACACATTTTCTAAACTAGATACCCTAATGATGATTGTGGCCAGGTTTGGTTGAATTTGACTCAGTAGTTTCAGAGGAGAAGATTTTTGTAAAAGATTACAAATATTTACAAAAAATTGTTAAAAATTGACTATAAAGGGCAATAACTCATTAAGGGGTCAATTGATCATTTTGGTCATGTTGACTTATTTGTAGATCCTACTTTGCTAAACATTATTGCTGTTTACAGTTTATCTCTATCTATAATAATATTCAAGATAATAATCAAAAACTGCAAAATGTCCTTAAAATTAACAATTCATGGGCAGCAACCCAACAACGGGTTGTTTGATTCGTCTAAAAATTTCAGGGCAAATAGATCTGAACCTGATGAACATTTTTACCCATGTCAGATTTGCTCTAAATGCTTTAGTTTCAGAGATAAAATCCAAAAACTGCATTTTACCCCTATTTTTATCCATGTCGGCCATGTTGGTTGGCAGGCGGGGTCATCGAACACATTTTTTGAACTAGATACCCCAATGATGATTGTAGCCAAGTTTGGTTATATTTGGCCCAGTAGTTTCAGAGGAGAAGATTTTTGTAAAAGTTAAGGACGGACGACAACGACGGACGACGGACGACGGACGCCAAGTGATGAGAAAAGCTCACTTGGCCCTTTGGGCCAGGTGAGCTAAAAAAGGAAACATTAAATGTAATTATCTATAAATATTTCGGATAACAGATATCCTTCATCGATATGATTATGATGTAAAATGAATCATATCAATCTATTAGGCGTTTATATATATATATATATATATATATATATTATAAGTACGTCTGAACCAGTGACAACTCTACAACAGATTTCTCCATCGGATCACCAGCAGTGATGGCGATACATGGCTGTGTACATTTCTGTATATACAACTCGTCTAAACATCAGCCCAACAATGTTAGATCTGTAAATTTGCTTTCGCAAATTTTTTGTTCTTCCCTCGCCGGGATTCGAACTCATGCTACTGAGATATCGTGACACCAAATCGCCTGCACTGTATCCGACGCGCTAGACCACACGACCACCTAGGCTTCACAATAATAAAGCTTTCGGTGGCCGGGTGTTACCTTTCCTCGTCAGTTTTAATCTAGCGTCGTAATACTTTGTCACGATATCTCAGTAGCATGAGTTCGAATCCCGGCGAGGGAAGAACAAAACATTTGCGAAAGCAAATTTACAGATCTAACATTGTTTGGCTGATGTTTAGACGAGTTGTATATACAGAATGTACACAGCCATGTATCACCATCACTGCTGGTGATCCGATGGATAAATCTGTTGTAGAGTTGTCACTGGTTCAGACGTACTTATATATATATATAAACAAGTCTAAATTGAAAACAACGTTCAAACCTATGATTGCGTTGGATAAAAACCGCAATTTTTATACGTGTGCATGCAAAACAAATTTCTTTGTAGAGGGGTCTAAATACAGCACAAACAACATTTTCCAAAAGACCAAAAAAGTGAAAAAGTATATTTTAACAAAACGCATTTGACTAGCAGGTCGAACAACGGATGTTCTTAAACCCTGCTGACTGCCATGGCGATTGCCAAATAAACGGATCACAGATGTAACACAATGGATCTTAATTATATTAATTTAATACCAAACAGAAAACAATAAACTTGCGGAAGAGATGGTATACCGCAAACATGAGGTGCAAAAATTTGTACACCATATCCGGATTTTGACCATTAATGTCTCTTCAGTGATGTTAGGAATCGAAACGGTATTTGGAAGGCCATATAATTTACCTCAATTTGGGATTGACTCTTGAATTTTGAAGAGTCGAAATAGGATGAACGGATCATATAAACCCGAAGGCAAATATAATACAAGCCCAAACGAAAAAATATAAACAAGTTTAAATTGAAAACAACGTTCAAACCTATGATTGCGTTGGATAAAAACCGCAATTTTTATACGTGTGCATGCAAAACAAATTTCTTTGTAGAGGGTCTAAATACAGCACAAACAACATTTTCCAAAAGACCAAAAAAGTGAAAAAGTATATTTTAACAAAACGCATTTGACTAGCAGGTCGAACAACGGATGTTCTTAAACCCTGCTGACTGCCATGGCGATTGCCAAATAAACGGATCACAGATGTAACACAATGGATCTTAAATATATTAATTTAATACCAAACAGAAAACAATAAACTTGCGGAAGAGATGGTATACCGCAAACATGAGGTGCAAAAATTTGTACACCATATCCGGATTTTGACCATTAATGTCTCTTCAGTGATGTTAGGAATCGAAACGGTATTTGGAAGGCCATATAATTTACCTCAATTTGGGATTGACTCTTGAATTTTGAAGAGTCGAAATAGGATGAACGGATCATATAAACCCGAAGGCAAATATAATACAAGCCCAAACGAAAAAATATAAACAAGTTTAAATTGAAAACAACGTTCAAATCTATGATTGCGTTGGATAAAAACCGCAATTTTTATACGTGTGCATGCAAAACAAATTTCTTTGTAGAGGGGTCTAAATACAGCACAAACAACATTTTCCAAAAGACCAAAAAAATGAAAAAGTATATTTTAACAAAACGCATTTGACTAGCAGGTCGAACAACGGATGTTCTTAAACCCTGCTGACTGCCATGGCGATTGCCAAATAAACGGATCACAGATGTAACACAATGGATCTTAAATATATAATTTTTATACGTGTGCATGTAAAACAAATTTCTTGGTAGAGGGGTCTAATTACAGCACAAACAACATTTTCCAAAAAGACCAAAAGAGTGAAAAAGTATATTTTAACAAAACGCATTTGACTAACAGGTCGAACAACGGATGTTCTTAAACCCTGCTGACTGCCATTGGCGATTGCCAAATAAATTGATCACTAGATTTAACAAAATGGATCGTAATATTAACTTAATACCAAACAGAAAACAATTAACTTGCGGAAAGATACATATATCATTAATATAAGTAGCACAATGGTATAAAAATTCAATTTCAGGTATTTATGCCTCACCAGAATTTCTCGGTGCATGTGTATACATAAACGGACGGGTAATGGTTATTAATAACAAACAGCTTTGTGAAGTCATTGTTAAAACACATTCCATACGGACGTTTAATGCCATTGTCTTTGTTCAGCATTTCTTTACAGTTGTTTCCATCCGATGATATTCTCTGTATGTTGTTGGTTTGATAACCACCGAAATAAACGTTCCTCTGGCGGTCAAGTGTTACGCCTGCTGTTCCAGAAACATCCATATTGTATACAAGTCTTCCGTCTAATTGAACACACAGGAGTTTGCTAGGATATCTAATAATCAATTTTTCATGCCTATCGTTGTATAACATAAAGTAAATATCACCAGATCCTTGTTTAATTGTTTTTAGAATTGTCCCATTAATGTCTAAAATTTTGATAATACCACCTTCACCCCCAACGTAAATTATGTCATGTCCAGCAGCGATACCAAAACATGTAAATCCAACGTTTACTTTGTCGCCCTTTTCTATCGTTCTTGTGTTTATAAATTGAATAGACTTTTCGTTTGCTAGTGTAACAACAGCTCTGTCTGTACCAGGTATAACGGCTACACATCTAGGACTAGAGGAAAATGCTATCTCTGTCTCATAATCTTTACAGTCTCTGTAAACATAGAGTTTTGGATCGGATGATGATACATTAGTAATGAGCAGCTTATTATTTTCTGTCACTGATACACCTGCAAGATTATATACACCAGTTTTAAGTTTTAATTCTGTATCCTTTTTAAACACAACAATGCGATTCTTTGGTTCTGTCTTTATCTGAGCCTGCTGTATCTTTCTTGGTTTATATCGAACTTGACACGGTTTAGTATTTTCAGAGAGTGACCACAGAGATTCAATCTTTTCTTCATTTGGATCAAAAGTGATTTCGACTTCTTGTGAATCGGATACTATCTGCTTAATGTTTGCCTCGGTCCTTTGAATATATGTCACTTGATGACGCAAGGATATAAATAACTGATTATTCGACCCATGATCTTTCAAAAAATCCATTTCGTTTTTATTTTCCTTTAATTCGTCCAAGACTTTTGATGTTTCTTCTTTTTGTTTGATGATTTCCGTCTCATATTTTCGTCGAAGAGTTAAAACATTTGCAGTAAGTCCACGTTCCAAATCGTCAATTCGTTTCAATAATTTTAATTTTGCTACTCGAAATTGCTTAGTTATTGCTGATTCTGCATTAATTAGGACTTGTAAGTTTGACTGTCTGTTATCGTATAAAGCATTCAATGTTGTAATAAGATGCGTTATGTCTTCCATAACATCGTTAAACAGTGCAGACTTTTTAACATCCTTTGAGGCAAGTTCCAATGGAAGTACGTTATGACAAATCTGGTGTTCATTAGAAGTACAAGCTTTACAACATACGATCTCATGATCTGTGCAGTAATAATCCAAGAGCATCTCTGAATGGACGTGGCAGTTTATCTTCGCAGACATAAGGATATTGGATCCTATGAACGACAAGTCAATAACATGGTGAGATTCGAATGCTTTGAATCCGCAATGTGATTCCGCACAGTCTCTACAAAATCTTTCTTCACAGTCGTAGCAATACTTTGTTGCTGTTATTGACTTATCAGCTTCAGAGCATGGATCACAGAAACTAGCTGATGCCATAGGAAAACGTCTGAAAACAAATGAGATATATATCTGCTTTAATTTTAACTCAAATCAAAAGATGTTCAGGCCTGATTTTTCTAATTTAAAGTGAGTTACTCAGAGCAGTCTTGTCGATTTAGGTTGAACGAATCCTGGAGGCGATTTTGTATATCGCATTTTGTTCTTGTTAGTATTTCTTTTTTTACTTTTTAGAAAATGCTGTTCTTTTTATTTATAAATGGCCAAAAAATTTTTTTATAAGATCGAAATGGCGAATGACTTACACGACCACAGCTGAACCACCCATGGTAGAAATTGTGCTATGTCCTGTTTATCTAAAATTCAAAGTTGAAGATGTGGAGTATATCCTAATAATTACATTACATGTTTGTTTCATTATAATACGCTATTTTGATTGGCTAACAGCAATTTCGCGTCATTCTGAAATTAACCACCATTTCAAAATGAAATGTAACATTCCTGATGACACAAGCTTCCACAATAAAGTGCACAGATAAATAAAAGAAAAACTTGATAGAAATTGTTTTTTTCATAATCTTAGCAAAAATGTTATTATAAGTATTGAATGCTTCTTTAAGTAATTTTATATGGTTGTTAAAGTGTTGACCATGCGCACATTTATAGAAAATTAATGTACTTCGGTCAACGCTTTTACAACCCAATAAATTTACAAAAAAGAAGCATTCAATTCTTAAATGAGACAACAACTCAACTACACAAACACTTGAAATACATAAGAGTTTATTATACTCTAAGGGAACTTTATGATCGAAGTCTGGATAATAAAGAAAAATTGCGAACTGAATATCCGCAGAAAATAACATGAAAGTTAGTGTCGCCTGTTTAAAATATGTACATAGTAAAATCACCAATGTTCATGCGTTTGTTTTCGCGCAGAACAGAAAAGGAGAACAATCGATAAGAGACATTATTTGATTAGTGAATTTGCCCAAAACATTTATTATAATAATATGATCGCTTTCAAAACTATGCTTATTGTATTGAAAACATATTTTGTATTTTTGTTCGAGTTTTATGCCCTTTAGCTTGCTTTGGAATTTATATAAAAATCGCTAAGCCAATGAACTTGTACACGATGGTGTACTGATAAATGTTTTGTTGTAATAATTTTTGTTTCATATCTCTTTTTAAGACATGCGAGTTTTATTTTATCATTAATCTAACTTTAATTGTAGTCAAAGTTAGACATTCTACAATATGGCTTGACCATATGTAATTTTAGTTTAAACATATCAGATAAATCATCACAAAACGATATAATTTGATTTTTCTATAGCTGTGTTCTTACCAATAACATGAGAATCCTTCAAACTATTGTGTAACAAACAAATCACCCCATTAATAAATTTAAAGCAATTATTGATAGGGACTGTTGAGATTAATTAGTGGGTTCTTGTGGCGCATTTCCTTTTTGTTGACCTTTCGCATCCTGTATTTGTAAGCAATACCGATGAAATACAACGTGGGATCATTTAAGGAAAAGGAACCAATCAGCTTTTCATGTTTGTTTTAGAGTCAGTTTTTAAAAGAACACATTTCAATACACTTTTTAGTCAATAATTTTTTTCTTTTATAAAAAATTAAATGAGAAAAAATATTTATTTTACTCTAGCTTATTAAACAAATCATGAAATCTGTTGATAAAATTATGCTATAAAGTGACCGTTTCCCATCAAATCTTAATTTCATTTGTTGATATTTATTCATTTACCTTTTCATTTATAAAACAATAAACAAAGAATAATATTGAATTTTAATTTTACATCGTAACAAAATCATGAAATTTGTTGATAGAATTTTGCTATAATGTGCGGGACCTTTATCTATATATACATTTAAAATCTACCACTTAAATTAATTGATCTGATACAAGTATATTATGACTTTTGCATTGAAAAACTCCATTTTAATTATCAATTTTTTCTTGTGACTTTTTCCAGTGACTTTTTCCTGTCAATTTTTGTTCGTTTACCTCAATAATTGGTTTTCATATATATTTTTTAAATAGTTTCTAATATTTCAAAAGTCGATTTAATCTAGCACAGTAATGTAGATTTTTATTTTACTTTGTTTTCATAATTTGTTCTCTATTTTTCATAATAATTTATTTTTGATTACGATTTTGCGATCTTGCGATCTTGAATAAAAATAAACATTTTATATTCTGAAAGGTATTGAGAATTTATAATAGGTTGCATTGAGTCATTTATTATAAATAAGAAGATGTGGTATGAGTGCCAATGAGACAACTCTCCATCCAAGTCACAATGTATGAAAAGTGAACAATTATAGGTCAAAGTACAGCCTTCAAACGGATTATTGGCTCACACCGAACAGTAACCCATAACGGGCCCTAACATGACTAGTGTTAAACAATTAAAACAGGAAACCCATACAAAATATATATAAAACGAGAAACGAGACACACTTATAAACCACACCAATAAACGACTTTTAGGCTTATAAAAAGTATCAAACGCAGCTTATTATTAACGTATAATATTTTTAAATTTCTTAGTCAACTTGCATTTATTGTCCAAAGCTTAAGTGACAAATCGAGAATACTTGTAACTCACAATTGACCAAGCCAGTTCCCACAGTTAAACACCCTATAGTTCACGACGTGATGTACCCAATTTGTATTCTCCTTTTCGTTGAAAACGTGAACATATATACAATTGACTCTTCCATCTGCTTAACTCTGACAGCGGCTATAATGATATACAGACAGAACGACTAGGTAGATATATGGCTCTTCGCACCAGAAGACAACAGCTTTAGGTGATGTTCTACGTAAATAAAACTTTGTTATTGTGCATCGTTTTAGATTTGAACATCTACATGTAACACGAATACAAAATATATGGAGTAATAGAACAAATTACTAAAATGAGGTACAGTCAGTGCACATTTCGATTGTTCATGTTATTTTCAATAAAATTCATTTAAAAATAATTTTAAAATTAGACTTTAAATTATTTCTTGATAACTTTTATGCAATTTTGAGTTTGATTTGAATTTTCATTGTTTATTCATGGAATTTGTAGTTGAATAACTTTTAATTTTGTAATTCAAAAACGGATAAAATAATAACTTAACAGTTTCTGGTTATATTCGACCAAAAGTATGTGAAAAACAATTATCATAAAAAAAAAATAGATTTTCAATGTCTTTATATATATCCCTTTTACATTATTTTAGTTAAGAACTGATATAGGTGAATTATCCAGATGCCAGTCCTTATGAGGACCCTATACTCCCTAATGTTGTTTTAGTCTAATTCTCAAATGTTTGAGAAACGTGACTAAACCATACAAAAAACCAGCAGAGGTTTAATGTTTAATTATACGCCAATAACATCAGACGGCAATGTAGAAAATAATACTCCTTTAACTTGAAACTGTGAATCGTCGAAGTTTAGATATGATCCTTATGGTCATGCAGACAGAGAGGTTAAAATTTTTTGAAAAAAGTACCAAAATATCGTCCTCCATCTAAAATAGATTGGAAACAGTGTCGTCAGGTCATAAAAGACGCTCTTTCCTCGTTTTGTAAAAAATTGTGTAAACGGGAAAAATCTGATAAAAAAGCTCTTGGTACTTATTTAAATAAATGTATAAATGTTGTGGATATTCGAATATCACATTTTGAAAAAAATCAGAAATAAATAAAAGAGTGCACAAAACGCCTATTTCCAGAATAAGAAATAAACTTCAAGAACCTTCAAAGCGGTATGTGTTTGTACCGGCCGACAAAGCAGCCAACAATGTGGTTGTGGTATGCTGTAAATACTACACGGACGTTCTTAAGAATGAAATTTAAAATTCATCGACATTCAAATCTGTGCGCTTCTCAGAGAGTCATATAGTAAACAAACATATCATAACTACATCACAGATTAAGGCATCTCCTGAACATTTGCAGGTCCCTTATATGTATTGGTTACCTAAACTACACAAAACACCAGTAAAAATCGTTTCATCTCGGACTCTAGTATGTGTTCTACAACTAATCTTCCTTGATTTTGACTAGTTCCTTAACTACTATCAAATAACTTTGTTATTACTACCACTGGGTCGATGCCTCTGCTGGTAGACTGATAGTCCCGAGGGTATCACCAGCCAGTAGCCAGTACTTTGGTACTGGCATGAAAATACGGATTTTGTGTTATTAAAATTTGCTGTTACAAAATTTTGGAAATTATTTAAAATTAAGGAATGTATCTCCCTCATGCAAAGCTCTGATTCCTTGCCCAGCTTTGGCTATACTTTTTTGTCCTTTTTGGTTTATATCTCTTCATATTTTTAATAAGCTTTGGATTTTCAAATATTTTGGCCTCGAGCATCACTAAAGAGACATTGATTGTCGAAATGCGCATCTGGTGCAGAAAAATTGGTACCGTTTATGTTATTACTACCACTGGGTCGATGCCTCTGCTGGTGGACTGATAGTCCCCGAGGGTATCACCAGCCCAGTAGCCAGTACTTTGGTACTGGCATGAAAATACGGATTTTGTGTTATTAAAATTTGCTGTTACAAAATTTTGGAAATTATTTAAAGTTAAGGAATGTATCTCCCTCATGCAAAGCTCTGATTCCTTGCCCAGCTTTGGCTATACTTTTTGGTCCTTTCTGGTTTATAGCTCTTCATATTTTAATAAGCTTTGGATTTTCAAATATTTTGGCCTCGAGCATCACTGAAGAGACATTGATTGTCGAAATGCGCATCTGGTGCAGAAAAATTGGTACCGTTTATGTTATTATCATAAACTTTTGTAATAAAACATATGAAAATAGTGGAATTGACTATTTTTCTGAGTGTACAAAATTCTTTGGATGTTTTAGATAAATTACGTTCTTTTGATTCTCCTTTTGATTCTGTTGAAAGTTTTGACTTTTCAACTCTTTACACTACACTTCCACACAATCTTATTAAACAAAAGTTTTCCTATTTAATTAAATGGTCGTTTGCTACATCTGAATGCAAATACATTTGCTGCAACTCATTTAAAGCCTGCTTCTCTAATGAGAAAGGTAAATATGCTAGACATACTTACTGGAGGTGTGGTGAGATGATTGAAGCTGTTAATTTTCTCCTTGATAATATTTATGTACGTTTCGGCAACAAAGTTTATCTACAGATTTCAGGCATTCATATTGGCACTAATTGCGCTCCTTTAATAGCAGACTTGTTTTGTACTGTTATGAATCACAGTTTATGACCAAACTCAGTAAAGATCCGTTTAAATTGCATTTAATTGATAAATTCAACAACACTAAGCGTTATCTTGATGATATTTTGTCGTTAAATAATCAAGAATTTTCTAAATATCCTGCCGAAATTTACCCAAAGGAACTTACTTTAAATAAATCAAATGTAAACGCTAATAACTGTCCTTTCCTAGATTGAGATATTTCAGTTTTACACGGAAACTCCTCACTTAAATTTACGACAAATGGGACGATTTTTGTTCCCTATTGTTAAATGTCCTTTTGGATGGTGATGTTCCTTTGGCACCATCTTACGGTGTTACATTTCACAACTCGTTCGCTATGCTCATGTCTGTTGTGACGTTTTAGATTTTAACGAACGTAATCTATGTATTACTGGTAAATTATTAAGTTAGGAATTTCGTTACCACAAATTACTTAAAACTTTTAAATTCTATAATATGGCTTGACCATATGTAATTTTAGTTTAAACAATATTTATTCAGATAAATCATCACAAAACGATATAATACAAACAATATGTTATTTTTCTATAGCTGTGTTCTTACCAATAACATGAGAATCCTTCAAACTATTGTTAAACAAACAAATCACCCCCATTAATAATAGCAATTTTTGAGAGGGACTATTGAGATTAATCAGTGGCTTCATGTGGCACATTTTCTTTTTTGTTGACCTTTTGCATCCTGTATTGGTAGAAAGCCATACCGATGAAATACAACTTGAGATCATTATTGAAGAAAAGGAAACAATAAGCTTTTCCTTTTTGTTTAAGAGTCAGTTCTTAAAAAAGAACACATTTCACTACACTTTTATTAGTCAATATTTTTTTTTTCTTTTATAAAAAAATTAAAATGAGAAAAAATATTATTTTTTTTTACTTTAGCTTATAAAACAAATCATGATATCTGTTGATAAAATTATGCTATAAAGTGACCGTTTCCATCAAATCATAATTTCAATTGATATTTATTTATTTACTTTTCATTTATAAAACAATAAACGAGGAAAAATATTGAATTTTACTTTATTTCGTAACAAAATCATGAAAATTGTTGATAGAATTTTGCTAAAATGTGCGGAATCTTAATCTTTATATACATTTAAAAATCTACCACTTAATTTAATTGATCTGATACAAGTATATTATGACTTTTTCATTTAAAAACTCCATTTTAATTATAAATTTTTTTTCTTGTGACTTTTTTCCAGTGTCTTTTTTCCTGTCACTTTTTGTTCGTTTACCTCAATAATACTGTACACTACGGAAATGCAGTATTTTTTTCAGAAAACACAAAAGGGGACAAATAATCCAAAGTGAGAATTGATAAAAAATAAACACGCTTCGAATTTATACTAGTCACATTCCAATGTATCATTATGTATTTGGAACTAGATTCTTTGTATGGCACACAGTACGGTAAAATGCATATGTGTTTTTTCTTGAAAAGGTTCGATTTATTTTTCGAAAATTTGGATTTTGTTGATTTTTAATCAAAACCGAGACAGTGACAAAATATCTATTTGGTTATGGTAGTTGCTTATACTTCAAGAAAGATAACTTAAGCAACTGTTTAAACCAAAAAGTTATTTGTATATCATTATATGATACTGATGACTGGATTGATGAGGTCATTGTTTCACGAATTTATAAACACAGATATCTAATCTCACTAAAATACGCTGTTAGTTTTAGCTACGATTCTCTCCACCCGGAATTTAATCAGATTGACAGAAATCATTGTCAAGTTACATTGTTTGTTAGTGTTTTTAACACAGATGCGCGTTTCGTCTTCATAAGACTCATCAGTGACGCTCTAATCAACAGTTAGAAGGCTAAATAACCATACGAAACAATAAAAAACGATTATTTCAAAATGTTGTGAAAAACATGAATAATGCAATGTACTACTAAAACGCTTAAATCTAAGAATTGAATAAGCATGCACTGAATATTGCATATCAACCCCTTCTACATAGAAAAAACATTATTACTATCACATTGAGACGAGTAATCGTACGAAGATTGCAAAAACCAAACATCTAGCTGCCAGACATCCAAGTATAAAAAGGTTTGAGTTAAGTATAACGTAAATATCATGTGATGATATTTTGAATACAAATATTGCCCTAATGACTATTTGATTAAAGCTTTGTGTTAACAAAAATGTGGGTTAACATCAATGAGACAACAAGTCAACGAAAATTACAACTAAAATAAATCTTGAGGGGTTTATACTGTCTTCAAAAGAGACAGATGTCTACACAAAATATCAAGATATAAATCGACCTTAGTTTTTAAGAGTTGTGAATAAATTATAGATAAAGGCAACAGTAGTATACCGCTGTTCAAAAATCATAAATCGATTGACAGAAATCAATTTCGGGTTACAAACTAAAACCGAGGGAAATACATCAACTGTAAATGGAAAACGACGGAACAACAGAAACATTGAAGTGCAAAAAAAAAAAAACGCCACTGCAACATACAGAACATAAAAGACCTCCCATATAAGCAACAAATTCTCAAAATTATATAAAACATTAAAGATATGACTACAGGTGAGGTTCTTAGCTTGTAATCGTGAAAGGTTTCTAATGTGACATGGCTTTACTGATATAATGCTTGTTACGTTTTTGTGAACGTAATGACGGTTGTATCGTATGAACATAACCCAACTGCGCATATAGAAGTGTCTTTAAACTGGAATAATTAATCAATATCAATTTCATGACTTCCGATTGACTTACATTTTACCACACAAAATAGCGGTTCCTTTTTTTAAACTTTTTTCAATCTTTTCTTTCAGGTTAAAATGAACTACACTTACTATCTTCTGCAGTCCAGAACATTATGTCCTCGTGTTACTTTTTTGTTTGGTTCTAAACAGAGACGTTAATTCTATCATCGTTTCGATTTTAAAGAAAAAGGATTCATTCAGTTATTGCCAAGGTCTTGCTTCATTTCACAAAATTTATACATTCAATCAATTGTATACAATACAACACACCACACATTTGTATCATATAAGAGTAAACATTTACCTTACAACAAGCGATATAGGCCGTTCAAACGATTCGCACTCTCCTGACAGTGATTTGTACTATAAAAAAAGACAAACAGAAAGAACTATATCCATTTGAAAACAAATTAAAGTTATAAGAAACCAATACTTTGTTGTAATAGCTTAACAGTAACGCAATAAAGAACGGATTGTTAAATTATTTACTTTCGATTTAAACCTTATCAACCTAAAATTAGCTCGTCGTCAAAACAAACAATAACACTGCGAAATTAAGAAAACTTACCTGTTGGATTTAATCAAGATCAACAGATTCAGAATAAACAACGACTTTTCTGCTGTTTAACTTGCAATACTGGTTCTTGAAGACAACACTAAGTAAATACCAGTACTTATGTAGAAATTATATAAGGATGATAAAGTTTGATGTAAGAGAGCAATTATTTGTTTACATTTTACCGGCAAGTTGGTACTCAGAATAGAATCTTGTACGGCTTCTGATTGGATGATACAGGATTGGAATTACTTTTAATCGAAAGCTTATCCAATTAGGATCAATTAGGTTTAAACAAACTTTAGAAAATCAAATTCACATTTTACAAAGTATAGAAAATATCTTCCATTTCTGCACGTCGGAGCCATTAAAAATATGCCTTTTTCATTAAGCAAAAAAAATAGACGATGTTTTTCAACTGCATTTTAAGTAAATTTTTGCCGCATGACCATATATATTTGTTTGGTTGTTATGCAACACTGGCATTTCTAGTAACAGGAACTTCTACCCGTTTTTTGCTAGTTTGTGTAGTCTTCGAGAAAAAAAATACGGAACACCACTGGTACCCTTTGGAAAATGCATTACGAATAATTGCGCTCTTGTAACCATATAAACTTCCTGACGACACCCCTCGGTTCAAAATAAATCAAACAAATCAAAAATTTCATGCAAAACGATTTTTCAATAACTTAAATTATGTTTTGTTATAATTTGATAACTAAAAAAGCAAAAAAGACATAACCAAAAAATTACAATAGATAATTATGCATGCGGCTGCAGGGGTACTTTTTCGATTTGATGTTTTAAAAGTTTATTGACACAGAAAAGCGTTAAAGCAAACATTCAATTTTATTCATTTCTGTCCTTCGGATAGACAAACCTAACGTTTTTGTTTCAAAAGATAAGCACATTTGGAAAATCTTCTTTACATAAGTTTGCGCTAAATTTGTTTAACAATTCTTTGGAAGTAACTAATTTTTATCAAACTTTCAGGATCTAAAAAATAATGGCATTTTTATGTATATTTATCCAGTTAAAAAAAATCATAAAAATGAAATAATATTCATACGTAATCAAACCTAATGTCATTTAAAAAAAAGGGTCCATGAACTCGTTTTCAAGTCAAATCAGCCTGAATGATAAAAATCAGTCGAAAACGTCATTATACTCGCCCCCTGTAACTCTATCGTAAGTCCATAACATATTGTACACATATACCCCTGTCTTATGTAGGAGAATTTATTTATTAATTGCCCTCTGGATGTCTTTGGCTGTTTGTAGCGTTTGGTAATTGAAGCTGGTGTTATCTCCTGATTTCATTTTATTCTCATATAACTCAATTCTAGCTGCTAAATGAAGACTACACGTTTGCATGCTACTTTAAATTTATGTTCTTTTGATTTCACCATGTACAAAAATTGTATATCTACATTAATTTTTGTCATTTTCGGGGCCCTTTATAGCTGACTATGTGGTATTGGTTTTACTCATTGTTGAAGGCCTTACGGTGACCTTTAGTTGTTAATGTCTGTGTCATTTGGTCTCTTGTGGAGAGTTGTCTCATGGCAATCATACCACATCTTCTTATTTTATATTAGGTCGAAAACGTACTGTTGTTGTTTTCCTATCTTCGACTTAATACACCAGTCACAGCGAATATAAAAAGATCAATAAATATCTAATAAGCCGTCTGTTTAGAATAATGAAAAAAATGAAAATCTAACGACACGAAATTCCCCCCAAAAAAACGTAAATGAACGCAGGTAATCCAGAAGAGTAGGCAGTTTGAGTATATCAGTGGTCAGCTGAGAGAAAGATATTTAATATGCACGGTCAGGATGACCCTTGAACCCGAACTCCTACGTCGTTCTTGTCAAATATTGTTACCCGAATCGTGCAGATTGAATGACATATACCGAGTTGCTTGATCAATAGCGATAACATACAGTATAATGCCCAACTTTTTCAGGCATCGACCACTTTGTCAACCCTTCATTAGAAATTTTATGACCAAAAGACAGTATCCGGAGCAAAATTTTGAAAATATTTATTAGTATTTACTAATACTGATAAAAATACTTTGTTGTTTTTTATAGTTAACATTCGGATTCAGTCTAAAGTTAAACAGTTTCTCAGTCATCAATAACTTTTCCAACCCTTTATGGAATTTTACGTTAGAAGAGCAAAATAATTCAAAATATTGATATATTCTTCGCATTTTACTGGTTAAAAGACTTTTTTTAAGGGTTAGTAAGTAGATACAGTCTGTGGTTAAAATTTGTTACAAATCAATTACTTGTCAAACCTTCATAGAATTTAATGAACTTTTTGAAGAAGCTTTTTGATGATTTAGCGATAACAACTGAAGCAAAATTGTGAAATAATTTTTTTTCCTTTGCAGTATTTTTTTGATAGATAGGCTCATTTTTTGTGCAATAGTCATTTACAGACAGCCTGGGATTAGTTCTATTTGACATGCTAACCTTTATGGATTGTTATAAGACTTTGACAGAAGCTTATATTCAAGATCAAGTAAAAGCATCTGAAGAAAAAGTTTGATTAAAAACATCTACGTTTTACTGATAAATCATAACCAGGACATACTTTTTATAATCAGCACATTTACACAGATAGCAGCAATCGTGGGCGAGACAGAGTGTTATGCGGAACCCTTTGCGTTTTTTTAATATCAAAGGAGAAAAGGATAGATTTGTTAGTTACTGAAATATTCTCTTTCGTGAATAATGTATGGGTATCTGTCGGATTCTCATAATAGTATTTACTCCAAAGTCTTTAGTCAGACATTCCAAATAATGAATTTTGCATTTAAACACACCATTGTTTGCTGCTTTAACTGCTGGAACAACACCATATGTGTCGTGAAAAGAGGATAAAGCATCCATACACTCTCATTGCTTGAAAAACACAGACAAAAAAAAACAAAAATATCAAACAAATGAATTGTGAACAAATTATATATTTATTTGATTGGATTAAATCGTGAATTTTCATTACTGATTTATCTTTAACTGATAAATGTTTATCTGATAGACTATCATACATTTGCCCTTTATTACAGCTTGGAAATAAGTTTAAATTGCAATTAATTTAAAAATCATGTGCATTCAAAGCACCAAAAACTGATCGATCAAAGTCGCAAATAAGCCTGTACGTAGTCACGGTGGAAGTTACGTCTAAATGATGACCACAACAAAGTGTCAGAAGGTAACATATTTAGTCAATCGTTCGTAAAGAACAGTTTGGAATGAGTAGATGATACACGGTAAAAGCGTATTCAGCAAAATGTATATCTACATATACTACATGTGAGGCAATAATGAAAGGAATGTTTGACTTATCACCTGGTTTGTACTTAAATCAGAGGCGGATTTAGGGATAGGTGTCTGGGAACACAGGCCCCCACCTTATGGAGCTACATATACGGTTAATGTATTCAATTCTTACATGTCCCACTCCAAAAGTTCTGGCTTTTTCAGGAGGAGGGGTTATGTTTTTATGTTTTTTTATTGTTTTTTTATGTTTTTTTTTTTCTCTTTTTATGTTTTTTATGTTATTTGAATTTGTGCTTGTTGTTTGGCTTTTCTCTAATCCCGGAGATTTTGTTTATATGTATTTGAAGGTTTTTTGGGTTGATGTGGGTTTGTGTGTTATTTTCTTTTTTACACAATTATTATTTTCTTTTTTTGTATATTTCTTTTTTCACTTTGTCTTTTTAGCTCTTAATTTATATTTTCTTTGTAGATTGTTTAAAATTAGTACGAACTGCTTACTAGGTTGTGTTTTAACTAAATATAGTATCGTTCTTCTTAAACCAACTTCAAATTTATATATGCACATGTCAAACAACCAGTATAAGTGGCCAGATCAAGACGATCCGTGGCTTATATCTTCAGAAGTCTTTGAGTTCATAAGTTTTCTGAGTTTTGATATCAATTTCAATATATAGAAGACATACGAAAATGAATTCTATAACCTGTTTAACTATGGAAAATTTAGCTATCCGTATATGATAATTCAAATTAGTTCAAAAGTATTATTAGATTTCAAAGGTAATTACTATAGGGCACGATTAAGAAATTTGTTACAATATTTCAGTTTCTTTTATTTGACATGATGGATTTGAAATATTTTCCATTTATCATCTTCGGTCTTCAATATCAGACCATTTCACACAACGTTTAAAAGACAAAATACTCGGCAATGCTAATTGTCCTTCTTTAAATCAAATAAAAATACAAAATTACACAGAAAAAAAAAAACTATGCACTTTTGTATATATAAGTAACATACTGATATAAAAATCCAAATTCAAGTATTTATGTTGTTTCACAAGTATATTTACTTGCATTTGTATACACATACGGACGTGCAACAGTTATTAATAACAAAAAGTTTTGTGAAGTCATTGTTAAAACACATTCCATTAGGGCCGCTAATGCCATTGTTTAAGTTTAGCATTTCTTCACAGTTTTTTCCATCTGATGACATTCTCTGTATGTTGTTGGTTGTAAAACCACCGAAATAAATGTTCCCCTGTCTATCAAGTGTTACACCTGCTACTCCTGAAATGTCCTTCCTATATACAAGTGGTCCATCAAATTTGATACAAATGAGTTTGTCAGAACATCTAACAATCAATTGATCATAAATAGCATCGTATGCCATAAAGTAAATATTATCAGGTGCTTGTTGAATTGTTTTTAGAATTTTTCCATTGGTATCTAATGTTTTGATAGTGCCACCTTCACCACCAACGTAAATTATGTCACGTCCAGCAGTGATACCATAACATGTAAATCCAACGTTAACTTTGTCGCACTTTGTCATCGTTGTGGTGTTAATAAATTGTATAGATTGATCATAAGGTAGGGTAACAACAGCTCTGTCTGTACCTAGTATCACAGCCACACAATAAGAGCAAGAGAAAATATAATCTCTGTCTCGTAATCTTTACAGTCTCTGTAGACATAGAGTTTTGGATCGGATGATAATAAATTAGTGAGGAGCAGCTTATTATTTTCTGTCACTGATAAATCTAAAATATTATATTCCTCGCCAGTTTTAAGTTTTAATTCTGTATCCTCCTCAAACTCAACAATGTCTTTCGTCGGTTCAGTCTTTATCTGGGCCTGTTGAAATTTCTTTGGTCTGTATTGAACCTGACACGGTTTAAAATTCTCAAAGAGTGACCCGAACAACTCAATCTTGACATCTTTCTTTTCGTCAAAGGTTATACCGATTTCTTGTGAATTGGATACCATCTGCTGAATTTTAGCCTCGGTTCTATGAATAGTTGTTACTTGCTGACGTAGGGATATAAAAAGCTGATTATTTGATCCATGATCTCTTAAGAAATCTATTTCGTTTTTATTTTGTATTTCATTAACCAAGACTTTTGATATTTCTTGCTGTTGTTTGTTGATTTTTATTTCATGTTTTCGTTGGAGAGATGAGAAACTGGTAGTAAGTTCACGCTCCAACTCGTCAATTTGTTTCAACAATTTGGATTTTACTGCTCGGATCTGCATAGTTATAGCTGATTTAGATTTTTCTAATGATTGTAAGTTTGACTGTCTGTTATCGTGTAAAGCATTCAATGTTGCAATAAGATGAGTTATGTCTTCCATAACATCGTTTAACAGTGCAGACTTTTTAACATCTTTCGAGGCAAGTTCCAATGGAAGTACGTTCTGACAAACCCTGTGTTCGTTAGAAATACAGGCTCTACAGCATACGATCTCATGATCTGTGCAGTAATATTCCAAAAGCATCTCTGAATGGACGTTGCAGTTTTTCTTCGCAGACATAAGAAAATTAGATCCGATGGACGACAGGTCGATAACATGGTGAGATTTGAATGCTTTGAATCGGCAATGTGATTCCGCACAGTCTGAACAAAGTCTTTCTTCACAGTCAGAACAATACTTTGTTGCTGTTAATGACTTATTAGCTTCAGAGCAAGGATCACATAAACTAGCTGATGCCATAGGAAAACTTCTAAAAAAAATCAGTTTTTATTATACTCCAAATCATAATGAATTTTCTAGATTTTCTGTATTTAAGCAAGTTATTCGTCGCAGTATTAGCAGTTAATATTTGAAAAATCCTTTATGCGATTTTGTACATAGAATTTTTTCATGTTAGAATGGAAACTTAATTGCCCTCTAAAAGAAAAAGAGCCAACTTTTAATTAATCCATAGCAGAAAAGTTTTTTTATAAGATCGAAATGATAAATGACTTAAACTTCCAAAGCTAAATCATACATTGTCGAAACTGTTCCATAACCAAGTCGTCTTATTATTCAAGTCAAAGTTGGAGATATTTGAGTATATTCCAATGCAACAACAATTAAACTAAACTAAAACCTCAAAATACAGTTGAGTTTATTACATTCTGGGGGAACTTTATCATCGTTATCTCGATATTATGAAAATTTAGAAACAAAATATTTTCCAAAAAGATAATAAAAGTGTCGCCTGTTTAAAAAAAACGATACATAGTACAAATACCAATGTATATGAGAAAATGGTTGTTTTTATCCGGAATAGAAAAGGAGCAAAATCGATGGGAGACATTATTTGACAAATGAGATTGACCAAAAACTAAAATTTTGATCGTTTTCAATTTAATGGTAATTGTAATGTATACACAGATGATGTCCCCGCTTGTATATAGCGTTATAAAGGGACATAACTCAAGAACGGTAAAAGTGAGGCCACAAATATTCAAATTGGATCTGTGTGTTGTGGTAATAAGTATTGTGTAAAATATTCATAACTTTTGGTTGAGGCAAACTTAAGTTAGAGAACAGAAACGAAAAATTTTGCATTGTTTTCTTATATTGTTTGCTTGGGTTTATTTTTGATATTTTGTTGGGTTTCTTTTTTATATTTTTGAAGCATTATCTGACCTACAAAAATGGAATGTCAATGCCATAATAAAATCTCATCAAAGTCACCGGGATGATAATTTTATACACCAGATGCGCTTGTCGTCTACATTAGACTCATCAGTGGCGCGGGGATCAAAATAGCTGGAAGGCCAAATCAATGCAACACACCAAACATTTCTTATATCTTACTACAATCAACCTTTATTTGATAAAAAGTAAAACATCTACCCAACAACAAGCGATATCGACCGTTTAAACGATACGCACTTTCCTAACAGTGATTTTTACTACATATCAATTACTGTAAATTCAGAAATTATTGCGTGCATTTATTATTGCGATTTTTGAAAAATTAATAAAATGCGAGTTTAACTATTGCGAATTTTGGAAAAGCTACATACAGATATATGTATTTGATATCAGAATGCGAGTTTTTATTATTGCGATACTCAAGTAGTCGCGTTATTCGCATTAATAAAAAACCTCGCAATAATTTCTTAATTTACAGTACATAAAGAAGAATCAGAGAAAGAAAAATATCCATTTGAAACCAAATTAATTTGTTTACAAAACAGAATATTTAAAAGTAACATGTGTACTAGCTTAACAGAAACGCAATAAAGAAAGGATATTAAAATTATTTACCTAAGCTAGTTTAGCTCTTCGTCAAAAAAGCACTGCAAAACTAAGAAAACATACCTGATTGATTTAAGTAACTACAACTGATCCACTGTTTAAATTGCAATACTGGTTCATGAAGACAAAACTACGTAAACACCTACTTGATCAGGTTAATATAAAGGAAGGTTACGTTTTCACTGTGTATCATCGCCACCGGAAATTGGGTACTAACGAAGCGGAGAGAAATGGGAAAAAAAAGTAAACAAGGTAAGAATTCATTCAATTTAAAGCATTTCTACTGATTTGACGAGGGTACCGCTTAAGAAATGATTTTCTGATATATAATTCTTTAGATTATTAGGCCGATAAGTACAAAATTAAGACAAGATTTTGTGTTATACTCAAGAACTTGCCACTTAGTACCTGAAAATTTCGAGGTCGATCGTCCTCTGTCGCCCCATTGGCAAGATATTCAACTGTTTTTCATTATTTTTCCAGACACTTTTTTAGATTATTATAGTGTGGCATCAAATTTACTGAAATTTGTTGTCAAAATGATGGTTTTTAAAGAATATAGACCATAAAAAATTAAGTCTAGGGTACGGCAACTTGCTCATGTTGACAAATTTACTGTATGGCAACTTGTTTTCAACTGTATGGCAACTTGCTAATTTCAAAATATTTTAAAGAAAATATTAGGTTCAAATATCTAATTATGCATTTGGTAAAAATACAATTCGCTTGACACCATTTAAGATGTATACACAATATAAGGCTTGAACACAGTCCTATTACATCTTTTACATACCTGATATATACAATATGAATACGGCATATACAAAAGCTGGCAAATGTAACTTTCGGAAAGGCATGTCACTGTTTTACTGACCTGTTGTTATGCCCCTGACGTAGCGTTAAATGTTACCCAATTTCCGTCCGACCCGTCTCTCCCGTCCGTCCAGAAAGTCCCAAAAATTGGTTTCCGTTCTCCAACTTTAGTATGCCTTAACCAAATGTTTTAAAACTTACACGAAATGCTTATCACCACAAAACACAGGTCAAGTTATAAATTGGGTAGCGTCACCGTTACCGTTCTTGATTTATGCCCCTTTATAAATGAAAAAAAGCTAAAGCTGTCGTTTCTGTTCTCAAACTTTAGATTGCCTCAACCAAATGTTTTAACCATACAACATTAGTCAACATTGGCATGTAAGTGATGAACATTTCGGGGAAGGGTTGTGGGTGAAGGGAAGGAAGGAGGTAAGGGCAGGAGAATTTTTCCGCATGGAAAATTTAGAACCATTAAGTGAATGAATTCTCTTTCAACTTTCAGATAAAATGAAATATAAATGAATTATTATTCTCTGCAAAAAAAAAATGTTGTATTGCTACACCACGGCACCATGTTAAGGGAGGTTTGAGTGCTCACAAACATGTTTAACCCCGCCTCATTATGTATGTGTCTGTCCCTGGTTAGGAACATGTAATATAGCGGCTGTCGTAAGTTGCTGCCTGACATATTTGTTTTTATTTTGTCATAAATCAGGCAATTTTGATACGGTATGGGTTTTGTTCATTGTGAAGTGTATAGTGACCAAGAGTTGGTCAAATCTATTTCATTTGGACATTGTTTGAAAGTCCTCTCATTGAAAACCATTCCACGTCTCCTTTTTCAATTAATGTTATTGTCTTATATGTAAATAAAAAGGCAGATACAGCCAATATATTAGAATAAAGAACATTAATTTTCTAAAAAAACTTCATCTCTATATAGTAAGAAATGAACAAGCTCGGTGGCTAACACTGTTTGAATTTTGAAAAAATATTAACCTTAGATTAATCATTTTTGGAAAGAATGAAAGAAGAATCCGATACAAAGGATACAAATCCGGCTGTGGCTACGGCATAAACTATTTATATAAACTTTCTACTTGAGAATAAAGATGACCTTGTATGAAGTTTTTTTGGTTGTCATCTTAATATTATATACTTATTAATACAATTCACAAAAGCTAGCATCTTCGACTTGTAAGTTTAAAGAATTATAATGAAATAACATCTAGTAAGGACAGGTTAAAATATGTCTGAATCCTGATGGTGCATACTCATAAATTCTTTTGGAAAAATCCACGTAAATTTAAATGTTGATTTGATAGCGTTCATTTATTTATTTGCCCTCGTAAGCAGTTTGTTAAAATACCGAAATCGGTAAATTCTTATCGTGAAAGAATAAGTCGGGTACACCTTTTCACATTCAGGCGTGCTTAAGTTGCACTTTTTTCTTCTTATTAAGAAAAATGATTTTAATTTTAGCATCTATCTAAAGATTAGATTATTTACACACACACAAAAATAGGGCTAACTGTTGATTTTGAAACTCTATGAATTCACATTTATATTCAACCAAACAGATAGGCCGAGATCCATACCTTTGTAAGTTTCAAAACAGACAAGGTGTTTGAAAACAAATAATCACGTACTGTTATATCTTTTAAGGCAAATGCAAGTCTTACTTGTATTAATTATATAATTTTAATTGGCACAATATCACATTAAGGTTCATGTGGACCCTTCGGCTAAAATGGCTGCGTTTTCACCTCAAAATTTACTCTGAGTACAGACAAACCTGTGCATCTGGAAAAGTTTTAATGCATAGCATGCCCTAGATAAATAAAATTCAAATGCACTGTATGTTTTAGAAAATTTAAAACTTAACTAGATTTTGCTGTGCACTTTTTTTCGTCCCTGCAGAAGATGATAAAATAAACAAACAGTTGAGTTTCACTTGATATGGTCCACACAGGTACACAGTTTAAATCACCAATTATTGTCAGGTATCTATTGTCCATCTATTGTCCATGTCAATCAATACAGTTCACTTCAATTATTACCTGTGGGGAAGTTCTCAAACCTCTTTCACAACTTAGTTTATTTTGGCACCTTCTGGAGGAATGAAAAAAAGTGCACTGCAAAATCCTCTTAAGTTTTTAATTTTCTAAAACATAAAATATATGTGAATTTTATCTATCTAGGGCATGCTATGCCTTAAAACTTTTCAAGATACACAGGTTTGTCTGTACTCAGAGTAAATTTTGAGGTGGAAATGCAGCCATTTTAGCCAAAGGGTCCACATGAACCTTAAAATTTACTGAGAAATATTATACATAGTAATCATGAAAATGTACTACTGTAACAATGAAAATTCGGGCGAATACACTCCTTTTCACTATCCCTCCATCTACTCATTTAAGTTTAGGCCAAACAGCCTTAGCAACAGTCTTTTATTATTTTTCCCTGTAAATGAAAAGATTGATTGAATTTATTTAAACTAAAAAAAAAAAAATACAATCTTATTTTCAATTAGAAACAAGAAAATTAATTCGAAACACAATTCATGATTTATTTCTCCTAATTTTCAATGAAAACAAAGTATTTTATTATTCATTTCAGAAATTAAAAAAAATAAACAATAAACAATGTTGAAGACCGTACTTTGACCTATAATGGTTTACTTTTATAAACTGTGACTTGGATGGAGAGTTGTCTCATTGGCACCCATACCACATCTTCCTATATCTATTTAACCCAACACATTCTTTATGTGTCTGTCCGAAGTCACGAGCCTGTAGTTCGGTGGTTGTCGTTGGTTCATCTCTATCATATTTGTTATTTTTCGTAAATTGTTTTGTTATGAGTTAGGCCGTTAGTTTTTTTGTTGAATCCTTCTACAATTTTCTTGTCGGGGCTTTTTATAGCCGACTATAAGGTATGATTTTTCGTTGTTGAAGGCCAAATGATAGCATATAATGGCTTACAAAAACTTTATTTGACCCTGATGGATAGTTATCTTATTTGCAATCATACAACATCTCCGCTGTTTATATTTAAAAAAAAAAGACAGCACCAACAAAAGATGAATGGTCGTTTTTTTTTTTATTGAACTTACAAAATTTCACCCTGACAACAAATAAGACAACAGTCGTTAGTATTATAACGATATATGAATGTATTTAGGATAATATGGTTGAAAAAAACCTTTTTGTCTTTAAAAACACAAAGTCAAATAGAGGTACGCAACGACGACTTCTGAACGAAATTAACGGCATATATTTTATAATATTTGATAAGTAGTTCATTTTGTATATTTGTAAGTCGGTAAAGCTTTGATACAGCCAAAATATCGTCACTTGATATTATCTAAACAGTGATTAATTTCATCTTTAAATTACAATATATTGCAAGACGCCGTACAGACAAAAGTTGTTATTTTGCAATTCGCCGTACAACGTCCTGCAATTCGCCGTACAATAAACAAACAATGTTTTGGTCCATATTCTTTAAAAAACATCTTTATGACAACAAATTAAAGTCAATATGATGTCACATTATCATAATCTAAAACGTGTCTGGAAAAATAATGAAAACAGTTGAATATCTTGCCAACGGGGCGGCAGAGGACAATCGACCTCGAAATTTTCAGGTACTAAGTGGCAAGCTTGGGAGTATAACACAAAATATTGTCTTAATTTTGTACTTATCGGCCTAATAATTTAAAGAATTATATATCAGAAAATCATTTCTTAAGCGGTACCCTCGTCAAATCAGTAGAAATGCTTTAAATTGAATGAATTCTTACCTTGTTTACTTTATTTTTCCATTTCTCTCCGCTTCGTTAGTACCCAATTTCCGGTGGCGATGATACACAGTGGTTTTGATGTATGACGATTTTAAACACTACGCGGCGCTGTTATCCGCCTAGTTAAACTTCCTGGTTAAAAATAAATCCTACAAATTCATCAATTCATGCAAAACGAGTTTTCCATATTAAAACAAAGTGTTTATTGCTAGAGTTTTATATAAAAAAAAAAAACCAAATAATTACAATAGATAATCATGCCAGTTGTAGGGGATATTTTTTTCGATTTTATGATTTAAGGATTTATTGACACAGAAAGGCGTCAAAGCAAACATTCAATTTAATACCTTTCCTATGCTGAAAAAAACAATACAATGATTTATTTTTATCTATTAAAGAGGAATATTGTATATTCACTTTACCATGTTGTTTATTCACTTTCATTTATACGCAATGATTGGCATTTAAAGCCGTAGGTCGGAGATATACAAACAACAACATATAGCTTATACATGTTATATTTCAAAAACGAATAAAAAGCCTACAAACAATCCACTTAGAAAATATAGAAAACTGACAATTTAACAACACGAAATAATACGAAAAACCTCGAATGAACGTAGCCGGTTTTGGTATGTAAAGCCGAAGTAATTAAACCCCACTACAATTTTAGTCAGTAATTTTATTGTATCATGTCAAATCTTCCTTTTTCTTTTTTCTTTTTGTTGTTGTTTTTTTTTTTTTTTTCTTTAACATGTGTTGCTTTGAGTTCTTTGATAATTTCTATTAGTTTATTCACAACTGTTGCAGACTAGAAACGATATAAAGCATAACATATTGTTCACATATACCTGTCTAATATAGGAGAATATATAATTGCCCTCTTGATGTCTTTTGGCTGTCTGTGGCGTTTGGTAACTGAAGTTGATGTATGCTCCTGATTTCATTTTATTCTTATATAATTCAATTCTTGCTGCTAAATGAAGACTAAACGTTTGCATGCTATTGTATGTTCTTTTGATGTCACCATGTAAATAATTTTGTATATTCATTTTTCACTAATACGTAATGATGGACTATTAGGTCGAAGACGTACTGTTGTTGTTTTCTATCTTCGACCTAATATCCCAGTCAGCCAAAAATTAAAAAAACAATAAAAATCCAACAACCCGTCCACTTAGATTAATGAAAAAATGAAAATTCAACGACACGAAATTCCCCCCTAAAACGTGCATAAACGCAGGTGCACTGGAAGAGTAAGCATGGTTGAACATATTAGTGGTCACCTGCGACAGAGACATTTAATAACAGTCAACAAAATCACATTGTGTCTGCAATTTAAAAAAATGATTCTCTTGAAGAGTAAGCAGCTCAAACATATTGGTGGTCACCTGAGACAGAGACATTCACTAACGGTCAACAAAATCACATTGCGTTCGATTAAAAAAATCTTGATTCGAAAGATTTCCGTAGGCGGGAATTTTCTGGAAATCGCGACAGGAAGCGCCACATCTGAAACGTCGTATCAAATTGGAGACGCGGGAAATGTTAGTGTACAATGTGTACGTGGATCACCAAGAATATTTGTGTGACATGAATAACTCAGTCTATGTCATCAATGCACGAGTTGATAACAATTTCAGACATCAATTTATGGTGAACTTGTTTGTTGGTTGGTTTTATCGTTGTTGTTTACACTATATGTTACATTTAGAGTTTTACAGAATCCTTACTTAATATAAATCCCTTATCCTCAGTTCTATTGACTATTTAATGTAGGACCCCAATTTATTTACTTGTGATGGTGTTGATGGATTGAGCATATAACTCATTGTAGAAAAACACTTACAACATCCTGCCAACATCTTCGACCTAATGACATTCTACTTAACTAAAAACGTGGTAAAAATTGTAAAACATAGAATATCAATAAATCAGTTGAATACAGTGACCCTTTATTTCCTAAAAATAGTAATAAAGAGATATTTTATACAATGTCAATTTCATATTGTAGGGTTTCATTTAGGGATGGAAAATAAGTAACCATTTTAATGGCTATGAATATAGATACTTTAACTGCTGTATAAAAGGTTACAAGGAAGTAATTATTTACATAGGCGACAATGGTAGCCTACTTTGGTCCTGCGTTTTCACTATCAAAGATCCATTGAAATTTTTTCGAATTCTGAATTATCAACACCTTTGGGTGTAATTGAAACGGCAAAATACATATGGTGCCGCAGCTTTTTTGATAGAAAAATGACCTTTTTTAAGGGTACTCAACGGTTCCGGAATTTTCGAAATAGTGTGAATGAAGAACACCCCTTGCTAAATTTAGCACAGAAAATGTTGATCGTCACTGAGAGTTTTCTCTAAATTTCTCGCTATGTCTACACCAATGGCCAACACTCATTTCTCACTATTTCAATTTTGATTTCTAATTACCAAGGCAGCAGAAAATAAATTTACTTCTACCTATTATCTTGGATGTAAAATCTAGGTGGCGCCAGTCATCTTTATTTACTTCCTTTTAACCAAAACAATATCTGATTAATGTAAGAAAACTATGAACTCTTTTTGGTTTTCAGCACGAAACTGTTGAAAGGCTCGGATAACCTCGCCTTTCCCCGGTTTCTCAGCTTCACACAATTTTAGAATTTAACATTTTCTGACGTTGATCTAACATTTTATTTTAATGATACAATGTCTTACAAATAGATCGAATGTTGATTAATAATTTAAACAAAACGGTATTTTCAAATTGATGAATTATAGAATAATAATAATTTACAATCGTACATAAGCTTTGAACGTTCAAATTCTGTTTTAAAGTTTTTAAAACTTGGCAACAGAGGAAAAACAACAGTCGTTCATTAAATTATAAGGAAGAATATAACGAAAAATTATATCTCATATTTATGTAATATACACATTTGCAAATAGTGAAAATGTTTTAGAAACCATGAAACATTTGCTATGCTTTGCTTTTATTTCTCTTTTATTGGATATTATAAATTTCTTCAAAAATGCTAAAACAATATTTATTTCAATTTATGTTCATCATAGGTTTGTACATCATATATTTGAAATAGCCATACAGCTACAATTTTTTATAGTTACTTCCCGAAAATCTGTCACAAAAGATACAACCAACCAAACTGAGTGATTTTATTGAAATAAAAAAGCAATAAATACCAAAATATTCAGTATAAATTCTGACTATATTCATGATATTGTTCTAATTTAACAAAAGTCAGGATGAAAAAGTCCGATTTTACAATAATCCACCGAGAAATGAAAATTCAAACATTTGTAGTATAATTGTATTCAATAAATAGTATTAGATATCCAGCTTCAAAATATTTATTTGTATCCAATTGAATACTTCAAACTCCGAGAATTTCAATTCAAAAGCAGACTGACTGGAATATTCAGGTGTCAATGTGCATCTAAAGTATATACATTAACATGAGCACAAAGAATGACATTCAAGATCATTTATATCTTAATCTAATTATTTTTATCAACGTATGTGTATACAATTATATACATTAACATGAGCACAAAGAATGACATTCAAGATCATTTATATCTTAATCTAATTATTTTTATCAACGTATGTGTATACAATTTTATCGTTTTAATTAACTGCAGTAAATTGATTACCAATTCAACCTATAGGCAATGTACCAAAATCATTAAATGTATAAAACCACAACGGTATTTATATACTATAGCGGTATAGAAAAATATAACTTGTAATTAATTTGGTTTAGTAAGTAATTTAAACAGTTTTTACAAATCATGTGTATACAATTGTGCAAACTGATTTTGTTGGCATTCATATCACATCTCACAATTTTACATGTAAATAAAACCAAAGCACATTTATCGTATGCAACCCTCTGATTTTGATTGTATTAGTGCAACTTATCTAATATCAATTGATGTAACATTAATTATGTCGTTGTATACAATATGAAGACAAGTACAAGAAATATTAAAATACAAAAAGCGGCACACTTTGAACAAAAATTGTCTTCAACTCTACCGTTCTCAATATATCCATTTGATCTTGATTCTGTTTTTTCAATCGATATTTGTGTTGAATAATTTGGCAATCTGGGATAATATTCATCGGAGTGTTCGGTATCAGAATAGTCTGATAAGTTTGAAGAAGATCGACTTGGTTGCACAGTATACATAATATACGGATAACAAAACTGACAAGCAGTTCAAATCCTTGATCCTTGTATTAAATATAAACAAAGATGTCTTAAAACTATAAATCACAGATACTTGTTAGTTATAACGAATTGATTTAAATTGGGTCAATCGGCATTTCTTGATTCATCTTTGATTATAACGCTCAGAGTTAAAACGTTCCGAAGTACATTGTTGTATTTTGGAAAATTTGAAGAAAATAATCCGAAAGTAATTTAACACTGAATTGCCTAACTATGACTGTCAGGTTATGAAAGTGCTGTACTTTTGCTTTTGGTTTTTGTTATCTACGTGTAGTGATGTTACGTCATGAGCTAATTATAATACCGCATATTCCTTGTTTGCTTTAATCACAATCAGTAAGTATCTGATGTTTAAAACACACGAAACTTTTCAGCTTTATTATTCAAAAGTTATTAAAGATATATATATAAAGCTTCGAGATTTTCGAAACTGCTAACAAGTCTCTATACGTTCCCTTCCAATTTCTATTTTTCGCATCTTGTATTGAATTAGGACGTTTTAGCTTTAAATTGCATTTTCTCAACCAAACGAGTAAAAAATATTAATAGTTGTGCATATTCATATATTCCACATTGTGATTAATTTCTTTTTACTGATGAGTTTTTATAAACACTGTGTCAATGCCACTGTTGGTGAACGTTTCGTCTCTAGAGTTATTAGCAACCCAGTAGGCAGGAATGGAAATATCATTGATATGTTCATTTTCTGTAAATTTATTGTTCATAAAATAATGAATATTAAAAACAAATGAGTTTTTTTTAACCCTTAGTCATAGATTTTCTGGTACGTAGTTAGCACAAAATTTTGAAATTTTCGGTTTTAAATGCTCTTTAACTTCGTATTTGATTCGGACTTCAAAATATTTTCATTCGAGCGCCACTGGCGAGTCTTATATAAACGGAACGTGTGTCTGGCGTACGAAGTTTTAAGCCAAGTATATTTGATAACTTTAAATCCCATCCTACTTTTTACAGTGATATTGTTTATATAGCACGTGAATTTAGTTACGATCTGTGTAAGTTTAGTGGTCTTTTGAATACACTTATTCTTTAAGTTTATCATCGTAGTAAAATCTATAAATGTCCGTTTATCGGTTCTAATGTTAAATATGATTTTTGATAAACTGAAATATAGTTAAGTATGTATTGCTATACAGTTATTAATATTTATGATCCTACATACTGTTTACTTATATTTATGATCCTACATACTGTTTACTTATATTTATGATCCTACATACTGTTTACTTATATTTATGATCCTACATACTGTTTACTTATATTTGGTCGTTGCACAAGATCAGACTGTTTATGATGTCTTCACACTAAAACTGTAATTGTGTACTGATTGATACTTTAGTCTAGGAGAACATTATTTAGTAGGTGTACCAAGTAGTTTTTGATACTTCGTGTCTATTTTTTTTTTTTTTTTTCTGTGTTTCGTATCAGTCTATTGAGTTAATCCATTTGCTACTGATTTTTATAGTATGTTCTAATTTTGTGGTGTTACACCACTGTTCCATGTAAAGGAGATTGAACGCTCACAAATATGTTGCACCTAACCACATTCTTTTGTACCCGGCCCCGTCAGGGCCTCTAATTCAGTGGTTGTCGTTTGTATATATCTGTCATATTTGTTTTTCGTTATTTGTTTTGACATAAATCAGAAAGTTAGTTTTCCTCGTTTGAGTTGCTTCTCATTTTTATATGTCGAATCTTTTTATAACTGACTATACGGTATGGTCATTGTTGAAGGACTTACGCTGACCTATAGTTTTTACATCAATGTACTTCGGAGACCTCTGGTGGATAGTTGTCTCATTGGCAATCATATAACATCACTTTATTTTCATATAGTTCTATTATAGTATCCCTCAATCCATCCAGCCACCATTCACCCAACCACCCAATACACCCTAAGTATACATTAACCACGTCTCTTTATTTTCATATGAACAATATTCATGTATTGAAACAACTATTTCATCATGTACTCAATGTTAAGGTTTTTCTTTTTTCTGTTAGATAAAAGATTTCTGTGGTCTTTAACTTAAATACAAACATAAATCTACTATTTGTAACACATAACATTATGATTAGATTGAGTGCTTGCTATTTTTCTTAGCAAATTTTTCACTTTGATTGATTGTTGCATATACATATTTCGTTCAATTTTGGCAAAGGTTTAATTTTTACCCTGTAACATTTTTATTCAAACGAAGTAAGCGATACTTTATTAGGTTAAAATGTTGATATTTAGAACAAGAAATTTATCAAAGAAAATGTCAAGAAACACTTCAAAACTAAATTTGAATGAACTCCACCGTCATGGGTATAACCGTTTAAGTTTGACTGTTTGTTACACAGACATTTCTCTTGAATAACATGGTGATCCAGAATAAGACTGATCGGAACAAGAAGATTCTGATAATGAAAACGACGAACAACTTGTTTGCGCCGAAAACATATAATGTGGTGATCCTGAATAATTTGTTGTTTCGGGGTAGTTGGACGAATTTGAGCAAATTAAGGATTGACTATTATAGTTTTTGTATTGATTTTCAGATCTCTCTTTACTGAGCCGATTTAATCCACCGGGATCATTACGTCATACACGTACACTTGATCCACCATTTAACGTTGTAAATTTGATTGGATTCACTTCAGGACTTTATTCCCTAAAATTTCATCCACTATTCCAAGTTCTGCCGCTTTTCGGAAAACCCAGAGACGGATTCTCCTTTGTGAACCACTTGCCATTTCGCATAAATTCGCCTAATCTAGCAATACTACTGACAGTTGCTTATCCATTGATAAGATCGTCTAATGTTTCTCCAATGTACATGTTAATACGGCTTGTTGACCAGCCTAATCAATTTGGAATCGAATACTGAGTTTATTTTTTTTTCGATGGCCTTCAAGTCATGTTTGCGACTATGTAAAGTTAGTTTCCTTTTGAAATATGTTTTCCTGAAGATATCTTACTGTATATATAGACTATAGCCGTAATACCTTTCTAAAGTACATATTACTTTACAAAAGGTTTATATTTTAAAAAGCTAACCAGTGTGGTTGATTAAAAAGGAACAAATATGTAATTCAAATCATTGTATTTTAGGAATATGACGGTTTTATTTTCATTTGTGTGATGTTTTTTAGTTTCTGATTTTGCCATTTAATAAAGGACTTTCCGTTTTGAATTTTTCTTCGAGTTCTGTATTTTTGTTATTTTACTTTTTAGTATATAAACATGGATGACATAATATAAAACATATTTCCGCAAGAATAAATCGAAATAAAATATAGCGAATTTGCTGCACTCAATGGGCATTAACTTTCCAATTGTGTTTTCATTAGGAAAGATAAAAAGAAAATTAATAAAAACATTCGGAGAAATGTTTTGAAAGGAATCTAACACTAAAGAGGGAGGAAAAACCAAACTCTTTAATCAAACAAACACATTTATAAACAGACTTTTCGACAACTAAAGTTTGATCCCTATTTTATACTGTTAGATATGTAGGACTCTAAAGTGCAATGGGGACGCTAAAACGCGATGGTCACGCTAAAGTGCGATGGCCTACGCTAAAGTGCGATGGTTTGATACGCTAAAGTGCGATGGTATGTGCTATTCATTTGAACACGCTAAAGTGTGTTTTTCCGCAAAAGTATCGACGTTAGCAACGTTAAACAGCATTATGACGAGAATGTTTGTCCAGATTAAGGGTTGTTATTACACAAGAAAAGAAAGCAGAGAGAAACAAATGATCACAATCTGGAACAGGTTAACTTAATTTGTAAAATTGTAAAAAGAAATTTAATCAAAACAGCTGGGGTGCCAAACAAAGTCTTCTTTTTTACTTTCTAATTGAATAATTCTATAAAAATTACAATATGGTTTGTTATTTTTTAAATAATGAATATACGTTAACTAGACAGCAACCTAACGGACAGATGTGTAGTATCATCATATGATTGTCAATAAGACAACTCTCTATCCAAGACCTAATGTCATTATTGTATGCAACTTTAGGTTATAGTATGACCTTTAAAACGGATCATTCAATTTGGCTTACACCGCATAGTATTCCATTAAGACCAAAGGGCCTCAAAACAACAGGTGTAAAACAATTCAAACGAGAAAAAGGCAACGTCATTTAAATACAAAACAATAAACGAACAGCATATATGAAATATACAAACAAACGACTACCACTAAATTCAGGATAAACTAACTACTGCAATGTAATCATTACACTTTTTGGATAACTATTGTACTATGAAATAAAAATAAGAAGATGTAATATGAACTATGATCCATCCAACACAAAATGTCGTTCATGTATGCAACTTATAATCATACAAGCTATATAAGGTTATACAATGACCAGTGTAAAACAATTCAAAAGAGAAAGACTACGGCTTGATGTATAAATAAAACAATAAACGAAAAAGTAATAGGAACTCAGCAACAAACGAAAACCATTGCCTGAACCACATTCCCGTTACACCATCGGACTTTAGCGTGTCATACCATCGCACTTTAGCGTGTTATCTGATCGCACCTTAGCGTCTGACACCATCGCACTTTAGCGTCTGACACCATCGCACTTTAGCGTAGACCATCGGACTTTAGCGTGGCCATCGCACTTTAGAGTACCATCGCACTTTAGAGTCCTACAGATATATTTCTAGACCTGATTTATATGTAAGACTCAAATCCGTGTACGGCCCCAAATCTATGTCCTATTTTCAAATCTGTTTGCAATCGTAACGTCATTCGCAAATCTATGTCCGCTTAAAAGTACGGCCTCACATTTGTGTCTAGTCGTTACGCCATTTGCAAATCGGTATCCGTGTAAAAAGTTCGGCCGTTAATCTATGTCCTCTAACTAAGGTACCCGCAATTCAATTATCTGTCCAAATGTGTCCTCAATCCTTGTGCTTTAAGGCTTATTAACGAGTATCTTGTAATGTCATAAATCTGTAAGCAAAGACGGTCAGGAGATTAAAACGATATTTTTCCCAACAAGCATTTTACGCACCTTATCCGTATGCAGACGATTTCATTTTGGGTGTTAAAAACAGGACTTTATTACAATTTTGTAAACAATGTCAGTAATTGTTATTTGTTTTAGTTTTAAATGTGATACTGTCCTTCTTTGTCAGCGTTGCTTTTTTATTTCCGTGTTTTTAAACAAATCTTATCATTTCTCGTATACTTTACTGTTACATTTGTGAAAGTCGTATTGATGTTTATGACCAAAAAAAATATTTCCTCGAAGATGTTTTGATAACTATGACGTCAGCACATAGGACAGCGCATACATTGGTGAAAAGGACACAGATTTCAGAAAATAAAGGACATAGCTATAGGGCGTCTATGACGCAATATAAAATAGGACACAGATTTCAGAAAATAAAGGACATAGATTTGGGACGTCTATGGCGCAATATAAAATAGGACACAGATTAGAGGAAAGGACTTAGATTTGAGGCCGGACATAGCTTTGAGGCCGGACATAGATTTGAGACTTACATATATTAGAGGTATCTGTGAGGTCCGATTGAAAGATCGAAATGGAAGCAAAGTGCGAAAATTTAAATCAAAATTGTCAAAGACTAAAAAGATGGTCTTCATATAAGCAAAATAAAATGTAAAGTAAACGTCAATGGAACCACAACGACACAAGTTAACCAGATATACAGGAAAAGATATCAAACTGCCGCCAGCAATGGATTTGACATACGGACAAAACAGAGATCAACGAACAGTGGACAAAGGAAATAATGCCTTAGCCAAAATCGTGCCACTGAAAGAGTAAGTGCATCCTGTCGACACCAAACTTGAACTTGCAGTGTTGAATGTCTAACTAAGACTTAAAATACTTTAAAAAAGAAACTGATAATATTTAATAATATGATTCATAGTTACTAAGTAATAAAAAAGAAAATCTTATTGTCAATGTGTTTACCTTCGTTATTTACATTTAGTTCTCCTCAAAATTAGAATTGTAAGAATAAAGGGACGAACAATATACATGATATAGTATTAACGTTTCAATAGCAAAAGGGCAAGAGCGCCGACAGCTGCAACACTAAGCAAAACACGCCATGTACTCGATTCTTCTTTATTCCTATCGTCTCTGTTGTGGTCATAATCTGGGCTCCTTTTCCTTTCTTGATTTGAGGGATCCTTGATATAAGTTGATGGTCGAGAAAAAGATTGTTGGGGTTTCTCGGAATTGGTTACCAATCCTGAATAAGGACGATTCACTTTCGAATAAGAATTTGGTGAACTTTTTGTAGATGTATTTGTAAGCCTTGGAATATTTTTTTCACACATATTCATTCGGTTTGAAGTATGAGTATTGTTTTGAAATTGGTTTCTAACCCGTTCAATACTAAGACGACGCCATGTCTGTCCACCCGGGTTATTTCTCCTTACGCGTACACTTAATCCACCATTTGTTGTAGTTAATTTAGATGAAACTATGCACAAGTTTTGATTAACTGGAATAGAACGTATTTTTCCAAGTTCTTCCGCCTTTCGGAACACCCACAATCTGCGATTGTCTGTAGTGAACCATTTATTGTTGTGTATAAACACACTTATTGTTGGTATATTGTTTACCTTGACTGTTCCATTTATAACTTCATCTAAAGTTTCACCGATGTATTTATCCGAATGAATTGTTGATTTTCCAAATGTATTTGAAATGGAATCCTGACTATAATGAATATCGGAAGGCTTCAGATACATGCACATTTCTGTTCAACATATGGTAATAAAGCTTATACTTTCACTTTCGATAAACGATTTCCAAAAATTGCAATAACATATATCTAAAAATATATACACGATAGATCAATATTCACTTTTATAGAAAATGTCTGTAAATAAAAACGTAACAATATTTTGCATGTTTTCTAAATATTTATCTTTATCAATGTAAGGAACGATTTTATTTTTTTTAGATAATGCTGCATGAATGAACATGTCTTTCCATTATTAACGCAGAACCATTCAACACTTTGTGAGTCAGAATATTAATTTCCAAACTGCCATTGAATATATTATTATCGTACGGTCATCATGTCACATTAAAAACTTAACCGTTAGTGTGTCTGATAGTTACATGCGTACAGTATAATGTTATAGTTTTTCATCTTCTTGATCTTCTTGATCATTAAATAACAGTAGGATGTTGTTAATTTTAAACAATTATTGATCGCCATAATCAGAAAACGTATTAGATTTATCGTGTCGGGCTACAAAATTAAGTGACCAGACTGGTTGAGCGCTCATAACCGCAAATTACCCGTATAGTTTTTGTATAAAACATGCAAATGAAATTTCACATAGCATATTGTCTTCCTTGTCACAAATGAAATGCCTTCTTCCAATTTTCCATTATTCATCTGCAATAAAACATTCAAATAGTCAAGCTCCAATTAATGACTAGCGAACATTTCTAGAATTTTTTAGATTAAGGTTTTACCATTTTCAGCAACATAGGCTAACTTAGTCTTGAATCTTGAAGACCATTGCAATATTTCGGGTGTAACTTCAATACCAAAATAACGTTCATTTAATTACTTAAAATACATTTCATGTTATCTGAAATATACTTTTTCATTATAATAATCATATTCATAGGTTAATCATGTCTAATATGTCTATATCAAACATACTATTGAGTATCAGATTTTTGGTTCAGTTATACTTTTTCCCCAAATTTGAACTTATAGGCTAATAAATCAAAACATTTGGGGTAATTATTACAGATTATTACATGGCATTTTCCATATTTGCCCTGGTATTAGCCCGAGACTCCCATATTGAGCATGAGGGCTTGCCCGAGGGCCAATATGGGTCGAGGGCTAATACCAGGGCAAATATGGAAAATTCCATGTCATAATCTATTTATCACATATTTTCAGGCAGGAGAGCAGATATGGATCCTCGAGGGCAAATACGGATTTTCGAGGGCAAATATGGATTTTTTCCCGCCAAATATGGAATCTCGAGGGCAAATATGGATTTTTTCCCGCCAATTTGGGAATTTGAGGGCAAATATGGATTTTCTCCCGCCAAATTGTCCTTAATGTTCCTGAGGGCAAATAACAGTCTCTGACTTCCGGCCATTATTGCACATGCAAAAGCTTAGATGTTACTACAAAATGTGTGATAATCACAAATAAATATAAGAAATATGATAATAAATAAGTTATAGAAGTGTTCAAGCTGATCCTCTAAATGTTTACAGACTCCATGAAGGTTACCATTAGTCCTTCTGTAAACTAATTTGTAACAATTAGAAGATGTGGTATGATTGCCAATGAGACAACTTTCCACCGGAGACCAAATGAAGTAATAGTTAAGTTGAGATTGCAGAGAAGGACACATAATGTTTTCTTTTAATTAATATTTCGTTGTGCTTTACAAATCATATAACTAACTTACAACTGAATATTTCTTAAAGATTTACTTAGAAAAAATTTACTTGTATAGTTAAATCTAAAAACATGTGGAGAAAGAGTCGTAAAACAATACTGAAAATGTCTTTCTCTGCTCATGCATGGTAAAGCCCTATTACAAGACAATTTTCCTTAAAATGTGTTTTGAGACTCAATCTTGAGGGGGCACTTAGTATGTAATGAATGGAAGTGATGAGCTGCTGGAATAGGTCGCTATTGCAAGCTTCATGATATATGATAATGTCGAAAACATAGAGGTGAAATATATATGACTAGGTTGCTGATTGAATAATAAGTATCTGAAACTTATCAAATGTCGATGTTTTCACAGATCGAAGCCATTAAAACCACAAACGTAAACGCATCAAATATTCCATCCATGAAATAGCGTTATCATGATAGCATTAGGTATATTTTTTGTCAAAACAATATGATAAGGTAAGTATTTTTGCTATTCAAAATATATAAAAAGATTGAAGTCCTTCCATTTTGAGGACTCAATCCACCCAGAATATTCCATTTTTGCAAAATATCACTGAAAAAGCAAGAAATTTTTAAAAAACATCATACTAGGTCAAAGGTGCATTTTTCCCTAAATAATGAACAAAATAATTTCAAAGTTTGCCAAAATGTAGTTTATATCACATTTTAATAAATAAAATAATAAAAAAATAATGTCTTCAGGCTTCATAAAGTGAACAAATCATTTATTTATAAGGACTATATAGAAGTAACAGGCATGTATGTAAGAAAAATTGAGTAGACAGTTTCCATTCAATTATTCCAAACAATGAAAAAAGAAATTTATAATATATATGTGGGTGTGGCGGAGGGGTTCTTGTACATGAAAAAACATGCAAATAAATTGCATTTCTATATTAAAGTTTATAAAATTTAGTTAAGAATTAAACAAATCGTTGATATACATCCGAAATTGGAGCCATGATTCTTAGCCATCCAAAAAAGTTGTATTTCCTTTCGATTCCCCTACTCCGTCGGATTTATAATATAGACATATTTACGTATAACATTTATACAGCCATAATTGTGAACCTTTTTAAATGGTGTTATAAGCCTGGTATCATTGATGAGTTTTTACCTGGGAACAAAAATTGGTTCTTTTCTGCCATGTGCTTTGTCAAATCACATTTAACCTTTTGATTTCGAAATCATCAATAAAAAGAAAATTAATTACCTTTATGTATACAAAAGTGCGACAAGTACAAGAAATATAATGATAAAAATTCCGACCAAGGCACACTTCAAACCCACATCAGACTGATAGGATCGTTCGACATCGGAATAGTCCGGTAGTGTAGAAGAAGGTTGTCTAATTTGAGTAGAATATGGATACTCTTCTGGTCTAGAATAAATTGTTGTTCCAGGGTCATTATAGTTCAAACTCGTGAGGTTCAAGGATTGACTTAGTTGACGCCAAACAGATCCACCAGCAATACCTCGTACACGCACACTTGATCCCCCATTGCATGTTGTGAACTTACTTGAATCAACCCCAGAAGTTTCATATACTGGAATTGAATTTAATATTCCAAGTTCTTCCGCTGTTCGGAATACCCAGAGTCTGCGATTGTCATGTGTAAACCACTTGCCATTCAACCAAAACACGCTGATTCTAGGAATACTTGTAACTGTGGCTGATTTATTTATAAGTCCATCTAATGTGTCTCCAACATACATCATTGCTGTTAATCCAAAATCTAATATGCAGTTCAAATCCTTGTACTTGTATTTAAACATAAACATGGTATGACATATATAGGAGAGAATAAATTAAAATTGAACATATCGAATTTGCTGCACCCGATTGACAGTTCTAGATTTGCTTTCATGAAGAAGGCTTACATCCCAATTAATTTTTTGATTTGAGTGTCACTTTTTTAGACGAAACGCGCGTCTGGCTTAGAAATACAAAGCCTGGTATCTTTGATGAATGATTTTTCTCACTCGATCTCGTTATGAAACCTATAATTAGCATGAGAGATATTCCCAAAACTTCAATAATAAGAACCTAGTGTCTGACAATAAAAAAAGAGTAACAACAACTGCAACACCAAGCAACACAAGCCATGTACTCGATTCTTCCTCGCTGTTATGATTACTTTTGTATCCATAATCTGAACTTTTTCCTTTTTCAAATAAAGGGTCATTGAAATAAGTTGATGGTCTAGAATACGATTGTTTGGAATTCTCGAAATAGTTTGCAAATTCTGAATAAGGACGAATTTCATTCAAAGACTTAAAATAACTTGATGAACCATCGTCATATTTATGTCTAAAAATATTGTGTTCCGCATGTCACATGTATCAGTCATCCTGTTTGAAGAATGAGATTCAGTATAGTTTTGATACGGGTTTGTATACCCTTCCCCACTTAGACGACGCCATGTCTGTCCACCTGGGTTATTTCTCCTTACGCGGACAGTTAATCCATCATCTGTTGTAGTTAATTTAGTTGAATCTATACATAGATTTTGAGAAACTGGAATAGAACGTAATATTCCAAGTTCTTCCGCTTTGGAACACCCACAATCTGCGATTGTCTGTAGTGAACCATTTATTATTGTGTATAAATACACTAATGTTTGGTATATTGTTTACCTTTACTGTTCCATTTATAAGATCATCTAATGTTTCACCGATATATTTATCCGAATGAACTGTTGACTTTCCAAATGTATTCGAAATGGAATCCTGACTATAATGAATATCGGAAGGCTTCAGAAACAGTAGTTTGCCCATTGCTGTTCAATATCTGGTAATAACAACTTGTACTGCTCGTGTTGATCTTTCATACACTTCCGAAATACGATTTCTAATAATCCAATCTCAGAGATGTCGTGACCTTGAATAAAAATTTCTGGATATTCATATTGTCCAACAGATGGACCAATAAAAATTCGAATAAGTAATTAGTTATCGTCCATTTGATCCCCAGGATCTAAAGAGCGTTTGCTGAAGACCGAGTTTGATTCCGGAATTTAAACTTTAGGGATTTTAACTGATCCTCCTAGGGGCTAAAATTTTGTGTCTCAATGAAAACCAAGGAAAACGATTGCCATGAGAATTACAATGTTAACATTGCAACTACAAATTAATTTGAAAAACGGAAGAAAAAATGTAAAATGCATGGCAGTTCCAACATTTTTGTTTTCTTTCTTTCAGAAACTCTCTACTTTTTGTTATCTTCTGTTTTAATACCATTTAAGTTTGAAGTTCATCGGAAAGTATCAAGACCTAATTACTAAATATTCAGGGTCTACTTCAAAAATAATACAAGATGGTCTTGGGTTATAGTTCTAGCTGCAGAAGTTGTGTATCTTTTTATTTACTGTACAGTTTTCCCTTTATTTGTCTTTGTGCTATGATGCTATTCGGACGCAAAAGGTTTTTACAGTTTTGTTTCCATTTTGTGTACCCTTGTATTTATATTTTATTTTTATCGCGAAAGAGTATAGTACCATATATATATATAGTAACTATATATAGTATATACTATCAACTACAAAACTTTTTTTATAGGCCTCTTTGTCAAATTCACTAACAAATGCAACAACTCTTTGTTGGCGTCTTTGTTAGATTTATTTATATATTTGTTTGAATGATTTGGTCTGTTGTGGTGTATGTCTGTGATGTATGTTTACACAGTTTTAGCTGCCGGGCCCCAATTATTGTCATATTAACCTATTTTGCGTGTTTGGGTTGTTCACATAATTTTGTCAACATAACCGAACTATAAACAACTGTCATACAAGAGGAAATTTTAGTTAGCAAAAAAAAGTATTTAGGAATATAACAGTTGTTTTCACTCATTCCGTTGTTGGATAACGTTTGATTTTGTCAGTTTTATGGACTTCCCTTTTTAATTTACCTTGAAGTTCAGTATTTTGCTAACATTTACAATAACAAAATTACCGAACTTCATCGGAAATTCAAAACTGAAAGTCCTTTATTAAATGGCAAAAAATACATATCAAACAAATGGAAAACAACTGTCATATTCCTGATTTGGTACAGGCATTTCCTTATGTGGAAAATGGTGAATTAAGCCTGGTTTTATAGCTAGCTAAACCTCTCACTTGTATGACAGTCACATATAATTCCATTATATTGACAGCAACTTGTGAGCAAAACAAACAGACATAATAGGGAAAATGTCAAAATTGGGGTAGAGCAGTCAACATTGTAATATAATCTTAATCACTATAAAACAAATAACTATTTCAACAAAGAAAACCATATTGGCATATAGGCACTCTATAGACAAAGTACATAAACAAAAATAAAAGACAAGAATACAAAATTAACCATAGCACAATAACACAATGGCGGGTCGTATAAGTTCCAAGCCACACCAAAAGTATATTATCAAATATGGATTAAACAGTAAAGGTTAAAATGTAAAAGGACAAATAAAACGACCACTATAACACGTTATTAAGATGATAAACAACGTCAGTTCCTAGAATCTATACTTCAAGACCAGCATGTATTATTTGTTAAGTTGAAGCGGAATATACATCAACAAGGACTTGGTATCTTCCAATGAACTTTTTAGAAAAGGACGAATTCAATGAATTTTTAGAAAAGGACGAGACGTCCTTGACATAACCTTGCATGGCTCATCAACTTTCTGTTAAGACACTGGTGACGTTTTATAAAGTCTGAGTAGCAGTTGCAAGATCTTCAATACCGAATGAGTTGGGAAATGTATATCCCTTATGCAGGTGAAGTTGGTATATTGCTGCTAAGGTGGGGAATTTATAATTTCAAAATTAAAATCGTCTCGTTTGTCACAGATTCTGGTACTGAGATGACCTCTTATGTCAAATTGGAGGCATAAGTCTAAAAATGAGGCAGAGGAAGCCGTGTCTGTTGTTTCTTTAATTTCTAGTTCTGGATGATATATTAATGGAACCCAATCAGAAAATTTTGGATTGTTAATGGAAAGAACATCATCAATATATCTGAATGGGAAATAAAATGATCTAGCTTCTTTGATCTTCTTGTTTTTGACAAGTGTCTGAAGGAACTCCAACTCATATGAAAATAAGAAGAGGTCGCCAAGGAGAGGCCAACAGTTCGTTCCCATTGGAATGCCGACAATTTGTTGAAAAAGTTCAAGAAGTATGTTGTTAAAAGAACCTCCAGCATACTGATCACTTGGTCCTCTGTGTAGCATGTTTTACCTTTTGTTCACTATTAACTAAATATGCCGTATGGTATCCCAAATCAATAAATTTATAGCGTATGCTACCATTTTATATTGACAAGCGTTATGGATTATTTGTTCTAGACGATTTTCAATTTCTCATGGGGAATTGAGGTATACAGGGTTGAAAAATCAAAAGTTTTGAAAGAATTAATTTCAGAGAAAGATCGAGATTTAAAATTATCAAGAAGTTCTCTAGAGTTTTGGAATCCACATATGGTTAATACCACTACGCGAGTAAACAGTTCATGGTATTTCTGAAGATCCTCTTTCACTGCTGACATAATTTTTGTCAATCTAGTGGACAAATCCTTTGTAGAACATGCAGATGAGCCGGCAATGTTTGTACGGAATTTTGTGAAGCTTAGGTATCAAATACAAACAAGGTAAGTCCTCTGATTTGCTGTTCAATGTTGAGACGAGGTTCATTTAAGATTTTTGTAGCACGGAATATTGTGTACTGTTGATTCATTTTTTTTTCGGGAACTAATTGTCGTGAATTGCGGAAATCTTGCATTTTCGTGGATATTTGTTTCGTGGTTCTAACTGCATACATTGATATAAAAAAATGTAGTTCGTTAAACATTTTAATTCGTGGTTCCCCTGTACCTACGAATAATATTGAACAGTATTCATTCATTTATATATTTTGTGAGAAGGTTTACTTACTATAAATAAAAGTAGATATCATGTTGAGGTGATGAGTACTCTATGTGTAAGTAAAAATCCTTGACGGTGTTTTTTTTTTTTTATATTAAAAAAATGCATAAAAGACAGGAACGAGTATATATTTAATTGTGCAAGTGTATCACTGAACAATAAACGTACCGTATTTCTTGTTTTATGTGAATGTCATATAGTACATTAACGTTTTATCCGTTATTGCAAGTAAAAAATAATGCGAAGCATTATATTAAATTCTTGTTGGTTGGCAACGAGATACCACACAATTTGATCAGAATATTAGTTATCTTTTAAGTAATTTGAAATTGTGTTTCAGGGTGTTGATGATAGATACGAACGTAAAAGAATATAAGGTTTAATGATTTTTATATATTTTTTAATATATATTTGACAACTATGTCTTTTCCTATAGAACTTATATATCATGCCAAAATGGCTTCATGCAAAATGGTATTTCAATTTATTTACATATAGGGGTCTGGAAGGAGTTTACAGAATAGAGAATGGCATATATCGATAATAAATAGCAAACAAATAAAAGAATAGAGAATAATGTGATGCAAAAGTATAAAGAATGATTGTGTGAAATAAAAGAATAAGGTAATACAGTACTGATTACAGAAATTAATGACGTACAGAATAGATAAATCATATATAACAAAAACGTCAATAGTAAAATCATTTTCACGGGAAATTTAGCAGGCGTTATCTTAAAAAAGATATAGAAAAATGCATTAAAAATCAAAGGATACAGAAATTAAGGATCCCATCTGGACCCTTATATAAAGATTCAATAAGAATATAGGTACAAAATACAAACATAAAAATCTGGAAAAAAACTCGAAACTGCATTTTTCTTTGTAACAATAATTTAATGCAACAAAATAAACTAGGAAAAATTCCCATCAGCGTTTTCCCATTTGGATTTATACAGTGAAATCAAATACTTTTTGAAAAATTATATTGAAAGTATTTGAAAACCTACAGTCTATAACACAAAATATGGCCAAGTTTATATATTAAGGGTGTTCTTTTATTCAGTTTGACAGTTACTTACTATTTACCTGCTTACTATTCCATACATGAAGCATGAAGAAAGAAATTCTGATGGTGAATTGGAAACATTTTGAGATTGTACACTGTCTACACAAGGTACTAAAGCAACGAAAATCAAATGATTATAATTGTGGTCTAGGAACGTATAATATTATTACCTTCATGGTTGATATATGTTGTCAGGATTTTACCTTAAGAGACAATGATACATTAAACATTCAAGACAAGAAGGCCTCAGCAGCGTACTTTTCCGAAAAATTAGTGTCCAAATATATTAATATATCTTTATTTGAGAATGCAAGAAACGAGGGGATGGCTTTTTAATTGGCATTACGATTCCCTCAAGTGATCTCGATCAATTGTTTTACAATTATCCTACAGCACTTAGGAATTAAAACTGACTGCTTGACTCTGAGTCAGAATAATATGTCTAGGAACAGAAATGTGTCTCTCGTTAAGTTTGTTTACCTCATGGGAAAGAGTTCCATATCATGGCATTCCCTCAGAATAAACTGTAATATGTTCATTTAGTATGGTGGGAGTCATATGGATCTATTGCCCAAAGTTTTATAAAGGCAGAAAAATATCTGTCGAATTAAGGGTTGTGTTTGTTTGGCATGTTTTGGACGTCTTTTCTACTCTTTTGCAGATGTCAAAGTATCAAATTGTCCATGAAACACCGGTCTTGTCTTAACCTCAAAGTAAACACAAAATTCAATACTGTGAAAATTAAATTTGTAAGAAAAAGTTCTTGAAAATGTAATTTTGTAAAGTGATAGCAAAAGAGACAGCAGATCTCTCATATAGCTTCTATTTATAATTTATTAAATATTGATTATATTTTGAGCAAAATATTCATATGATATAGCAAACAACTTACCTGATTGTTGTTTAGTTTTATCGAATATGCCGAATCAAAATAGAAACATACAGCTTTGCACTTAAGATAAGAATTTCAAGGACGCAAAACGTATAAATATTTCAAAATAGTCATAATCTAAGCGTACAAATACAACGCATCAAACTGTGCAAATTAAAACATGATATAATGGACGCTAAGTTATTTGAATATATAACCAATCTAAAAGAATACATCAAAAGTCTGATAAACAAACTGTTCTAAAAACAGATGAGAATTTTCCTCTCGTTGCCAAACATCTTTTGTAATAGCAAATTATGTAATGTTTATCAGTGACGATAACAAACAAATTACGACCACTTTCATTGATTATCTCAAAGATGTGACTTTTTCAATTCTTTTTCTTTGTTTGTGTGTGATTTGGTAGTTTTTATTTTATTTTCGTCTTAAAAAAATTGCTAACACCTCGAAAATGAATCGAGTACAGACAAACCTGTGCAGCATTGCCTGATGATTTCAGCCATGAAGGCATTTTAATTGTCTTGTTCTGCTGGTAATCTTTGCTAATTACGGTTTCTCATTATTTCATATATTTTCTGCCAAAAAAACACAAATATGCGTGAAAATCACCATGCAATGGCATTGACTCCTAAAACTTATCAACTGTCTTATTTGAAGATTTTGTTCTGTTGATAGTTTTTCTATTTTCAGTTTCTGCAACGATAAAAAACCAACACACAGATGGATAAAAATCCTCATTCAAGGGCAATTACTCCTAAAAGATTTGTATGCAAATCAATTTTACTTTATCTTAACAGTTTCTTTCTATGTTATATAGTTTCAACAAAAACACACTAATGACGAGTGAAAATCGTCATTCAAGGAGCAGCCAAGCAATTTCACAAAAAAAACAAACACAGATATGGGTTAAAACCGATATTCAAGTGCAATAACTCCTATCATGAGTAGACTGACAATTTCTGCCATATTTATGTTTTGTAGACATACTTATCATATTTACTATAGTTTCCACAAATAATATAAATATGGATACTTGAAATTCGTCATTCAAGGGCAATATAAGTAGACCTATTGATAGATCTTAAATGGCAAAAAAAAAGCTCATACACATCAAGCGAATGGAAAACAACTGTCATATTACTGACTTGGTTCAGGCATTTCCTTATGTAGAAAATGGTTGATTAAATCTGGCTTAATAGCTAGCTAAACCTCTCACTTGTATGACAGTCGCATAGAATATCCATTATATTGACAGCAATGTGTGAGCAAAACAAACAGACATAATAGGGGAAAATGTCAAAAATTGGGGTACAGCAGTCAACATTCTAATATAATCTTAATCACTATAAAAACATATAACTATTTCAACAAAGAAAAACCATATTGGCATATAGACAATCTATAGACAAAGTACATATGCAAAAATGAAAGACAAGAATACAAAATTGACCATAGCACAATAACACAATGGCGGGATGTATAAGTTCCAAGCTTCGTCAAAAGTATATTATCAAAAATGGACTAAACACTAAAGGTTAAAGATGTACAAGGACAAATAAAAAGACCACTATAACACGTTATTAAGATGATAAACAACGTCAGTTCCTAGAATCTATACTTCAGGACCATCATGTATTATTTGCGAAGTTGATACGGAATATTTATCAACAAGGACTTGGTATCTTCCAATGAACTTTTTTAGAAAAAAGACGAGACGTTCTTTGACATAACCTTGCATGGCTCATCAACTTTCTGTTAAGACACTGGTGACGTTTTATAAAGTCTGAGTAGCAACTGCAAGCTCTTCAATACCGAATGAGTTGGGAAATGTATATCCCATATCCAGGTGAAGTTGGTATATTGCTGCTAAGGTGGGGGAAATTTATAATTTCAAAATTAAAATCGTCACGTTTGTCATAGATTCTGGTACTGAGATGACCTCTTATGTCAAATTGGAGGCATAAGTCTAAAAATGAGGCAGAGGAAGCCGTGTCTGTTGTTTCTTTAATTTCTAGTTCTGGATGATATATTAATGAACCCAATCAGAAAATTTTGGATTGTTAATGGAAAGAACATCATCAATATATCTGAATGTGAAATTAAATGATCTGGCTTCTTTGATCTTCTTGTTTTTGACAAGTGTCTGAAGGAACTCAAAATCATATGAAAATAAGAAGAGGTCGCCAAGGAGAGGCCAACAGTTCGTTCCCATCAGTATGCCGACAATTTGTTGAAAAAGTTCAACAAATATGCTGTCAATAAAAACTCCAGCATACTGATCACTTGGTCCTCTGTGTAGCATGTTTACCTTTTTGTTCACTATTAACAAAATATGCCGTATTGTATCCCAAAGCAATAAATTTAAAGCGAATGCTACCATTTTTATATTGAAAAGCATTATGGATTATTTGTTTTAGACGATTTTTCAATTTCTCATGGAGAATTGTGGTATACAGGGTTGAAAAATCAAAAGTTTTGATAAAATTAATTTCAGAGAAGGATCGAGATTTAAAATTATCAAGAAGTTCTTTAGGGTTTTTTGGAATCCACATATGTTTAATACCACTACGCGAGTAAACAGTTCATGGTATTTCTGAAGACCTACTTTCACTGCTGACATAAATTTTGTCAATCTAATGGACAAATCCTTTGTTGAACATGCAGATGAGCCGGCAATGTTTGTACTGAATTTTGTGAAGCTTAGGTATCCAATACAAACAAGGTAAGTCCTCAGATTTGCTGTTCTATGTTGACACGTGGTTCATTTTAGATTTTTGTAGCACGGAATGTTGTAGACTGTGGATTCTGTTTTTTTTTTTTTTCGCGGGCGCTTGTTGTCGTGAATTGCGGAAATCTTGCATTTTCGTGGATATTTGTTTCGTGGTTCTAACTGCATACATTGATATAAAAAATTTGTAGTTCGTTGAACCTTTAAATTCGTGGTTCCCCTGTACCTACTAAATCCACGAAAATTGATATCCAACGAATAATAATTAACAGTATTCATTCATTTATCTATTGTATGAGAAGGGTTTACTTACTCTAAATGAAAGTAAATATCATTTAGAGGCGATGTGTACTCTATGTGCAAGTAATTATCCCTGAAGGTGTTTTATATATATATATATTATAAAGGTGCATAAAAGACAGGAACGGGTATATATTTAATTGTGCAAGTGTGCAAGTTTATCACTGAACAAAGAACATTCCGTATTTCTTGTTTTTATGTGTATGTCATATAGTACATTAACGTTTAATCGTTATTGTTCGTGAAAAATAATGCATTGCATTATATCAAATTGTTGTTGGTTGGCAACGAGTTACCACACTATTTGATCACAATATTAGTTATCATTTGAGAAATTTGAAATTGTGTTTCAATGTGTTGATGATAGATACGAACGTAAATGAATATAAGGTTTTTTTATATATATATTTTTTAATATATAGTTGACAACTATGTCTTTTCCTACAGAACTTATATATCATGCCAAAATGGCTTCATGCAAAATGGTATTTAAAGCTATATACTTATAGGGGTCTGGAAGGAGTTTACAGAATAGAGAATGGCATATATCGATAATAAATAGAAACAAATAGCAAACAAATAAAAGAATAGAGAATAATGTGATGCAAAAATATAAAGAATGATTGTGTGAAATAAAAGAATAAGGTAATGCTGTACTGATTACAGAAATGAATGACGTACAGAATAGATAAATCATATATAACAAAAACGTCAACAGTAAAATCATTTTCACGGGAAATTTAGCAGGCGTTATCTTAAAAAAGATATAGAAAATGCATTAAAAATCAAAGGATACAGAAATTAAGGATCCCATCTGGACCCTTATATAAAGATTCAATAAGAATACAGGTACAAAATACAAACATAAAAATCTGAAAAAAGACTCGAAACTGCATTTTTCATTGTAACAATAAATTAATGCAACACATTAAACTAGGGGAAAAAGTCCGAACAGCGTTTTCCTAATTGGATTTTTACAGTGAAGTCAAATTATATTGAAAGTATTTGAAAATCGACCATCTCTATCACAAAATATGGCCAATTTTATATTTTAATGGTGTTCTTTACTTCAGTTTGACAGTTACTTACTATTTACCTTCTTACTATTCCATACATGAAGCATGACGAAAGAAATTCTGAAGGTGAATTGGAAACATTTTGAGATTGTACACTGTCTACACAAGGTACTAAAGCAACGAAAATCAAATGAGTGTAATTGTGGTCTAGGAACGTATAATATTATTACCTTCATGGTTGATATATGTTGTCCGGGTTTTACCTCTCAGGGACAATGATACATTAAACACCCAAGACAAGAAGGCCCCAGCAGCGTACTTTTCGAAAAATTAGTGTCCAAATATATTAATATATCTTTATTTGAGAATGCACGAAACGAGAAGATGGCTCTTTAATTGGCATTACGATTCCCTCAAGTTAATCTCGATCAATTGTTTTACACTTGTTCGACAGCACTTAGGAATCTAAAACTGACTTCTTTACTCTGAGTCAGAATAATAAGTCTGGGAACAGAAATGTGTCTCCCGTTAAGTTTGATTACCTCATGGGAAAGATTTCCATATCATGGCATTCCCTCAGAATAAACTGTAATATGTTCATTTAGTATGGTGGGAGTTTCATATGGATCTATTGCCCAAAGTTTTATAAAGACAGAAAATATCTGTCGAATTAAGGGTTGTGTTTGTTTGACATGTTTTGGATGTCTTTTCTACTCATTTTGCAGATGTCAAAAGTATCAAAATGTCCATGAAACACCGGTCTTGTCTGAACCTCAAAGTCAACACAAAAATTCAATACTGTGAAATTAAATTTGTGAGAAAAAAGTTCTTGAAAATGTAATTTTGTAAAGTGATAGCAAAAGAGACAGCAGAGCTCTGATATAGCTTCTATTTATAATTTATTAAATATTGATTATATTTTGAGCAAAATATTCATATAATATAGCAAACAACTTACCTGATTGTTGTTTAGTTTTATCGAATATGCCGAATCAAAATAGAAACATACAGCTTTGCACTTAAGATAAGAATTTCAAGGACGCAAAACGTATAAATATCTCAAAATAGTCATAATCTAAGCGTACAAATGCAACGCATAAAACTGTGCAAATTAAAACATGATACAATGGACGCTAAGTTATTTGAAAATATAATCAATCTTAAAGAATACATCAAAAAGTCTGATATATAAGCTGTTCCAAAAACAGATGAAAATTTCCCTCTCGTTGCTAAACATCTTTTGTAAAACAAATTATGTAATGTTTATCAGTAACGATAACAAAAAAATTACGACCATTTTCACTGACTAACTCAAAGATGTGACTTTTTTCAATTCTTTTTCTTTGTTTGTGTGTGATTTGGTAGTTTTTATTTTATTTTCGTCTTCAATGTCAGAAAAAATGGCTTACAACTCGAAAATAAATCGAGTACAGATAAACCTGTGCAGCATATCCTGATGATTTCAGCCATGAAGACATTTTAATTGTCTTGTTCTGCGGTTCTTTTCTGCTAATTACAGTCTAACATTATTTAATATATTTCCTTCCAAAAAATAAAAAAACATAAATATATGCGTGAAAATCACCATGCAATGGCATTGACTCCTAAAACTTATCAACTGACTATTTCGGTAATGTTGACTTATTTGAAGATTTTGTTCTGTTGATAGTTTTTGCTATTTTCAGTTTCTGCAACGACAAAAAAAAACCCACACACACAAATGGATAAAAATCCTCATTCAAGGGCAATTACTCCTAAAAGATCTGCATGCGAATCAATATTACTTTATCTGAACAGTTCATTTCTATGTTATATAGTTTCAATAAAAACACACTGATGACGAGTGAAAATCGTCATTCAAGATCAACTCTTAGAAGGAGCAGCCAGACAATTTCACAATAAATGTGGAATGTGTCCATGGGACACAGATGATGCCCCCGCTTGCATGTCATATAAAAATATAAACGGACACAACTGAAGAAAGGTAAAAGTGATCCTACACAAATTTGAACTTGATCTGAGTTTTGTGGTAAGAAGTATTGTACAAGTACCCGACCACGTCCACTTGTATTTGTATTATTTGTATTTTTATCCATCTGATGAGTTAAGCCTCTTTCAACTGATTTTTATAGTTCGTTCTAATGTTGTACTGTTACACCACTGTCCCAGGTTAGGGGGAGGGTTGGGATCCCGCTAACATGTTTAACCCCGCCACATTCTGTATGTATGTGCCTGTCCCAAGTCAGGAGCCTGTAATTCAGAGGTTGTCGTTTGTTTATGTGTTACATATTTGTTTTGCGTTCATTTTTTGTACATAAATTAGGCCGTTAGTTTTCTCGTTTGAATTGTTTTATATTTGTCATTTCGGGGCCTTTTATAGCTGACTGTGCGGTATGGGCTTTGCTCATTGTTGAAGGCCGTACGGTGACCTATAGTTGTTAATTTCTGTATCATTTGGTCTCTTGTGGAGAGTTGTCTCATTGGCAATCATACCACATCTTCTTTTTTATATTGTGTATAAGTTTCATAAAATTTGGTTCAGGCAAACTTAAGTTAGAGAACGGAAACGAAAAATTCAGCAATTTTTCCATTTGTAAAGGGGCATAACTCTAGAACGGTTAAAGTGACACCACCATAATTCAAACTTGATCTGTATTTTGTGGTAATAAGCATTGTGTATAAGTTTCATAACATTTGGTTGAGGCAAACTAAAGTTAGAGAACGGAAACCAACTTTGGGACGTACGGATGGATGGACGTACGGACGGACGTACGTACAGACGGACAAGGGCAAAACTTAATGTCCCCTTCGCTACGGCGGGGGCATAAAAAAACCAACACAGTTATTGTTTAAAACCGATATTCAAGTGCAATAACTCCTATAATGAGTAGACTTACAATTTCGGCCATATTTATGCTTTGTAGACCTATTCTTATCATATTTAGTATGGTTTCCACAAATAAAATAAATATGGGTACTTGAAATTCGTCTTTCAAGGGCAATATAAGTAGACTGACAATTTCGGCGATGTTGACCTATTGATAGATCTTAAATTGTCTTTCAGTCATTTACACTTAAAATTGCAGAAAATTGGTTAGAGTCATTTAACGGAATAACATCTATAAGAAGTCGTCTGACAGTTTTAGTTACAAAGGACAGTAGGTAGATCTTGACGTTCAGAAATTGCTGCCATGTCAGATTTTCTCTATCTTTAACGATTTACAGTCATACAAAAAAAAATGAGTTTTACTCTAATTTTCTATTTATACCATTGGTGGCCATGTTAATTGGCAGGCGGGATCATCTGTCACGTTATAAAACATGATACCCCAAGATGATTGTGGTCAAGTCTGCTTCCAATTGGCCCAGTTTGTTTCAAAGGAGAAGATTTTTGTAAAAGTTAAGGGATGACGACTAGGGACGACAAATAACGTATGTCAAGTGATGAGAAAAAATTATTTGATTCTTTGGGCCTGGTGAGCTAAAAAGGGAGATATCAAAGCACGAGGATTTTTCAAAGAATCCTAGGAGATAGTTGTTTGAAGCAAAATTGTTCCAATCTGAAGAATTAAGAGTTGTTCCTTTATGTAAAGCACAAAACGTTTGACTTGAAGAGTATTGAGATTGTAGAAATGAACTTTTGGTCTATAGTATACGTCTTGAAATGATCAAAGTCATCTTTTCGCAAAAACAAATTTTTTTCACACAAGCATGAAATGAAGGACATAAGACTTGCATGTTGCTGAATGGCATAATATAAACAATGAAATAAAATAAACCTCTCTTGCCTCTCTTTATCTATAGGTCCATTGTCAGATATTATACAGATTACCATATCTAGTTGCAATTTTTATTGTTTGGTAGAACAGTATGTTTGAAGAGTTTCTATGATTTGACAAGATTGATTTAGCAGATAATCTTGTTAATCACATACAAAAACTTAACCTTATCTATAAATGAGAAGATATTTACAGAAAATTTGGTCTTTCACAAAAAACATTAATTGATTAATGGTCGAAAGGAGTCAAACACACCTCAGTGTTGATCGGCTAATGATATAGCAGATGAAATTCTCAGACAAATCGGCCATCAAGGTCCCTTTAACAACTAATAGTGTAGTTTATACTAGACAGGTGAATAAATATGTATTTTTTGTTATATTTTCATAATGTATTTTTGTCTCATTGACATTTTCAACATATTTCCTCTCATCGGCAATCATACCACATCTCCTTATTCTCTGACATATAAAACTAACATGTGGTATGTTTGGACATTTAACCCTCAAACTTGACAATAATAATACTCATCAGAAACATACATGGTATGATGTTCACCATCTTTGCCAGCTATGTTGACCACGATGGCTATATATAGTAATCATATCGTAACTCACAAATTTATTATATTTTGTCAAAATATAATAACAGAAAAAGCTTGTTCATACTTTATTGAAAACAATAAAATCACACAATATTTTGATCAAACACATCATTATAAGGGAGATAATCATAATTTTCTCTGTGGCGAGAGCAAATTCATCATATTAATTCAGTGTCATTTTACTTTTGACTCAAGGCTCAATTTTGACTTGTCTGTTTTGTGACTGTTCTTTAGATTATGACTGATACAGATACAAAGTCATCTATATTAATTTGTAAACATGTCAAACAAAATGTCATTGCCTCTGAAAATGATATTGCCACTGTATGAATAAAGTTATTTTTTTCACACAAAATTAAAAAGGATGAACACTTTTTTCTGACCTCATTATCTTAAATGTTTATAAATATAAACTGGTCATCTTTACTCTGTTTACAATATAAAATTGGCATTTTTTTTTTGTAAAAAATATGAATACAGACAATATTTTACAACAAATCCATACTGTTCCATTTTTTTTTTAGAATTATCCAATTAACATAATATAATTTGTTAATCTATCCTGAAATTTATACAATACAATATGCAATTAATCCTGAATTTAATACAAAATCCTATCTCCAATTAATCAATATCATGATCTGTTAATAACTTGAATAAAATAGTCATATAATAATAAATTATAACTGATAAACAATGCTATGTATCACTCAAACCTATCAACAACTATCAAAGAAATATATAAAACAAACATGGGTTTGGCAGAAGTAATAAACTTTATCAACCAACATGCAAAAATCTAAATGGATCAACTCCTTAGCACCTGAATGTTGATGTTAAAATAAATACCCCATTTCCCACAAAATTATATTTAAAGTGTCCAATTCCTACTATAAATTATCTATGTAAAAGCTTATTAAGAATCTAGCATTGAAGGAACCTCATTCACAACCAATTAAGTAGATGTACATAATATATATAATGTACACAAAATCTGATGTGGATAAGGCTTTTTCCCACCTATCCACAATAGGCAGTGCATCCATGTCCACTGCATAGCATTGGCAGTCTGGACAAGCTAAAAGTTCTGTCCACCCAATGTCCACTTCTACTATATATGGACAAAGGGAAACGAAGAAATAATTACTACTAAAGTTGTAGTGCTACCTTAAGGTATTCAATTCACTTACTTATTTGATTCTGAAATGCTTAACCTCAATTTTACAACCTTAACATTAATGTGCAATAGTAAATAACCAACCCCCCACCCCCCAAAGACCCCTTTATTTCTTGTTAAAACAACATCAAAATAAATCTGTTAATGAAGTCTATAAAGCAAACTTTCTGAAAATTGGAAATGTCAACTGTCATTGTCAAATATATCAAATTGTCCAGTAAAAAGGGCAATTCTATTTCAATTTAATGAAAATATCCGGAGTTGAAATAAAAAAAAAATAACCAGTAAATATAAGGGTGAATTGAAGCAAGTTTAAAATCCACAATATTGGTTTTAATACATAATGAATTTTAAAGGGTTTAAATTAAAATTCAAACTTAACTGATCATGTGTTAGAAATATACTTAACACTGGTATGAGTTTAGAGTGTAAAAAATCTGAGGAACTTTAATAGAATAAAACAAAGGCCCTTTCATTGCTAGACTCTTAATAATCAGCAACATGAATGATTGGAATATGTACTTATTATCAATGAAATTAATGATCACAAATAAATGTTTTACATTCCAAAGGATTATGGGTAAATTAATTGTTCGTAAGTCATTGGTTGGATACCATTTTTTTAATAGGACAGTTAACCATTCAAAATGTTTTGAAATTTAATCCAAAATGCAATAAATTTTGAAATATCAAGTTTTCCTATGTATATAAGTTATAAATATAAGTTATGTAATACATATGTATATATTTCCTAACCTTACTGCTAGCTGTTGATTAAATTACTGTAAATTCAGAAAATATTGCTCTTATTTATAATTGGGATTTTTTTAAGAATGGACAAAATGAGCTTAATCATTGAAGTGTCCCGAGAATCTTCATACGATTATCTGTATCAGATATTAACCCTAGTACTGCCAGCTATAAATAGATTATCAGTTCACTGCAGTGCCATGATCATGCTAATTAGCCTCTGCATCTCACTGTGCCGAGTTGTTTTCGAGAAATTTATCAGTTTTACACCATGTTATTGTTTTGTTAATTTTCTTTAATTTCTTAACATTTTAGAAAATAACGTTGAATGTATTTGTTTTGCAGAATTGAATGCAGAATTTCTTACTGTAAAAAAGTGACGGTGGAATATGAAATTATTTAGTTAAATCAAATAAGAGTAGAAAAATTATGTTTTATTTATTTGATCATTAAAAATATTTGTTTATCTTATTTAATTAGCACTTAAAAGACAAATAGCTGTTTTTATATTATATTTTCATTATTTCATGAAAAAACACTTCTAGTCAACCCTAAGGCTGGTAATTTGAATTTGAACCACAAGTTTGGTCTCAATATTATTGTCCTATCCGACTAAAAAAAAGTTTAAAGTGTATTGGTTTGTTTCTTCAACTAATTTATTTATGAAATATTTATCAATAATTAAACTAAAGAAATCTATAATTACTGGATTTTGTCCAACAGCAGAGTTTAACTTCTTTACAGCATCAAAAGCAGGACCACGTGTATCCAGGTTTCCATGTGTCCTCAAACGGTGCTATTTTTTCATCATTTTCTAGATCCTCCTCATCAAAACATAAAAATTCTTTATCACAATCATCGTTTAGAAATATTTCTTCAACAAATCATGATTTTCAGGGTCTACTTGCTATAAAAACACATCCCCGTCCGCTACTTCTTCGAGGACTTCCATTGTTTCAAACTCAAATGTAAACAAACTACGGGGTCAACTTTGTCATCAAAATAATTTTAGAATGGAATGCTGGAAGCAACCAATGAAAACATCTTTCTACGGGGAAATCCTTCTTCTGACGTAATATTGACTAAAACTAAGAATAGCTGCGTGATTTGATAGGCTAGAACTCGAAACCTTTACCTTATATAGAAAGTCAATATAGTGATGACCGGCACTGAATGAACCTCCAGGAAGTTATCAATATATCGACGACCAGCAGTAGAGTAAAGTTATATAGGTCGTCACTATATCGACGTCCTGCAGTACTAGGGTTAAGATATGAGTCCTTATTATTGCAATACTCATCCAGTCCCATTATTCACATTAATAAAAACATCACAATTATTTCTGAATTTACAGCCCTAACTGGTATAACAAACTTCTTGCTTAATTGATTCCGTATTAAAAATATCTAAATGCCTTGACTACATAAAAAGCTTTCCTTTGATCTTTGAATATTAGTTGAAAAAAATAGTAAGAATAGGGATAATACAAATAATGTCCGTTACTTAATGTATTTAACCTTTTACTTGAAAATAGTAACATACCCTATCTTTTTTACTTTAAAATGAAACTACAATAACTTTTATTTCTCCATCATAATTCATAATCTCAAATTCATATTACTCTAGCAAATTCTAATTATGCAAGCATATAAATAAGAAGAAAAAAATAACAGTATTTGAATAAAAAGTACATTAATTAAAAAAAAAAACAATATAGGAAAATATTCCATTAATTGAGGAGATGCCATAAAAACGCTGTAACTAAAACATAATAAAACAATACATGAGACAGGATTCACACAAACAACATATATGAATTTCAAACACAGGAATTGTTGAAATAACTGAGAAATATTTCTGCTGAGAGAAACTGATGTTTATCTGATGAAAGTAGCTGATGAATATTTATGTATTTAGTGTGAATAATTGATGAAAATTTAATTGGTGGTACAATTTTTAAATTATGTAAATAGAAACGACACTTCAATGTTAATTATTGTGAAATTAACTCTGTATTTTTCCTTTACACGTATATATAAAAGTAACGATTAATGACTTATTATGATAAAATTCAGCTTCATTGTCAATTATTTAAAATAATCAGCTCAGTGATGAATTTTTAGTACATTCTTCTACACTTTAAAAAATAATTAACAAATTATGATAAAATTGAGAATGATAAAATGTTTTAAAAATCTATGGTAAATTGGTGATTTTTGTTTTGTTTTCATGCATACACACATATATATATATAGGAGAGACATGCTGTTATTAACAGCACTATATCAACAAAATAATTAGGGATATTTCATCTTAAATAAATGTGGGAAGGCAAGAAGGGACTTTCAAATTACCAAATAACAAACATGCTTTCTTTGACTAATCTAAAATATCATCATACTTCATACGGATATTCCCCTATAAATGACCTATGACCAAAAATATAACTTATATATTCCTACCCTCTCATATTCATTTTAATAAAATAAGCCACACACTCCTTTGTATGAATCCTGCACATAAACATATTTATAACATTTTGCATATAAATGCAACAACACAAATGAACAAGTTAACCATAAAATTGCATTGTTTTAACATGAGGTTTTATTTCGACCTGTTCTCATTTCATCATTGATCAATTATGGACCATCAGAAAAAAAGACAGGTTGATCAGATCTGAGAGCTGTCGTCATATCAAGGAGTGACCTCATTATTAAATCCGTGATCAGACAGGCGAGTGATCCCTAGCTCAGAAAGTCATAAAATCCAATCAAATTCACAGTAAAAATTCATAATATCCAATAAAATTTGCAACAAAAATTACAAGTCAAGTTCACAAGTATAGTATTGTCACAATCATGCTGAAAAATGAAGGTTTTTAGACCATGCTATAATATCAAATGAAATATGAGAGCAGTTATAACACAAATACATTTTCCAACTTTGAAAGCAATGCTTTGCTAATATTCTCTAAATAAGCTTTAACAGGAAATAACATGCAACTCTTTAAAAAAAATTTAGCCAAATATCCTCTAAAGATTTACGTAAGCCCGTAATTTGTCTAATAAACAGTTATTCCAAGATGCAACAAGGAGCCATTGTCAGAGAAAAACTCACTAAACAATACCTCTATTCCTTGCAAAGTCCATGATTTGCTACTGTATATCCCAAAAACAATTTGGACAAAAAAATAAAAATTAGGGGTGCATTATGGCATTATATGGTAAAGATGCTGAAAATTTTTAACAATTTTGACAAGGAGTTTAGGAGAAGCGGATACAAATGTGTACTATAGCGTAAAGATAGGATATACACCATTTTCATGTAATCCCAAAGTAAACCCCAATAAAATGCTCCGCAGGGTGCAGCTTGATACGACCGCAGAGGTCGAACCCTGAACAATTGGGGCAAGTATGGACACAACATTCAAGCTTGATACAGCTCTGAATTTGGATTGTGATTAAATATTTGACACAGCATAGGTTTCTGACACAGAATGAATGTGGTCTAAGAACTTAAAAATTTTAAATTGGACATTCACCTATTATGGTCCAATATCCAAAATCTAAATACATTGTTAGATTCAGCATATCAAAGAACCCTAAGAGTTCAATTTTTGATGAAATCAAACAAAGTTTAATTTTGGACCCTTTTGACCTCAATGTGGACAAAGTTGATAACGGGCCCAAAAATCTAAAATCTAAATACATGGTTAGATTCAGCATATCAAAGAACCCCATATATTCAATTTTGTTGAAATCAAACAAAGTTTAATTTTGGACCCGATTTGGACCAACTTGAAAACTGGGCACATAATCAAAATCTAAATACATGTTTAGATTCAGCATATCAAAGAACCCTAAGAATTCAATTTTGTTAAAATCAAACTAAGATTTAATTTTGGACCCTTTGGACCTTAATGTAGACCAATTTGAAAACGGGACCAAAATTAAGAATCTAAATACATGGTTAGATTCAGCATATCGAAGAACCCCATATATTCAATTTTGTTGAAATCAAACAAAGTTTAATTTTAGGCCCCAATTTGGACCAACTTGAAAACTGGGCCCATAATCAAAAATCTAAATACATGTTTAGATTCAGCATATCAAAGAACCCTAAGAATTCAATTTTTGTTGAAATCAAACTTAAGTTTTAATTTTGGACCCTTTGGACCTTAATGTAGACCAATTTGAAAATGGGACCAAAATTAAGAATCTAAATACACGGTTAGATTCGGCATATCAAAGAACCCCATATATTCAATTTTGTTGAAATCAAACAAAGTTTAATTTTGGACCCCAATTTGGACCAACTTGAAAACTGGGCCCATAATCAAAAATCTAAATACATGTTTAGATTCAGCATATCAAAGAACCCTAAGAATTCAATTTTGTTAAATCAAACTAAGTTTAATTTTGGACCCTTTGGACCTCAATGTGGACCAATTTAAAACAGGGCCCAAAATCCAAAAACTTAATACACGGTTAGATTCAGCATATTAAAGAACCCCAAGAATTCAAGAATAAAACCCATTGAAATTGGTCAAGAAATAAGCAATTTATACAAAGTAGCTTCTTTTGCACAATACTGTGCAATTGAATATTTCTTGCAATTGCGCAATACTGTGCAATTGAATATTTCTTGCTATTGCGCAATACTGTACAATTGACAATTTCTTGCTATTGTGCAATATTGTGCTATTGGATATTTCTTGCTATTGCGCAATACTGTGCAATTAAAGATTTCTTGCTATTAGCAATACTGTGCAATTGAAAATTTCTTGCCATTGCACAATACTTATTTATATAATAATTTACACATCCTGTTTGGTGTGTATCTCCTGCCATATCATTATTATTTGCTTTTAAATATAAATCAGAAATAACCAACTTAAAATGGAAAATTTTAAAGAAAAAAGGAAAAAAGGAAAAAAAGGAAAAAAAATTCCCCAATTTTTGAACCCCTTATGATTCATCACCCCAAACTCAATCCCAGCCTTCAATGAGGTATGGTACCTTGCAGTACAATTTCAGAGAGATCCATACACTTGAACACAAGTTATTGTCTGGAAACTAGAAAATGCTTATTTTAGCCCCTTTTGGCCCCTAATTCCTAAACGTTTAGGCAATTACCCCAAACTCAATTCCAGCTTTCCCTTTGTGATATGGAACCTTGTAGTACAATTTCAGAAAGATCCATACACTTACACACAAGTTATTGTCCTGAAACTAGAAAAATGCTTATTTTTGCCCTTTTTGGCCCCTAATTCCTAAAATTTTGAGGCAATTACCCCAAAATCAATCCCAGCATTCCCTTTGTGATATGGAACCTTGTGGTACAATGTCAGAGATCCATACACTTACACACAAGTTATTGTCTGGAAGTTACAAAATGCTTATTTTTGGCCCTAATTCCTTAACTGTTGGTACCATAACCCCAAAATCAATCCCAACCTTCCTTTTGTGGTATTGAACCTTATGGTAAAATTTTCTAGAGATCCATTCACTTAAACTAAAGTTAGAGTGCGAAAACCAATGTGTCTTCGGACGACGCCGACGACGCCGGACGCCGACAACGCCAACGTCATACCAATATACGACCACAAAAAATTTTTTGCGGTCGTATAAAAAATCGGATTAAGAAATGAATTAGGAATTGCATAAGTGCATCATCTCACTAGGATTCTTTGAAAGTTTCACAAAATTCTGTCAAGCTGTTCAGGAGCAGTTGCAGAAACAAAGTTGGCAGAAGGATGAAGGAAGGAAGGAATGAACAGACATACAGAGGTCCCATCACTATATACTGCCCGCTTTTATAACAGAAGGTATAACAAAATTATGCATCTAATGCACTTTGACACTTGATAATGAACTTGACTTGACACCATACAATAATCCAATACTAATATCTTCCATAACATATCCTTAACAGACTATAACATATATATCTCTTTAAATATATTCTATTGTAAAACATTTACTGGCAAGAAAACAATTGTAAATTGAGAAAGTTGAATGTTAATTTAACTCATGGCTTTCCCGAGTTTCTGCAACTTTCTACAATCTCACTGCAAAATTAAATACTTCTGAAAATTTCACAATTTACATAAAACTAATGCATTCATTTTTATCAGAATCATGGCACTGGCTTGTAAAAATTGTAAATCATTTCTTTCTTTGCGTAGTATTTGCTACTTCTTTTTAAGTTATTAAATTAAACTAGATAAAAAATATAAAGCAGAACACACCAAAAGGTAAAATGGTCATGGTGTTATTTAGAGGAAAACACAGATAAACAAGTGACCTTCATGATAAAAATATTTTTGTACCTTTTTTTATTTGCAGAAAGTAGCTAAAAAGATGAACAATTTACCCTGTAAAATGTTTTTACTTCATAAAATTTGCATCTTAAAAAAAAATTACATAACCTGATTGAATTGTCACCTTCTAAAATTTGTATTAGGTCTGTTCCAGATTTATACACACAGGGAGTGGATGGGAGGCACTCAAATTTATAAACTGTGGTTGGCTGCATTTTGTTTTTTTTTTTTTTAATTTTGCTAGATTATAAGAATATAAGTTAAATGAAATTTTATATTATGGGTGGCTGAAATCATAATCTGGAACAGTCTTTAATGTATTTAAATAGGAAACAATGCATGAACACAATTATTGTCTATTAAATTGTTTTAATGTTGACAACAAGACAGAATGTATTATACAAATAAACCGGTTGATTTTTGACTAGAGTGCAATAAATTTCTGACACTAAGGCCAAAAAAAATATATGTATGTTTACCGTCACATGCTGAATAAAATAGGGTCAGTAGGTCAGCAAAATGTTTTTGTTATTTGATCAGCAAAATAGCCTTATCTGGTTCCTGAATCTGGAACCTTATGAAATCTGTTGAATTTACCTATTTCCAATTAGCACCCATTTGTAAAAGTTGCCTTTGTCTGTCAGATATGTTTTTACTCATTTTACAAATACTTGTTGACAATTTCAGGAAAAATTTGAACACAAAAAACATTGCTGTCAAGAAAACAGGTGAAAATATTTTTTGCCCAAATTTCAGTGAAGAAAAAAGTTACTTTAAGTTCTAAAAAAATAGGGTCAGTTGGTGAACTGTAAACACACACATATTTTTTAACCTAATTCAAAATTAACAAAAATGATCTACAATTTATAAATCTGACAGATAATCTACTATAAAAAATTTAATGATGGAAATAATTTGGCAGTAAAAGAAGTACAAAAAAAATTTACGCTGTGACAACATAGAGCACCTTGTATAATAGCTAGCACACAATACTGTTAAACCAAAACCAACAACGTGTTAAGCTGTACCAAACTAATTTCCCATTCTTAGAATTTTGGCACGAATAAATGAAAACGTTATTTCCAATTTAATATAATTGTACATCATATGAAATTTATGTTTGTACCTTTTCCTAAATCATGGAGGTGGTTAAATTCAACCAAATATTTTCTACTTTTAAAAAGTTTCAATTAAAAACTGGCAGCTAACAAGATAATTTTTATATATAATAAAAAGAAGATTATTTTTAAAATGCTATCTAGATTTTTAAAATATGCTTTCCAGAAAATATTAAAAGTAAAAAGTCATCTTAACTCATATATTATAATCAATTTGGTACAGCATAAACAAACACACACTATAGCAATATTCATCTTTATGAATCTTGAGGAATTTAATTCACTTGTCAGTAGGCTACTTCAAACATGCATCACTAATAATTACATGTAGAGGAGCAATTCCTTGCTCTACAATTCATCATATTAGTTCATGTTCATGATCACTGTCACCTAGATGCTCATGCTTTACTGAAGTACCCAATCATATCAAGCGCATAACTGACTTGAGCGTAGGACTGAATGCACTAAATGTAAAGAAAATGATTTCTAGCACTATGATATGTTCCTTTTCCTTAGTGCTGGTTTGATGACCTCATGAATGAACTTTGATGACAGGATGACCCTCATGTGACTTGTGATGACCCGACTGTAATGGTAAATACAGCTATACTTCCTCGATCTTTCCTCCCCAGTTCAGTTTATATTTTTTATGTCGCCACTTGACAATAGTGTTTCTATGAGATTGTAATGTCAGAAATAGCGCTAATGTCTCTCTCATCAGCCAAGCTACCACAAATTCAAATTTTGAAAAAGGTAAAGGTCCATTCTGAAAAAAGAAGAAAGTAATCTCATGAATCTATTAAATCTATTTGTATTTGTCCTTTATCACAAAGTCTTACATGTATGTTGAAATTCTTTTATACTTTCATAATAAAATCTTAAGCTGTAAACATATACTCCATACATTCATAAAAGCCTTACAGAATGCTTGTAATCTTTGTTTCGTTTTTTGTGCCCTGTCGATGATGCCCACTTACAAATGTAGGAGGTGCTTGTGTTTTTGAGTATGTGTGTCTGTCTGTTCTATTGTCTGTCTGTCTCTCCCTCCAAAAAGTTGATATACTATTTAGTGGTGGTCACATCATCTTCAAACTTTGTACGCATATTCATGTTGATGTTAAACTTTTATAATTGTATCGCAAATCAGGGTTTTGATCCCGATTTCCGTGTTAACTGAATAGAAATATTGTACAAGCAGGACAGGGTGTCCTTTGGACACAAGTTCTTGTTTATAATATTTGTTTAGTTTTGTTTGCTTGTGTTAATGAGCTTGAAGGAAATATTTTTTGGTCAAATATCAGCCATTTAATGAAGCTTTGTTGGTACTTCTTTCAAATATTGAAAAATAAAATATCACCATGCTAATAACTCCATAGGTATAATTTCCAATGCAGTTACATTACATACCTCTACTATCCTCAACAGTGTATAATCTAACAAGAACCATAATAAAATATGCATTAAAAACACGCCCATCGAACTTATTCCAAACAAGTATTCGATAGCCCAGGAGGCACAAGCACCCATCAGCATACATTCTGACAACGGCTCTAAAATAATCAGATGTGGCAAGAGAGCAATCCTTAATTGAGACCACCTGAAATTAATCAAACAGAAAAATTTTAATCTTTTGCACTGAGACAGTGTGAAATATAATTAAAGAGTTGTTTAAGCTTGTATATAACATTGGAATAAAGTATATATTAGTTACAGGAAAACTCAAGAAATTGTAAAGCCTTCTCCTTTACATTCATAATACTTTTAGGTATGTTTCTTCAACAGCATGCTCTTTACAAATGCATATTCATTGAGTTTAAACTGTATCCCTGCAGTATTCAAGATAATGGTGTACCAGTTTTATCATGCATCTGATCAGTTTTCAATAAATCAAGCTTCTTCAATTTTTAACCAAAATCAGTTCATCACTAAATAGTTCGGGCTCTATAATTGTTTTTTAATTGGTCAAAACATTTGTTGCTTAACTTTTTCTTAACTTAGTAATAAAAAAGAGATGTACACAAACCTGATTATCCTTTTATGGAAGGTGCCAACTGATGAATAGCCACTATTTTGTTGAGCTGTTGATGTACACAGTACTGATTTGTAACCACTACAAAATATAATCGTAGGTTGTTTATTAACTAAGGAAATATACATATATATATGCAGAGAAAAGACAGGTAATATAAATAAGTCCTGAATATAACAAATAACATTGTTTAACAAAATGGTTTTAACCCCAAAAAAAAAATAAAAAAAAATTGGAACAATGAAACTAGATGGACAGTTAATAGATATATGGTTTGAGTGTTTTTCTACAAACTGTAAATTCAGAAATTTTTACATTCATATAAATTGATTATAATATATTTAAATAATGGACAAATACATCAGTTTCAGGAACTGCTGCCAGCAATAAATAAAACTGTCAAATGTAAAATGTGAGTTTTTATTTATGCGAGAACCTTCCCACTGCATTTTTCATAATAATAAAAACATTGCAAAAGTTTCTGAATTTACAGTAAATATGTATATTTATAAAGTGCGTTGGTTATAAAAACTTTTCTTTTCTCTTTTTCCTACACATTTTATCTTATAAATAAAGTTATGTCATCAAATTTACACCACAGGTTAAAAAGCTGAAAAAGCCTTGAATAACAACCTGTTTCTCAGCCTCCTACAGATATAAATTATCTGTATTGACATGATAGAGGGTCTGGACTGGGATTACAGAATAGAGAATAATGGGCAAAAAGTGCAGAATAAAGGGAAAAAATAGAGAATCAGGTGCTAAATTATAAAGAATACAAAATAATGGGCAAAATATATACAGTAAAGACGAAAAAACAGCCTAAAAAAAATTAAAGAATAAAAAAATGAAGGGCCTCCTATCCAGACCTTCATGATAGATGGTAGTATATTACCTATCTATTAATGATACATTTCATGAACAAGCTGTTTCCTCTACATTAATTATTTTTTTTCAATTGCATATTTTTTATAACAAATTGAGCTTCACAAAAAACCTGTAATTTCATTGATCAATTGTCAGTTGTCAATGACTGTCACAGATGTAAACAACAACAACATTTAAACTTACACTTGTTATGACCATGAACAACTTATGATCATGCATTAATAATTGTTAACACAAAGAATTGATGAGAGCTTTCCAATCAAATTTGATAGAAGCTACTCAAATCACCCCATAACAATTTACTTTCTGTAAGTAATTTGCATAAATTGAGCAAACATACAACCATTAATGGAACATAACCCATTTACCTTGATCTCCCCAATTCATTTTATGTCACTACTTATAATCAAAATATGCTACAGTTTTACAACTACTGTGAATTCATTATCATTCAGTGGATACCAGTTTTTGTAGGTATACCACGAATTTATAGGCTTGTATGCAGACTTTGGTAAAATCAAATATCTGTGAAAAAGAACATTTTCTCAATCCACGTCAAATAGTACCCACAAAAATAAATGAATCCACACGAGTAAAGCTATCTGTGACTGTTTTCACTTACGCTTGTGTAATAGTGCGATTAAGAACATAATCTTCAGAGAGATATTGTCCCAAGGGAGCTAACCCACCAGCTTTGTCAACAGGTTCTCTACGAAATAAACATGACATTCCAGTGCAGGCGTTTATCCCTGTAGCAAAACCACCCAGTGTACTTCTGGCATTGAAAGTCGCAAAGTAAACCTGAAAATATAAATCTGATGGTTAATAACAATGGATAAAAATCAATAATCTGAATTAGATTCACTTTTAAATATAATATTGTAAGACAGTTTAAAAAATCTGCATCAAAAACCTCATATTCAGCATCATTGGGCATATCAGAGAACAGGTTTCTGCAACTGTTGTCACCCAGCAGAATAACAAATAGATAACTCTAATCTATTCAAGACTGGGTTGCAAAGGTCAATTGCATGTATTTCAAAACCATTCAAGTGATCTGGTACCCAAGCTACTTAAGGTTATACTGTTTACCACAATGTAAAGTTCTATTAAAGTGACTTAATATGAACTATTCTTCCTTTCAGAAGAGTAAAAATACCAGTTTTGAAAAAGTTGTTTCATATATATGTATAAATATACTAATAGACTTCTGGTTTGAATTGTTTTACAATTGTCATTTCCGGACCTTTTATATCTTACTATGTGGTATGGATTTTGCTCTTTGTTGAAGGCTTGATGGTGACCTATAAATGCTTACTTCTACGTCAGTTGGTCTCTTGTTGAGTGTTGCTCATTGGCAGTCATACCACAGCTTCTTATTTTCATATAAATATAAAAACTTGAAAACAAAACTACAAACTTATTTTTATAATAGTCTAAGACGGATGCAGTTACAAGATTTAAAGTTATATATACTTCTCAATCTGAATGTTTTGCATTATGTGTTGAGAACATACAGAGAATTGTCGAGTAAATCTAAACTAAGTCTCAAATACATATATTGATTTTTTTCATGACATAAGGATTTCCGTAAATTAAAAAAAAAATCAATAAATATAAGGAACATGTTTGGAAAACCATGATTTACAATTTTAAACAATCTGATGATTAAGAATTTGAAAATATATATTTCTATTGTATTTACTATTAACATTACAAACCTTTTCATAAACACTGGCAAATCCAAGTTTTGGACGATTTTCAAAGAACGGCATTTGGACCACCATTCCAACATCTGGTTTCATACAGGAAACCATTTCCATTAAAGTATTTTCGTTCACTGAAAAAACAAATAATTCAAGATACTGACGGTTCCTACATTCTTAACATGCAATATTGGTGGCGTCAACAATGTATTAGTTTGTGATTAGGTCTAGTTCATGGTGAACCACTAGTGGTAGGTCCATGATATTTGGTATGCAGTTGTATTAGCATTGGCACATCATTACCATAGAGATTATTTCCCTCAAGTCAAGGTCTATTGACTTTGAAACTTTCATAGTTTTCATGTATTAGTTTGTGATTAGGTCAATTTATGGGGAACCACTAGTGGTAGGTCAATGATATTTGGTATGCAGTTGTATAAGCATTGGCATATCTCATTTCCATGGAGATTATTTGGCTCCGCCCCCTTAGTCATGGTCTGTAGACTGAAAATTTTGCTAAGTTAACATGTATTAGTTTGTGATTAGGTCAGTTCAAGGGGAACCATTAGTGGTAGGCCAATGTTAATTGGTGTTCAGTTGTATAAGCATTAGCACACCTCATTTCCATGGAGAATATTTGGCCCCGCTCCCTCAGTCATGGTCTATTTACTTTGAAACGTTTGCTTAGTTTACATGTATTAGTTTGTGATTAGATCAGTTTAAGATGAACTGCTAATGTTAAGTCAATGATATTTGGTATGCAAATTTATTGGCATTTGCAAGTATCGTTTCCATCAAGATTATATAGCCCCACCCCTGATCATGGTTCATTGACTAAGAAACTTTTACATAGTTTACAAGTTAATGTTTGTGTTTAGGTTTGTTTAAAGGGAACGACTTATAATAAGTCAATGGTATTTGGTATGCAGTTGTATTAGCATTGGCACATCTCATTCCATGGAGATTGTTTAGCCATGTACCTTCAGTCAGGGTTCATTGACTTTGAATATTTGCATAACTTACATGTTAAAGTATTGCTATTTTAATTTTAACATTTGCATTATCAAAATTACAAAAAGGCGAGACATATCTCTGTGATAACAGTTTATTATTTATAGCAACAAAATATTTTATACAGAACGTAACCAAAAGATAGTGTGCAATAATATATTATATTGCACTAGTGTCAAGAAAGCTTCAATTTGGTGCACAAAAATGTGTTTTAATTAGTTGTTCAAGCTTTGCATTATACAATAAAGGGTTATTGCATGAATATTGGAGAATATGCACTGCACTAAAGGTTGCACTTCTGTAAATATAGACAATGCAATTTCCCATAGGAACTCCTTTTACAGCTAAAACTGTGCCACTTTTACTATGAAGTTTCGTAAAAAATTATATCCTAGAATGGAAGTTCATATGCACTACTATTTTTTTCAAAGGTCAAAATATAGGGCTGTGCAGCATATTTTCAACATTTATATGCCTCAAACTTCTAAGAGTTTAAACTTATACTAAAATTCTGAACTACCCCTCCCTTCACTTTGGGTCTTCCTCAGAATTCAATTTACCCGCTATCCCTGTGTATTTATACAGGTAACATTCCCAAGTTATGTCTCTACGAGATGAAACATAGAGTTCATATCAGGGAACCAGTAGGTAAACAAAACAAAATATCTATGAATATTATATATCTCCCTAAAGACATGAAAGAGGCGTGGTTTGTGAAACATATGTATTTGCAAAGTGCAACCTAAAAGCTTGTGCAATAATAAAATCTACTACGAAATGTGTGGACAATATTCACAAATATTCAAACAATAACCCTATATCATATCATTTTTGAATGTAAGAAGAAAAGTTACATGTAGAGTATTTAGATCAGAGGAGGTATTGTACATGTTGTATGAGCCATTATTTGACCCTGGAATTACAAAAAGAGTAAAATTCTTTTATCATTTTAAATTTACGTTAGTTTTCAATAAAACCACCAGCAAGAGTGATTTATTTACAGCGTACTGTGGTTTCATTATTATTTGTAAGATATCATTTTTTGTGGATTTTATGGACATATACAGGTCAACCATGAATTAAAATGTTCAACGAGGTACAAATTATCCTTATACTTGTATGTAGATTTTGTCAAAACCACAATATCAAGTATCCACGAAAATACAATTTTCCTCAATCCACGAAAATAAATGAATCCACAGTATTATAAGAACTGTAAATGAGGACATTTTTACCTTGGCTTTATTTTCATTTATTTCACAAAATTATCCCCTGTCTAAAACTTAAGTACAAATCAAACAGTACCAATGTGAAGTTGCATGAATTGATGCATAAATTTAAACACTGCACGAAAAGAAAAAATATTGAGGTTAAATGTATGCAGCTTTAACTTACAGATTGAGTATCATTAACGTTATCTGATTTGACATAAATTCAAATGTAATTTTAATGTATTTTAAGTGTATGATCCAACTCAGTACCAGATCTGCTAAGTTTCCTGCTTTGTGGGGAATATCTCCCATGAGAGGTGTTGACCTGACCCTTAATTTAGACTAAATACTTTAAAAAAGGCATTTTGAGGAGTAAAAAATACATTAAAGCACATGTATACTCATTCAAAACCACATATGTTCTAATTAAATATACTAATGACATGTATAGGTATGCACTACGTCCTCTTGTGCTTAAAATCCCCATAGAGATTTTGAAAAGTTAGACAGGTATGCAGTATACCAATCATCAGATAAACTTACTTTTAATACAACTGTCTGAGATCAATAAATTTTCATTCTTGGCTGCTTCATATGCTTTGATCATGTTATTTATTTTTCCATTTGGACAAATATACTTTATTCCTGAAATAAACAAAAATGTTTAGAATGAGTATAAGAGACTAATGAACTTCCATCGCCATATGATAAAAGCACTAACATGCTATGTGTAGTACAACACAAAACCTTATTATAATTATTATATCTTTCTAAATTAGGCCATGAAAAAAATATGTGTTTACTGTACCATGAAATACCCTAATTTTAGAGAGCTCACTCTAACATTTTTCCCTAAAAATTGGGAAAATTATATTTTCACCAGTATTGTTCTTGATCATGTTGATAGAAATGTTCTTTTTGTTCAACCACTAGCCAACTGTCTCTAAAACAACTTTGACATGGCAACTAACCTGATATATAGGCAAATGGAAATGCAATACTGGATCTGATTTCAGAAACAGATTATTTATTTTCATATGATGTGTTTCTGAACATAAAACAACTGTATAATTAGACAACACATATTGGCAGCATGGATTAATAAGCAGGTATTATATCTATGTATGCACACACAGAAATAGAAAAAAACAAATATATATGTCAAGTATTTGTATTAGTGAAAACACACACACAAATCTACTTAAATATACTATTTCCATATTATGATTATAAGTAAAATGTACATGTATTTTTGTAAGAATATATTTAATGATTATAAGTAAAATGTACATGTATTTTTGTAAGAATATATATAATGATTATAAGTAAAATGTACATGTATTTTTGTAAGAATATATATAATATCGAACAGAACTTCAGAAGAGAAGTAACATTATGATCATTACATCTTATACTGTCAATTATTCCATTCTGGGGGTCGAGTGGTCTAAGTAGTCAAAACACCTGTTTCACCAGCCTGTCAACACTGAGGTCATTGGGGGTTGTGAGTTCCAATCCCGTCAAGGTATGTGCTTTCGACTCCAATCTTAATTGACTATGATTGTCAGGTTTCTTACTGAAGGGTGGTGGTTCTCTTAGGGCACTAAGATTTCCTCAACCAATAAAAACTGACCACCACGAAATAGTGCTAAAGTGGCTTTATAAACACCAATCAATCAATCAATCTATTCGATTCTTACCTCACAAGGACTAAATGTACCAAATTATACTACTGGGCAAATGCTGTCAGCCCAAAACTCACTGAAATTTTTTTTCACTCAAATTTTCACATACCCATGTGCCAATTGCCAACAATAAAAGTAAAATTCTCCAAGTATTTAAATTTATCCCTTTCAATATCAATAATTTTTTTAACATAGTTCTTCAGATATGGATTTCAAGGTTAACTTGAAAACAAATTATATCAGCACATAACGGATTACCCTAATGAGTATTTACAACACAAGATACATGTTACAACACATTAAGCATTTTAAATCTGAATCACAATTCTATGATATAAAGAATAGGAATCTGAGTGATATAAAAGTGCAACATTTTCTTTCACTGCAAAAAGTTCTATATTAATGCACATGCTCAAAGAGGGGCGGTAGGAGGGGTTGTCATCCCTTATTCCCTCAAAAATAAAACATTCTTTCGAGGACCCCGAAAAATTAATCATTAATTCCTGAGTCCTAATAAGTGTAAATCCTGAATTCCCTCAAAAATAAAGGCCCAATCCTGAATTCTTGCAAACTTAAAGGGCAAATCCCAAAGGACCTAAAAAGGTCCTGCTGCCCTCCTCAAACTCCTAATGAAAAGTGAAAAATGTTATATTGTGCAAAGAAAAAACTACAAATTGAACGTGTAAGTTTTCACCAGTAAAAGCACCTGAAAAGAAGAACACAATGTGTGTTAACATCAGAAGCTTACCCTGTTTACTGGAATAATATTATCCTGTCAAAAATTTCAACAAATACCATTTTTAATGTGACATTTTACATGTTTTTCTATACACTGCCCACTAGCCTATAATTTCTTTTTTAATGAATGCATAATTTTTCTTTTTATTACATGTATTATAATTGCATATATACACATGATACAATGTATGTGCCCAATTTTTTTCTTAAGATCAAATTCATTTATCATGTTTATAGGTATTCCAATTTAAACCTGTAAATATCAACAGGATTGACAGAAGAACTGTGAATTTCTGTGAAAAGTTAGTCACCCAGAACAAAACTCAACCTATAGCTCATCATTTTATAAATACACATGTATATACATGTACATGATGTACATGTATATATACATTTTTATGTAACATGTATAAAAAAAAAACAAACAAAGATATGTGCATGTATACAGCAAACAACATTTTTTAATTATAATTAAAAAAAGTTCCGACAACTTGACAACACTAAATGACCTAGCCAAGCATTGGCGGGAACATAAAAACTAATGATAATTGTGACAAACCATCTTATTAGAACAAGATACATGTAAGCTAACTGAAAAATAGTGATACAAGCTAATTATAAAAAGTTGTATTTCAAAACATAAAATAAAAATACAAGGCAATCTTGTAAACATCAACTTAAAAGATTTATTAGAAAGCATCCAATCCACAGTTGAAATTTAAGGCCAAAAATAAAATTTAAATTGTTTGATCATGTTGATGTTGCCTACCTACCCACCTTAAAAAGTAGCCTACCTGAAAAATTTTATGATGCAAATCGTTTCAAATTTTTTTTAAAGATTTTTTTCCTGTTCTAATGCCATTTTCTTGTTTAAAACATGTAACTTATGTTGTTGCCCCAAAAAAATAAAAAATCACTTCCTACAAATAGGCTACATGTACCCAACCCTACAAGGCATGGGAAGGCAATATCAAACAAAGAATTTCTTAAGGGTGGCCTAAGAAGCAGAAATACTGACTTCTCTAGGATATATAATCTATTCAAATAGTTGCAGTTATAATCCAATGGGGGGTTGATAAATAAAACAGTAAGCATATAAAACATCACAAGAATAATAAGAGTACACACATAATTTACCTATGTACATATCATGCAGTTGTTGGGTCCATTCTCCTCAGTGATCATGTATCTATTTACATGCTAGCAGAGATGCCCTCCTTATGGAGCTTCATAACATGATAAATGCATAGACTTTTTACAAGTATCACTCTAAACATTGGGGGATAAATGCATACACTTTTTACAAGTATCACTCTAAACATTGGGGGATAAATGCATACACTTTTTACAAGTATCACTCTAATAATTGGCTTGTCAGGGGGTCCCCCTTTTTCAAAAACCTGGATCTGCACCTGGCCAGATAATACTAGAGACACAACATTGAACCATTGTCACAGAGCACTGTACAAGCAAAGATTTTTAAATGTATAATTTTTGTGCAAGTATAACTGTTCTATGTGATTTTTTGTATACATGTACATTGTACATGTACTTGCATTACAATCAACTTTAACTGATTGAGTTAAATATATTTCTCTGACTTCTAGAAAGTTATTGTTATTTAATTCTTATTTCATATACATTTCGTCGTGTGAATCTTATAGTGTTATATGTCCACTTCTGATTAAAATGGAGATAGCTATATATTTGAGATCCAAGTGCAATGGTCTATCTCCCTATACAACTATAATACAAGATTTCTACACTCTATCAGTTTTTGTCAGAACTACACTGTTCTATCTCCACACTCCCATCGGATTATAAAGGTTTATTCATCTAGTTAGTTCTGAGAAAAACATTTTCATAGTGTTGTATCTCAACTATTTCTCATGTGTTTTTGCTGTTAAATAATTGTTTTCAGAGTTATCTTAGTAGTACTATGAATAAATGGTTTGCATCAATTGTATTCAATCTATGAGCAATTCTTACTCTAAGCAAATCCAGCAGTACAGAATTGGGGATATTACAAAGTTAAACAAAAATGTGTCCATAGTACATGGATGCCCCACTAGCACTATCATTTTCTATGTTCAGTGGACCGTGAAATTGGGATAAAAACTATCATTTGGCATTAAAATTAGAAGGATCCTATCATAGGGAACATGTGTACTAAGTTTCAAGTTGTTCAGACTTCAACTTCATCAAAAACTACCTTGGCCAAAAACTTTAACCTGAAGCGGGACGGACCAACGGACGGACAACGGACCCACAGACCAGAAAACATAAATGCCCTTCTACTATCGTAGGTGGGGCATAAAAATCCACGGTCTATCTCTAATGAAAATATAGGGACACATTTCTAAAACTACATTGTTTGTTGTGAAATGTTCAAAAAAGGGAAGTTTCTCGTTTGTATATAAAAAAAAAATTTTACACAGGGTTCTGCAGAACCCTGTGTTTCGTCTACAATTGCTGCTGTCAGTGTGAAAGTGTAATGTTGACTTAAAAAGTGAGTCTATTTATTAGTAAAATACAGAATATAAAAAAAAAATAAAGCTTTTTCTTTAGATGAGATTTCATCATCTTGAAGATTAACTTCTGTTCAAGTTTCATAACAATCCATAATGGTTTACAAATTTATCATGTCAAAAAAGTTTAATCCTAGACTGTCTGTAAATGTTAACTGTAAAAAACAAAAAAAAGTCCATCTATCAGAAAAATGCTGAAAATGAAAAAAATATATTTTTAAAATTTGCTTCAGACATTATCTCTTAATCATCAAAAAAACTTCTGCCAAAGTTTTATAAAATTCTATGAAGGTTTGATAAAGAAATTGATGTGTAACAAACTTATCCCCAAACTGAATCTATAATTTGTTAAAGGTAAAAAAAAAAGTCCATTTATCAGTTGAATACGAAAAAACGAAAATAAATATTTTCAAAATTTTGCTCTGAATACTGTATTTTGGTCACAACTAATTATATAAGCTTCTGTCCAAAAATTCCATGAAGGTTTGACAAAGTTATTGATGACTGAAAATTTTAACCTCAGACTAAATCTGGATGTAAAAAAAACAAGTCCATTTATGTTTATCAGAAAAATACGGAAAAATGAAAATAAATATTTTCAAAATTTTGCTCTGGACACTGTCTTTTGGTCATAAACAAGCTTCTGTCCAAAATTCTATAAAGGTTTGACAAAGTAATTGATGACTGAAAAACTTTAACCAAGGACTAAATCTGAATGTTAACTGTAAAAAAAGTAAAGTCCATTTATCCATGTGTTATCAGCAAAATACAGAAAAATGAAAATAAATATTTTCAAAATTTTGCTCTGGATACTGTATTTTGGTCATAAACAAGCTTCTGTCCAAAATTCTTAAAATTCCATGAAGGTTTGACAAAGTTATTGATGTAGAAAAAAACTATAACCACAGACTGAACCTAATTGTTGACGCTGCAGCCTATGACAGTATCTAGGATCACTATGTCTCACTTTCACAACATAAATGTCGCAGGTTCGACAAAAACAATCAAACAAAGAGTTTACTCTTCATGCATGTAATTCGATTCCTATATAACTGTTTTATGTCTCAGTCAAATATTCATGATATTGAGCTTTTAAACTTTAATTAAAATGTTTACCACTATTACCAAATGGGAAATACATCATTATAAGATTCACGTGACTATTTCTCATTCAACTTGTGTCAAAAACAACAAGAATCTGGGTTCATAGGACACCATGCCCTATTCATATTAAATTTGTATGTTCTATAAAATGTGAAATTGGGGTCGCAAGTTATCAAAACCCTTATTAGGAATGTAAATAAATAATAAGTTCACATCATAATGAAAATGTGCACCAAGTTTCATGTTGATAAGACCTCATCTTCATGGTATACTACCTTGACCAAAACTGTAATGTGATACAGGGAAAACAGATGTAACCAGAAAACACAATGGCCCTGCTACATGTATACTTGTATCACCTTTGAGTGACAAATAAATCATAAAATGATAATAGGTGTTTTTAAATAAAAGCAAAGTGAAATTCACTTAAAATTAAAAGTTAACAAGAAAACTTGTAACTTGCCATGCTTAATTTACATGAATTGAAACTATTTTAGTGTCACTCACATGTTTAAACATATTTGATAGTTATTTAATTAACATCCAATGGAAAATGATCCATGCGTATTCTGCTCAAGAAAAAGTTAACAATAAATCGAATAGGTTGATCCAGATGAAGGGCTGGAATTCTATTTTCCACTAGAAAATAAGGGTATGATGGATAGGGATTGACATTTTAACCTTGCAATAGGCAACCTATATGGACACCTTGATGAGTTGTTGAAAGAGTTTTTAAACCTGCAATAAGAGTGGCACATACATACTTTATGGGTATGGGTTTTCCTCATTGTTGAAGGTCATACGGTGACCTATAGTTGCTAATTTCTGTGTCATTTGGTCTCTTGTGGAGAGTTGTCTCATTGGCAATTATACCACATCTTCTTAATTTTCTATGTTCCCATTTTGACTGGACCTCAAGGTTGGGCGGTATTTACCGCCCGGTATTACCAGTGGTATTTACCGGTATTTACCGCCCTGGACAATACTCCCCAAGTGGTCAATACTGGCAAATACTGGTCAATTGAAATTTTCATGCTTCTTTTGACTGACTTATCTATCAATTCTAGTAAGAAATTGGTTGATGAGGGAAAACTTTATTCCTTTGGCATGATTCAGTTTATAAAAATGAATGATATTGGTATGTTATTAATTATTAAAACATTGAAAATGACTAATTTAGTTCTTAGGGTAATGATATTGCATACTTTTGGTATACATATAAAGTTGCTATATCAGTTATTTTAACATGTATAAATCAAGATATTTTTTCTTGAAAAGGTTTGAATTTTACAGGTAAATAGAATTACAAGTGACTAGCAATATAGATTATCAGAGCATTACCTATTATATGGCTAACAGGTGTCAAAAGTTTAATTACTATACAACTGTCCCTAATAAATGTTGACATAACAGGAAAAAGTCATAAAGTGATTTCTGAAGATTGTTTTAAACAATGAATTAATTCCTGACTATTCAACAGCATGATAAAAATCTTCTAAATGCAGGAAATGTTTTTTTAATAGATATATAACATATATATATATATATATATATATATATATATAGTGTCTAAAAATAGCAACAATCAACATTCAATCTATCTAGCGTGGATCAGTTTGTAAATAAACTGATGCAGTTACTACATTAAATTATATAAGTGCCTAAGAATGTAACTTTAACACACTAATGAGTGTTATAAAATTAGTTGTTATATTTTATATTATTCACGCAATATTTCGCTAAACAAATTAGCTTCATCGGGCGTGTGCATCTCTCAAGGTGAAATCGGATGCATGACAAAAAAATATTTTTGTAGCTTGAACTACACAAAATTTGAGTAAAAGTTTAACAAAATTTATTGATGTTCTATAAAAAATATATGTTTGTAAATTGTCATTTTGTAGCTTGAACTACACAAAATTTGAGTAAAAGTTTAACAAAATTTATTGATGTTCTATAAAAATATATGTTTGTAAATTGTCTAGAATATATAAAAATATTTTTGCCGCTTATTGTACATAGCAATTCTTAAATCAAAACAAATAGTTGTTTTAGTTAAATAGAATGAAGTTCAGGATTTATTCCTTTGGTTTCGGTAGAACTGTTTTCATCTCTCTCATTAAGTCCATCAGGTTCAAGAGTACGTAGCTGATGCATCCAGAACCTTTCTCTCTGTTTTCTCCTTTGGGAGTCCCAATTTTGGTTTACCTCAATTATTTGAAAGGTGATATTTTCAAAAGTATGCCCTGTTCTTAAGAGGTGTCTCGTAATTGGACAGTTTCTTCCTTTTGTATAAAAAGACCGTGATTGTTAAGTCTGATGTTGAATTTCGTTTCTGTTTCACCAACATACTGCAGCTTGCAAGTTCCACAAGTAAGAATATAAATACTATTTTCCGTTTTGCAATTAGATGTAACATAGATGTTGTATCGCTGCTTTGTTACTGTGCTGCTGAAAGAGTGGTCAGTGTTGGCGACTTTACAGCACTTACAATTGGTTCTTCCGCATTTTTTGTAACACCCAATTTTAGAAGTCTCTTGTTTCTTTACTTTAGATGTGACAAGTATGTCTTTGAGATTTTTGGGTCTGCGATAGGCAATAACTGGAGGTGATGGAAAAATTTCTTTTAAGGAAGAGTCATTTTCGATAAGGCGCCAGTGCTTGCGGATAGTAGATGAAATATTTGTCAAATCGGGTGGAAGGTGACAACAAATGGAATTCTATCTGCTGGTCGTCTTATCTTTGTATTCCATGAGGATATCCCGATCTTTTCTTGGGCTTTATCAAAAGCGTCTGTGATGTTTTGCTTTTGTATCCTCTTGATTTTAGTTGTTTTTAGTTGTCCCAAGCGATAGTTGAGTTTGGATTCGAGGAGCAAATTCGCTTTAGTCTGATGGCTTGACTGTAAGGTATGCTCCTGGAGCAGTGTTTCGGTGACAACTTTTGGAGAAAGGAACTGGTGTTTATCAGTTTTCTTTGTGTGGAGATCAGTTGTAATGACCCGTTTTTACAAATGTGGTGGTGTCGAGAAAAGCAATTTTCTCGCTTGAAAATTCAGATGTAAATTTAATTGAATGATGGAACTGATTACAATGATCTAAGAAATCTTGTAAATGTTCTGCAGTATCGTTCCATTTCATGTCAATATCATCAATAAAGCGGAGCCATGACAAGGGTTTGTATGGCACACTCAAAAGGATGCGTTCTTCAAGATTCCCCATAAAAATGTTGGCGAAAGAAGGTGCCATTTTGTTCCCATACTAGTTCCGTCAATCTGCAAAAGTGCTTGTCGTTGAAAATAAAGTTGTTATTTTCAAGCACTAGCTTGAGCAATTGAACTAGACAGTCAGTTTGTGGATGTTTATCCTTTCGAGTGTTCCATTAGTGTGTTAAAGTTACATTCTTAGGCACTTATATATATATATATATATATATATATATATGAAACATTTTAAAATTTTTTAATTGCTTCACGATTTATCTTTCAAAATAACTGTTAAGAAAACCAGATGTTCTATATATAGTCTCTTTTAAGTGACTGACTTCATGGTGTTAATGACTATATCTGTTGTATGATTAAATTAATATTTGATAAATCTTCATTAACATGATTAAACCATGTTCATGAACTTATTAATTGTGACTTTTTGTTCTAGTACAATATAGTAAATAAGTGACTTTCTGCATTGTAACTATATCTATCCATTTACCAAGTAATTGACCTGAGGTAGGGACTATAGTTTTTGTAGTAAAGTCCTAACAAAATTTCAATTGACCAGTATTTGCCAGTATTGACCAGTATTTGCCAGTATTTCCCGGTATTTACGGTATTTACGCCGGCATGGTCAATACTAGTATTGACCGCTTTTTGCCAACCTTGCTGGACCTTGCTGTGCATTTATACAACCAACACAGCCAAATGGACAACCTTCTTTAGCATGTTTAGCATGTGTTTTACTGCCAGAGATTACCATGGGCATATATAAATACTCATAACATTGAATTCAACAAATTCATTGTATTTCATTTAGATATATAAACAAACCATAGATACCAAATTCAAACATTTACAATTCTTAACAACCATGATTGCTGAAGCCTTAAAGCAACTAACAAGTTCCATTTCAGCTTTATAAAAACTATGTACAATGTATAATTACCTATAAATAATTTAGCGTCTACTTTAGGATAAAGTTCCATCAATTTCTGAACAATCATTATGGCAGGGTCACTTTCATCTTGAACACAAAATAAAATTTCAAACTGAAAAGAAAAATATAAAAACTAAAATTATCAGAACATTTTTTTTCTTATGCAGATACATTGTTACTACAATGTACCTTGTCAAATGATTAAGGGGAGTTGATACCTTTCACAATAGGAAAATTCCTCTTACTTGTGTTGAGTGAATGACTGTGAAGTAAGATGATTGGTGGTCATTAGAGGCCACATTTCTCATGATAATGATAGATGTTTAACGTTCAGTGGCAAATTAAATGCATATATATTCAGGATGAGAACATATTATTGGGATATGAATATGAACCTGCTTTGTACATGTTGTACTAGACCTACACACTAAGCGGGATTTTTAATGTACTAATTCACAAGGTAACAGTCCACAAGAAGAGATGTCACCCTACTCAGGACACATTATTCTGACCCCGAGCGGACCAGTCTTTGCCCTTAATACTAATTATATATAAATACTGTGTGCTTAGAGGTAAGCAGTAAATACAAATTTTACAGTCTTTGGTTTGACCTGGCTGGGGTATGAACCGACAACTTTGGTTTGACCTGGCTGGGATATGAACCAATGACTTTGGTTTGACCTGGCTGGGGTATGAACCAACGACTTTGGTTTGACCTGGCTGGGATATGAACCAATGACTTTGGTTTGATCTGGCTGGCGCATGAACCAACGACTTGATAATGAACATGTGTATTTAGTTTCAAGGTGATGTGACCAAAACTTCATAGAAAACTACCTTAAAGCAAAACCAAACATGACTCAAGATAGATTGACTAAAGGTTTGACCTGGCTGGGGTATGAACCAATGACTTTGGTTTGACCTGGCTGTAATATGAACCAGATACTTTGACTTTGACATGGACTCAACAACATAATGCAACCAACGACTTTGGTTTGACATGGCTGGGGTATGAACCAATGACTTTGGTTTGACCTGACACAACAACATAATGAACCAACAACTTGATAATGAAAACTGTAACATGTTTCAAGGTAGATGTGACCAGGTACGGACTCAACAACATAATGGGAAAACTATCTTCCATAACCAAAACTGTAACATGATACAAGATAGATTGACTAAAGGAATACGGACTCAACAACATAATGCACCCTACTATCTTTCCATAACCAAAACTGTAACATGATACAAGATAGATTGACTAAAGGAGGTACAGACTCAACAACATAATGGGCCCTACTATCTTTCCATAACCAAAACTGTAACATGATACAAGATAGATTGACTAAAGGAGGTACGGACTCAACAACATAATGATGATAATGGGCCCTACTATCTTTCCATAACCAAAACTGTAACATGATACAAGATAGATTGACTAAAGGAGGTACGGACTCAACAACATAATGGGCCTACTATCTTTCCATAACCAAAACTGTAACATGATACAAGATAGATTGACTAAAGGAGGTACGGACTCAACAACATAATGGGCCCTACTATCTTTCCGTAACAAAACTGTAACATGATACAAGATAGATTGACTAAAGGAGGTACGGACTCAACAACATAATGGGCCCTCCTATCTTTCCGTAACCAAAACTGTAACATGATACAAGATAGATTGACTAAAGGAGTACGGACTCAACAACATAATGGGCCCTACTATCTTTCCATAACCAAAACTGTAACATGATACAAGATAGATTGACTAAAGGAGGTACGGACTCAACAACATAATGATGATAATGGGCCCTACTATCTTTCCATAACCAAAACTGTAACATGATACAAGATAGATTGACTAAAGGAGGTACGGACTCAACAACATAATGGGCCCTACTATCTTTCCATAACCAAAACTGTAACATGATACAAGATAGATTGACTAAAGGAGGTACAGACTCAACAACATAATGGGCCCTACTATCTTTCCATAACCAAAACTGTAACATGATACAAGATAGATTGACTAAAGGAGGTACAGAATCAACAACATAATCATGATAATGGGCCCTACTATCTTTCCATAACCAAAACTGTAAACAGATTAATTTAAAATACCAGTACATGTACATGTATATTATATTTATTCATGTATAATGAATGCATTTGTATATATATACATGTACACAAACAGTGACCTAAATATAGATAGCTGCTTTTTCAGGATGATGGATGTGAAAAATATGTTATCTACATGTAAACATTGGGAAAATACGATAAACAATCGTCAGACAGTACAACATAAAGTTAAACTGTCATGCAATAAGTTGATAGATAGTACATGTGTCAGACCACGGCCATTATTACGATTGTTTACCGTTTATGTGATAAAATTATCTTCTATTTACTTAAAAGGACATTTCACAAATTCGGTTAAATATTACTTTAAATAGGACATAAATATATATGTAGTTCATGTACATGTATATAAATATGTACATATAAGATTTGAAGTTGGGAATTTTTTCAAGTTTCTCAACATGTTTAATTTTGTGCTTCCAGGGAAATAAAAAACAAAGTAAATTTTCTCAATGTCTCACTAAGAATCAGTCAATATTTTTTTATCATAATTTATGAAATAACAATATAATACATGTACACAGTACAAAACAATTTTCAAAATGTATTTTTTAAATCTATAATTTTTCATACTTTGAGTGGCGGTCCAGTGTTCTCCACAGCCACAGGGCATCTTAAGCACTATATATGCAAATGTGATATTATTATTATTTAAATGTCTTATAGATATTGTGTTATGCATTTTATGGATGTGGAAACAAGATGGCATTACAAAATTCCCTGTTTACCAGGATTCTATTTCAAATGTGCAAGGAGAACACTGAAGTACTCCTGTATCACCTCTATAGTAAACACCACATCTGTATATATATACAGGATATACTTACATTAGGATATTGTAATTTGAAGAAAGATTCTAAGTTTGCATACAGATGAGGGTCAACACCAACAAGAGGCTTAATGATAGATACTCCCGGGAGGTCTTCCGGGGAAGGTGTAGGTAGTTGTCGATGTAAACGTCGTATTCTGAAAATAAAATATTAAATGAATTAAACATTTTCATAATGAAACACCATACTTTTTGCATAATTTATAACAAATTTGAATTTTTGATAATTTACATCCTACATGTATTTCCATGGTTTCATCAACACAAATCTATGTTTACAACATGTACAACTGACAGATATATATAATCAGTAAAACTCTGCCAGAAATATTTGGTTTGCCAAGTGAAATGATTGATACATCCCATACATTCATAATTTATAGTACTAGTACCACTTAAATTTCAGTTTCTGATGAAAAAATTAAAAATTCAGTAATTTTTCTTTACCATGTTTATTTTGTGCCTTTAGCATGTTTAGTGACATGTAATTAGTTTTAAAACAATGTTCTAAGATATATTCTGCGAATATATATTAAAATATGTTTGGAGGCAAGGATTCAATGAATATTTCTAATCTAAACAGCACTTTAAACTTATAGTAACAAAGATAAAAGAATCCAAATAACATGAATAAGATGACCAGGGGTCAGCACTGTAATTAGGATATATGTATATGTCAGTACATGTGAGTACCATAGGGAAACCTTAGACAGATATACATATGTACAATGTCAATATTTTCTTAGCTCCTTCGACTTGTTCAATTCAAATGTATGTACATGTCAGTATTTGAATTAAATCATGATAAATTTACCATAAATCATGTTATAAACTGGTTTCTATGGATCTACATGTATGTATTTCCAATACTATCAACACCATCTTTCTTATATGTTTATATGTGACAACAATGATTAATTCATCGTTTAAAAGCAATAATGATCATTTTAAAGTGACGATTCTTCTCCATGTTCTCAGGCATGAAGTCAAATGGATGATAAAAATATAAAATATATTCTGTCCCTCCTCATGCATGAAGTTAAATGGATAAAAAAAATAAAATATGTTCTGTCCCTGCTTCTCAAGCATTAAGTTAAATTGATGATAAAAACAGAATTAAAATATCGTTTGTTCCGCCATAACAAAACAAGTCTCATCCCATATGCAAGAAGATTTATCCTCCTGTTTAAATAATTTCAAAGCATCAAAATTTGCTTCATCGATAAGATAAACACAACAGCAGGATAGGACTCAGCACTGGCCAAGAGAAGATTTATCCTCGTGTTTAAATAATTTCAAAGCATCAAAATTTGCTTCATCAATAAGATAAACACAACAGCAGGATAGGACTCAGCACTGGCCAAGAGAAGATTTCTGTGGGCCTGTAACTTTTTCTAAAAATGTCAGTACAAAAGCAGTTACACTATAGTAATATTTTGATTCTGTGCAAGTACATGTAACTTATAAAAATATAATTTTTGACTGGGTTTAACCATGAGTTTTTTAACAGCGAACATTTTAAAATACATGTCCTTTATTGAGTTAAGCTATTTCAGTTGATATTTTATAGTGTGTTTTTCTATGTTGTAATGTTACACTATTGTTTCAGAAAAAGGGTGAAGGTTTGGTACCATTAAAACGTTTAAACCCGCTGCATTTGTTTGCACCTGTCCTAAGTCAGGAATCTGATGTTCAGTAGTTGTCGTTTGTTGATGTGGTTCATAAGTGTTTCTCGTTTCTCGTTTTTATATAGATTAGACCGTTGGTTTTCCCGTTTGAATGGTTTTACACTAGTAATTTTTGGGGCCCTTTATAGCTTACTGTTCGGTGTGAGCCTAGGCTCCGTGTTGAAGACCGTACTTTGACCTATAATGGTTTACATTTATAAATTTTGACTTGGATGGAGAGTTGTCTCATTGGCACTCATACCACATCTTCTTATATCTATGTGGGTCTTTTTGCATTCGGTATCAATTGCCAATGATTGCATACAGGAAGAAAAGACAAAATTGCATGCAAAATGAAGAAGAAAATGTTGCAGATTGACATGTATGAAAAGTTATTTAGTAAAGATGATAGTGAACTTCCTTATAAACAATGATTTAGCATTAGATTTTGTAAATCATTCAATTATTTGATTTTCCTAATCCTATTAAAATTAGACAACTACCCCTCCCCTATTATGTTGCTTTTGTATGTGGCAGTGTTCTCTAAAATTGGTGGTAGTGTTGGTCCATACCACTTAAATTCAGACAGGTCCGCCAATTTTGAGTTCAGGGGTGGTTGTAATGTCCAGCTTAAAGTTTGTGTTGATTTTATTCTTTTTTTGGCTTTCTGTTATTTAGTGAAGCTCCTGATCACAATGTATATTAAAATTTGGTATGGAACCATATAAAGTTGGCCTAATCTTAACTTTTACCTATGGAAATAATTGATAGCAAAAATTTTAACTGCAAACATGTGCACAGGACCACCACCAAATTTTCACTGGGAACACCAGATTTGTAGTAGTGGTGGTCCTTATAACCATCAAGCTGAAAAAAAGATTTGGAGAATTCTGATAAGGCATGTACACTGTCATTTTGAATTTATTCACCATTTACAGGACTCACACACTAGAAGATTAATGATAATAAAAACCAGTAATCTAGTAATTGATTTATCGAATTCTGATATACATGTTTTACTAAAATCATGACTTAAGTGTCTAGTGCTTGTATAAAGTTCAAATCTATAAAAGCTGCTCATGTTTATCAAAACACATATCTACGTTCCTAGAGACATAAGTAAAATCAAAACAAGAATCCTTAAATGTATTGGAAATTTTATATACCATGGAACACATGTGGAAAGATAAATCCATTATTACTTATGATTATTTTATTTTTCCATATTCAAGTTCAACATGAAAAAAATCATGTTGGGTCACCCAGTTTAAAGTTAAATAGATGCATATTGAGAGCAATAACCTTCTTAAAAAAATTATAATTAATATCTATAACATGTATAACAAAATATCATTCATATTTACTGTACCATACATGCATACCATCTTATATAAAAGACGATTTACGCAAATGTTATCTACTGTGTGAAAATTCTTTCAATTCACCAAGTCATCATTTTTTTTTAAGATTTTGATAAATTGTTTAAACCAACATTTATTTATTTGTTGAATGAAATAGATTTCCACTTGCTTGTTTTGAAATTTAACAACATTTTTTTTTTGTTGAAATAGATTTCCACTTGCTTGTTTTGAAATTTGCAATCAAAGTTATTTTACTTAAAAAGTTATTTAAAATCACTGCATACACATGTATCTTTTTTCAATTTCTGAAAGCCGATGCAACATTATTATGTTTCTAAGAGAGTCAATTACTCATATAATATTAATAAAAATTCTCGAATATCATCACCCGACCCCCTCCCCCACTGATTATTTTTAGACTAAAAAAGATATTTTGATTTCAGTATACACCTGTTTTAAAAAATTTGGATGTGACTCTAGGATTATTTTTTTAAGATGACCTTCTGCATTAATGTGGCTTAAATATAATTTGAGGAAAAGTTTGTTTATTATATGGACTTCTACATTTCACTTTTGTCTTTTATTTGCAATTGGTATTTTCATTGCTAAACTTCCTTATCGAAAAATGTACAAATGTATGTCAAAAGTGGCTATGAGGGTTTGGATGGGGGTCCTTCATTTCTTTATTCTTTAATTTTAAGGTCATTATTCTCTATTCTTTATATTTAAGCACCCACTTTTTCTCTATTCTGCATTTATTGGGTCTACTTTTTCTATTATATATTTTTTGGCCCCTTCATTCTGCACTTTTTAACCATTTTGCTCTATTATGTAAACCCCATCCAGACCCTTAGCTATCTCTTCCTTCTTCCCTGACCATTATATGTATTGCACAAAGGATCAAAGTTCAAGTCAACACTTTAAAGACAATGACACGGTACATTCATAATTTGCAATTCAATTTCATAAAATAGAACTGTAAAATTTTCTAAAATGATTTTTTTAAACTTCCTTCATCATGTATTGAATTAAAATTCCAAATATTTAGAAATAACCCATGTATTCATGTTGAATTTGTCTCTTAATGCTCAATTTTCACCCTGGTACTATGTATGTGATATAATGTCAGCCTTTATCATGTTGTGGTTTAACACATCTGTCCGCATATTAAAATTGCTTTCCTTTTCCTTAATAAGCTCAAAGAAAATGGATTTTAATGAGATTCTACCAATTTTTTTAATTGATTGTTGGTGTTTATCACAACTTTCAGCACAATTGACTATTTCATGGCAGCTATTTTCTATTGGTCATGTTGGTGAAGGAATAAAGATCCATGTACGACCTACGGCAGGAAAACTGGACAATCCTAGTCAATTAAATTCAAGATTAAGGTTAAAGTTTAAACGCACCTGCCATGCCACGTGTGGGGTTCAAACTCACAACTTTAATGTGAACAGGGTAGTGAAACAATAGATGAACTCAGACACGAAGTCCCCCCCCCAAATTTTAAGATCATTTAGATATATTTTTTTCCCATTTTTTTTTAAAAACTTTTTGACTTACATGTACAAGCTAGAAAATTAGTCTTTAAAAAAATTCTTTAAATTTATATGAATTTATTGGCCACTTGTAAGTGGAAAATTTTATTAGGCAAAGGATATCAAAGGGACATTCAAACTCACAAGTCAAAAATAAACTGACAACACCATGGCTAAAAAGAATAAGACAAACAAACAACAGTACACAGAACACAACATAGAAAACCAAAGACTGAGCAACACGAATCCCACCAAAACCTGGGGGTGATCTCGGGTGCTCCGGAAGGGTAAGCAGATCCTCTTCACATGTGGCACCGTAGTATTGCTCATGTAAGTACAAACCTGGTGATATGTCTAATTCGGTAGGTCACATTCGGGGGAAAGGGGACGAGACTGTTGTTTATACGACAATTGGAACATATTCGTCGTCATCTGCGAAACAGATTACTGGCTTGGGTATGAACTGTTTTAGAACCCATATTTCCTTTCCTGTCTATATATATATATTTCATCTTCCTTGTTATACATGTTATAGTCATGCATTTGCAGAAATATTGAAATTGAACAAAACTTCATTGTATTAAATGAAAAATTATATTACAACATTTTTTTGCAGATATATGATGAACACATTCAATTCATAAGCATAAGATCAAAAAAAAATCCTACATCATCTGATATAATCAAATATTGATTGAAAATACACTAAATTAATTCTAATTGTATGTTAATTGACATATATATGTGTAGTAAAGTGAATAGTCAAATGATAGTAAAGCTATTGAACTATGCAGTTGAGATAAAACGCCTACGAGTAAACATACATGTACTGTATTATTCAGGTACATTTCTATGACAGTATTGTTACCAACCTACAGTCAATATAGTGACAAGAACTTTGATAAAAAATGCTCAAATCAATTACATTTTTATGACTGATTCAAATTTTATTTAATGTTTGTGTTGGTTACAAACCATTGACATTGACCATGCATGTCAAATAACACGGATAAAGATATTTAACATGTTTAACTGTTTACTATATTTATGACTGTAATTGACCAACCTTGTCATGACAGTAAATATTTTTGTGCCATTCACGTCACAGAAGTCAATTCTTACGTACTATAAATACATACAATAATACATTACTAAAATCATGACAAACTAAATTTTTTAAAGGTTATTATTGACTCCCCCCCTAATTTATTAAGCAAAATGTTTCATTACATTATAGACTTATTCACAGTATACAATGTAGAACTAAATCATGTATACATAACAGACATGAGGCCCCGTAAAAATTTGTTAGTTGCAACATTCATCCTGAAACCAAAATTTAGGAATCTGTGAAAATTTATTCTTTAAAATGTTTAAGGATTCGGAAGTTTAGATCTGGTATATTTTTACTGAATCATCCACAGTTTTACCTTATTTTCAAAAGTTAAGTTATTAATATGTATTTACTACAAACATGTAGGTTGGAATCTATTTATATCTGTGACCATGGTAACTATCACAGACCAAAAAAATTTATTGTAACAGCATATTATGTAATTTACCCTACAGAAATCTGGTGTATCAAAAATTGAGTAACAGCATCTGATCATGAAGTAATTCTTAATTTAGTATACATGTACACAAATGTACAAAAATATATCAATTGTAAATCAGTCATTGGTTATAAACATGTTATAATTTAGAAAATTTCACTCAGGGGTGAGTAAACCAGGCAGACAAATTCATTTTAAAAGAAAGGAGACATATTTTGGCATAACCTGTTAACCATGTACACAGTGAACTTATTTTGTGATATTTTGCATGTAAAATTCAAAACAGCCATTCAGAATGGAACTCCGAAGTATCAGTCAATTTTTTATTAAACTTTTACTTATTGTTATATAATAAGATACTGTACATGTATCTCTTTTAAACTGGTTTAAACCTTAACAGGAGCCTTTACAGAATGGGTTTTACTCATTGTTGAAGGACGTACTGTTGTCAATAATCTGTTTATCGCTATTTTGCCTATTTACATTGACAGCTTCATGAACCACCTTAGTTTTTAACGACTACTTTCTATCTCAAGCCAGTAGCATATGAAAAATTTATCACACAAAAAAAAATCAAAGGAAAAATGCACAAAATAGCGATAACATGTATAATTGCTTACATCCACTTCATTAAAACTAGTGGATAGTTGTCTCATTGGTAATCATTCCACATCTTCTTATTTTTATACATACACATTGTAGTTATAAATCTCCAAGTGATCAAATTTAGGAACAACTTCACTTTGAATCTGTCTCCTTTCAAGGGAATAAGCTTAGAGTTAGACATACATGAAGTTGGGATGAAAAGGTAGTCTTGTTCTTGTGGAAATACATTTATTTATGAATGTATGAATTAATTTGAACTTTCAGTTTCACAATTTCCTAAAGTGAAGGGTGACCTGGGTCAATTTATAAATATTTGTGGCCAAAAAATGAACTTTGTGATTTGTGCCCTTAAGCAATTGTTACAAGCTGAAAAGATATTATCAGCCAGTCTGAAGTTTCCTTTCAAGTCTGATAAATACATTTGTAAATGAAATGTCAACTACATTACTGTCATAAAAGGTGTTAAACTGTTAAGTGTAGGGTGAGGTGTATGATGTTTAAGGGGAAAAATTTACATGTACATCACCAACATGCATTGTAGGAAAAAAAAAAAACCATAATAGTTCTATATTTACACCTTTAAATTAACAAGGTGTTGAAACTATAAAATAATGATGATGCATGTAGTTAATTAAGGAGAAAGGCCCTCTGGAGAAAACTGGTTTTTACAGGTAAATTTGACCAATACATTTTGTTATCACTTTGTTAAATCTTGTGTGGGAAAATATCTATATAGATGGATCTACCTCATTGTACCTTTTCATTATCTATATGATCTGTATCAATACAGTCATGACAGTAAAAGTAATATTACACATTTCTTTTGTCAACTGACTAAATATACAACAATCTGTCTTGTTCTAAAATTTACTAAATAATTTCCTCTTTTTGTTAAACATGTTAAAGGTCCAAGACTTTTCTCTTTTATTTTTTGTTGGTCCTCAGTTCTATCACTATCTCAAAAAGTTAGTAAAATATGTTTAAGTTGTGACACAATGCATGTAATAGTTATCATGTTCATATCATTCAATCAAACAGGTCAGGGTAATTTACAAGTTTTGTTTATAAGCTTCAAATATTGGAAGTATCAAATCTAAATTGATAATGGAGAGTAGTGAAAAGTACTTCCTCAATATTACAATACCCTTGGAATATTCATTTAATTTGTTTCCTCATTTTTGATGAACTTGATCACATTGATTCATACAGACCAGTCTGTGTCATGTGTAAAGAAAAGGCCCCATTGAAATTACCAATTCTTTGGATAAGCTTTAATAATTATGTTTAACAGTTAACTGAATCAAGTGCTGCCAAGTAAATTTGTAGAATTATTTTTCAAATCACTTTTGGCCCTTGTCAGAATTCTGTTCATAAATCAATCTGTTTATGACTAAATGTTTCCAAGCAAAGTACATGTAAACAATGGTAAATGTTTCATGGCAAAATAATATTTTTTGGATTTTTGTATTTTAATATATATACATGTACATGTGAGATTGCTTCTTCCTGCTACAAAAAATAGGGTCAGTAGCTTTTTTCTTCACTTTTAGTTTTTTATTTCATATTTTCTTTTGGACTCACTTCGTGTAAACTTCTCTAAAAATCTCTTGTTTTCTGCAATTTCTAAATCTAGGGTTTAAGGATATATACAATTTAAAGGTAAAACATAAGGTTGGTTGGGAGGCAGGAAAAATACATATCTTTTATTGTCTTATGAACTTCCTCCTTCCTGACATTATCAATTGCCATGTACAATACATTGTACATAATGTGGCAGTTTGGACACCTATATGTAAAAAAGTTGAGTTTTTTGCCTGAGAATATACATGTATATATGTACATGTACAGAATGGATATTTCATGGAAGTTCATTACATTTTGAGAGAGCAATCCTTACATTTTCAAAGAGATATCAAAATTTTAAAGGTTTCTATTAAAAAAACACATTTACTGACTTTTTTCATCTTTTATAACTATAACTGATTAAATATGTTCCATAATTGATCAATTTTGAATATATTCAAAACATCAATTCTTCTTACATGCACATGTCTAATCAATGTGAAAAAAAAATCATTATTTTAGGTGGTGGTACATCATGTATCTATAATTCTATTACCTAACCCAAACTTAATGACTTAGTGTTTCAGACACCTTTAATCAAGAAAGGCTTAATATGTACACCATGCCTGTCAGTATGCATTATGTACATATGCATGGTACATGTATGTGAAGAAAGGTACTAAAATTTGAAATGATAAGTTGATAACTGACATGTCAATCATTAATTATAGATATAAAATTTAGACAGGATGACAATTCAATTTTATTTTCAATAAAGTCGAATGTAAAGATGTTAAGCCTAATAATTTGTTTCAACTGGCAAGTCTATACACTTTGTTGACGTCTATCTATGCAACATCAAATTAACTGATTTTTTTGCAAGAATTGAATTACCATACTTGCCAGCCAGCGTGTGGTAATATCTCAAATATTTCAGCATCTCTAAAATTAACATTTTTCCAGAGTGTTTACAAAATGAGTGAATGTGCAGCTTATGTTGATGCTTTAAGAAATAGATCAGATCAATCCTCATTATGTTAATTAAGAGTGTGTTCATAACCTTGCCATTGAAAGAGGAAGATATTTAAAAGTGCCCGGGGGTCAAAGAATTTGTGAAATCTGCAAAAGTGGTGAAATTGAAAATGAACAGCACATGCTACTACAATGTACACTGTAGACGGTACTCCAATATCAGAGAGACTTTTGAATTCAAAATGTCCAAAATTTCTAAAATAAGTAACACTCCTTTGTGCGATAAATATAAAATAAAGCTTATACTCAATAATTAATCTTACACGGCACTTAAACTATCTTCCTCTTTGTGTTGTTTTAATGCAAGAAGTAATCTATTCAATAGATTTTCATTATACATGTATTTTATATTCACATAATTGTTTGCATTTTACTACCATGTTTATCCATTCGGTCATTACCATTTATTGTCACTGCGTTTGTGCCAATAAAATATTGTCTATCTAAATTCTTTACTTGTCCTTGACAAGTACTAGTACTATACAAAATCTACTTGGCCTAGAAATTTTTTGACTTGTCCCTTCTGGTTGTGCTATTACAGAAAATAGTTTTAAGTAGTTGGAACATATACATGATATATATTTACTTGTCTGGGGCAGGAGTGTGTGCCGGAATAAAAAATTACGCCAGTCAGAATTTTTGATAACTTCCGACTAAGAATCTCAAAAGTGATAAGTCAGCATTCTTTGATGAAAAGAATTGCTACTCCACGAAATCTACAATCTGTACTCGTTTACTTGTCCACGTTATCATGTAATAAAGTCTTACATGATCTTACATGTATGTGGGTTTTTGTTGGGGGGGGGGGGCTATTTTTTAAAGATCTATTCTGACAGAATATCCTCCTTTCAATGAATATGCATTTCGTTTCAATATTAAACTTATTTAGCTTGAGTTGACAATCATGATCACTGAAAACTTGTCTAAAGTACTGGTTTACATGTATTTGTATAAAGATGACATTTAAAAAGCGGATAGGAGGGCGGAGTCGCACCCGGCATGATATATCCCGTCTGAAATGTAAGGTCTTACCCGTATATTATAGCTACTGTGTGCATAAGCCAATCGAAAAGCCATCCTCCTACAATAACAATGGCTAATCCTACTGCAAAATAATGCTCTACACTCATATTAAGTTCATCTTGACGATTGATGTTAACCTCGTCTGTTTAAAGAGGAAATGCACAACGAAATGACGTCAGCGCATGCGTATTAAAAGGCTCTAAAAGGGAATTTTATATTTATAAATAGATTATGAATGAGTGTTTGAATCATCTGTACTAGGACCAAAAGATAAAGGGACATGAAACAATCATTTTCAGTTTTATTGTCCCGCAAAATTAACCTGTCAATGACTGTGTTTTGGGGTCATTTATCTCTTCATAACATTGGACATAAGGTCCCAGATAAAAATTATATAACATTCAAAGATCAATGCAGCTGATTCTACTGGGACGTGGAATAAAATTATTTTCATTTCCATAATTTCATTGTTTATTTGTTATTCTGGGGTCCAAAGTTATTTTTTTTTTAATATCAATGTATTTATCAAGTGCTAGTTTAAACAGAAGACATTTTTATGCATTAAAAAAACATATTTCACAATCTCAGTCATCATGCGGCATGGTCATGTCACTAGAATCCGTTGTATTTTCATCAAAATAATCACACAAGATTAAAATGCTTTATAAAGCTGTAGGAAAAACCCTATTAAATGGGATTATGGCATTTTAACTGTATGATATAAAACTTCATTTTATTCATCGGGGGCCCACTGACTATATATATACTGGTGTAATGGATCGGGTAGGGGTAAGCCGCATTTCATTTCCTTTTAATAAAACAAGGGCAAACAACATTTTTTCTTCTTGGAAATGTAAGATGAGAGACATTAAATCAAACAATTCACGAGAAAATGAACAATAATCGAATTAAGATAAATGGTTGGTATCAGTCAAGTACCGATAAGCGATCGACCTACACCAGAGACATACATATACTGACTATACTAGTACGCCCTGCAGTATTGAATCAAAATACTGATTATGATTATGTTAACAGTGTACAGTAAAACGTCCGTGTGTGGACCCACGTCGATCTTCAATCATGTTAACAGTGTACAGTATAACGTCCGTGTGTGGCCACATGTATTAATTTAATCATGTTAACAAAATTTAAACTTCAAATTCAAATTCAAATATTTCATTGGATAAAGCACATGTGATAGATATGACTGCGTAATCCAAGTGTACAACATACCTGACATATAAAACATGAAAAATAATGTAAATAAAACAATATTATGCATAACAAGAGGAAATTAAAGACAATGAATGATATGATATATATATGTAACTACAGAGACATGTCTATATATGTCTCTGGTAACTACAAGTCTATTTTTTTTGTATAGTACTTATATATGGTAGATCAACTGACCGTCGATTAAGTGTTATTATGAACTCCAAAAGCTGGTCTCAAATAAGTACGTTTTTGTTTGGCATTAGCCAAATTATTTGGATTAAGTAAACATATTACTGATTTGATATCATCATCTTTAATCAAATTATGGAAAATACTAAACTTTTCTCGAAGGTTTTTACATAGAGGACAATATAAAAGGATGTGCACTTCCTTTTCTACTTTATCTCCGCAACATTTGCAGAATCTTTCCACTGCTAAAGTTTTTGGTTTACTGTATCGCCCAGTTTCAATTGCAAGTGAATGTGCACTATAATTAAAATTTTTGTGAGAAGTGATCTTTCATATTTTGGTATTTCAAAGCTTAGGTAAGCTTTTAAGTCAAATGATGAGCAAATTTTACTATTAAATCTGAGTTTACCTGTGTTATTAGATTTAATATGCTCAAGCTGATTTAATATCTTGCATTTATAAAAGTCCTTGAGTGAATCCTCAAACTCAGTATATTATACTTTAAGTGAATCCAAATAAAGTAACTTTTTAAGTTAATATAATGATTGGAGCCAGCAAGAAATCTTCTGCGAATACAAATTTTAATCTTCCATGAAAGCAGATCTTAATAAATCACATTTTTCTCGTTAGGGAGCTACCATTTGATTTTTATGGGGCGGGGCTAGGATGAAATTTGAAAAAAATAGGCAGGACAGGAGTTTTGAGTAAAAAAAAAGGCAGGATGAGCAACTTGGTAAAAAAAAAAGGCAAGATGACAATTTGTGTAAAAAAATTCAGGATAAACTAGTGAAAAAAAAGCAGGACCGAATATAGAGTAAAAAATAATAAGGCAGGACAGAGATTACAACTAAAAAAAAAAGCAGGACAAAATTTTTCCATGTGGCCCCATGTCTGATCATGTTAACAGTGTACAGTATAACGTCCGTACGTGTGTGGCCCCATGTCTTTAATCAGGTTAACAGTGTACAGTATAACGTCCGTACGTGTGTGACGCCATGTCTTTAATCAAGTTAACAATGTACAGTATAACGTCCGTGTGTGGCCCCATGTCTGATTATGTTAACAGTGTACAGTATAACGTCCGTGTGTGGCCACATGTATTTAATCATGTTAATAGTGTACAGTATAACGTCCGTACGTGGCCCCATGCTTTAATCATGTTAACAGTGTACAGTATAACGTCCGTGTATGGCCCCATGCTTTAATGAGGGACCTGATGGGTTATTTTCGTTCTTCGTGATCGGCGCATTTTCGCTATCGTGATCCGTTTTTCTACAGATTTATACTCTTTTTATATTTTCGTGATCTGTGATCATGGAAATTTATTTTCTGTGAATCGTGATTGACAAAAAAATCAACTCGTGAATCGTGATGAGACCCCCTTTTAATCATGTTAACAGTGTACAGCATAACGTCCGTTTGTGGCCCCGTGCTTTAATCATGTTAACGGTGTACACTAGATAACGTTCGTGTGTGGCCCCATGTCTTCATACTCTAAGTCTCCATACCTCTGGCTTGTACTTCGTCAATTTAACCTGGGACTAATATTACATTACATCATATTATATTATGCCACAGATTTAACTTTCTCTCAGCTTGACTTGGCATATTCGTACACAAATATGTATAAAAAATATGTCCCCAATTAAAAAAAAATCAAGAAAGAACAATCCGTTGGGTGTTTCTCCGATAATTGTAATAAGGATCCAATATTCATACATTGCGTTTATACAAAGCGTACAAAGAATATCCCTTTCAGAAAGAGGCTTAGTTATCTTACGTCTCTCTTCTAGCCTTGCTACAGAAATTACCTTATAATGCGATAACAAAACAAATCATAGAATTTCCTGTAGATACCATGGATACACTGTGGAATAGTTCTTGAAATAATTTAAGGTGTGTAAATAATTTCCATATTTATTTATTGTTTTTACGTACAAAAATACGAAGATGTGGTATGATTGCCAATGAGACAATTCTCTACCAGATATGCCAAATGACGTAGAAAGTACCCAACTATAGGTCCCCGTACGGCCATCAACAATGATCAAAACTCATACCGCAAAGCACTTGCAGCAAGCTAAAAAAAAAGGCTCCGAATGACAAATATAGAACAATTCAAACGAGAAAACTAACGGTCTGATTTATGTAAAAAACAATAAACGAAAAACAAATATGAATGTACAGCAACAAACGACAACCACTGAATTACAGGCTCCTGACTTGGGACAGACACATACAGAATGTGGCGGGGTTAAACATGTTTGTAGGTACGCCCCCTCCCACTGTTCCTGCAGACACAGTTGTGTAACAGAACAACACAAGAACAAATGATAAAAATCAGTTGAAACTCTTCAGATCGACACAAAGCACAAACTAAACTAACAAAAACACAAAGTACAGATCTGAGAGTACTCGCAGTTACTGAAAGCTAGTTCAAAGCCAATAACAACTTATAAAGCAGCATGTATCTACGACTAAAAAAATAATCAGTTCACAACCAACTTCCATTGTCTTTTTAACAGTCAGAGAAAATTATGACCTTGTGCAATGCCAAAAGATAGGTATCGATAGATTGTAGGACGTACCGTGAATGTACATAATGTGAGTAACAATAATATTTAGTTTGCCGGTTTTAATTTATTGATAACAAGATCAATATTTATACCGATAAAACAATATTTAAAGATTCAATTACAATGTTGAGTGGTAACATTTTAAAATAAGTTTGTTAAGGATAATTAGATAACTTTACCCTGGTCGTACCTAAATTTTCGGGCTCGGTAAACAACATCACCGTAAAAATTACGATGTGCTATCCCGTTTGTAATAAGTTTTCTACGGTAACAGACACACTTCCAAACTAAATCTTTGTTTCTCTGTAAGAGTTTAGTAAAGGCATTAATTAATTTGTGGTAACGAAATCCTTGACTTAATAATTTACCAATAATACATAAAGTTCATTGAAATGCAAAGTGTCACTACAGACACGGACATAGCGAACAAGTTGTGATATATAAACACCCGTAAGATCATACCAAATGAACATCATAGTCTAGAACAAGTAAAAGTATTAATAGGGAAAGAAAAATCATCCCTTTTGTTGTCATTTTTTGTATAGTTTCCCGTGGTAAACTGAAATATCTATTATAATAGTTAATGAAAAAATATCATCAAGATCACGGTAAGTGTTGTTGAATTTATCAACTGAATGGAATTTAGATGGGTCTTTACTGAGTTTGACCACAAACTGATTCATAACAGTAAAGGGACAAGTCTCCTATTAAAGGGGCACAATTGGTGCCAATGGGAATACATACAACCTGTTGATACAACACTGCCAAATCTTGCACAAATGTTATCAAGGTCACACTTCAAGTAAGTATATCTAACATATTTAGCTTGTTCATTACAGAAGAATGCTTAATATGAGTTGCAGCAGATAAATTTGGAATCAGATTCATGTTTAACGACTCTAGTTTATTCAGGCCTATGGTGCGAGTGTAGGCAACTTATGTGATTTGCTAATATGCCAGTTTAAATGTTTCGATTTTTCCTGTCCATATGCATTAATACTATTCTACTTCTGGATTCATTTGGATATCCAATTTCATTTTAGGATGTTATATTACAGATCTATAATACTTTATAATTTCCGAAATCAATGACAAACAGAGTGGCCTTATCAATACCTATTCTTTTGTTGAAGAAAATCTAAAATTTGCTGATTTTGCTGTTTTCCCTTATGTTTTATATTGTTTTGATATTAGTCACTTTATTTGAACTTCAATTTATTCATTATTATTTACTCCATCAGATTTGCAATGTGTAAATAATATTTAGATCTAACAGGAAAACATCAACAATTTGGAATCTCGTTCGTTTTATACCTACACAGTCCTTTGTTTTGTCTGCCCTGTCATAACGGTCATATAGGTTACATGGTTTAGGACCTGTATAGTTACATGCATGCCTAGAAATAGGAGTAATGATAACACATTTGCCGGTATATAACTATTAAAACTATTACAACAACATTGTATTTGAGAATTAGGATACGATTTCTAACGAACAAGAATTGAAAATGAATTTGAACAGTTTGGGTATATCATGTGTAAAAGATAATTGTTTTTTAGAATGTTCTTTTCTTTTTTTCTTTTCCATTCTCTTTTTTTTTGGGGGGGGGGTAGTTAGTGGAAAGTGGTATTCAATGGCATATACCATATACACATCATGACACAACTCGCATGTATTTTAATATTACAATTATATAAAATTAATCACATATGACGGCTGTAACCGCGTCTGATTTTGACAGTGTTAATACAATTAAGTAGATATTTATACATAAAATAATAACTATGTCTTGAAATAAAATAGTTTCAAAAGAACAAGAAATATAAACACACAAATAAGAACAAGGCACATATGTAACCTACAATTTCTGGAAATTCTATCGTTCTCTATATTTCTAGGCGGTCTCGTTTGTTCAATCAATGATTGTCCTGAATAATTTGGCCATCCGGAATCCGAAAAGCGAGATCTTTCGGAACGAGAGTTATCTGAAAACGTATAAGAAGACGAACGACTGGTTTGCGCAGAAGGCATAGGATCTGTTGATCTAGAATAACTTGTTGTGTTAGGATAATTATGCAACTTCGTGCGATGTACTGAGGATTGACTATAATTGGTTCGGTATTGATTTCTAGATCTTTCCTGGCTTAGCCTTCGCTCGACCCGACGCCATTCATTTCCACCGGTATGCCCCCGTACACGCACACTTGATCCCTCGTTACATGTTGTAAAATTCATTGAATTAACTGCAAAAGTTTGATACACTGGAATTGAACTTATTATTTCAAGTTCTTCCGCTTTGCGGAATACCCAGAGTCTGCGATTGTCATGTGTGAACCACTTTCCTTCCCACCAAAACACGCTGATACTAGGAATACTTGTAACTGTGGCTGATCCATTTATAAGTTCATCTAATGTATCTCCAATATATAAATCACTATGGCTTGTATTGACTCCAAAATAGTTTGAAATTGAATCCTGACTGTAAAAAATCTCCGATGGCCTCAGATCCATATTCAGTACTATGCAAAGTTAGTTTCACTTTTGAATTTATTTATTTTCTAAAAACTTAGTACAGTATTGTAATCGATACTCGTAATCACAGTGACATCATATCATAGTGCATATTAGAGGGTCTGGATGGGGTTTACAGAATAGAGAATAATGGGCCAAATCTACAGAAAAATTTACCTCAAAATAAAGGTTAGAGAAAATTAGGGAAAAATAAAGAATATAGAAATCGGAAATTTTTAGAATAGAGAAAATTGTATAAAAGCCAATGAATATAATAAATGAAGAAACCCATATTATATTAGAAACAATCGATATTTAAGATTTAAAAAATTCTCTTTACATACTTCTAAAAACCAGACTTCAATATCTTTTTTGTAACAATATAATTTATATAACAAGAAAAAATAGCTGAGTCACCTATTATGAATAGATCTTTTGTTAAAATTGGCTTCTCTGAAGTCACCTCGTTAAAAAAAATGTTCCGTATATATATAATTACGGAGAACGTCTGTCCTAAAGTTTTCACATATTTAAACGTGTGTGTGTGTGTGTGTGTGTTTTTTTTCCTGACTGGCTGGTAGGCTTTTAAAATATGACTCGACACAATCTTTTATCTAAATTATTCAAAAACAAACACGGCCCAAGCAAGAATCGTGTGTATTATGGAGAAAACATTTATAAATCAACTAGTGATATTCGCATGAATAATGAAAACATATAAAACTATCGTTTAATGAACCGTAAATTTAGAAATGATCCATGTAATCTTATTGATCCTTTCACTTTAAATAAAGTTATTCTGAAAGATTATCCATTTGACGATATATGTAGTCTGATATTTTGAATTGTTTTTTTTTTTTTTTTTTTTTTATCACAAACCTTAATCTTGTGTTTATTTAATTAAAACATTACTTAGTATGACTTGTTATACAGTTATGAAGACTTTTGGTCATTTGCTTTATCGGAGGTTCAGATTTGACTATCTTTTATTAAATTGTTAGCCTATTATCATAGAGCAGTGATCAGATGATTAACTTATAACCAAAGCATTGGCAGTAAACCCCATAAAAACCGACAGTCATATCGGGGATACCGGAAAACATGTCCTGCTTTGCATACCACACCCGTCATATTATCCAGTGTATGAAGCCGATTATGAGACAAATGGACCAAATAAAAAATGGTGTTACCCTATCAGTTCATGCCTATGACAACTTCACTACTTGGTCGGCATATATATTTTAAATTTTGTACACAATATTTTGAGTAAGAATTTTCTTTTCCTCCTGTCTTAGGTAAGATCATTTATTTCTGAATCAGTTCTTACCAGGAGAGTATATTCATCTACAACTCCTTCGCCACAACTGAAAATCAGAAGGTCGTCATTGAACCATTGACCAGCCTGTTATTTTTTTTTTTTGAGTTATAAATCTATACTTCCAGTAGCCTATTTTCATGGTTAAAGATCATGCATCTTGAATACCAACTTGCACGATTGCAAAGAAAATCATTTTACATATAAAGCATCAGTTGGTTGCTTTTCTATAACAGCTTAATACATTATTTCATGTAAATATACTTATTTCCTATGAATCTACATTATCACAGGTGGGTTTACATTCGTTTAGATGATTCAAAATTATTTCAGGGGAGTCTACATTATCTGAATGAGTCTACGAATACAGATACGACACATTGTCTTGAGTCTACAAAAGCAGGAATACTTGAGTGTGTACAAAGTACAAAAGTGAAAATTTGCCTGTGTGCTAAGTGGACTATAACGTTTGTTTACGAACTATCGAACCAGTTACAATAGTTACAATAGCTATACTAACTATTCAGTCAAATCAAGAAAAGGACGGCTTCAAAATTGTTTCTAACATCTTTGTCATACGGTTGGTTGGCTGTCGCATTGGCAATCAAACCCATTTTCTGATTGTCATGCTGTTTAACCTTTTGTGTGTTTTTTTATATTACAAAATGAAAATAATTGTTCAACTAGCAAACAGGCAAACTTACTTTTTATTCATTATTCACACACTTAAGTGAACGGGGCAATACCCTTTTCTGTTAACATGTTTTGGATTATTTCAAGGTGTTGTTAACTGTTTTTTGAAATATATATAAACTGTTAACTGTTTTCAAACCACTGTCTGTTATCTGTTCTGTTAAAATTGGCAATGTTGTTAACTGTTTTATATGAAAATGGGATTCCTGTTATCTGTTACTTGACCCTTAAAGTGTTCACGTTTTTTGACATGATCTATCTCTGTTAACCGTTATTTACAAGAATTTTCAAGATTCACACTTATCACATTAAATTTGCTGTTAATCTCTTTCTTTACGTTGCTCCCTCAAAGGAGTTACATAAACAGCATATATGTATAACTGTTTCAATTATTCGTTTATAAGGAGCTCGACACCTCGTGATCTGTTTGACTAATACTTTTCTATACTCTTTCTTTTCTGTCCATGTTTATCAATTTAACGAACGTAGTATAGAATATATTTTCATTCATATATATATCGCAGGGGAGGCAATGGTATCGCATGTTTACATTTAATTATCGTAGGCTAGGCATGTTTGACTGAGGCAATCACTTCTGCATGCGTGGTACATTTCTTTTCTGTCAAAACTGACTAAGTAGACGTCAGGTTTTACCTGCAATTTCTCAATAATATTTATAAATAAAGAGTCCCTTGAATGTATTTCTTGTTATAACTATTGCTGGAAACATGAATTTATCCAAAAACTTCCCTATTCTCTCTAAAACAGTACCAGATAAAGAAACAATAGGCCTCCTCTGAATTCTGACTTTTTTATACAGCGTAGGATTCTGTTGAACCCTTTCTATTAGTTCAGGATCAAGTTTGTGCAATTTAGGCAGAAGATACAACCTTCCTGGTTTAAGATTTCTCAGAAAAATATGTAAATGTGATATCATCCATGACCCTTTCCTATTCATTTCAAAGAAAATATCATTGATTTTCTGGTTGGTCTCTATTATATTTAATTTTTCAATTTCTCTGAAGTTGCCTTAGTCCTTCATTTTATATATTCTGTTTTATCCCAGATCACTGTGGTGTTATTGTTATCTGCATTTCGAATAACTATTTTATTGTTTTGTTTCAGGAAGAAATTTCCTATCTTTCCAGCGTAGTAAGATTATCATGGGCTTTTTGTATTGTTAAGTCATCTATCTAAATCTAAGTTTTGAATATATATATGTCTCATTGGCATTGTTTGTAAGTTCCGGTTCGTATCCAGATTTTGTTAAAAAGGGATGACGTTAAAAAATATCACCTTTGTCAAAATGATATTTACATCTTAGTTTTCTTCCAAATTCGTTGAAATTTGATGCAATACTAGATTTTGCAAATTTCGTCGAGGGAGACGATATATATTGACATGCTAGTTGCACCGGTCTGGGAAACATTATTCATGGTTATCACAATCTTAACTCCATACTCACTTAGACAATCAATATTCAAAACCTTTGGAACATTTCAGGGAAATCCATGAACAAAGGGCAAAATCGAGACAACAAGCAGACAGCATATATATAGGACAAACGGTGTACACAATACACTAAAAGCACATACAACACATGAACACATACCTGATCAAAACTGGAGTGAACTTAGGTGCTTTGAAAGGGTGAGCATTTCCTGCTTTTTGCAAATCACCCGCCGTTTTGGTTTGAAAATTCATCAAATTCGGATAGAACAATCAAATACCTTAATATTGTTCGATTTTTCAATATGGTTGTTAAGTGTTATTGAAGTTTTTACACCATTGTTATCTGTTATTCAGTTAAAGTTGGTGTTAACTGTTATCAGCATTTTATATTTGTTGTTAACTGTTTTTGCCAAAATTGAGGTGTTGTTAACATGTAAATTTGAAAAAAATAGGCAGGACAGGAGTTTTGAGTAAAAAAAAAGGCAGGATGAGCAACTTGGTAAAAAAAAAGGCAAGATGACAATTTGTGTAAAAAAATTCAGGATAAACTAGTAAAAAAAAAGCAGGACCGAATATAGAGTAAAAAATAAAAAGGCAGGACAGAGATTACAACTAAAAAAAAAAGCAGGACAAAATTTTTCATCCTCCATAAAAATCAAATGGTAGCTCCTTACCAACTTCAATGTCAGTTAATCTAGCATAAAATTTAAACATTAATTTATATGATATAAAATATAATGGATAAAGCTTCAGTTCTGTACGTAAAGCTAGATTGGAACAATGTACAGTATAACCTCCGCACGTGTGTGGCCCAATATCTTTAATCAGGTTAGCAGTGTACAGTATAACGTCCGTACGTGTGTGGCCCCATCTCTTTAATCAGGTTAACAGTGTACAGTATAACGTCCATACGTGTGTGACGCCATATCTTTGATCAGTTTAGCAGTGTACAGTATAACGTCCGTACGTGTGTGGACCTATGATGTCTTTGATCATGTTAATAGTGTACAGTATAACGTCCATATGTGGACCCATGTCTTCAACCAGGTAAACAGTGTACAGTAAACGTCCGTACGTGTGTGGCCCCATGTCTTTAATCATGTTAACAGTTTACAGTATACCGTCCCTATTTGTGTGGCCCCATGTCTTTAATCAGGTTAACAGTGTAGAATATAACCTCCGTACATGTGTGGCCCATGTCTTTAATCAGGTTTACTGTGTACATTATAACGTCTGTACTTGTGTGGCCCATGTCTTTAATCAGGTTTACTGTGTACAGTATAACGTCCGTACTTGTGTGGCCCAAGTCTCTAATCAGGTTGACTGTGTACATTATAACGTCTGTACTTGTGTGGCCTATGTCTTTGATAAGGTTAACATTGTACAGTCTTATGTCCGTAATTGTGTGGCCCCATGTCTTTAATCAGGTTAACAGTGTACAGTATAACGTCCGTACGTGTGTGGCCCCATGTCTTTAATCAGGTTAACAGTGTACAGAATAACGTCCGTACGTGTGTGACGCCATGTCTTTAATCAAGTTAACAATGTACAGTATAACCTCCGCACGTGTGTGGCCCAATATCTTTAATCAGGTTAACAGTGTACAGTTCAACGTCCGTATGTGTGTGGCCCCATCTCTTTAATCAGGTTAACAGTGTACAGTATAACGTCCATACGTGTGTGACGCCATGTCTTTGATCAGTTTAGCAGTGTACAGTATAACGTCCGTACGTGTGTGGACCTATGATGTCTTTGATCATGTTAATAGTGTACAGTATAACGTCCATATGTGGACCCATGTCTTCAACCAGGTAAACAGTGTACAGTAAACGTCCGTACGTGTGTGGCCCCATGTCTTTAATCATGTTAACAGTTTACAGTATACCGTCCCTATTTGTGTGGCCCCATGTCTTTAATCAGGTTAACAGTGTAGAATATAACGTCCGTACATGTGTGGCCCATGTCTTTAATCAGGTTTACTGTGTACATTATAACGTCTGTACTTGTGTGGCCCATGTCTTTAATCAGGTTTACTGTGTACAGTATAACGTCCGTACTTGTGTGGCCCAAGTCTCTAATCAGGTTGACTGTGTACATTATAACGTCTGTACTTGTGTGGCCTATGTCTTTGATAAGGTTAACATTGTACAGTCTTATGTCCGTAATTGTGTGGCCCCATGTCTTTAATCAGGTTAACAGTGTACAGTATAACGTCCGTACGTGTGTGGCCCCATGTCTTTAATCAGGTTAACAGTGTACAGAATAACGTCCGTACGTGTGTGACGCCATGTCTTTAATCAAGTTAACAATGTACAGTATAACGTCCGTATGTGGCCCCATGTCTGATCATGTTAACAGTGTACAGTATAACGTCCGTACGTGTGTGGCCCCATGTCTTTAATCAGGTTAACAGTGTACAGTATAACGTCCGTACGTGTGTGACGCCATGTCTTTAATCAAGTTAACAATGTACAGTATAACGTCCGTGTGTGGCCACATGTATTTAATCGTGTTAATAGTGTACAGTATAACGTCCGTACGTGGCCCCATGCTTTAATCATGTTAACAGTGTACAGTATAACGTCCGTGTATGGCCCCATGCTTTAATGAGGGACCTGATGGGTTATTTTCGTTCTTCGTGATCGGCGCATTTTCGCTATCGTGATCCGTTTTTCTACAGATTTATACTCTTTTTATATTTTCGTGATCTGTGATCATGGAAATTTATTTTCTGTGAATCGTGATTGACAAAAAAATCAACTCGTGAATCGTGATGAGACCCCCCCCCCTTTTTAACCATGTTAACAGTGTACAGCATAACGTCCGTGTGTGGCCCCGTGCTTTAATCATGTTAACGGTGTACACTAGATAACGTTCGTGTGTGGCCCCATGTCTTCATACTCTAAGTCTCCATACCTCTGGCTTGTACTTCGTCAATTTAACCTGGGACTAATATTACATTACATCATATTATATTATGCCACAGATTTAACTTTCTCTCAGCTTGACTTGGCATATTCGTACACAAATATGTATAAAAAATATGTCCCCAATTAAAAAAAAATCAAGAAAGAACAATCCGTTGGGTGTTTCTCCGATAATTGTAATAAGGATCCAATATTCATACATTGCGTTTATACAAAGCGTACAAAGAATATCCCTTTCAGAAAGAGGCTTAGTTATCTTACGTCTCTTCTAGCCTTGCTACAGAAATTACCTTATAATGCGATAACAAAACAAATCATAGAATTTCCTGTAGATACCATGGATACACTGTGGAATAGTTCTTAAAATAATTTAAGGTGTGTAAATAATTTCCATATTTATTTATTGTTTTTACGTACAAAAATACGAAGATGTGGTATGATTGCCAATGAGACAATTCTCTACCAGATATGCCAAATGACGTAGAAAGTACCCAACTATAGGTCCCCGTACGGCCATCAACAATGATCAAAACTCATACCGCAAAGCACTTGCAGAAAGCTAAAAAAGGCTCCGAATGACAAATATAGAACAATTCAAACGAGAAAACTAACGGTCTGATTTATGTAAAAAACAATAAACGAAAAACAAATATGAATGTACAGCAACAAACGACAACCACTGAATTACAGGCTCCTGACTTGGGACAGACACATACAGAATGTGGCGGGGTTAAACATGTTTGTAGGTACGCCCCCTCCCACTGTTCCTGCAGACACAGTTGTGTAACAGAACAACACAAGAACAAATGATAAAAATCAGTTGAAACTCTTCAGATCGACACAAAGCACAAACTAAACTAACAAAAACACAAAGTACAGATCTGAGAGTACTCGCAGTTACTGAAAGCTAGTTCAAAGCCAATAACAACTTATAAAGCAGCATGTATCTACGACTAAAAAAATAATCAGTTCACAACCAACTTCCATTGTCTTTTTAACAGTCAGAGAAAATTATGACCTTGTGCAATGCCAAAAGATAGGTATCGATAGATTGTAGGACGTACCGTGAATGTACATAATGTGAGTAACAATAATATTTAGTTTGCCGGTTTTAATTTATTGATAACAAGATCAATATTTATACCGATAAAACAATATTTAAAGATTCAATTACAATGTTGAGTGGTAACATTTTAAAATAAGTTTGTTAAGGATAATTAGATAACTTTACCCTGGTCGTACCTAAATTTTCGGGCTCGGTAAACAACATCACCGTAAAATTACGATGTGCTATCCCGTTTGTAATAAGTTTTCTACGGTAACAGACACACTTCAAACTAAATCTTTGTTTCTCTGTAAGAGTTTAGTAAAGGCATTAATTAATTTGTGGTAACGAAATCCTTGACTTAATAATTTACCAATAATACATAGATAAAGTTCATTGAAATGCAAAGTGTCACTACAGACACGAACATAGCGAACAAGTTGTGATATATAAACACCCGTAAGATCATACCAAATGAACATCATAGTCTAGAACAAGTAAAAGTATTAATAGGAAAGAAAAATCATCCCTTTTGTTGTCATTTTTGTATAGTTTCCGTGGTAAACTGAAATATCTATTATAATAGTTAATGAAAAATATCATCAAGATCACGGTAAGTGTTGTTGAATTTATCAACTGAATGGAATTTAGATGGGTCTTTACTGAGTTTGACCACAAACTGATTCATAACAGTAAAGGGACAAGTCTCCTATTAAAGGGCACAATTGGTGCCAATGGGAATACATACAACCTGTTGATACAACACTGCCAAATCTTGCACAAATGTTATCAAGGTCACACTTCAAGTAAGTATATCTAACATATTTAGCTTGTTCATTACAGAAGAATGCTTAATATGAGTTGCAGCAGATAAATTTGGAATCAGATTCATGTTTAACGACTCTAAGTTTATTCAGGCCTATGGTGCGAGTGTAGGCAACTTATGTGATTTGCTAATATGCCAGTTTAAATGTTTCGATTTTTCCTGTCCATATGCATTAATACTATTCTACTTCTGGATTCATTTGGATATCCAATTTCATTTTAGGATGTTATATTACAGATCTATAATACTTTATAATTTCCGAAATCAATGACAAACAGAGTGGCCTTATCAATACCTATTCTTTTGTTGAAGAAAATCTAAAATTTGCTGATTTTGCTGTTTTCCTTATGTTTTATATTGTTTTGATATTAGTCACTTTCTTTGAACTTCAATTTATTCATTATTATTTACTCCATCAGATTTGCAATGTGTAAATAATATTTAGATCTAACAGGAAAACATCAACAATTTGGAATCTCGTTCGTTTTATACCTACACAGTCCTTTGTTTTGTCTGCCCTGTCATAACGGTCATATAGGTTACATGGTTTAGGACCTGTATAGTTACATGCATGCCTAGAAATAGGAGTAATGATAACACATTTGCCGGTATATAACTATTAAAACTATTACAACAACATTGTATTTGAGAATTAGGATACGATTTCTAACGAACAAGAATTGAAAATGAATTTGAACAGTTTGGGTATATCATGTGTAAAAGATAATTGTTTTTAGAATGTTCTTTTCTTTTTCTTTTCCATTCTCTTTTTTTTTTGGGGAGGGGGGTATTTAGTGGAAAGTGGTATTCAATGGCATATACCATATACACATCATGACACAACTCACATGTATTTTAATATTACAATTATATAAAATTAATCACATATGACGGCTGTAACCGCGTCTGATTTTGACAGTGTTAATACAATTAAGTAGATATTTATACATAATTTAATAACTATGTCTTGAAATAAAATAGTTTCAAAAGAACAAGAAATATAAACACACAAATAAGAACAAGGCACATATGTAACCTACGATTTCTGGAAATTCTATCGTTCTCTATATTTCTAGGCGGTCTCGTTTGTTCAATCAATGATTGTCCTGAATAATTTGGCCATCCGGAATCCGAAAAGCGAGATCTTTCGGAACGAGAGTTATCTGAAAACGTATAAGAAGACGAACGACTGGTTTGCGCAGAAGGCATAGGATCTGTTGATCTAGAATAACTTGTTGTGTTAGGATAATTATGCAACTTCGTGCGATGGACTGAGGATTGACTATAATTGGTTCGGTATTGATTTCTAGATCTTTCCTGGCTTAGCCTTCGCTCGACCCGACGCCATTCATTTCCACCGGTATGCCCCCGTACACGCACACTTGATCCCTCGTTACATGTTGTAAACTTCATTGAATTAACTGCAAAAGTTTGATACACTGGAATTGAACTTATTATTTCAAGTTCTTCCGCTTTGCGGAATACCCAGAGTCTGCGATTGTCATGTGTGAACCACTTTCCTTCCCACCAAAACACGCTGATACTAGGAATACTTGTAACTGTGGCTGATCCATTTATAAGTTCATCTAATGTATCTCCAATATATAAATCACTATGGCTTGTATTGACTCCAAAATAGTTTGAAATTGAATCCTGACTGTAAAAAATCTCCGATGGCCTCAGATCCATATTCAGTACTATGCAAAGTTAGTTTCACTTTTGAATTTATTTATTTTCTAAAAACTTAGTACAGTATTGTAATCGATACTCGTAATCACAGTGACATCATATCAAAGTGCATATTAGAGGGTCTGGATGGGGTTTACAGAATAGAGAATAATGGGCCAAATCTACAGAAAAATTTACCACAAAATAAAGGTTAGAGAAAATTAGGGAAAAAATAAAGAATATAGAAATCGGAAATTTTTAGAATAGAGAAAAATTGTATAAAAAGCCAATGAATATAATAAATGAAGAAACCCATATTACATTAGAAACAATCGATATTTAAGATTTAAAAATTCTCTTTACATACTTCTAAAAACCAGACTTCAATTTCTTTTTGTAACAATATAATTTATATAACAAGAAAAAATAGCTGAGTCACCTATTATGAATAGATCTTTTGTTAAAATTGGCTTCTCTGAAGTCACCTCGTTAAAAAAAATGTTCCGTATATATATAATTACGGAGAACGTCTGTCCTAAAGTTTTCACATATTTAAACGTGTGTGTGTGTGTGTGTGTGTTTTTTTTTTTCCCTGACTGGCTGGTAGGCTTTTAAAATATGACTCGACACAATCTTTTACCTTAATTATTCAAAAACAAACACGGCCCAAGCAAGAATCGTGTGTATTATGGAGAAAACATTTATAAATCAACTAGTGATATTCGCATGAATAATGAAAACATATAAAACTATCGTTTAATGAACCGTAAATTTAGAAATGATCCATGTAATCTTATTGATCCTTTCACTTTAAATAAACTTATTCTGAAAGATTATCCATTTGACGCTACATGTACATATATGTAGTCTGATATTTTGAATTGTTTTTTTTATCACAAACCTTAATCTTGTGTTTATTTAATTAAAACATTACTTAGTATGACTTGTTATACAGTTATGAAGACTTTTGGTCATTTGCTTTATCGGAGGTTCAGATTTGACTATCTTTTATTAAATTGTTAGCCTATTATCATAGAGCAGTGATCAGATGATTAACTTATAACCAAAGCATTGGCAGTAAACCCCATAAAAACCGACAGTCATATCGGGGATACCGGAAAACATGTCCTGCTTTGCATACCACACCCGTCATATTATCCAGTGTATGAAGCCGATTATGAGACAAATGGACCAAATAAAAAATGGTGTTACCCTATCAGTTCATGCCTATGACAACTTCACTACTTGGTCGGCATATATATTTTAAATTTTGTACACAATATTTTGAGTAAGAATTTTCTTTTTCCTCCTGTCTTAGGTAAGATCATTTATTTCTGAATCAGTTCTTACCAGGAGAGTATATTCATCTACAACTCCTTCGCCACAACTGAAAATCAGAAGGTCGTCATTGAACCATTGACCAGCCTGTTATTTTTTTTTTTGAGTTATAAATCTATACTTCCAGTAGCCTATTTTCATGGTTAAAGATCATGCATCTTGAATACCAACTTGCACGATTGCAAAGAAAATCATTTTACATATAAAGCATCAGTTGGTTGCTTTTCTATAACAGCTTAATACATTATTTCATGTAAATATACTTATTTCCTATGAATCTACATTATCACAGGTGGGTTTACATTCGTTTAGATGATTCAAAATTATTTCAGGGGAGTCTACATTATCTGAATGAGTCTACGAATACAGATACGACACATTGTCTTGAGTCTACAAAAGCAGGAATACTTGAGTGTGTACAAAGTACAAAAGTGAAAATTTGCCTGTGTGCTAAGTGGACTATAACGTTTGTTTACGAACTATCGAACCAGTTACAATAGTTACAATAGCTATACTAACTATTCAGTCAAATCAAGAAAAGGACGGCTTCAAAAATTGTTTCTAACATCTTTGTCATACGGTTGGTTGGCTGTCGCATTGGCAATCAAACCCATTTTCTGATTGTCATGCTGTTTTACCTTTTGTGTGTTTTTTTTTATATTACAAAATGAAAATAATTGTTCAACTAGCAAACAGGCAAACTTACTTTTTATTCATTAGTCACACACTTAAGTGAACGGGGCAATACCCTTTTCTGTTAACATGTTTTGGGTTATTTCAAGGTGTTGTTAACTGTTTTTTGAAATATATATAAACTGTTAACTGTTTTCAAACCACTGTCTGTTATCTGTTCTGTTAAAATTGGCAATGCTGTTAACTGTTTTATATGAAAATGGGATTCCTGTTATCTGTTACTTGACCCTTAAAGTGTTCACGTTTTTTGACATGATCTATCTCTGTTAACCGTTATTTACAAGAATTTTCAAGATTCACACTTATCACATTAAATTTGCTGTTAATCTCTTTCTTTACGTTGCTCCCTCAAAGGAGTTACATAAACAGCATATATGTATAACTGTTTCAATTATTCGTTTATAAGGAGCTCGACACCTCGTGATCTGTTTGACTAATACTTTTCTATACTCTTTCTTTTCTGTCCATGTTTATCAATTTAACGAACGTAGTATAGAATATATTTTCATTCATATATATATTGCAGGGGAGGCAATGGTATCGCATGTTTACATTTAATTATCGTAGGCTAGGCATGTTTGACTGAGGCAATCACTTCTGCATGCGTGGTACATTTCTTTTCTGTCAAAACTGACTAAGTAGACGTCAGGTTTTACCTGCAATTTCTCAATAATATTTATAAATAAAGAGTCCCTTGAATGTATTTCTTGTTATAACTATTGCTGGAAACATGAATTTATCCAAAAACTTCCTATTCTCTCAAAACAGTACCAGATAAAGAAACAATAGGCCTCCTCTGAATTCTGACTTTTTTATACAGCGTAGGATTCTGTTGAACTCTTTCTATTAGTTCAGGATCAAGTTTGTGCAATTTAGGCAGAAGATACAACCTTCCTGGTTTAAGATTTCTCAGAAAAATATGTAAATGTGATATCATCCATGACCCCTTTCCTATTCATTTCAAAGAAAATATCATTGATTTTCTGGTTGGTCTCTATTATATTTAATTTTTCAATTTCTCTGAAGTTGCCTTAGTCCTTCATTTTATATATTCTGTTTTATCCCAGATCACTGTGGTGTTATTGTTATCTGCATTTCGAATAACTATTTTATTGTTTTGTTTCAGGGAAGAAATTTCCTTTCTTTCCAGCGTAGTAAGATTATCATGGGCTTTTTGTATTGTTAAGTCATCTATCTAAATCTAAGTTTTGAATATATATATGTCTCATTGGCATTGTTTGTAAGTTCCGGTTCGTATCCAGATTTTGTTAAAAGGATGACGTTAAAAATATCACCTTTGTCAAAATGATATTTACATCTTAGTTTTCTTCAAATTCGTTGAAATTTGATGCAATACTAGATTTTGCAAATTTCGTCGAGGGAGACGATATATATTGACATGCTAGTTGCACCGGTCTGGGAAACATTATTCATGGTTATCACAATCTTAACTCCATACTCACTTAGACAATCAATATTCAAAAACTTTGGAACATTTCAGGGAAATCCATGGACAAAGGGCAAAACCGAGACAACAAGCAGACAGCATATATATAGGACAAACGGTGTACACAATACACTAAAAGCACATACAACACATGAACACATACCTGATCAAAACTGGAGTGAACTTAGGTGCTTTGAAAGGGTGAGCATTTCCTGCTTTTTGCAAATCACCCGCCGTTTTGGTTTGAAAATTCATCAAATTCGGATAGAACAATCAAATACCTTAATATTGTTCGATTTTTCAATATGGTTGTTAAGTGTTATTGAAGTTTTTACACCATTGTTATCTGTTATTCAGTTAAAGTTGGTGTTAACTGTTATCAGCATTTTATATTTGTTGTTAACTGTTTTTGCCAAAATTGAGGTGTTGTTAACATGTTAACGGACCCCCTATTGCCCCCCCACCCCTCTTAAATAGTTCAGCTGTAAATACCAGTTTTGTCAAATGTTATTATGAAACCAATTAAATATCATATACACATTCTGATTTTTTTTTTTCTCATACAGGAAATTTTGGGAGAAAAAAATAATAAAAATTCTGAATTGTAAGTTTAAACTAAAACATGCTTTGAACCGGTACCCCCGTATAAGACACACAAAAATGGTATTTGACAGACTTGTTTGTTCTAAAAATTTTGAGTAGCAACGGCAAGTAATCTTTATGTGGAAAATATGTGGAAAAAAAAAGAGTTACAATAATAATCACCCTTGTTAAAAAAGATGAGAAAGATTTCGAATAATGTGAGAAAAAGATCTATTCTTAAAAAATAAAAACATCATTTGTGTCTACTCAGTTGATATCCTTGACAATTTAATGTCATCAGTTATTAAGCATTTCTGACTATCTATAGTGTCACGTCTGTTTATTTACTAAATGATGAACCTAATATAAGTAAGTTCACCAGCCGATATCTAATCAAAAATATAGTCTGACCAACTTGTAGAACAATATATATGTTTATAATGATAATAATAATAAATGTTAGTTCAATACTCCTTCCCATCAGTTCTTCGGCCTTTGTATATATTAGACATGATTGAAAGGTAGCCTAGAAGGGATGGGAGCTTCTTCATCTTTTAAAATGGGAGCACAATTGTGCCGTTGTCCAAGGAAACAAGTATGTCCCACACGTTAAATTAAGTATGACAATTACACTTTATCGTGTTAGACCATTGTATTCAGTAAGTATACAGATCTGAGTACTCTCAGATTTGTACTTTTTGTTACTTGTTACTTTTTTATGCTTTGTATCGAGCTGATGAGTTATTGTGCTTTGTATTGATCTGATGAGTTATTGTGCTGTGTATCGATCTGGTGAGTTATTGTGCTGTGTATCGATCTTGTGAGTTATTGTGCTTTGTATTGATCTGATGCGTTATTGCGCTTTGTATCGATGTGATGGGTTGTTGTGCTTTGTATTGATCTGGTGAGTTATTGGGCGTTGTGCCGATCTGGTGAATTATTGTGCGTTGTATCGATATGATGAGTTGTTGTGCTTTGTATTGATCTGGTGAGTTATTGTGCTTTGTATCGATCTGGTGAGTTATTGCGCTTTGTATTTATCTGGTTATTGTGTTTTGTATCGATCTGGTGAGTTATTGTGCTTTGTATCGATCTGGTGAGTTATTGTGCTTTGTATCGATCTGGTGAGCTATTGTGCGTTGTTTCGATCTGGTCAGTTATTGTGCGTTGTTTCGATATGATGAGTTGTTGTGCTTTGTATCGATCTGATGAGTTATTGTACTTTGTATCGATCTGGTGGGTTATTGTGCTTTTTATCGATCTGGTGAATTATTGTGCGTTGTTTCGATATGACGAGTTGTTGTGCTTTGTATTGATCTGGTGAGTTATTGCGCTTTGTATTTAACTGGTTATTGTGCTTTGTATCCATCTGGAGAGTTATTGTGCTTTGTATCGATCTGATGAGTTATTGTGCTTTGTATTTATCTGGTTATTGTGCTTTGTATCGATCTGGTGAGTTATTGTGCTTTGAATCGATCTGGTGAGTTATTGTGCTTTGCATGTATCGATCTGGTGAGTTATTGTGCTTTGCATGTATCAATCTGATGAGTTGAACTTTTTCGACTGGTTGTATAGTTTGTTCTTTTGTCTTTATGTTGTGCTGTTACACCACTGTCCCTGGTTTGACGCCAGCAAACATGTTTAACTCCACCAAATTCTGAATGTGCCTATCCTAAGTCAAGAGCCTGTTATTTAGTGGTTGTCGTTTTTTGCTGTATATCATATTTGTTTTTATTTATGTTTTGAATGTACATAATTCAGGTCTTTAGTTTCTCGTTTGAATTTGTTTTACGTTTGATATTACGGAGTCTTTTATAGCTTGCTATGCGATATGGGTTTTGCTAGTTGTTGAAGGCCGTACGGTTACTTAGTACATATATTTGCTAACTTCTACGCCATTTTGTCTCTGATTGAGAGTTGTCTCATGGACTGCAATCAGACCACATCTTATTTTTATCAGAGACACATTTCTCAATGTCTAGTGTCATCATTTAACATGAAAAATACGATCACATTTAAGCATATATTATATATTGGCAATACAAGATTGTTTCGAGTTGGGATTGGGGTGGGGATAAGAAATGTAACGAATGAAAGAAAACAATTTTTTACTGCAAAGTTTTATTTTGACAATCAAAATTTTACAAACATTTAAATAAATAAGTAAACAAACAAATGTTATAATTGTAAGAACTATAAATAAGAAGATGTGGTGTGAGTGCCAATGAGACAACTCTCCATCCAAGTCACAATGTATAAAAGTTAACAGCTATAGGCCAAAGTACGGCCTTCAACACGGAGCCTTGGCTCACCCCGAACAGCAATCTATAAAGGGCCCCAAAATGACTCGTGTAAAACAATTCAAACAGGAAAACCAACTGTCTAATCTTTATGAGAAACGAGAAACACCTATGAACCACACCGACAAACGACAACCACTGAACAACAGGCTCCTGACTTAGGACAGGTGCATAACAATGCAGCGGGTTTAAACCAGTTGGTTTGACTAGATTTTAAAAGTCAGTTCTTTGAGAACGGGTAAATGAATTAGCTTCCGCATCTTTGACAATAGGAGTCTCGTCGGCAGTGGTATAATTTGAAACGTTTTACCACAATAATTCAATTCTATATTTAATGGAGTATACCTGTGGTTGATAAAGTGAGATGTTCATCGATTAATTTGAATGTATTATGTTTATACCATATTTCTAAAAGATTTACGTCAAACAACTTCTTGAGATTGCACGATTCGTCTAACATGTATTAATCCTTTTCTAAATTTATATAGAAATTAGGGATGTCAAGGAGTACTCGAGTACTCAGTATCTCTCGGTAGTACCGAGTATCGAATACCAAAATGATACTCTACTAATCGGTTTCATGTTAGAATGTTGTTGCCTTCACAAAGAAATCGTTTTTTTTTTATTAAGAGCGCCTCCTAGGATATTAGATATTATTCAAAATTAATCGAAATTAAATTTGTTTCGAATGTTTGCGTTTAATTTTCATATAACATTCCTCCGAACATACTAGGCAGGCTATGAACAAGAGCGACTTTTCAAGGCTAACACTTTTAGCTAATCGTGTCTTAGTCATTCCACTACCTCTGTACCGTAACAAAGTTGAGATTTGACTCATCACAGAAATGGTCGACAAGATAATATTTCTAAATAAGGAGCTACCATTTGATTTTTATGGGGGCTAGGATGAAAAATTTTGTCCTGCTTTTTTTTTAGTTGTAATCTCTGTCCTGCCTTTTTATTTTTTACTCTATTCGGTCCTGCCTTTTTTTTACTAGTTTATCCTGAATTTTTTTACACAAATTGTCATCCTGCCTTTTTTTTTTACCAAGTTGCTCATCCTGCCTTTTTTTCACTCAAAACTCCTGTCCTGCCTATTTTTTTCAAATTTCATCCTAGCCCTCCATAAAATCAAATGGTAGCTCCCTAAGAGCAAATTCGTTGATCCTGTGTCGACCCTCAGAAAATTGTTAAAGGCATCAGTAAGTTCTAATCACCACCCTTTGTTGATCATTAAATGTGTTTATTTACGATTCCCAAATATATTGATTGAGTAAATATTTTTCTATAGATGTTTATTAATTAATTGATTAGATTATTGCCAGTTGACATAATTAGAACATGTGATAAACGAGCTATCTTATGGTATAAAATTCCTTGGACTATTATCTAGTCCTGTGTAATAATGTTGAGGGTCTTACGTTCATAAGACGACGTTCCACAATAAGTAAAATGGGTATAATTTTCTGTTTCCATTTTGTAGATGTTTTCCCGAGCGAGTACTCGAGTATCGCTCGGTAAAATCAACGAGTACTCGATTAGTAAAACTTCACTGAGTTGACATCCCTAATAGAAATAGATAGTTTATAGGTGTCGATTTAAATCACACAATTGTTTGTTGTTGAAATTAACACACCGACGGCAAACCTAAATCAGGAAAGAGATGAACTGAACCATTTTGTAAACACGAACGCATTGATTGATGTAAGCAATTACAATATAAAATAAGAAGATGTGGTATGATTGCCAATGAGACAACTCTCCACAAGAGACCACAGAAATTATCAAGTCTAGTAATACTAGCATCTTTTAATCATTATATTGCACTATAATTAATTACAATTAATTAATTCAATTAAATGCTATGTATTTGGAGTCTTCCGAATAAGATTTTTTTTTGGCATTCGGGATTAAGATGGATGTTGGAATATGTGGATGTTAGGAGGGTCTGGATGGGGTTTACAGAATAAAGAAAATGGTCAAAATGTGCATAATAAATGGCAAAATAATTAAAGAATAGAGAAAAATTGGGCTAACAAAATAAAGAATAGAGAATAATGGAGTGCTAAAACATAGAAAACAATAGGCTAAGCAACACGAATCCCGCCAAAAAACCGGGGATAATCTCAGGTGCTCCGGAAGGGTTAGAAGATCCAGCTCCACAGGTGACACCCGTCGTGTTACATTCAATGGCATTTACACACGAAGACACAACTCACATGCATTTTATTATTTTAATTATATGAAACCAAACACATTATGTCTGACTTTGACAGTGTTATTTAAGTAGATATTAATACATAGAATAATAAATATGTCTTGAAATAAAATGGGTTCAAAAGAAAATAAAAGCACACAAATAAGAACAAGGCACATATGTAACCTACAATTTCTGGAATCCTATCGTTCTCTGTATTTCTAGACGATCTTGAATAATTTGACAATCCGGAATAAAAAAAAACGACATCTTTCGGAACGAGAGTTATCTGAAAACGTATAAGAAGACGAACGACTGGTTTGTGCAGAAGACATAGGATCTGTTGATCTAGAATAAGATGTTGTTTCAGGATAATTATCCACCTTCGTGCGATGCAAGGATTGACTATAATGGGTTCGATATTGATTTTAGATCTCTCCTGCCTGCGCCGACGCCATGCTGTTCCACCAACACCCCCGTACACGTACACGTGATCCCTTGTTATATGTTGTAAACTTCATGGAATTAACTGCAAAAGTTTGATACACTGGAATTGAATTTATTATTCCAAGTTCTTCCGCTTTATGGTAAACCCAGAGTCTGCGATTGTCATGTGTGAACCACTTTCCTTTCCACCAAATCACGCTGATTCTAGGAATACTTTTAACTGTGGCGGATCCATTTATAAGTTCATCTAATGTTTTCTCCAATATACACGTAACGATGGCTTGTTGATAATCTAAAAGTATTTGAAATTAAATCTTGAGTGTAAAAAATTTCCGATGGCCTCAGATCCATATTCAGTACTATGCAAAGTTAGTTTCACTTTTGAATTTATTTATTTTCTAAAAACTTAGTACAGTATTGTAATCGATACTCGTAATCACAGTGACATCATATCAAAGTGCATATTAGAGGGTCTGGATGGGGTTTACAGAATAGAGAATAATGGGCCAAATCTACAGAAAAATGGACAAAAATAAAGAATAGCCAAAAATAGGACAATATAATTAAAGAATTTAGAATAAGGATCAAAACAAATTAAGAATACAGAAACATGGTATAAAAAGTTAAGGAATAAATAAGTGAAGGAACCCATATTACATTTCAAACAATCGATACTTAAAATTTAAAAAAAACTCTCAATGCATACTTCTCAAAACCAGATTTTGATTTCTGGTTTTGTAACAATAAATTTATATAACAAAAAATTAGCTGAGTCACCTTTTGTGACTAGAACTTTTAGAAAATTAGCTACGCTGCCAGAGAAACTTTTGTGAAAATTAGCTTCGCTGCCAGAGGCGGAATTAGGGGGGTCGGATCTGCCCTTATGGAACTACATATATGTTAAATGCATAGACTTTTTACAAGTATCTTTTTTATCAAAATCATGGATCCGCACTTTTATGCAGTTACTTCGTATTGTTTAGTTTTTTGCCATGTGTATTTTTTACTCGTTATGAGTAATAGGATAACTAAATTTGGTATATATGTTCCTTGCAAGGTCTACATGTCCGTCAGACAAGTTTTACCTGACCTCGACATCATTTCTTTCCAGCGCAGTAAGATTATCATGGGCTTTTGTATTGTTAAGTCATCTATCTAAATCTAAGTTTTGAATATATATATGTCTCATTGGCATTGTTTGTAAGTTCCGGTTCGTATCCAGATTTTGTTAAAAGGGATGACGTTAAAAATATCACCTTTGTCAAAATGATATTTACATCTTAGTTTTCTTCCAAATTCGTTGAAATTTGATGCAATACTAGATTTTGCAAATTTCGTCGAGGAGACGATATATATTGACATGCTAGTTGCACCGGTCTGGGAAACATTATTCATGGTTATCACAATCTTAACTCCATACTCACTTAGACAATCAATATTCAAAACCTTTGGAACATTTCAGGAAATCCATGAACAAAGGGCAAAATCGAGACAACAAGCAGACATCATATATATAGGACAAACGGTGTACACAATACACTAAAAGCACATACAACACATGAACACATACCTGATCAAAACTGGAGTGAACTTAGGTGCTTTGAAAGGGTGAGCATTTCCTGCTTTTGCAAATCACCCGCCGTTTTGGTTTGAAAATTCATCAAATTCGGATAGAACAATCAAATACCTTAATATTGTTCGATTTTTCAATATGGTTGTTAAGTGTTATTGAAGTTTTACACCATTGTTATCTGTTATTCAGTTAAAGTTGGTGTTAACTGTTATCAGCATTTTATATTTGTTGTTAACTGTTTTGCCAAAATTGAGGTGTTGTTAACATGTTAACGGACCCCTATTGCCCCCCACCCCCTCTTAAATAGTTCAGCTGTAAATACCAGTTTTGTCAAATGTTATTATGAAACCAATTAAATATCATATACACATTCTGATTTTTTTTTCTCATACAGGAAATTTTGGGAGAAAAAATAATAAAATTCTGAATTGTAAGTTTAAACTAAAACATGCTTTGAACCGGTAACCCCGTATAAGACACACAAAAATGGTGTTTGACAATAGACTTGTTTGTTCTTAAAATTTAGAGTAGCAAAGGCAAGTAATCTTTGTGTGGAAAAAATAGAGTTACAATAAGAATCACCCTTGTAAAAAAATTGAGAAAGATTTCGAATAATGTGAGAGAATATCTACTCTTAAAAACATCATTTGTGTCTACTCAGTTGACATCCTTGACGGTCTAATTTCATCACTTATTAAGCATTTCTGACTATCTAGTGTCATGATTACGTCTGTTTATTTACTGAATGATGAACCTAATATAAGTAAGTTCACCAGCCGATATTTAATCATATATATAGTCTGACCATCTTGTAGAACAATAAATATGTTTATAATAATAATAATAATAAATGTTAGTTCAATACTCCTTCCCATCAGTTCCTCGGCCTTTGTACATATTATAGACATGATTTAAAGGTAGCTTAGAAGGGAAGGGAGTTTCTTCATCTTTTAAAATGGGAGAACAATTGTGCCGTTGTCCAAGAAAACAAGTATGTCCCACATGTTAAATTAAGTATGACAATCATCACACTTTAGCGTGTTAGACCATTGAATTCAGTAATTATATAGATCCGAGTACTCTCAGATATGTACTTTTTGTTACTTGTTACTTTTTTGTGCTTTGTATCGATCTGATGAGTTATTGTGCTGTGTATCGATCTGATGAGTTATTGTGCTGTGTATCGATCTTGTGAGTTATTGTGTTTGTATCGATCTGATGAGTTATTGCGCTTTGTATCGATCTGGTGAGTTGTTGTGCTTTGTATTGATCTGGTGAGTTATTGTGCGTTGTGTCGATCTGGTGAATTATTGTGCTTTGTATCGATCTGATGAGTTGTTGTGCTTTGTATTGATCTGGTGAGTTATTGTGCTTTGTATCGATCTGTTGAATTATTGTACTTTGTATTTATCTGGTTATTGTGCTTTGTATCGATCTGATGAGTTATTGTGCTTTGTATCGATCTGGTGAGTTATTGTGCTTTGTATCGATCTGGTGAGTTGTTGTGCTTTGTATTGATCTGGTGAGTTATTGTGCGTTGTGTCGATCTGGTGAATTGTTGTGCTTTGTATCGATCTGATGAGTTATTGTACTTTGTATCGATCTGGTGGGTTATTGTGCTTTTTATCGATCTGGTGAATTATTGTGCGTTGTTTCGATATGACGAGTTGTTGTGCTTTGTATTGATCTGGTGAGTTATTGCGCTTTGTATTTAACTGGTTATTGTGCTTTGTATCCATCTGGAGAGTTATTGTGCTTTGTATCGATCTGATGAGTTATTGTGCTTTGTATTTATCTGGTTATTGTGCTTTGTATCGATCTGGTGAGTTATTGTGCTTTGAATCGATCTGGTGAGTTATTGTGCTTTGCATGTATCGATCTGGTGAGTTATTGTGCTTTGCATGTATCAATCTGATGAGTTGAACTTTTTCGACTGGTTGTATAGTTTGTTCTTTTGTCTTTATGTTGTGCTGTTACACCACTGTCCCTGGTTTGACGCCAGCAAACATGTTTAACTCCACCAAATTCTGAATGTGCCTATCCTAAGTCAAGAGCCTGTTATTTAGTGGTTGTCGTTTTTTGCTGTATATCATATTTGTTTTTTATTTATGTTTTTGAATGTACATAATTCAGGTCTTTAGTTTCTCGTTTGAATTTGTTTTACGTTTGACATTACGGAGTCTTTTATAGCTTGCTATGCGATATGGGTTTTGCTAGTTGTTGAAGGCCGTACGGTTACTTAGTACATATATTTGCTAACTTCTACGCCATTTTGTCTCTGATTGAGAGTTGTCTCATGGACTGCAATCAGACCACATCTTATTTTTTATCAGAGACACATTTCTCAATGTCTAGTGTCATCATTTAACATGGAAAATACGATCACATTTAAGCATATATTATATATTGGCAATACAAGATTGTTTCGAGTTGGGATTGGGGTGGGGATAAGAAATGTAACGAATGAAAGAAAACAATTTTTTTACTGCAAAGTTTTATTTTGACAATCAAAATTTTACAAACATTTAAATAAATAAGTAAACAAACAAATGTTATAATTGTAAGAACTATAAATAAGAAGATGTGGTATGAGTGCCAATGAGACAACTCTCCATCCAAGTCACAATGTATAAAAAGTTAACAGCTATAGGCCAAAGTACGGCCTTCAACACGGAGCCTTGGCTCACCCCGAACAGCAATCTATAAAGGGCCCCAAAATGACTCGTGTAAAACAATTCAAACAGGAAAACCAACTGTCTAATCTTTATGAGAAACGAGAAACACCTATGAACCACACCGACAAACGACAACCACTGAACAACAGGCTCCTGACTTAGGACAGGTGCATAACAATGCAGCGGGTTTAAACTAGTTGGTTTGACTAGATTTTAAAAGTCAGTTCTTTGAGAACGGGTAAATGAATTAGCTTCCGCATCTTTGACAATAGGAGTCTCGTCGGCAGTGGTATAATTTGAAACGTTTTATCACAATAATTCAATTCTATATTTAATGGAGTATACCTGTGGTTGATAAAGTGAGATGTTCATCGATTAATTTGAATGTATTATGTTTATACCATATTTCTAAAAGATTTACGTCAAACAACTTCTTGAGATTGCACGATTCGTCTAACATGTATTAATCCTTTTCTAAATTTATATAGAAATTAGGGATGTCAAGGAGTACTCGAGTACTCGAGTATCTCTCTGTAGTACCGAGTATCGAATACCAAAATGATACTCTACTAATCGGTTTCATGTTAGAATGTTGTTGCCTTCACAAAGAAATCGTATTTTTTTTTATTAAGAGCGCCTCCTAGGATATTAGATATTATTCAAAATTAATCGAAATTAAATTTGTTTCGAATGTTTGCGTTTAATTTTCATATAACATTCCTCCGAACATACTAGGCAGGCTATGAACAAGAGCGACTTTTCAAGGCTAACACTTTTAGCTAATCGTGTCTTAGTCATTCCACTACCTCTGTACCGTAACAAAGTTGAGATTTGACTCATCACAGAAATGGTCGACAAGATAATATTTCTAAATAAGGGAGCTACCATTTGATTTTTATGGGGGGGCTAGGATGAAAAATTTTGTCCTGCTTTTTTTTAGTTGTAATCTCTGTCCTGCCTTTTTATTTTTACTCTATTCGGTCCTGCCTTTTTTTACTAGTTTATCCTGAATTTTTTACACAAATTGTCATCCTGCCATCCTTTTTTTTACCAAGTTGCTCATCCTGCCTTTTTTAACTCAAAACTCCTGTCCTGCCTATTTTTTCAAATTTCATCCTAGCCCCTCCATAAAAATCAAATGGTAGCTCCCTAAGAGCAAATTCGTTGATCCTGTGTCGACCCTCAGAAAATTGTTAAAGGCATCAGTAAGTTCTAATCACCACCCTTTGTTGATCATTAAATGTGTTTATTTACGATTCCCAAATATATTGATTGAGTAAATATTTTCTATAGATGTTTATTAATTAATTGATTAGATTATTGCCAGTTGACATAATTAGAACATGTGATAAACGAGCTATTTTATGGTATAAAATTCCTTGGACTATTATCTAGTCCTGTGTAATAATGTTGAGGGTCTTACGTTCATAAGACGACGTTCCACAATAAGTAAAATGGGTATAATTTTCTGTTTCCATTTTGTAGATGTTTTCCCGAGCGAGTACTCGAGTATCGCTCGGTAAAATCAACGAGTACTCGATTAGTAAAACTTCACTGAGTTGACATCCCTAATAGAAATAGATAGTTTATAGGTGTCGATTTAAATCACACAATTGTTTGTTGTTGAAATTAACACACCGACGGCAAACCTAAATCAGGAAAGAGATGAACTGAACCATTTTGTAAACACGAACGCATTGATTGATGTAAGCAATTACAATATAAAAATAAGAAGATGTGGTATGATTGCCAATGAGACAACTCTCCACAAGAGACCACAGAAATTATCAAGTCTAGTAATACTAGCATCTTTTAATCATTATATTGCACTATAATTAATTACAATTAATTAATTCAATTAAATGCTATGTATTTGGAGTCTTCCGAATAAGATTTTTTTTTTGGCATTCGGGATTAAGATGGATGTTGGAATATGTGGATGTTAGGAGGGTCTGGATGGGGTTTACAGAATAAAGAAAATGGTCAAAATGTGCATAATAAATGGCAAAATAATTAAAGAATAGAGAAAAATTGGGCTAACAAAATAAAGAATAGAGAATAATGGAGTGCTAAAACATAGAAAACAATAGGCTAAGCAACACGAATCCCGCCAAAAAACCGGGGATAATCTCAGGTGCTCCGGAAGGGTTAGATTTTGATTTGATTTTGGTGTTTTAACGCCACTTTTAAGCACCGCTTTTGGGCTATTTCGTGGCGGCCAGTTTTTATTGGTGGAGGAAGCCGGAGTGCCCGGAGAAACCACCGACCTTCGATAGGAAAACTGACAATCCTAGTCAATTAAGATTGAGTCGAGTGCACCCGCACGAGCGGGGTTCGAACTCACAACCTCAGTGTTGACTGGCTAGTGATTACAGTAGGTGCTCCGGAAGGGTTAGAAGATCCAGCTCCACAGGTGACACCCGTCGTGTTACATTCAATGGCATTTACACACGAAGACACAACTCACATGCATTTTATTATTTTAATTATATGAAACCAAACACATTATGTCTGACTTTGACAGTGTTGTTTAAGTAGATATTAATACATAGAATAATAAATATGTCTTGAAATAAAATGGGTTCAAAAGAAAATAAAAGCACACAAATAAGAACAAGGCACATATGTAACCTACAATTTCTGGAATCCTATCGTTCTCTGTATTTCTAGACGATCTTGAATAATTTGACAATCCGGAATAAAAAAAAACGACATCTTTCGGAACGAGAGTTATCTGAAAACGTATAAGAAGACGAACGACTGGTTTGTGCAGAAGACATAGGATCTGTTGATCTAGAATAAGATGTTGTTTCAGGATAATTATTCACCTTCGTGCGATGCAAGGATTGACTATAATGGGTTCGATATTGATTTTTAGATCTCTCCTGCCTGAGCCGACGCCATGCTGTTCCACCAACACCCCCCGTACACGTACACGTGATCCCTTGTTATATGTTGTAAACTTCATGGAATTAACTGCAAAAGTTTGATACACTGGAATTGAATTTATTATTCCAAGTTCTTCCGCTTTATGGTAAACCCAGAGTCTGCGATTGTCATGTGTGAACCACTTTCCTTTCCACCAAATCACGCTGATTCTAGGAATACTTTTAACTGTGGCGGATCCATTTATAAGTTCATCTAATGTTTCTCCAATATACACGTAACGATGGCTTGTTGATAATCCAAAAGTATTTGAAATTGAATCTTGAGTGTAAAAAATTTCCGATGGCCTCAGATACATATTCAGTACTATGCAAAGTTAGTTTCCCTTTAATTTGAATTTATTTATTTTCTGGAAACTTAGTACATTACTGTAATCGATACCCGTAATCACAGAGAGCATATCAAAGTGTACATTAGAGGGTCTGGATGGGGTTTACAGACTAGAGAATAATGGACCAAATCTACAGAAAGATGGACCACAAAATAAAGAATAGACAAAAATAGGACAATACAATTAAAGAATATAGAATAAGGATCAAAACAAATTAAGAATACAGAAACATGGTATAAAAAGTTAAGGAATAAATAAGTGAAGGAACCCATATTACATTTCAAACAATCGATACTTAAAATTTAAAAAAAAAAACTCTCAATACATACTTCTCAAAAACCAGATTTTGATTTCTGGTTTTGTAACAATAGAATTTATATAACAAAAAAAAATTAGCTGAGTCACCTTTTGTGACTAGAACTTTTGTGAAAATTAGCTACGCTGCCAGAGAAACTTTTGTGAAAATTAGCTTCGCTGCCAGAGGCGGAATTAGGGGGGTCGGATCTGCCCTTATGGAACTACATATATGTTAAATGCATAGACTTTTTACAAGTATCTTTTTTATCAAAATCATGGATCCGCACTTTTATGCAGTTACTTCGTATTGTTTAGTTTTTGCCATGTATATTTTTACTCGTTATGAGTAATAGGATAACTAAATTTGGTATATATGTTCCTTGCAAGGTCTACATGTCCGTCAGACAAGTTTTACCTGACCTCGACATCATTTCTTTCCAGCGCAGTAAGATTATCATGGGCTTTTGTATTGTTAAGTCATCTATCTAAATCTAAGTTTTGAATATATATATGTCTCATTGGCATTGTTTGTAAGTTCCGGTTCGTATCCAGATTTTGTTAAAAGGGATGACGTTAAAAATATCACCTTTGTCAAAATGATATTTACATCTTAGTTTTCTTCCAAATTCGTTGAAATTTGATGCAATACTAGATTTTGCAAATTTCGTCGAGGAGACGATATATATTGACATGCTAGTTGCACCGGTCTGGGAAACATTATTCATGGTTATCACAATCTTAATTCCATACTCACTTAGACAATCAATATTCAAAAACTTTGGAACATTTCAGGGAAATCCATGGACAAATGGCAAAACCGAGACAACAAGCAGACCTATAAAGGACAAAAGATGTACATTATACACTAAAAGTACATACAACACATGAACACATACCTGATCAAAACTGGAGTGAACTCAGGTGCTTTGAAAGGGTGAGCATTTCCTGCTTTTTGCAAGACACCCGCCGTTTTGGTTTGAAAATTCATCAAATTCGGATAGAACAATCAAATACCTTAACATTGTTCGATTTTTCAATATGGTTGTTAAGTGTTATTGAAGTTTTTATACCATTGTTATCTGTTATTCAGTTAAAGTTGGTGTTAACTGTTAACTGTTATCAGCATTTTATATTTGTTGTTAACTGTTTTTGCCAAAATTGAGGTGTTGTTAACATGTTAAAGGACCCCTATTGCCCCCCCTCTTAAGTAGTTCAGCTGTAAATACCAGTTTTGTCAAATGTTATTATGAAACCAATTAAATATCATGTAAAATTCCTCCGAACATACTAGGCAGGCTATGAACAAGAGCGACTTTTCAAGGCTAACACTTTTAGCTAATCGTGTCTTAGTCATTCCACTACCTCTGTACCGTAACAAAGTTGAGATTTGACTCATCACAGAAATGGTCGACAAGATAATATTTCTAAATAAGAGCAAATTCGTTGATCCTGTGTCGACCCTCAGAAAATTGTTAAAGGCATCAGTAAGTTCTAATCACCACCCCTTTGTTGATCATTAAATGTGTTTATTTACGATTCCCAAATATATTGATTGAGTAAATATTTTTCTATAGATGTTTATTAATTAATTGATTAGATTATTGCCAGTTGACATAATTAGAACATGTGATAAACGAGCTATTTTATGGTATAAAATTCCTTGGACTATTATCTAGTCCTGTGTAATAATGTTGAGGGTCTTACGTTCATAAGACGACGTTCCACAATAAGTAAAATGGGAATAATTTTCTGTTTCCATTTTGTAGATGTTTTCCGAGCGACTACTCGAGTATCGCTCGGTAAAATCAACGAGTACTCGATTAGTAAAACTTCACCGAGTTGACATCCCTAATAGAAATAGATAGTTTATAGGTGTCGATTTAAATCACACAATTGTTTGTTGTTGAAATTAACACACCGACGGCAAACCTAAATCAGGAAAGAGATGAACTAAACCATTTTGTAAACACGAACGCATTGATTGATGTAAGCAATTACAATATAAAAATAAGAAGATGTGGTATGATTGCCAATGAGACAACTCTCCACAAGAGACCACAGAAATTATCAAGTCTAGTAATACTAGCATCTTTTAATCATTATATTGCACTATAATTAATTACAATTAATTAATTCAATTAAATGCTATGTATTTGAGTCTTCCGAATAAGATTTTTTTTGGCATTCGGGATTAAGATGGAAGTTGGAATATGTGGATGTTAGGAGGGTCTGGATGGGGTTTACAGAATAAAGAAAATGGTCAAAATGTGCATAACAAATGGCAAAATAATTAAAGAATAGAGAAAATTGGGCTAACAAAATAAAGAATAGAAAATAATGGAGTGCTAAAACATAGAAAACAATAGGCTAAGCAACACGAATCCCGCCAAAAACCGGGGATAATCTCAGGTGCTCCGGAAGGGTTAGAAGATCCTGCTCCACAGGTGACACCCGTCGTGTTACATTCAATGGCATTTACACACGAAGACACAACTCACATGCATTTTATTATTTTAATTATATGAAACCAAACACATTATGTCTGACTTTGACAGTGTTAATTAAGTAGATATTAAAACATAGAATAATAAATATGTCTTGAAATAAAATGGGTTCAAAAGAAAATAAAACACACAAATAAGAACAAGGCACATATGTAACCTACAATTTCTGGAATCCTATCGTTCTCTGTATTTCTAGACGATCTTGAATAATTTGACAATCCGGAATGAAAAAAACGATATCTTTCGGAACGAGAGTTATCTGAAAACGTATAAGAAGACGAACGACTGGTTTGTGCAGAAGACATAGGATCTGTTGATCTAGAATAAGATGTTGTTTTAGGATAATTATTCACCTTCGTGCGATGTAAGGATTGACTATAATGGGTTCGATATTGATTTTAGATCTCTCCTGCCTGAGCCGACGCCATGCTGTTCCACCAACACCCCCGTACACGTACACGTGATCCCTTGTTATATGTTGTAAACTTCATGGAATTAACTGCAAAGTTTGATACACTGGAATTGAATTTATTATTCCAAGTTCTTCCGCTTTATGGTAAACCCAGAGTCTGCGATTGTCATTTGTGAACCACTTTCCTTTCCACCAAATCACGCTGATTCTAGGAATACTTTTAACTGTGGCTGATCCATTTATAAGTTCATCTAATGTTTTCTCCAATATACACGTAACGATGGCTTGTTGATAATCTAAAAGTATTTGAAATTAAATCTTGAGTGTAAAAATTTCCGATGGCCTCAGATCCATATTCAGTACTATGCAAAGTTAGTTTCACTTTTGAATTTATTTTTTTCTAAAACTTAAAATTACTATAATCGATACTGTAATCACAGTGACATCATACATTTGTATCAAAGTGCATATTAGAGGGTCTGGATGGGGTTTACAGAATAGAGAATAATGGGCCAAATCTACAGAAAATGGACAAAAATAAAGAATAGACAAAAATAGGACAATATAATTAAAGAATTTAGAATAAGGATCAAAACAAATTAAGAATACAGAAACATGGTATAAAAAGTTAAGGAATAAATAAGTGAAGGAACCCATATTACATTTCAAACAATCGATACTTAAAATTAAACAAAAACTCTCAATACATACTTCTCAAAACCAGATTTTGATTTCTGGTTTTGTAACAATAGAATTTATATAACAAACAAAAATTAGCTGAGTTACCTTTTATGGCTAGAACTTTTGTGCAAATTAGCTACGCTACCAGAGGAACTTTTGTGAAAATTAGCTTCGCTGCCAGAGGCAGAATTTGGGGGGTCGGGTCTGCCCTTATGGAGCTAAATATATGTTAAATGCATAGACTTTTTACAAGTATCTTTTTTATCAAAATCATGGATCCGCACTTTTCTGCAGTTACTTCGTATTGTTTAGTTTTTTGCCATGTGTATTTCTTACTCGTTATGAGTAATAGGATAACTAAATTTGGTATATATGTTCCTTGCAAGGTCTACATGTCCGTCAGACAAGTTTTACCTGACCTCGACATCATTTCATGGATCAATAATCAAGGTTAAAGTTGTGTGATAAGCTGTAAGCAGTAGGTCAACTATATTTGGTGTATGGAATGATTGTAAGGTGTACATTTCTGTCTGGCTTGGTTAATCTGATCTTGACCTCATTCTCATGGATCATTGAGAAAATGGACATCGGCTATAGAAAATCTTCAAAAGCAACAAATTATAAAAAAATTAAGACTAAATTGGAATTTGAGGAATACCTCAATATTTTAGACTTTAAAAAGGCTATCATTTTCGGTAAAAACAGGACAATTAAATTCAAAATGGCCAATTGAATAAGGACATAGAAAGACCAAATCGATTTTGTAGTTATGCATTAACAGACAAGTTGGTGACGAGTACCACTATATTTTTGAATGCAGAGAAGCGTTACAAACATTCTATAAGTAAGTATTTCACACAAAGACCTAATGCAATCAAATTTCAAGAACTAATATCCAGTAATCGCAGAGAAGTTTTAAGGAAACTCTGCACGTATATCAAATACGTAAATACTTGTGTTTGTCCTCCTGGTTTGTAGCTCTTATATACTTTATGTTTTCTGTATGATTTCTTTAAATGTATATGTATTTATAGTTCGTTTATTGTAAATTGTGGGTTTTTCTTTTTTTAATGTTATTGTATCTCTGTACCGATGTTATGCATTGGCTGTTTGAGAATAAAGATATATTATATTATATAGATAGAATAGTTTATGTGATCCTTGTAGTAAAACTTTATCTTTAGGACTATCAACATAAAATCAATCATGGTTACTAAATCAGGCGAGACATTTCAGTGTGTACACTCTTGTTGTCTACTGGCCTAGGTAAAAAAAAAATCATACACTGTAAAAATCGTGCTTAGAAAATAAATACTTGTATCACATGTTTAGTTCTAAACGTGTTTAGTATTGTGTTTAATATCTAAACACATTTCTAAGTAAGCACATTGATCGAACACACGTCTTTAATATAAACACTTTTATATTTGTTTTAGAATTAAAGTGTTAGGAGTAAAACACTAATTCTAAGCTAAACGCGACCCTAAATAAAAATCCTAAACACATTGTCAACCTAATACAAAAATTTAAAAAATAAGAAGATGTGGTATGATTGCCAATGAGACAACTCTCCACCAGAGACCAAATGACATAAAAGTTGACATATAATAGGTCACCGTACGGCCTTCAACAGTGAACAAATTCCATAATGTAAAGTCAGCTATAAAAGGCCCCGAAATGACAAATGTAAAACAATTAAAATGAGATAAATAACGGTCTGATTTATGTACAAAACAATGAACGAAAAACAAATATGATATACATCACCAAACGACAAGCACTGACTTTGGACATGCACATACAGAATGTGGCGGGATTAACATACATGCGGGCGCCCAAACCTCATCTAACCTGGGACAGTGGTGTATCAGCACAACATATGAACGAACTATAAAAATCAGTTTAAAAGGGCTTAACCCATCAGATCGATACAAGTCAGAAAAACAAGTAAAAAAACAGACCGGACTTGGCAGGGTATTTATACATCCCCAAAACAAAAAAAGACACTAAGTACATATCTGAGAGTACTCGCAGTAACTGATAGAACATCCAAAGCCAATAACAATTAATAAAAAAATCATGTATCTAAGACTAAAATATCAATCAGAACACATCCAGTTGATTTTGTGTAAATGAACGTAATCTATGTATTACTGGTTAATTATTAAGTTAGGGATTTCATTACCACAAATTACTTGAAACCTTTTCTAAATTCTTCAATAGAGAAACATATTTGGTTTGGAAGTTTGGCTGTACCTGTTGTAAACTTATTTCAAACGGATAGCACATCCTAATTTTTACCGAAAAATATCATCAAGATAACGATAAGTGTTGATGAATTTATCAATTAAATGCCATTTAGACGGGTCTTTACTGAGTTTGGCCACAAACTGTAATTTATAACAGTACATGCAAAGTTTCCTATTCAAAGTGGTCCAATTAAAGGGTGAAATAACATAAAAGCACTCTTCGTGGTTTTTAGGTTTAGATTTTTTCTCCTCAGTTTCCCCTAACTGGTCGTCTTTGCTTGCTGTGACAACTTGTTAGTTTGATGCATTTTAATAAGCTTGTTTGATTTTACCATATTTCTGTTCTGTTACTATGAATTATTTTATGACGGCCTAAGTTAACGAGATCAATTAGAAAAATAAAACAACAAATATCCCGTGTTGTAATAAGTGATCTAGTAGTCTTTCAAAAAGGTTGGAATGCCTTCTACAGTCAGGCGTCAAATGGTATTTTTCGACTATCATTAACGTCAACTTGATTCAATTCATAATGTGTGGTTTGTCAAATTATCCTTATTCGCCAGAGCAAGGACGTATATTAGATGTTAGTTATACGTCCTTGGTCAGTGGTCTAAATTATTTAAACGTTACCGTTATAATTGGAAAACATATAACATGATTCGTCAAAATCAGTTTTTTTTTTTTTTTTTTTTTTTATCGTCGTGGAGAAATGAACTCTATGTTTCTTTGCTGAGTTTTTGTGGACTTTTCTTTGTATTTTCGCCGTTTTATTTACCATGGTGGAGTCTTTTTTCTTCGGCTTATGGGTTCTAAAATGCCCCTTTGCATCGCTTCCTCGTTTAAAAAAAATAAAATCAACTTAAGTTGCATTATACATATACATGCATTACATTTTAAATTAAATCAAGCATTTCAAAGTATAGAACCCCAAGAATTTCGTTTGAAGTCTGTTAACCCAATTTTAGATTACCTTATTTGTGCCTATTAGGACCTAACGGGCGAATTGGTATTATCTTTCAGTGTATCTTTTCCAAATGGTTACATCGAAATTATTTCACAAAGTTGGTCTTTATCGTCACGCTCCAAAATGTATCGTTAACGTCAAAAACAGTAAAAAAAAATACCGGTAAAAAACGTTATTTGGCAAGATTTTAACGTTATTCGTCGTGAAGGTACCTCTATTACGACCCTCTTTCAAACATTTTTGTGTTGCTTTCATAAGTGGTCCGAATTGTCTTTTAAACTGGCCCGAGGTTTTCTTCAAGAGTGGTCCGAGTTGTCGTAAGATTGGTTCGAGTTGTCTTGGTCCGACTTGTCTTTGGTCCGAGTTGTCAATTTAACAGTGTAGAGTATAACGTCCGTACATGTTTGGCCCCATGTCTTTAACCATGTTAACAGTGTACAGTATAACGTCCGTACATGTTTGGCCCCATGTCTTTAATCATGTTAACAGTGTACAGTATAACGTCCGTGTGTGACCCCATATCTTTAATCAAGTTAACAGTGTACAGTATAACGTCTGTGTGTGACCCCATGTCTGTAATCAAGTTAACGGTGTACATTTTAATGTCCGTGTGTGACCCCATGTCTTTAATCAGGTTAACAGTGTACAGTATAACGTCCGTGTGTGACCCCATGTCTTTAGTCAAGTTGACAGTGTACAGTATACTAGTAATGTCCGTACTTGTGTGGCCCATGTCTTTAATCATGTTAACGGTGTACAGTATAATGTCCGTGTGTGACCCCATGCTTTAATCATGTCAACTGTGTACAGTATAATGTCCGTGTATGGACCATGCTTTAATCATGTAAACAGTGTACAGTATAATGTCCGTGTGTGACCCCATGCTTTAATCATGTCAACTGTGTACAGTATAATGTCCGTGTATGGACCATGCTTTAATCATTTTAACAGTGTACAGTATAATGTCCGTGTGTGACCCCATGCTTTAATCATGTCAACTGTGTACAGTATAATGTCCGTGTATGGACCATGCTTTAATCATGTTAACGGTGTACAATATAATGTCCGTGTTTGACCCCATTTCTTTAATCATGTTAACAGTGTACAGTATAACGTCCGTATGTGACCCAGTGTCTTTAATCATGTAATCAGTGTACAGTATAATGTCCGTGTGTGACCCCATGCTTTAATCAAGTTAACAGTGTACAGTATAACGTCAGTGTGTGTTCCCATGTCTTTAATCAAGTTAACAGTGTACAGTATAACGTACTTGTGTGGCCCAATGTCTTTAATCATGTAATCAGTGGACAGTATAACGTCCGTACATGTTTGGCCCCATGTCTTTAATCATGTTAACAGTGTACAGTATAACGTCCGTGTGTGACCCCATGCTTTAATCATGTCAACTGTGTACAGTTTAACGTCCGTGTGTGGCCTCATGTCTTTAATCAAGTTAACGGTGTACAGTATAACTTCCGTGTGTTACCCAATGTCTTTAATCATGTCAACTGTGTACAGTTTAACGTCCGTGTGTGGCCTCATGTCTTTAATCAAGTTAACGGTGTACAGTATAACTTCCGTGTGTTACCCAATGTCTTTAGTCATGTTTACAGTGTACAGTATAACGTCCGTACATCTTTGGCCCCATGTCTTTAATCATGTTATCGGTGTACCTTATAACGTCCGTGTGTGACCCCATGTCTTTAATCAAGTTAACAGTGTACTGTATAACGTCCGTGTGTGGCCTCGTCTTTAATCAGGTTAACAGTGTACAGTATAATGTCCGTGTGTGACCCCATGTCTTTAATCAGGTTAACAGTGTACAGTATAACGTCCGTGTGTGACCCAATGTCTTTAATCAAGTTAACAGTGTACGGTATAATGTCCGTACTTGTGTGGCCCATGTCTTTAATCATGTTAACGGTGTACAGTATAACGTCCGTGTGTGACCCCATGCTTTAATCATTTTAACAGTGTACAGAATAACGTCCGTGTGTGGCCCAATGTCATTAATCAAGTTAACAGTGTACAGTATAACGTCTGTGTGTGACACCGTGCTTTAATCAAGTTAACGGTGTACAGTATAACGTCCGTGTGTGGCCCCATGCTTTAATCAAGTTAACGGTGTACAGTATAACGTCCGTGTGTGGCCCCATGTCTTTAGTACAGTATAACGTCCGTGTGTGGCCTCATGTCTTTACTCATGTTAACGGTGTACAATATAATGTCCGTGTTTGACCCCATTTCTTTAATCAGGTTAACAATATACAGTATAATGTCCGTGTGTGGCTCCATGTCTTTAATCAAGTTAACAGTGTCCGTTAGTGGTCTCATTTCTTCATACTCCTCATACATATGACTTGTACTTGGTCAATTTATCCTGGGACAAATATTACATTAACATTATATTATATTATTTCCCAGATTTATTAACTTCTTCCGTCAGTTTGACTTGGCATTTTAGTATAGTAAAAAAATGTCCCAAATTAGAAAAATACAAGAAAGTCTTAGAACAATCCGTTGTATGTGTCTCCCATAATTATAATAGTGCACTTGGTCAAGGACCATCAGATATTTGCATATACAATATGTATAAAAAATATCATTTTAAGTATCTTCTACCTCTCTTCTAACCTTGCTACAGAAATAATTATTGGATTCGATAACATAGATTATGTAGATACCTTGTATACACTGTGGAATAGTTTTTAAAATAATTTAAGGTATGTAAATAATTTTCATATTTTTTCAACCTTTTTACATACAAAAATAAGAAGATGTGGTATGATTGCCAATGATGTAGAAGGTTACTAACTATAGGTCACCGTACGGCATTCAACAATGATCAAAACTCATAACGCACAGCAAGCTGTAAAAGGCTCCAAAATGACAAATGTAAAACAATTCAAACGAGAAAACTAACGACATTATTTATATACAAAGCAATAAACGAAAAACAATTATGAATGTAAAACAACAAACGACAATTACTGATTGATCGGCTCCTGACTTGGGACAGGCACATGCAGAATGTGGCGGGGTTAAACATGTTTGCGCGCACGCCAACTCTCCCCCTAAGCTGGGACAGTACAACACAAGAACAAACTATAAAAGTCAGTTGAAAACTATTTAAATCATCAGATAGATACAAAGCACAAAAACAACTAATAAAAACACAAATAGATATAGGAAGATGTGGTGTGAGTGCCAATGAGACAACTCTCCATCCAAATAGCAATTTATAAAAGTAAACCATTATAGGTCAATGTACGGCCTTCAACACGGAGCCTTGGCTCACACCGAACAACAAGCTATAAAGGGCCCCAAAAGTACTAGTGTAAAACCATTCAAACGGTAAAACCAACGGTCTAGTCTATATAAAAAACGAGAAACGAGAAACACGTATAAATTACATAAACAAACGACAACTACTGTACATCAGATTCCTGACTTAGGACAGGTGCAAACATTTGCAGCGGGATTAAACGTTTTAATGGTACCAAACCTTCTCCCTTTTTCTGAAACAATAGTATAACATCACAACATAGAAAAACACACGGTAAAACATCAATTGGAAGGCTTAACTCAATCAAAGACAAGATTAGAGAGTATTCGCAGTTATACTGAAAGCTAGTTCAAAGCCAATAACAACTAACAAAACACAAAGAAAAGATTAGAGAGTATTCGCAGCTATACTGAAAGCTAGTTCAAAGCCAATAACAACTAACAAAAACACAAAGAAAAGATTAGAGAGTATTCGCAGCTATACTGAAAGCTAGTTCAAAGCCAATAACAACTAATAAAAACACAAAGACAAGATCTGAGAGTATTCGCAGCTATACTGAAAGCTAGTTCAAAGCCAATAACAACTAATAAAAAAATAATGTATCTAAGACTAAAATATTAATCAGCACACTTCCAACTTCCGATGGATCATATAGACGTCATTAACAGTCAGAGAAAAACATGACATTTTGCAATTCCAAAATATAGGTATCGACAGATTGTAGGACTGTGAATGTACATATGCGTATAACAATAATATTTAGTTTGGTTTAAACTTATTGATAACAAAATCAATATTTATACCGATAACACAATATTAAAAGACCTAATTACAATGTTTAATTGATAAAACTTTAGAATAAGTTTATTTAAAGGATCGATAACTTTTTCCTGATCGTATCTAAATTTACGGGCTCGGTAAACAACATCACCGTAAAAATTACGATGTGCTATCCTGGTTGCAATAAGTTTTCTACAGGTACAGCCAAACTTCGAACTAAAACTTTGTATATATGAAAGAATTTAGTAAAGGGTTTAAGTAATTTTTGGAAACACCGGAAATCCTTGACCTAATAATTTACCCGTAGTTCTAGATTACGTTCATTGAAATCCAAAACGTCACTACAGACACGGGCATAGCGAACGAGTTGGGATATATAAACACCGTAAGATGGTGCCAAAGTAAAAAGGGAAATCAACAATAGGGAACAAAAAATCGTCTCTTTTGTTGTAAGTTTTTGTGTAGAGTTCCCCGTGTAAAACGAAATATGTAAATCTAGGAAAGGACAATTATTGCTGTTTTTATTTAATTTATTTAAAGTAAGTTCCTTTTGGGTTAATTTCGTCAGTATAATTATTTAGAGAATTCTTGATTATAATATTTGATAAAAGAAACTCATCAAGATAACGGTTAGTGTTGTTGAATTTATCAATTAAATGGAATTCAGAAGGGTCTTTACTGAGTTTGGCCATAAACTGTGATTCATAACAATACAGGAACAAGTCTGCTATTAAAGGGGCGCAATGGTGCCTTTAGGAATACCTACAACCTGCCGATAATTGGTAGATTTATAATACTTTTTGATTTTCGAAATCATTGGCTAACTGAGTGACCTTTCCCTTTGTTATAAACAACCTAGAATTTGTTGATTTTCTTTTAAGTCACTTTCAGACAGATGCTATGGGTAAAAAAACTTCATTATAATTTCAGATCTAAACGGTAAACATCAACAATTTTAAACCACGTGATTTTTATACCTAGAGATCATATTGAGGTCTTATCCTATCCAGCACTATGGTTTGTCTGCCCTCAAATTGATATTATAGGTTACATGGGTTAGGACCTGTAGTAACATGCCTGTTGATATAGGAGTAATGAAAACATAATACCAATACAACTAAGGATGAAGATACTACAACAGTGTATATATGTGAACAATGATACGATTTCTAATAAATTAGAATGGAAAAGGAATTTGAACATGCAGTTTTGTTAAAGATAGGCGAATTTTAACAAAGGGATATTCAAACTCATAAGTCGAAAACAAACTGACAATGTCATGTCAAAAAACGAAAAACGATCAAAAGACAAACGACAGTACATAAAACACAACATAGAAAACTAAAGACTAAGAAACACGAACCCCACCAAAAACGGGGATGATCTTAGGTGATCTTACAGTAGCAGATCCTGCTCCACATGTGACACCCGTCGTGTTACCTGAATCATATAAAATATGTTGATACGTTATAAATATATATAAAATGTTAAATTATGTGTATTACCCCTAACGGGAGGGATTGTACACGATTTTTATATGATGAAGACATAATCTTTTTATCAGTTTAATTGAGGTCTGGAGCTGGCATGACAGTAACTGCTAGTAGTCCTTTGTTAATTTATGTTGATCATTGCCAGTAGTTTCTTCTGTTACCTATTCTAACATCGGACTCGATTTTGTTTTAAACTGAGTTTTGCTGTGCGTATTGCTGTGTGTTGGTTTATTCCTCATTGGCTAGGGGTATAGGGAGGGTTGATATATCACAAAGCATGTTTACCCGCCGCATTAGTGCGCCTGACCCAAGTCAGGAACCTCTAGCCTTTGTTTGTCTTGTGTGTTTTTTTTATTTTGGTTCAAATATATGTTTCGCAGTTTAGTGTGGCGTTCATTTCGCTGAACTAGTACACATTATTGTCTAGGGGCCAGATGAATCCCGCCTCCGGTGCGGGATTTTCTCGCTGTGTTGAAACCCCATTGGTGACCTTGGGCTGTTTTCTGCTCTTTGGTCGGGTTGTTGTCTCTTTGACACATCCCCAGTTTCCATTCTCAATTCTATTATTTTTCGAATGTCCTATTTGGAGGGGGACCTACGAAAATTGAAAGGGGCCGCAATCGTGGGAAATGGAATAAGCGAGGCGAAGTATTTTTTGGACGATTTTGTGCAAAAAAATCATATAAATAGTGAGAAACATGATATTTTGTAATTTTTTTGCGATAAAAAAAGGGGGGAGGTATGCGCCGTCTACTCCATATTCTGGATCCGCCACTGGGGTTATTGGTGAAAAGTGGTATTCAATGGCATTTACACATTAAGATGCAACTCGCATGCATTTATTACAAGTATATAAACCAAACACATGTCGGCTGTAATCGTCTGATTTTGATAGTATTAATACAATTAAGTAGACATTTATACATAAAATAACTGATAATTATGTCTTGAAATAAAATGGGTTCAAAAGAACAAGAAATATAAACACACAAATAAGAACAAGGCACATATGTAACCTGGAATTCTATCTGTATTTCTAGGCGGTTTTGTTTGTTCAAAAATAGATTGTCCTGAAAAATTTGGCAATTCGGAATCCGAAAAGCGAGATCTTTCGGAACGAGAATTATCTAGAAAAGAAGAAGACGAACGACGTGTTGGCACAGACTGAATATATGTTGGCGCAGGATGTGTATAATCTGTGGATCTAGAATAAATTGTTGTTTCAGGATAATTATCCAAATTCGTGCGATTTAAGGATTGACTATTATGGTCTTGGTATTGATTTCTAGATCTCCCCGTACTGAGCCGACGCCAAGCTGATCCACCAGCATTACCTCGTACATTCACACTTGATCCCTCATTACATGTTGTAAATTTGTTTGAATCTACCTCGGAAATCGAAGTTGTATACACTGGAATGGAATTTATTATTCCGAGTTTTTCCGCTTTTCGGAATACCCAGAGTCTGCGATTGTCATGTGTGAACCACTTTCCTTCCCACAAAAACACGCTGATTTTAGGAATATTTGAAACTGTGGCTGATCCATTTATAAGTTCATCTAATGTTTCTCTAATGCGCGTGCCCCTATGGCTTGTTGAGATTCCAAATTTATTCGAAATTGAATTCTGTGTAAAAAAAATGTCCGATGGCATCAGCTGCATGTTTGGTACTATGCAAATTTAATTTAATCTATCTAATGTTTCTCCAATATTCATAACACTATGTCCTGTAAACAATCCAAAAAAATGAAATTGAAATTTGAGTGTAAAAAAAATAATCCGATGGCCTCAGATCCATATTCAGTAAAATGCAAAGTTAGTTTCACTTTTATTTATTTTTTTTTCTGAAAAATTAATTACGATTGTAATGGATACCCGTAATCACAGAGACAGCATATCAAAGTACATATTAGAGGGTCTGGATGGGGTTTACAGAATAGAGAATAATGGGTCAAATGATCTACAGAAAAATGGACAAAAAATAAAGAATAGACAAAAATAGGACAAAAAATTAAAGAATATAGAATAATCACAATAAATTAAGAATAGAGAAAAATGGTCTTAAAGTTTAAGAATAACTAAACGAAGGACCCCATATTACATTAAAACAATCGATATTTAAAATTTAAAAAACTCTCTACACATACTTCTAAAAATACAGACTTCAATATCTATTTTTAAAACAATAGAATTTATATAACACGAAAAAATAGCTGAGTCACCTTTTATGACTATAACTGTTGTGAAAATGGGCTTCTCTGCAGTCACTTCGTTTTGTTCGGCAAGTCCCTCGTGTAATGTACACTGTGTCTTTGGACTTGGTTCATAGCTGAAGACTTTTTTACAACTTGTAAGACGGAGACTAGCAATAACAGAATAATTTCTTTGATACATCGATTTTCTCAGTGCATTTTTTTTTCTGGTACTTTAGTCTGATGTACATAAAAAATATCCCTTATTTGTCAATGATATTTATTGTTGACACCTGAATACTAGTACATTGTTGACTTGCACAAGTTAAAGTCGAAGTAAGGGAACTATATATAATTTGTTTTAATTATTAAGCTTAACATCTTATAAATTACACGTTATGTTTCTGTTGAAGTTAGGTATACTTAACATGTAGCAGTAAATATGTAATGTGTTATAGCGATTGAACGTGTTACTGACTCGTATCCTTTGACTGTAACTAATACTAATCACCACTGTAGTTTTTCAAGAGTTTGATGCATGTATACTAACATGTTAACCCTCAGTAACCCTCTTTTTTCATTATGATTATGTACGGTGAAATAAAAATTGTACAACTTGAAAACAAAGTTTTCATCATATGCACATTGTTTGCTGGTTCAAAACACAATAACTCAACTTTGCATTCACTCGAACTAAGGATTTTCTACCCCAAGAAAAGATAACATTAACAGTATATGGTAAAACCTTTCGGAATTTGGATGTTTGATTCGTTTCAACCTCGTACTTTATTTGGTCTTTTTAACTTTTTTCATTCGAGTGTCACTAATGAGTCTTTTGTAGACGAAACGCGCGTCCCTTTTTTTATCATAAAGAGTCATCTTACCGCCCTTACCCAAAATATGCTATTCCGATCTGTGATGCCAAAGTTATGTTTTCTTAGATTTTCTGCCCATTGGTTTGAGGTAAAAACAAATTTCAGATTTGTTTTAAAATTACAATACCAAGGGATTCTTAAGGGAACATTGGTACAAAATAAAAACATTTTATGCTAAAATGAGATAAAATTATTGAACAAGGATGATATTTATTTTAGCGTCATGTAATATGATGTTTAGTTTATTATGGGTGTTCTAATATATATTAATATATATGTTGAAAAGTTATAAAATTTGTCCACGCTGTGTATAAAATATGAAAGAATAAGGCTGAAAATGCACTGAATATTTATATTCAGTATGAATATTATTAATCACATTTTGTCTAGTAAGACATCAAATTATTCTAAAATGTTCTCCATAATTTCCTACCGGTTTCACTGTTTCACAGATATTCATGGATATGGTTGCTTGCGACGTCGTAAGGGGTAACGTCTATTAGCGACATCATTATTAAATCCTGAACGTCATAATATATAGTACAAACATGTTTCTTAACTGCAACACTAGAAACAGCGCAGTACATACCAATCTTATTTTGCTTTGTAATTGTCAATGCTTTCTAGTCCCACCAAGCTGTAATCGTTCATGAAAACAAGACTTCAGTGTCCCATGTGAAATAAAAGAACAAATTTCCAATGTCCCCCGCGTTGCACATATTTTATCTATCCAAGGTACAAGGGCAATAACTAAAATAAACACTTTTTATGCCCGCGCCGCAATGAGGGGGGAGGGGGAGTAAGTTTTACTCTTGTCAGTCTGTATGTTAGTACGTCCCAAAGTTGGTTTTCATTTTCCAACTTTAGTTTGCCTCAACCAAATGTTATGAAACATATACACAATGCTTATTACCACAAAATAGAGATCAAGTTTGAATTTTGGTGGCGTCACTTTAACCGCTCCCGAGTTATGCCCGTTTTGCTAAACTTTGCTTTGTTTGATACTTTAGAAATGTTTAAAACCGAGAACCAGATCAGTTTAGAACTGTATAGTTTGCCTTAAATGACCTGGTTAACTGAAGAAATTTCTGAAAGTGACCATTTGATCTTAGGAGAACCCTTCTGGAGCCCTTTCTTTTCCTCTAATACATACCATATAATATGTTCGACTTTTCATGTTCTACTTTATTTTTTAAACTAACGCAGCAAAAGCAAATATCTCACCTTTTCTCCTATCATGTCAATTACTGTCCCATTCTGTCAATCACTCTGTATCTTTAAAGGGTTCGGGTTAAAGGGTCATCCCAACCATGCATAGTAAATAATATATACCGATTCGATTGGCCAATAACTGTTTTAACACATGACGCCACCAATTTACTTGTACAGTTTGGAAATATGCGGACGATAAATCGCAATCCACGGCTCCAAGGAAAGTTTCTTATAGGGTAAAGAAAGGGAAATACGCCTTTAACTATGTAGTAATAAAAGGTTGGTAAGTTTTAATTTATTAACTTTTTTATATTTAGGCTTCTTCCTAAATTGTTACATTTTTTTGAAGAATTGCGATTTAATGGTAGATTTTTTTATCGTTTCTGTTAGATTTATTCTCAATATTTATATAAATTAGTAAAGATTAAGAATTTGACATATTGTGTAGACACCTATGTTGCCCGCTAGATGTCTTTAGTTGTTTTTTTCGTTTGATTGCTGTCTTATTAACGTATAACCTACATCTCATACAGTATTAGTTCCGTTTTGGTGTACTTTCAAATAGGTGTATCATAACTGAAAGGGTTATTGAGTATAGACTAATTGCTTTTCTTTCCCTCAATAATATGCTTAGAGAAAGATGAACTGAGGAGAGAAATTTAGAAAGTTAAATAAACAGAAAAAAAAAGGTTCACTTTCAAATCTTTAATTCCCCAGTCCCCCCAATTTTTTCCCTACTGTATCAATGTTTTAAGATATGTCCATCTAAACGAAGTCTGATTAATCAGCAGCTAATCCGCCGCCCCCTGTTTTGACACACACTTGAATATGATCTTCATTAAATTCGATCCCGAAATAGTCACTTAATAGGAATAAATATTCAACAAGTCGTAATAAATTCCATTGAGCACAAAAACTACCTGGTAATCCAAATCAGATTTCAGATTTCATTGATTTGGATATTCAAAAATGCATCTCTTTTTTGGCAGAAATAAATAAAATAGTTATTATCTGGTTTGACTTTGAAGCATTTATTTAAGATTTACACTGTACACAAAATATCATGAAATATTTTTTGTCCTAGTTTAAGGAATGAGAAACACTTTATATTTCATATTTTGAAACTAAAATCATCAAAATTTGTTTTTAGTCTCGCTACACTCGGTGATATTTTTTTAATTTTATGGAATTACACCCCTGTCAAAATCCAGGATCCGCCCCTAAAGGTAAGAGTACTTTTGAACTGTGCAGTATATCTGAGGTAGTTAATGCACACCTTAGATGTGCATTATCCAGATTGTAGCACAATAAGAACAAAGAGATTTTACCTATGTTATGTGTTAAGTGTTCTTAAACACCATGACTTTATATGTTTTCTTTTGGTCTGTCCGTCCATCTGTCTATCCTTGTCACTTCAGTTTCAGTTTGAGATGTTTCTATTTTTGGTTTGTAAGCTTATATTTATAAGTGAGATTTCAAGTTGAGTCTCTTGCTGTTGGTATTAAATTTGTGAGAGTTATTGCGCTAGGAAATTGAGAATTTTGCCAAAATTTCTTAATTTCTTACAAGTGGTAAAGGACGTTATATTGCCAGAGCATTACTTTCAATAATAATATGGACCTTGACAAAAGCTAGAATGGGCTATTGCAAACCCCATGAAGTCCATCATCTGTTAGTAACTTTTCATGAATAATTATTATTTACCAGATTGAAAACTCTGAACAAAACCTGACCAAATGTTGTAGCAAAAAGTAAAATAAAAAATATACCGAACACTGAGGAAAATTCTAAACGGAAAGTCCCTAAGCAATGGCAAAATCAAAAGCTCAAACACATCAAACGAATGTATAACAACTGTCATATATTCCTGACTTTGTACAGGCATTTTCTAATGTAGAAAATGGTAGATTAAACCTGGTTTTATAGCTAGCTAAACCTCTCAACTTTCCTTATAAGGATCTATGAAAGATTTAAACAAAAACTACACATCCTCCTCCCCCTCCCCCAAAATGCCGCATTGTATATATTCAAGTTTGTTGAACCTTCTCAAGGAGCAAAGACAGGACTGGGAGTGAAACAAAGCATAGCATGCAGTTATATTCCCATTAGAAAACTGAACAGCATTTACATAATTATATGTAATTTTTTACATAAAATTATATTATATATCTTTTGATTGGATGTTGTTATGGGTGATATTTGTTACCATGGCAACTGTTGTTAACAATACTTAACGATGGTAGTTTAGAATTAGAGTATATATATGCTTTTATGTATTTTCTTAAAGGTTTGGAAACAGTTGAGAACATTGAAGTCCCTATACTACAAATAATAACTCTGTTTCCAAGGGGAAAATACGTTGTTATGGTGACAAAATTAAAGAGAGTCCTATGCAATATTCTATTTATTTTGGTAAAGTAGTATTCAAACTTAGTTACTACAATGCTAGCTATGCTTTACATATTTGCACTTTTCGGAAAAACACACGAGAAAATTTGATAATCTCACAAAACTCCATGATTAAGAAAAATTGAAAATATGTGTTTTAAGTATATTTACAAAAAATCTAAAAGTTGGGTTGAACTGCAATCTTATCTAAAGTGACGCCATCACGAGTTGGTTGACCGTTATGGAATAACCGTTTCACAGATGATATCGGATATGTTCCTTATGTCGTAACTACAATACCCTTCCCTTTTCACGAATGTGACTTACCGAATTAGACTATTTACCGGATTTGTAATAACATAAGCAACACGACGGGTGCCACATGTGGAGCAGGATCTGCTTACCCTTCCGGAGCACCTGAGATCACCCCCAGTTTTTGGTGGGGTTCGTGTTGCTTAGTCTTTTGTTTTCTATATTGTGTCATCTGTACTATTATTTGTCTGTTTGTCTTTTTATTTTTGGTCATGGCGTTGTCAGTTTGTTTTCAATCTATGAGTTTGACTGTCCCTCTGGTATCTTTCGTCCCTCTTTTAAACCAAGTTATATCAATGTTATATATGAAAATTCCTGACAAAAGTTTGATTCTATTCAAAATCAGGCTCTGAATTGTAGTGATTTATCTCATTTTTTAAAGGTTTTACTACGCTTAACTACCAAAAATAGAGTGTCCGTTACCATGGCAACCACTCATAAATTGATTATCAGATGAAGAACTCTGAAAAAAATCCGACCAAACGTTGCAGCAATTATCTTTTCAAGGATCTACATGTATGGATTTTTTTATTAAATAAACCTATCCCCCTTTTCCCAACCCTCCAACCTCAATGTTACATTATATGTAACATTTTTGAACCTTCTGAAAAAGAACAGACAACACTGTGAGTGAAGCAAAGCATGCAGTCATATTCCAATTCGAAAACAAACACCCTCTATATATGTATTTTTTTACATAAACTTCCATTCATACATCTTTTGAATGGATGTTGCTATGGATTATATTTGTTTCCATGGTAACTATTGAGGCCAGTAACACTTAACAATGTTTTTTATAGTAAACGTATGCTTTTATGTATTTTCTAATCGGTTATGAAGCAATTAAGGACATTTTAGTTCTTAAACTGCAATATTCTTCAAATGATAACTTCGTTTCCAAGGAAAAAATGGGTTGCTATGGTGATAAAATTAAAGAGAGTCCCACGCATTTTTCTATTTAAATCGGTAAAGAAGTATTCAAACTTAATTACTACAATGCTAACTATGCTGTACACATTTGCACTTTTCTGAAAAACACACGATTTTGATAATTTCACAAAATCCACAGTTCAGAAAAGTTGAAAATATGCATTTTTTGGTAAATTTTAAAAAAAATTTTACAAATTTGGTTGACATGCAATCTTAACTAAAATGAAGCTTAAACCAAGTTATATCAATGTTATATATGAAAATTTATGAAAAAAGTTTGATTCTATTCATAATCAGGCTCTGAATTGTAGTGATTTAGCTGATTTTTGAAAGATTTTACCACACTTAAATACCAAAAAAATAGAGTGTCTGTTACCATGGCAACCACTCAAATTTATTTTTTGAGCAGTATTCAATTACTGCTTCTACCAGGCCATTTGTAGATAAAAAAAAAATGATATCCTCATATATCACATATATATGGCACTCTGCCTGGTTCTTATAAATAGCTGTACTTAAAACGAAAATGAAAGTAACAATATAGAAACGCCCTCCGGATTCACATTTTATCGATTTAATTTTGGACGGGATTTCTTAATTTTCTTTATTTATTTTCATTGGTTCCGTTGCTTTATCTGAACACTGATAAAATGGAAAAATAAAGCGCAAAGATCAATATGTTCGCTAAGTGGGATTTTTCTTGTACTTGGGACTCGAATTTGCTGTCTTTTTACTGTCATACGTTTTCTAATGGTGTTGCCGGTTTGTCCAATATAATTTTCTTGTCAACCACTGTACAAGAAATATCCACTTGGCTAACATATTGATTTATGCGCTGGATCAAATCAACCAAATTTCTGTATTTTTCCATTCTATCAGTGTTTTAATATATATATAGATCCGATGGATAAATCTGTTGTAGAGTTGTCACTGGTTCAGACGTACTTATAAATATAATTATTTCTGTGACTGTATCTTGCATTAATTTGTAGGATCCTTTACAATAGATATTTCAGCTGATCTGTAACAATTCCATCTTCATGCCTTATATATCATGTACTGTATTACGACGCTAGATTAAAACTGACGAGGAAAGGTAACACCCGGCCACCGAAAGCTTTATTTTTGTGAAGCCTAGGTGGTCGAGTGGTCTAGCGCATCGGATACAGTGCAGGCGATTTGGTGTCACGATATCTCAGTAGCATGAGTGCGAAAGCAAATTTACAGATCTAACATTGTTGGGCTGATGTTTAGACGAGATGTAGATAAATTGTTGTTTGTGCTGTATTTAGACCCCTCTACCAAGAAATTTGTTTTACATGCACACGTATAAAAATTATGGTTTTTATCCAACGCAATCATAGGTTTGAACGTTGTTTTCAATTTAGACTTTTATATATTTTTTCGTTTGGGCTTGTATTATATTTTCCTTCGGGTTTATATGATCCGTTCATCCTATTTCGACTCTTTAAAATTCAAGAGTCTATCCTAAATTGAGGTAAATTATATGGCCTTCCAAATACCGTTTCGATCCCTAACATCACTGAAGAGACATTAATTGTCGAAATCCGGATATGGTGTACAAATTTTTGCACCTCATGTTTGTGGTATACCATCTTTTCCACAAGTTTATTGTTTTCTGTTTGGTATTAAATTAATATTAAGATCCATTCCGTTAGATCTGGTGATCAATTTATTTGGCAATCGCCAATGGCAGTCAGCAGAGTTTAAGAACATCAGTTGTTCGACCTGTTAGTCAAATGCGTTTTGTTAAAATAGACTTTTTCACTTTTTTGGTCTTTTGGAAATTGTTGTTTGTGCTGTATTTAGACCTCTCTACCAAGAAATTTGTTTTACATGCACACGTATAAAAATTGCGGTTTTTATCCAACGCATCATAGGTTTGAACGTTGTTTTCAATTTAGACTTTTATATACTTTTTCGTTTGGGCTTATATTATATTTTCCTTCGGGTTTATATGATCCGTTCATCCTATTTCGACTCTTTAAAATTCAAGAGTCTATCCTAAATTGAGGTAAATTATATGGCCTTCCAAATACCGTTTCGATCCCTAACATCACTGAAGAGACATATATTGTCGAAATCCGGATATGGTGTACAAATTTTTGCACCTCATGTTTGTGGTATACCATCTTTTCCACAAGTTATGACGTTACGCGCGATGTTCGTTTTTTGCATGTTTCGTGGGTAAAACTGCGCTGCAGGTGCAGAAAAAAAACCGTATTTTAATTAAAACAAAGATATCAATGTGCTGGATATAAATGTCCTTTTGTTCATTTATCTTCATTAAAACAATATAAAACGCATTTGTTCGAGCTGATAAGCATTTGATTCTGGATTTTGGAGAAATAATGGGTTGTCCCGGGTAACATTTGACGATGAAAACTGAAGTATAAACCTTCTTTTCGCCTTCTTTTTTTGCCGATTTTCATTATTTTTTTTTTGCCGCGAATTGCCATTAACCCATTATGACGTATTTGTTCGACGGCTAATGACGTCATATTCTGTTTCGCCAGGCAAATCGGCAAAGTTTCATTGTGTCCGATCTCCATTTCCGAAACTACTTTAACGAAAACAGTTCAAAAATACGGATAAATGATGTCATCAGGTGAGAAAATGATATAGCTAGTATAATGTTGTTTTTCTGTAATTAATTAATTTCAAAAGCAAAATCGTTCAAACACAAAAACAAAAAAGATGCTAAATTTTTAAATTTTGTGAATAAAATGTCACACGTTCATTTTTGCAAAAAACGTTGCGTACAGTCGTAATTAAAGTTAACTATGTTTAGTTTTGCACTTGATTGTCGACAATGAAATTCTAATATAGACATGTTATTTTTCTAGTCTTTTAAAATATCTATATTGATCTCCATAGCATTCGTACTTTCCGAAAAAAAATGTTTGAAAAATGGTGAAAAGATGTCACACGCATTAGATTTATTACGGCGGCAACCTGACGTCGTTTCGAATAGTGAAAACAACAAAAAACGCGGCGCCATAAAAACACACAGAACAAGCGCACAACTTAGTCGATTGTCGGTGCATGCATTGTTCAACTATATGTATAGAGAGAGACTTTTAAGCTACGATTTGATTTATCTATATGTTACTGATTTTCGGATCCTTTTGTTATTCCGTGATATTAATAAGTGTTGCTCTCGACGCGGAACAGATTGCATGTTTTATTTTGCCCGCATATCCGTATCGGCCCCAAACAATTCTTAAAACATCCTATATATATATACTTGATAAATCTCAAACTGAAGTGTTTAATGACTTTTGTATAAATAATCCAAACATAAAAATGAACCAAAGAACATTTGAGAGATTAAAGCCGTATTTTGTCCGGTCAGCAAGACCAAAGGATCGTGTTACGTGCTGTTGTCGCTACCACAAGAAATAAGAAGTTGCATCCGTTGTCGTTGGAAAAGAATTTAAAAAAAAAGTCCAATAAAAATAAACAAAACCAGTGTATATAATGTGCGAATCCTGAAATACCATTTTTACTGTATCCGTTATGAATTTCTAATGTAGAATGATAAAGTAACAGACGACAAATTCATGATTTTTGAATAGAATAAGAAATAAGATATAATGTGTACTGTTTTTATAAATTCATGATATAGACGGGTTTTCATCGCGCCTACAGTCATCCAGGTGTAAAATTGATACACAAATAGATAAATATTAAGAATAGTTCACGAACAGAGCGTGCAAGAGATTTAAAAGCAGCAGTTAAGGGAGCTACCATTTGATTTTTATGGGGGTCCTAGGATGAAAAATTTTGTCCTGCCTTTTTTTTTAGTTGTAATCTCTGTCCTGCCTTTTAATAACAATGAAACGAGTCATTTCGAATACCGACATGATAATGAGACTGTTCGATGACGAATTTTTCATTATCGAAGACACTAATTTATAAAATACAAAATTATTGTATTTTATTGGCGCTTAGTAATCTTCAACAGCGTATTTGAATGAAAATTTCAAACGAATTAAATTTACAACATTACAAACAGTTCTTAGCTCTATTTTAGAAAATGTAATTTAAACTTGTTAAAATGAAGTTAGTATAAAATTTGTCAAAGAAAGCTTTTAGAATTCCTTTTTTTTTTAATTTGTCTTTTAACTTAGATTTATGATGCATGTCTCTATACATAGTATGCGACGCGTAGCAGTCTATTAGTAGTTGTTCTCATATATGCATTTGATACGGTGCATTTATTATGGATATATTTTAGACTCCATTTATGAAAATCTATAGAGCAGAAAATTTTGATTTTTTGTATCAATTTAAAATGTAGATTCAAATATTTATATGTCGCTGATACAGACAAAAAGATCTATCATGTCAAAATCATGATACAACAAGAAATTTTCATATGCACGGTCTGAACACAAGAACTTACAGAATAAGCCTATTTCTTACTGAATAGAGAACATAGCCAAAAGAATTACAGAATACAGAAATGTAACCCCCCTTTTTTCCTCCTAATCCAGATCCTAATATATTATTGTGACGGATAGTTTTGTTTGTTCTATTTAACTGTTTTTATTTTCGAAAAGAATATTTGTACAAGGTGTTGTTAATAAATGTAACGGACAATATATACCATGCCCTCTCAGCCGACGTCGTAATTTCATTTTTAATGAAAGAAAGTATTTAAAAGCTTCTCTCCCTGTGCAATATGATTTATTATTAACCAACTTACTACAATATGTATAGAAATGCCCATGCTTTATAAATGGAAAATTTCGACAACTGGTCATTATGAACGGAGAAATTGCTACAGCCAGTCATTACGAAATCCCAGTCATGCATTACGAAATCACACCCGTGCATTACGAAATCACAGCCATGCATTTTGAACAGATGAAACAGGACATCGATGAAATCAAAATGCCGTTTATTTCTTTAAATAAGTGACAACTTTTTAAAAATTTATGAGGGTTGACAATCAAATTGAAAGTTGTGTTTAATAATCGTAGATACACACTTTACTCTGCACTCAAGGCACAGTCACAGGTGGTGTTATAAACTTGAATATTTACTCTGGGAAAAGGAAGCATTATGAACTGGATAGTTCACAAGAATAAATGGAACCTAATTTTCCATTATATGAAAAGTATAATTCAGTGACACATTGTTATATTGATTTATTTGTTTATGTTAATTCAAAAAATCAATGGTATTTTCATTCCTTAGGGAGCTACCATTTGATTTTTATGGGGCTAGGATGAAAATTGAAAAAATAGGCAGGACAGGAGTTTTGAGTAAAAAAAAAGGCAGGATGAGCTTATTTGCAAAAAAAAAAAAGGCAGGACAACAATTTATGTAAAAAAAAAAGTCAGGCTAAACTAAAAAAAAAAAAGGCAGGACCGAATAGAGTGAAAAATAAAAAGGCAGGACCGAATAGAGGGAAAAATAAAAAGGCAGGACAAGATTTTTCATCCTAGCCCCCCCATAAAAATCAAATGGTAGCTCCCTTATCTTCCATCATGTCCATGGACACAGTAAACCAATACAACATTTTACATTTAGAATTCACTACAAGGCCTTCAACATTGGGACTTCAAACTCAACAGACAACGGTTAACAGTCAATGCAAAAAGAATAATTGATATATGGTCTTTTCCAGTTGTCAAAAATGAAACTCAAAGAACAAGTGCACACACATAAAAACCACTTCTATCTCAAAAATAATGCCATGTTTTATGAACAAACATATTTAATTATAAAATTTGTCAACAGAAGCATCAAAGTACATATGTCATAATGGCCCTGATACATATATCCTTAATATTAATTATGGACTCTGACTGTTCTTGAATGAAGTTGGTTAATAAAAGTATCAATATATGGACTTTTTCATATTGGCCCTGTAACATGCCCTTGGTATTAATAATGGCCTCGGACAGTTGTAATGGCCCTCGGCGTTGCCTCGGGGCCATTACAACCATCCTTGGCCATTATTAATACCTCGGGCATGTTACAGGGCCAATATGAAATAGTGGCATACATTAATACTATATTAAACTCATTAGGCAGAGCAATTTTTATGACTACTTGCATAATTGTTTAATCGTATTAAATTCTGTATCAAATTTATATTAATAGTAAAAGTTTCAGATCTTTAATATTGAAAACGGGTTAAAATTATTTACTTGCATTAATATTGATATAAAAACATCCAGTTCGGTTTTTTTGTGTTTTTGTAGATCTAAGAAAAAGCAACTCTGTTACACTAAAACAATTGACTAATTAAAATTGTCACATGGTGTCTTCTTATGTCGTCTGAATTACAATGTAAGTTATTGATCTGTAATTTATATATTCGCCATTCGTAATTATTATCTAAAATGTTTATTTGGCATGCCATACTCGATAGAAGTGCGGACAAGAAAGAAAGCACTCTTCACAAAAACGTGAACGGAGATTACATTTCGATGATTTCGTCATTTATTTATAAAACATAATACGTGAATCTGAAGATAGAAGTTGTATCAAAATTGAATGTTGACACCGATATCGATCTGTTGGATGTAGAATTTATTTTCAAAATAGGTGTTTGTTTAGAATATACCATTCCACGGAGATTACATGCTTAATAAATCTCTGCAGTTTTCAACTTTGTTTAGTTTTCAAGACTGATATGATTTGGAATAAATGACCATTTAACAAAATTATTTATGGTAACCTTATAAACAAAATTATTTATGGTAACCTTATAAACAAAATTATTTATGGTAACCTTATAATCAAATTTAACTCATATCACACTCTATGTTGTGCTAAATATTTAATCTTGCTTGGTCTTCTATCCGTTAACGGGAATTACAGGTTTACGAAGAAAATATTATGACGGCCGGTACGATCACTATCGTTGTGCAATATGTACTAAACTTTATAAAAATTAAAATATAGATAATAAAGAAATATAAAATCTCAGATATAAGTAAAACAAGCTACGGGTATATAACTCGAAGTCGTTAGTTTTGCTTTGTTACGGTGGGACAAATCAGCGTCATAAAATGGGCGCTTTACCGGAGAACCAGTGAGAAGCGCAAAGCTAACAAAACCTGTGTTTCAGGAGTAAGTGCATGGGACCTATTTGTATCATGTTTTATATCTGGTTCTATTGCCAATGTTATTTCATTGATACTGTGTCTATCCAGTCTGTATCTGGATATAATATCCATTTCATTTTCAAAATGATCAAATGAAGAAAGTGTGGTTCTAATATTGAAGATTCTTCTTCGTCTTCTAACATTTGCGGCATCTTGATCGAGAATAAAGCCATCTTAGATATGGTTTAATTCATATTCGCGGAAAAACTACGATCGAGAAACGACTGGGTATAGCTGTAGTAAGTTACGCCAGGATTTACGTATTATTTACGCTCATCTTAACTTACGATGGCTTTGTGAAACGGCTGTAAAACCTACGATTTATTTACGATGAACGTACGAAGACACGTTAGACTTACGAAGGCTTTGTGAAACGGTACCAGATCTTTGTTTTCAAAACAATGGAGTTTAGAAAAAATACACGATTCCGAACATTTTAGATTTCGAGCAAAACTTGTACCCTGTTTATGAACACCTGACTGATATCGCCGTTGCTACTCTGTGTGATAAGGAACAAGTTAATAATTCTTACTCGAAGGCGTGTTTAGATCGTGAATGTAGTAAATGTGGACTTTCGTTATTAAAATTTACGGACGAAGAGTTGAATGTTTCGGATGATGCTCCCAATGTATCTTGAATTCTAAGAAAAACTTACACTTGTCAGAAAATGCACTAAACCGGGTGATATGTTTAATTACTTTAGAGAACTTTTAGACAAATTCGCTGGACATCAGTTCCGTGCACAGTGGCAAAATGCACAACTTTAATGTTTGAAAGAAAACTTATTACCAAATCACTGTATTATAATTCATGACTATTCCGAAAACTATGGTTGCAAAGAAAAGTTTGAACTTCAACAAACTTATTTTCAGCGCACCGAGGTATCTATCCATGTGTCCGTAATTTATCGACATGCAATTCTGGAGGTAGACGGAGTAGAAAGTTTGCCGGATATTCCATGTATTATCACTGAGCATTTCTTTGTAATAAGCCCGGATGAGAAACATGACCAATTTTTTACCCAAAAATTTCAAACCCTTGTCAAGGAGAATTAGATTCGATTCGATATGATGTAAAAGTTATTCATGAGTTTACTGAAGGTTGTCCGGTTCAGTATAAGTCACGAAATTGTTTTGGAATGTTAACCGACATTTGTTCCAAACACGGATATGAACTTTTCATTCGAAATTATTTCGAAACTTCTCACGCAAAGGGACCTCAGGACGCAGCCGGGGGCTTTTTAAAGAATCAAGTAGACATGGCTGTTTTTCGCGGGAACGAAATAATACAATCTGCGGCAGATTTTTTTAAATATTGCGGGAAACATTTGAAGGACACTAAGTCACTGTATTGTAAGCGCCGAATATTTAGATATGTCGAGAGTATAGATCGTGACACAATATCTTTTAAACCCGTTCCTGGTATTAGAAGTCTCCATCAGGTTTTTTCTTCTTTGGACGATGCTAATTTGACAGTTAGGTACCTGTCATGTTATTCTTGTGAAAACTGTTTGGTTGGTACTTACAAAGACTGCATAAATAATTCCATTGGAAGTAAGGCGACCATACCGATAGTTGTCGAGAACAACCGAACCCGCCATTCGGGTCCCGCAGAATCTACGGAAAATTACGAAATGGAAGACCTCATTGCGCTTGGCACAATACTGGCAGTATAACTACACTGATGAAGCAGATTCAAATTATGACCTTTTAAAGCAGATGCTTGTCCCGAAACTCTTAAAAGGACATCATCGATGATTGGGGCGTAACTTACGTAAAGGGATCCAAAGTTGTTCGTGGTTTATACTTTGACCAAACAAAACAACTTTTGTCGTATAAACTATTGGATAAGAAACATTCCATCATTTCCATTGCATCTGTTATTTATATTTCACCAACTCTTCAATGTTCGACGCGTGGAACTCTTAGTCTTCTGGAAACTACACATCTTGACATTTTATCAGTATTGGATGAAATGGAAGGAGCACAATAAAGTTTTGTTTAAAACCTCTTTTTCCATAAAAACACATTGTTATATCCCCAGCAAAAAGGTTTGGGCTATATAGGAATCACCCTGTCCTTCTGTCTGTCCATTTTCCTTGTAAGCGGTAAACCTTATAAATTACTTGACGGATATTAATGAAACTTTACACAATGTCATGTAGTTGTAGTACACTAGCTAAAGATGTGCATGCAGGCAGATAGATCACTTCGTTAAATGTTATAATATAGGGTAATATATAGTCTTGTTATGTAAGCGCAACTTATTCTAAAACGTTTATTGGATTTCAATGAAACTTTACATTAGTGTAGTATACTATGTGCATAGATGTGCATAAAAATAGTAATATAGTCTGACAACTGTTACTTGAGATAATCTTAATTTGAGGGGAAAAAGGGGGGTGATCGTGATCACAGTTCTCGTTTTATCTATATTAGAATTAGATTGAAATGAATCATTTTGAAAGAGGTCAAATGGTTTGCAAAAAGTGATCATATTTATTGTATTGGGAATACATATCATTATAGTACAATTTTTATTAACGTTACTTATTCTAGAAGTATTATTGTAGCGATAACGTCTGTTACGCTTATAGGCACGAACATCGCGCGTAACGTCTTATTGTTTTCTGTTTGGTATTAAATTAATATTAAGATCCATTTCGTTAGATCTGGTGATCAATTTATTTGGCAATCGCCAATGGCAGTCAGCAGAGTTTAAGAACATCAGTTGTTCGACCTGTTAGTCAAATGCGTTTTGTTAAAATAACCTTTTCACTTTTTTGGTCTTTTGGAAATTGTTGTTTGTGCTGTATTTAGACCCCTCTACCAAGAAATTTGTTTTACATGCACACGTATAAAAATTGCGGTTTTTATCCAACGCAATCATAGGTTTGAACGTTGTTTTCAATATAGACTTATATATATATATTAATTTTAGAGTTGTGCCAGTTCATATCTCTAATTACTATTTTCATTTTAGGCATGTCTTCGAGTCGTTTTTTGGAAATTAAAAAATTTATTAGCGTCTCTACATATGATGTTCGGGTGAAACTGAACATTTCACTTTTTATTGTATAGAATTCAAGATTGCTATAGTTTAATAATCAGAATAGATTGATCTGATTCATTTTGCATCGTGCTCATACTGATGAAGGATATCTGTTATCCGAAATATTCATAGTTACATTTGTTCGTTTATTGTCATTTTTGGTGATGTTGTACCCTTTTAGACTGATTATATATTTTATTTTGTAGTGTTCTGTATCATATTTATATGATCCATCGCCCCGTAAGATTTATTGTTGGCTATTATTCAGTCATTTTATATATATATATATAAGTCTAAAGATTTGCACAACGGTACCAATATAAGATGGTAATATACGAAGATGATGTAATAAAATCGTGTTGAAAATATTTCGGCTTAACAAATAGCCTTCGTCAGTGTCAATAATTTTTACATTGTACCAATTGTGTTAAATGATATAATAAAACCAATTCAAAATCATAAAACGATCTTCTGATTTTTGTTGTTGTTGTCATACAGGAAATATTTGGGGACAAAAAATAGTAAAAATGCTGAACTGTAAATTTAAACTAAAACATGTTTTGAACAGGTACCCCTGTATAAGACACAAAATATGGTATTTGACAGACTTTGACAGAAACAGGCAATATATGCCCTCAATTTTGGAATCATTCATAATTTTTTGCAGTATTCTAAGTTATCGATCAAAATGTGTTGTACAAGGATCACCACTCCTTAACCTTTCATTTGACACCTAAATTAACAAAATGTATTCTACATAGTCATGCCAAGAAATTGCCTCCGTTGAAATTTTGCAAACATCCCGTAGAGCAAATTACATGGATGATTAATATTGACCATTTGGTATATGGCTGTGTTCTAAGCGACACGTACATGCAGGTCGTAAATTAATTTGTTGAATGAAATCAAATCTTTAACTACTAATGAGTGCCGTAGGAGGTCCACCGGAATTTTTAGCGAGGATTTCTTGGCATGTAACAGATAGAAAACTCAGGGTAAGAATTCGTAGAACAGACAAGGGACAGTGGCAAATATTTCATGTATATATTGAACACAGAGAGAATAACCCTGGCACCCTTTGCCAAATAATAACTTCTTTTTCTTCTATGTGCCTTCGGACTTTATGTTTTGAATTGTAGTTTCTCTTTCCATATTCGGAATTTATTCTAATTTAAGCTCCACGTGGTGAAAATTACGTGATGCAGGAATATAGTATCTTGGAGTTAGGCTATTTCTTTCTTTTTGGGCGGGGACTCCAAGCTTACAACATGCATGTGTATAAGGCATTGTAGATTTTTTATTAAATAAAGAAAGTTGCCGGTCCTGTACATGAATAGATCGGTTAGAAGCAAGGTTTTAATTTGAATTATAGATTGGAAAGCTTAATTCGAGGGTTGAAAAGGGAGAGCACCAAATAAAAGGGGGAGGGTTGTTTCACAGGGAATATTTTTATCTTATGAACTCTACATTTGAAAGGTTTATTTTGTTTTTTATTTAATTAAATGAGAGAAAACAAATGTAAGACACATTGTGAAAGGTTTCTTCCTTTCTCCCATGCCAAGAAATTGCCTCCGTTGAAATTCTGCAAACACCCCGTAGAGCAAATTACATGGATGATTAATGAGTTGTACCAGTTCATATCTCTAATTACTATTTTCATTTTAGGCATGTCTTCGAGTCGTTTTGGAAATTTAAAAATTTATTAGCGTCTCTACATATGATGTTCGGGTGAAACTGAACATTTCACTTTTTTATTGTATAGAATTCAAGATTGCTATAGTTTAATAATCAGAATAGATTGATCTTATTCATTTTGCATCGTGCTCATACTGATGAAGGATATCTGTTATCCGAAATATTTATAGTTACATTTGTTCGTTTATTGTCATTTTTGGTGATGTTGTACCCTTTTAGACTGATTATATATTTTATTTTGTAGTGTTCTGTATCATATTTATATGATCCATCGCCCCGTAAGATTTATTGTTGGCTATTATTCAGTCATTTTATATATATATATATAAGTCTAAAGATTTGCACAACGGTACCAATATAAGATGGTAATATACGAAGATGATGTAATAAAATCGTGTTGAAAAATATTTCGGCTTAACAAATAGCCTTCGTCAGTGTCAATAATTTTACATTGTACCAATTGTGTTAAATGATATAATGAAACCAATTCAAAATCATATACACGTGTTTATTGTTTTCTAATAAAACGATCTTCTGATTTTTTTTGTTGTTGTCATACAGGAAATATTTGGGGACAAAAAATAATAAAAATGCTGAATTGTAAATTTAAACTAAAACATGTTTCGAACAGGTACCCCTGTATAAGACACAAAATATGGTATTTGACAGACTTTGACAGAAACAGGCAATATATGCCCTCAATTTTGGAATTCATTCATACTTTTTTGCAGTATTCTAAGTTATCGGTCAAAATGTGTTGTACAAGGATCACCACTCCTTAACCTTTCATTTGACACCTAAATTAACAAAATGTATTCTACATAGTCATGCCAAGAAATTGCCTCCGTTGAAATTTTGCAAACATCCCGTAGAGCAAATTACATGGATGATTAATATTGACCATTTGGTATATGGCTGTGTTCTAAGCGACACGTACATGCAGGTCGTAAATTAATTTGTTGAATGAAATCAAATCTTTAACTTCTAATGGGTGCCGTAGGAGGTCCACCGGAATTTTTAGCGAGGATTTCTTGGCATGTAACAGATAGAAAACTCAGGGTTAGAATTCATAGAACAGACAAGGGACAGTGGCAAATATTTCATGTATATTTTGAACACAGACAGGATAACCCCGGCACCCTTTGCCAAATAATAACTTCTTTTTCTTCTATGTGCCTTTGGACTTTATGTTTTGAATTGTAGTTTCCTTTCCATATTCGGAATTTATTCTAACTTAAGCTCCACGTGGTGAAAATTACGTGATGCAGGAATATAGTATCTTGGAGTTAGGCTATTTCTTTCTTTTTGGGCGGTGACTCCAAGCTTACAACATGCATGTGTATAACGGCATTGTAGATTTTTTATTAAATAAAGAAAGTTGCCGGTCGTGTACATGAATAGATCGGTTAGAAAGCAAGGTTTTAATTTGAATTATAGATTGGAAAGCTTAATTCGAGGGTTGAAAAGGGAGAGCACCAAATAAAAGGGGGAGGGTTGTTTCACAGGGAATATTTTTATCTTATGAACTCTACATTTGAAAGGTTTATTTTTTTTTATTTAATTAAATGAGAGAAAACAAATGTAAGACACATTGTGAATGGTCTTTCTTCCTTTCTCCCATGCCAAGAAATTGCCTCCGTTGAAATTTTGCAAACATCCCGTAGAGCAAATTACATGGATGATTAATATTGACCATTTGGTATATGGCTGTGTTCTAAGCGACACGTACATGCAGGTCGTAAATTAATTTGTTGAATTAAATCAAATCTTTAACTACTAATGAGTGCCGTAGGAGGTCCACCGGAATTTTAGCGAGGATTTCTTGGCATGTTTGATATTTAAACCACCTATGCGTAGGAACTATAATTCACAGTGTTTTAAATATGTACTACTTTCTAGTATGTTCTTTTTATCCGGACCCGAATAGGTGGTGTTACATCTTACAAAGTCTATCCGAATTATTTAGCAAATTATTCCGCACAAACCGGTGCTAGGGGCCGTCTTAAACTTGCAGTGAGGAGGGAGCTTTTTTTTTTATCCGTGTTGAAGGCCTCACTATGACTTTGAGATGAAGAACAGCCATAAAAGCGCTGTTCCTTTGCTTTTTGTGTGTTTTTTTGCAGTGCATGTACTGACTTCGAATCATGGAAGGTTACCCCATATCCTTTGTTTTTCTATTGTTTATTTTAAGAAATTTTGTGTAGCAACAGAATGTAATCCTCACGTAGAAAACAAATTACAATGAGAACCATCCTTGTAAAAAAATTGAGAAAGATTTCGAATAATGTGAGAAAAATATCTTCTCTAAAAAAACATTATTTGTGTCTACTCAGTAAACGTCCTTGATTGTCTAATGTCATCAATTTATATTAAGCATTTCTGACTATCTAGTGTCACGTCTGTGTATTTACTAAATGATGAACCTTATAAATGAGCGAATAAACTTATGGTCAAATGGTGTTGGTATCATGATAACCACTGACACTAAGTAAGTTCACCAGCCGATATTCAATCAAATAGTCTGACCAACTTGTAGAAAAAAACATATGTGTTTATAATAATGATAATACATGTTAATGCAATACACAGCAACGGTAAACCTAAATCAGAAAAAGATTAATTGAACCACTTTACACACACGAACGCACACACACTCACTTAAGGATGTATTCTTCAGATGTTTCAGTCTCGTTGAAATCTCGTTCGGGAATTATTTCCAAAACATGTGATACAAGTGGAAAATATCAATGAATTTAAAAAATATTATAATCAAACTAAACTCTGTGAAAAAATTGTGAACTTACAATAAGTAGGTGCTGAGTAATAAAATTTTCAAATTTTATAACCAATCCCGTCAGTGTCAGCCAAAATGTTGAGAAAATGGGTGAGGGGTACAAAGAAATGATTTTACCGAAAATATGTACATCCCATATCAATTTTTCTTTTCAAAATTCTTAGATATGTATATTTTCAATCATTTATAACAAAGAAGTTGAAATAATATGATTTTTGTTCTAAAAAAAAGAACAAAATCCCAAATTTACAAAATTGACAGCATGGTCAATTTGACACGAAAAAGCAACAAAATTTTATAAAACTTTTTAATATTAACACCAACCTATAGTTTTTTTAAGTTGAATTTATTCAGATTGGTCCACTTCATCTTAAGTGAAAGTATGGAAAAAAGTTTAATTGTGAAACTGTCATTTTTCATGATAATAGCCCCAAAATGGGTAAAACTTGACGAAAAATGGGAAAACCATTAAAAATGGGGTACTTTCAAATGGCCGTAGCAAAAAAAAAAAGTGCACCACCATATGATTTTTTCTTCATCAACTACTTTATTACAGTCATATAAACCCAAAAATCAGGTTAGGAAAAAAGTTCAATTCTAGAAATTTTTGGCTCCTCAGAGGTGTACATCCATAATTCACTTTATCAAATTATATCTAATATTTCTTAAAACAAAACAAAACCGATCACTCTAGAAAAATTTAGAAATATAAATAGAATATATATGGATAGCCCCAAAAAGAAATACATAGTGAAAACCTACCTGAGACCGCTTAAATGACGGTGAGAGCCCCTGGTCATTCAGTATCCATACAATTCGACGAATTCATAGACTCTGTATAAATAAAGCTTGTATCAAAAGGATTTCCCAGAAAAATGTCATCTTCGATATCTACGGAGGGCTTAGATTGTCACTTTTCAGCTAAAAATTGTCAAAATTTCAGGACAAAGGGCACAGGGCAATGTTGAGAGCCCCCTGATCTCTCAATCTGTCTAATATTAAGCAGACAGTTAGTTAATAGGTAGATACAAACGTGACTAAAAGGAATTTGGGAACACTTCCTGTCTTCTATGTTTACGGAGGGCCCAAAGTGCCGGTTGGATATTCAAAATATATAGCGAAAACCTACCTGAGACCGCTTAAATGACGGTGAGACCCCCTGTTCTTTCAATGTCCATAAAATTCGACGATTTCATAGACTCTGTATAAATAAAGATTGCATCAAAAGGATTTCCCAGAAAAATGTCATCTTCGCTATCTACGGAGGGCTTAGAGTGTCACTTTTCAGCTAGAAATTGTCAAAATTTTAGGACAAAGGGCACAGGGCAATGGTGAGAGCCCCCTGATCTCTCAATCTGCCTAATATTAAGCAGACAGTTAGTAAATAGGTAGATGCAAACGTGACTAAAAGGAATTTGGGTACACTTCCTGTCTCCTATGTTTACGGAGTGCCCAAAGTGCCAGTTGGATATCTACCTATTTACTAACTGTCTGCTTAATATTAGGCAGATTGAGAGATCAGGGCTCACCATTGCCTGTGCCTTGTCCTGAAATTTGACAATTTGCTGAAAAGTGACAATCTAAGCCTCCGTAGATATCGAAGATGACATCATTCTGGCAAATCCTTTGATACAATCTGTATATATAAAGAGTCTATGATTTTGTCGAATATTATGGACATTGAAAGAACAGGAGTCTCGCCGTCATTTAAGCGGTCTCAGGTAGGTCATCACTGTATATTTCTTTTTTGGGCTTTCCATATATATTTCTATTAATATTTCTAAATGTTGCTAGGTTTTGTTTTGTTTGAAGAAATATTAGATATAAAATTACAGTTTTGATGTTGTTTTATTGATAAAAATCTTTATAACATAAAGACAAATATGCAACTTACATAAGAATTGATAAGGGTTTATATTCGAGGACAACGAGTTTAAGACAACTTGAAGGGTCATAAAACGATTTCCTACGTATCTTTCACTATCAAATCATGCTTTTAATGTTTTCAAATATTATATTTTTATGATTTTCAAATAAATTTGAATACCGAACCGACTGCTAGCAGCCGGTTGGATATTGAATATCGAATATCGAATAACGAACCGGCCCTAACTTCACATCCATGCCATTGAGTTCATTTTCCTATCAACCCTTATTTCGCCTCCTACCGATCACTCTAGAAAAATTTAGAAATATAAATAGAATATATATGGATAGCCCCAAAAGAAATACATAGTGAAAACCTACCTGAGACCGCTTAAATGACGGTGAGAGCCCCTGGTCATTCAGTATCCATACAATTCGACGAATTCATAGACTCTGTATAAATAAAGCTTGTATCAAAAGGATTTCCCAGAAAAATGTCATCTTCGATATCTACGGAGGGCTTAGATTGTCACTTTTCAGCTAAAATTGTCAAAATTTCAGGACAAAGGGCACAGGGCAATGTTGAGAGCCCCTGATCTCTCAATCTGTCTAATATTAAGCAGACAGTTAGTTAATAGGTAGATACAAACGTGACTAAAAGGAATTTGGGAACACTTCCTGTCTTCTATGTTTACGGAGGGCCCAAAGTGCCGGTTGGATATTCAAAATATATAGCGAAAACCTACCTGAGACCGCTTAAATGACGGTGAGACCCCTGTTCTTTCAATGTCCATAAATTCGACGATTTCATAGACTCTGTATAAATGATGCCATTGAGTTCATTTTCCCTATCAACCCTTATTTCGCCTCCTGTTAATAGAGATTTCACAAATATCGAAGCGTCTGCGTCTCAAAGGGAATATCAACATAAACAAAAATACAATAGCCTGGGATCCTGGCTCACTGCTCGACGAAGTATTAGATTGGGTCAGGATGCCAGGCTAAAAATACAATTGAAGACCGAGATAAAAAAAAAAAAAAAAAAAAAAACAACAAGAGTGCCCATGCAGAAAACGTCATGGAATTTAAAAGGTATACAGACCTATTCAACCAATAGATATTTTTGCGACTTTTGCGAGGAAAAAAATATGCGAATATAAATCGTCACAAATATGTCATACTACAGGATTTTCTCTTATAAGTGTATTTTTAATTGTTGAATTGAATATTATTTCATTATCTTTAATCTTGAATTACTGATGTTATTGTCATGTCAATGTTAAGTATGCCCATTGGGAATAAAAGGAATATTCTTTTATATGAACATGATGAATACACCAACAAAGCCGGTACGAAAATCGCAAAAATATATCGCCGCCAAATCGACTAGAAAGGGCTTAACGCGTAAAAAATATCCATGAAAATAAGTTGGTTTACAGTATAAGTAATGGACCAGGTGCAGATTCAGGATTTTGAAAAGGGGGTTCTGGATGGCGGCAAGACAACGTTAGGAGTGGAACATGTAAAAAGTTAACCATATATGTAGCTTGATAAATGGGGCAGACCTCTGCCCCCGCCCCCCACACACACACTAAAATCAGCCTTTGTGGATATCGATTCATTTGGTACAGTTATTGCTGACAATAATTTGGACCAATTCTGCTTGCTGACAATAATTTTGATTCGAATGCTGCTTGCGTAGATCAATTTAAGCACAACAGCCGAAAGATTATTAATAGGTAAACAATGTGTGAGATAGGATAAAAATTGACCGAAAACTGGCGCAAAAGATTAATCTTTAACCCTGTTTTATTGTTCAGAAGTGTTTAACATATTTATTGACAATGCATGGGTATAAATAAAACCAATAAGATTTTGAACTAACTCACAGCTTTTGTGAGTTGAAGGTGACATAAATTGTTTACACCTCAGTCGTAAAAATTCGTACATCAACAAGATATAGATCTAAGTATATATAGATAACAGGAGTTCGGTAACTTGATACAATTAATTTATATTGTAAGATTTTTCAGTAAACGAATATGGACATGATACCGTATACCCCACATCTCCTTTTGTTCGTACATTGGTGAGAGGGGTGGGTGGGGGGATGGGTAGGGGGTGGGGGGGGTGGGTGACACGGAGTTGTTCATTTCCCAAATCCCTCCTTTTTAAATCTTTTCCCACTTCCCATTTTTTCCTTCTTTTCCCAGATCCAAATTTTTTAACCACGATATCCGACATCCCCACCTTTTAACCACTATATCCAACAGCCCCATTTTTTTACACCCATATCCCACAACCCAAAAGCGTGTCACCCCCTCTGCGTACATAGATAGTAAATGAATGAATCTTGGTAGTAATGCTAAAAAGGTTTGGAAATAAGATACAAATATATCCGATGGTAAAACAAATGTATCCATTAACTTAGACTTCTGGTAGGATTAACATATTTGTAAACTTCTCTGATGCGACTGAGTTTCGGTATACTAGTATTGATTTATATATATAATTCAATCATTTCATGATATATGGATTACCCAATTTGGCTGTATGATACTCTGTGGTCACCACGTTATATCATATTTCTCTGCTTATAGTTGATTTTTTCTTGGATTCGGCACGTATATATAGCTATGTATAAGTCTTAAATGTATATGTTTAGTTTAATCTGTCCGTTTTTTACCAGATTTGTGAATTATATAAGATATATCCGTGATACACTATTGGAAGCATTGTGAAGACAGTATCGTTTGGAGATAATCTTACTAAGCTGTAAAACTTGTATCTGATCCATTTGCCATTTTGATCAATACATTATGTTTACACTAACAGTGCCGTTGATTAACTTATTAAACTGGCGAATTGTTTTGGTATTTGAAAATTTTATTGGTACGATAAGAACAAGTGTTTGATTAAATTTGCCCTAATGATACATTACGTGCTAGAACATTGCCTGGTGTGGGTTGATGTAAATATCATACTTGGAGCGTAGCACACATAGCTACAATAAAATATAATTGACATATAATGTAAAGCTAAAACTAGAAAGTCGAGTCACTTCTTTAACAATACAACTCATGTTTTAAATTTAGCAAACCCTTTGGTTATCAACGGATTTATTCCTTTCGAAATTTCTACAAATTAACAATTAATGAGGGTCGGTTGAGATTAAAACTTTACGACAAATTAAAGAGATGATTTCATATTTCCAATTGTGAAATTTCAATTTCTGTGTAGCAACATTCCAGCACTTGCATATGTAGTTTATATCTCTCAGATTAATACGATATTTCAGAGCTTGCGTTTCCTATCAGGATTTCCTATAGACATAATGTTGCTGCTTACCAGAAAGTTATTAGACCAAGCTTCATGGTTCCGAGTGGTAAAGTTTTGTCATTGTTTTGGACAATCAAATAGGGTTATATTAATTAGTGGTAAAGTTGAAGTCGCCCCTTTGAAATTTTTACGTAAACCATTTGACCGTTATGGAATGTGTGTCACAGACGACCACAGATATGCTGCAATTGTCGTTACCAAAATCCCGTCTTTGTTCCTCGGTTTTGACACCACCAAATGAGACTTATCACCAAATTTGTACTAACCATCAGTAAAACGTCGGATGCCACAAGTGGAATAGTATCTGCTTACCTTTCGAGAGCACCTGAGATAATACCGGCTTTTGTTTGGTTTCGTGTTCTCAATCTTTGGTTTTTTATGTAGTGTTTTGTTGACTGTCGGTTTTTCATCTTTTTTTTGCTTTTATGTCGATCTCTCTTCGTCTTAGGAGTTTAATTGTTCCTTAGGTATATTTTTGTCTCTTCTTGACTGCAAATAACTAACTCTTTTTTGATAAACAAATACTTTTTTATTCATTAACATTAATAACAATAACTGCATTTTACGCTTATAATATTTTCAATAGATACTCCAAAACAGCAAACACGAAAACAACGACACAGCAACAATTTGAAAAAAAAAAAAACCCAAAAAACAAACAATTAGTAACAAGCAGTATGTCGATATATGATCGGCCAATTTTATGTTGTTACATGTACCAATCACAATCAGATTAACAAAAGCCTGAGATGCTACGTAAACTGGACCTCTGTTGTGTTTACTTATCGCTACACTTAAACTGGATCCCTGTATCGCGTGGCAAAATAGAATATCGCGTGTGTGGGCGTGTCTTATCAGAACATTACATTGGAGAGCATGGCCTTGGAGACAGCACGTTGTAGAGCAAAGCGTATCCGAACAATACGCTGTAGGGCGTTTAATGAATCAGAACAGGTCGTTGATAACCGTAACATACCGGAAAAGAATGTAAAGCAGGAAAGTGTTCGTGCATAAATCTTGAATATTTTTCGATTTTGAACTCTCTGATTAGTTATTCCATAATCATATGTTGGAGGGCATTCTAGACCATCACTTTATATCACGATGGAGAGTGCTATGTATTCAATAGCACTTTGAGAAGGAACGGTTTCTATTTGAAACCCCTGGTTAACGGAATAAGCATATACACAGAAAAGGGAGAGGGAAGTCAAATGTAAGTCTTGCCACAAAGTGTGGTGTACAAGAACAACACGTTGTAGAAAGGGGCATAAACAATTACATGTATCTGCGTGTATAACTTGAAAATAACTGTAAAATACCCGCACAACAGTTAATGAAAATTAAGCAAAACAACAAAATGCTATAAATATTGCGAAAGTTTGGAATAAAGACGCTGTACACATAACTTATGCGTTAAAATTAAGCTTTGACCGCCCAACCGTGTGCAAATTCTTAGCTAATTTTACAAGAATCCCGATTATCGTCAGTCTTTAACATTCGTTCTTCTTCGTGATGTTCGCTGATTTGGCCACTGTTATTATCGTCAATAGGCAAGGCATCTCGATTATCGTCAGTCCTTAACTGTCGTTCTTCTTCGTGATATTCGTTGTCACTATCGTCAATAGGTAAAGAATCTTGATTATCGCTCGTCTCTAACTTTCGTTCTTCTTCGTGATGTTTGCTGACTTGACCACTGTTATTACAATTCTTAATAGGTAAACCATTCGCCTCCATGTCATCATCGCCTTCAGTATCATGAAATTCATCGGTATTTTCATCTTTTTCTTGGTTAGAGTAATCATTGTCAGAGTCATTCTTTTTGTCGCTTTCATCACAACTGTTGCCCTTTTCGTCGTCTTCCTCGGTTGTTACGTCACTTTCCTCCACACCATTGCCATATTCATCACTTTCGTCTGATTTTCGTTGCTCTTGTGTTCGGGCATCATCAGCCCTATCGTCATTTTTGTCAATAAATTCCTCCATACTTTCATTGTCAGATTTGTGTCCCGTATTAATTTTATCGTCTCTGCTCTCAGGGTTTTCTCTAATAGCAGCGCCTGTATTCATATGGGCTTCATCGGTGGTATCTGTATGCTTACAATTGTCAAGAATGGGATCAACTTCATTTTCCAGAACGGTGTTTACAACTTGCTCTAAATTAGTTTCGTTGTCTTTTTCGTCTTTAACATCTACCTTAACATCGTCATCATCGTATATTCCAAGTTGTGAATTACTCATTTCGTCTTCATTGCTCAGTAGTCTACCATCATTAGAATGTTTGATTTCTAAATCTTCATATGTTTCTTTTAACTGGTTTACATCCTCTGTGTGTACATTGCCTTTGATTTCGGAACATTCTATCTCTACTGTCTCGCTTCCGCTATGATAACGGACTTTCGGTTCCAGAAGACTGGTCTTATCTTCAGGAATTAGTATCTGTAAATTCTCACAAGGTTCATGGAATTCTGTGAAATTATATATAGTAAAATAATTTAATTTTGGATGTAACACAACACGTCTTCTGATTGGCTGAACGTTTTTGGTCTATCAGCTCATAGAGATAAATTTGTCATGTGACCGTGACGTCATCGACGTTTTTTCATGATTTACTCCTTAAAAATGGAATTTAGAATTAAATTATAAGGAATAACAGTAATGTTTTTTCTGTCTATTCGAAATAACCTTAAAAATGGTTCACACTTTAAAATAACCCGCTACGCGTGTTATTCAGTGTGCACCACATTTTTGATGTTATTTCGTCATAGACAGAAAAAATATTACAGTCATTCCTTAAATAAATTACAAGATAAAAGCTATCCACTTTTTTATGTTTGATCCAAATATTGCTTCATTATATTTAGTGCAAGCAAATTGTAAATTAACATAAGCTTTCGGGTATCTATATCACCTATTAGATTTGTGCAAAGCTTGGATCATTATATGGAGCATTATAATATGCTAACTTTTTTCACATCAAAATATACAATCGCCCTGAATATGCATGAAATATTTTCCACTGAAGCAAGAACATTTGTACATTTTGTAACATCACCGAATGCGACTCGTCGGATTTTTATATACTAGTACCACGAACAAAACAACTGTACAATTAGAGGAGCTGCTACCCTTCCGCAGTACCCAAATTCATCCGCCTGTTTTTAAAAAGGAGTTCCCTTTGTGCCTTCTTTCCTTTTTAGAAATTATTCTAGTCTTCTGAAAACTAACTACAACACAATAAATTGATTTATTCTTTGTGAGTACGAGTGGACAAGAGTACAATAGAGGCTTGTTCATTAATATTTCAACATTTTGATTTAAAACGCAATGTAACACTTTAAGGTTATTTTACCACATTTTGATGTTATTTCGTCATAGACAGAAAAAATTTTAATGAGCATTTTTGTAAAGATGATCAAAGATCATACGTTTTCATGAAGTAAATAAAATTGAGAAGAAATGGGTTTGTCAAAGAGACAACAACCCGACCACAGAACAAACAACAGAAGGTCACCAATAGGTCTTCAATGCAGTATTACATAAGAAATACAAATATTTCATGCAGCAAACAAAGGTCATCGTTATGTTGATTAGGAGATGTGGTATGTTTGTCAATGTGACAAATATCAAAATGACGTGAATCATAATGTAAGCATTAGTTACTATAGGTCACACCATATGGCTTCTAAACAAAGTCCAAACCCATGCATGTATATATCGTATTAGTATAACGGTATATGATGTGATGTTGCTGGGTAAATATCCATGACCGACACATTGCAAACTTAATGAGAATTAAGGAAATCAACAAAATTTAAACTGGTTTATGTAGTTAAATAGTTACTTCAAAAGAGACTTTATAACATAGATGTCTATCTTCTTGTGGGAAACGATTGTTTCGCTATTATGTACTGCAACATCAATACGAAACACAGGCTTGGTCCGAAAGGGTTGTTTCTTGTTTGTGAACTTTTCTTTAAATTTCTTTTTTCGTTTTCTGTACAAGTTGGTAATGTTATCGTTGCCTATTGAATTGGTTCCCCTGATAAAATCGATTGCTAGTTCCGAGACTAAATATGAAAGTTTGGAAAAGTGTAATCCTTAGTACCAACTTTACAAATTCCAAAATTAATATTGCTGCACGGCACTTTTGGCATCAATATAATGGAATATTGATAGCACTGTATATTTAATACAATACAGCGTTTCTGACAACGGCCTTATTTTGATGAATATAACTTCTGTGATGATTACGAATTGAATACTACGTCCAGTGGCAAACATTACATGCGTATAAGGACAATAAATAACATGGTAATGTAAAATGAACATAAAAATCCTGATTTGTACTATATTGACACAGTTGAGTCGGAGTTTTAACGTGCTAGTTTGCAAGGTAACAATCCACGTGAAAACAGGTCACCCTTCCTGGACACATTATTCCGAGACAATCAGTCCAGTTCCGCTTTGCTCTTACTTCTAAATGCCGCGGCTGTAGCGCAAAATCAGCAAATACCATTTTTAAGCCTTTGAGGCGGGTCTAAGATCAAACCCATCACCTCTTGCACCAGTGGCGAGCATACTACCATGAGATCAACGAATCGGCTTAGTATAAATTCTGTGTTTACATTTGAACAGCATTTATGATTACAAAGGAAGTACACAAACAATGATAATAGGAGCATACATAATAGAAGGGGTCATTTATTCTTATATAGATAAGAAATTATCTCTTGTATCAATGGTAGAGAAATAATATAAAGAAATGAAAAAAAAATATATTTTAAGAATCTTATTCAAAACAATATTTTGATACAAAAGAAACAATTTTTGACAGAAATTTAATTTTTCATCATCAAACTTCTCTTGAAAAGGTCGAACGTCCGGCCAGAATGGCCATTGAGGACGTTGAATCCGATTTAACCCCTGTTTATTTGGTTTTTATTCGGCAGGATTAAACTACATCTCATTAATGAGGTGAGTTGATAGAAAGTGGGGGCGGGGAGTAGTCTGGAACGATTTGGCAGTGGGGCTAGTTGTCTTGCTTCCATACAGAAAAAACCCTTTGGGGCATACATTTTCAGCCAATTTAGGAGGAGTTTGCCTGGTTAACCCAATAGGTCACATGGTCGATCTGGCCAACAATCTAGATAATCAAAGTGCTGGATAGCACCTGTGGAAAGTTTGCAACGGTAGATGTGTATTATTTCAAATAGGTCTTAGATGTGTATTATTTCAAATAGGTTGTAGATGTGTATTACTTCAAATAGGTCCTTAAACTGTAGATTTAAAATAATCAAATATATAGAAAGCTCTGTTAATTTCTTTCTGTGCCCATCCCATGTAAAGGGCATGTGATTAAGTATTTTTTATTGATTAAGGTCCTTCAAATTTGTTTTTAGTAAAGTGTATTATTACTAATTAAGCAGTTAGTTTTCTTGTTTGAATTGTTCCACATTTTTTTATATCAGGGCCCTTTTTAACTTACTATATGGTATGAGTTTTCTCATTGTTGATGACCGTATGGTGACCTATAATTGTTTCTATATCTTCCCCCTTTGGACTCTTTTGGATAGCTGGTTCATTCGCCAAAAAAAAAAAAAAAAAAATCTCTTAATTTAAATACAGCAAACTTACATCAATACAACTATAATGAAAGTGAATTTATATGAAAGGCTTTAATCGACAATGGCAAAATGTAGACAGGAATAAAAAGATAATATACTAGTACACAAAGGAGGTTGGGGATGACCCCCGTGGACTTCCCCTATATTTCATTTGATTTGTTTTATTGTCCCATATACACGAATATATATGGTTTAGGGTTGGATCTTGACCGTTTACAAGTTCTCAAACAGGATGGGATGGGGTGACCCCAGGGACCCCTATATTTCATTTGATTTGTTTTATTGTCCCATACAAGAATATATATGGTTAAGGGGTGGGGATCTCGACCGTTTACAAGTTCTCAAACAGGAGGGGGTGGGTGCACCAGAGGGTTCCCGCTATATTTCATTTGATTTGTTTTATTGTCCCATACATAAATATATATGGTTTAGGGGTGGGGATCTCAACCGTTTACAAGTTCTCAAACAGAAGGGGGTTGGGGAACCCCGGGGACTCCCAATATTTCATTTGATTTGTTTTATTGTCCCATACAAGAATATATATGGTTTAGGGGTGGGGATCTCGACCGTTTACAAGATAAAAGCACATTCTCAAATTGAAGGGGGTGGGATGACCCCCAGGGACTCAACCTATATTTTATTTGATTTGTTTTAATGTCCTGTGATCATAACTGAAGACCGCGTGTGTCTTTCACTTACTGTTTTCAAGTTATAGTCATTTGAAAATTAAAAAAATAAAATCCCATAGGGTTCTATAGTAAATCCCTCCCTTCTGGAGGCCCTCAAAATACCCCTAAATAGACCACAAGTAAAAAAAATAAGAACTGAGCAAAAACAATAAGTCTCAAAACTGTGTTTGGGAGACTTAATAACAAATAGTATATACGAATTTTGTTATAGTCCGATTTTGTGAGGCCGATTATGTAATAGGCCGAGTTTGTTATAGTCCGAGTCTGTTATGGGCCGAGATACCAGGATACTTTCGATATACTCGGGCTTTTACGTCTTTATAAACATTTGTAAAAATCGTAGTAAAAATAGCGCCGAAAAATGTTCATTCATGAAATATTTAAAACACGGTATTTATTTTCTCTTCAACCGGAGGACGGGAGGAAACCCCTGAAACCGGGATTATTGTACTCCCGTCGGGAGGTACACATATATGGATCTCACGCATGTCTGGGGAATACCGATAAAAGCATAACGTAGAAACTGCTGTCTCGTGTAGATGTGTATTGATTTTATTTTCCGCGCAGCGCAGATCCGCGAAGTAGTGTTTGTGATAGCCATTTTCAAAATGAAGTTGAATTCATTTGGATTATCGATGAACATTCAGTACATTTTAATTCAAGCTGTAAGCTAATCAAAATAGAAGAAACTCAAAATTTCAAAAGCATCTTCCTAGAATTAGTATTCAAATACTAGTACTACATTATCTAGGAGTAGAACACACATCCTATAGTAAGATAGTCTGTCTAACTTCCGGTCTGAGGCCAATGCCTTAGGAAAGTATATTGCTATAGCAAGCTATAGCAAACTTTCCAAAAATCGTATCAAAAAGATCCATCTCAGCATGGAAACAAACTTATCTCAAACATTTTTCTTAGAAATAATGACTTTCAACGTCGACCAGTTGCATGACTCCAAAATTGATATGGGTCTTTCCTGTTTCTATATCTTCCATTTGTATAAGTTTTATTTCTAATCAATCAAAGAAAATTCAGGCTACCATCTGGAAACCATTTTCCCAAAAAGTTTTAAGTTTTTAGTACCTGTGACCTTAAAATTTTACCAATTGACTCCAAAATCAATAGGCTTTCCCCTTCTAATATCTTCCACCTTTATAATTTTCATTTCAATTAAGCATGGGAAATTTTAAGTTACATTTCCCCCCAAAACAATCATTTTAATAATCACAGATATCAGAGATAGTTCCCAATTCAGGCAATATCTCAAATTTCAGGGTGGCACCTTACATATTGCACACTATATTTATCATATTTATAATAACAGTATTTAGTATGGTTATTACAGCTCTTTTCATAATGCTAGCAAGACAAAGGTTTGTTTGGCTTGCTTGCTTTGTTTGTATGAATGTTTGCTCAAGCATTGTAATTAAGATTGACATCTGAAAACAACATAAAAAGGCGGATTTAAACATGTATACATTATATTTAAATTTGATTGGACATTATTAAATAATCAAATTTACCTATAAACAGGTTTACTCCACCTACTTATATTGTTTGTAGATGTCAATCTTAATTACAATGCTTGAGCAAACATTAATACAAACAAAGTAAGCAAGTCAAACAAACATTTGTCTTGCTAGCATTATGAAAAGAGCTGTAATCTTATTATTCATATTTAAACTACTTTTTAAAATATAGTTTTCCATGTGGTCTAATTTTGAACAAGCTCAGTTAGTGATAAAATGTCACCCAAAAAGATGTGTACTATGAATATTAAATTTTTCATTAAAAGATGCAGATATTTTATTGATCTTTTTTTCAGAAATAAAATACCAACTCATCAGCATAACATACCTTAGGTTCACTGAAAACTGGATATACACCCTAGGATCGCTGAAAACTGGACATACACTCTAGGATCCCAGAAAACTGGATATACACCCTAGGATCCCAGAAAACTGGATATACATCCTAGGATCCCAGAAAACTGGATATACACCCTAGGATCCCTGAAAACTGGACATACACCCTAGGATCCCTGAAAACTGGACATACATCCTAGAATCATAGAAAACTGGATATACACCCTAGGATCCCTGAAAACTGGATATACACCCTAGGATCCCAGAAAACTGGATATACATCCTAGGATCCTTGAAAACTGGATATACACCCTGGATATACACCCTAGGATCCCAGAAAACTGGATATACACCCTAGGATCCCAGAAAACTGGACATACACCCTAGAATCCTTGAAAACTGGACATACACCCTAGGATCCCTGAAAACTGGATATACACCCTAGGATCCCTGAAAACTGGATATACATCCTAGGATCCCTGAAAACTGGATATACACCCTAGGATCCCTGAAAACTGGATATACAAACTGGATATACACCCTAGGATCCCTGAAAACTGGATATACATCCTAGGATCCCTGAAAACTGGATATACACCCTAGGATCCCTGAAAACTGGATATACATCCTAGGATCCCTGAAAACTGGATATACACCCTAGGATCCCTGAAAACTGGATATACACCCTAGGATCCCAGAAAACTGGACATACACCCTAGAATCCTTGAAAACTGGATATACACCCTAGGATCCCTGAAAACTGGATATACACCCTAGGATCCCTGAAAACTGGATATACATCCTAGGATCATTGAAAACTGGATATACACCATAGGATCCCTGAAAACTGGATATACATCCTAGGATTATTGAAAACTGGATATACATCCTAGGATCCCTGAAAACTGGATATACAAACTGGATATACACCCTAGGATCCCTGAAAACTGGATATACATCCTAGGATCATTGAAAACTGGATATACATCCTAGGATCCCTGAAAACTGGATATACATCCTAGGATCATTGAAAACTGGATATACACCCTAGGATCCCTGAAAACTGGATATACAAACTGGATATACACCCTATGATCCCTGAACACTGGATATACATCCTAGGATCATTGAAAACTGGATATACATCCTAGGATCATTGAAAACTGGATATACACCCTAGGATCCAGGAAAACTAGACAATCACCCTAGGATTGCTGAAAACTGAACATACATGTTAGGATCCCTGAAAACTGGAAATACATACTAGTATAAATACTAGTAGTATCCTTGAAAACTGGACAAACAATGTAGGATCCCTGAAAACTGGACATACACCCTAGGATTGCTGAAAACTTGACATACACCCTAGGATTCTTGAAAACTGGACATACATCCTAGGATCCCTGAAAACTTAACATACATGCTAGGATCCCTGAAAACTGGACATAAACCTGAAACTTTTATCTATGACCTTTTATTGATATAAAGTTAATAGCAGATTACTTGAAAAGAAAATTGTAAAACGAAAAAATGTAGTTGGAATTGTATACTGAAGCTATAACAAAGAGGATACTAGATAGAAGCTGTATGCATAGTAAATTGTTTACAGCAGATTAAATGCAATTAACTATTTGAGTTAAAAAAAGAAGATAAAAGAGTAGGTTAAGTATAATATTCATATGTAGTTTTAAAAGTAGTGATAGCACAAAATGGATTCAAATCATAATGGATTTCTCAATACCAAAACATTACTTTCCTAATCTAGAAAATGTGTTGGAAAATTAAAACTCACAATAAAAACATGGAAAGTACAGCTGCCAACAAGACCATTAATCAATTGATTGAATGGTTGGTGTTTTAACACTTTAAGCTTCATTGGCTATTTCGCAGGGCCAGATTTTATTGGTGGAGGAAGCCAGAGCATCCGCAAAGCCAGAAAACTGATAAATTCTAGTTAATTAAGATTAGAGTTGAATGCGCCTGCTAAGCGCGGGATTCGAACTCACAACCTCGATATTGACAGCCTAGAGAGATACAGTAGCTGAACAACTCAAGACCACTCAGCACGGAGGCCCCAGAAGACCATTAATAAAAAAAATATAGCAGTTTATTTTATTACTACTTGGCTTAATTGTGTCCTTTTGGTTGAACTTGAAAAATTAAAGTGATCATCCTTAAGTTGTTTTATCTGATTTTTTCATCATAGCATTAACGAGTATTTGAATACACTTGATACACCTTGAACAAATCCAATGAACCCAAATTAGCGACCATCTAGAACCTCCTAGAAAGCCAAGATCGATGTATTCTCCATTTAATGTTTTATTTTGTTCTTTTTTTTTTTTAGAAATATGAATGCATAAAAAACAACAAAATGAATAAAAATTATTAGCAATTTATTTCTGCAATATGGGATGATATGATTATACATGGAATTGCATTATATAATGGTACATATTACATGGCAGTATAAGACCTTCCCCATCCTTTTACTAACACCCAATACATTCAACAAAGTCATTTACTATTGTTAATAAATACAGGTAATCTGTCTAGTTATAAATATTAACTTAACTATCATATATCACATACATTACTTATACAAACGGATTTGATTGAGTGTGGCCTAAACTGATGTGCAAAAGTGGAGTTTTTATTTTTAAAAAAGGTAATCAGTGGATAAATTATGATTAAGAAGTGTTTAGCATGGTTATTACATGGTGAATTAATTCAAAAACAATTTTTCTGGTGTTGAGTGATTCATTCACAGTGTCGTTACCAGTAAATTATATAGGTTTATAAAAGTTACTACGAATCACAGGTGATTTTTGGTAAAATGTTATTTCAGAGTGAATCACTTAAAATCACCAACATTCAATGTACCACCAGGTGTGATTTTTGTCAAATTATCTTTTTTGGTGTATTGGCATGAATTGTTTGAATAAAGGTGAGATGTTGGGTATACTTCAATAAGCATCTCAACAACAACAAAAATAAAAAAGACACGTTGCACACCAAAAAGATGACCAAAAACCAATTTTCACCTATTCTTTAAAAGAACGTTCCTCAATTACATAGCACTATAAGCCGCATCCAATCAGGTCAAGTTGATAGCACAAAAATGTGTTGTAATATAAAAATCTACCACCCTGAGAGACCTTTTTTTATACAAAATTGTTTCATGTGTAAATCATTATCATTATGATTAAATATATTTTAAAATGAGATTTATAACTCGTTTTACAGTTTTTTACAATGCAGACTTAATTTTTTTATAAAAGTGAGGTAATCTGTCAAAAACATAAACGCATCATATATCCATCATACATGAAAAGTGTACTTAAATAAGACAATGTTTTTATAGTCTTAACAGAATAGGGAGTTTATCATTTATGCACTGTTTCATTTATTTAATGCAAAACATTTACAAATTCTTTGTTTAATATGATAATGGTAATGTCCTTCCTGTTGACCTTGAACAAATCACATTTAATAAAGAGGCATGCAAGCCAAAAAATTTAACAGTATTTATATTAAATTATAAAATAAGGAGCATTTACAAACACTTGTTTACATGTTCCATCTTTCATATTCACAATTTAAACCAGGGGTCAGGCTGTTTTGTATTCGGTGAAGATAAAAAGTAAAATAAATTTGAATGTTTAAGAAATAAGCACTCAATATAGGACTGTTAGATATTAAAAAAATTGAGCGATTAAATTTTTCCAGAACATATAGGTTCCAATAATGATGAAAACTTTTGATTTTTATCACACACTTATACCATTGATAGGACATAAGAAAGGATTTTGATGGGTATTTTTCAATGACTTGAAAAACTTTCTTCTTTTGCAATAAATTTTTTTCACCAGGCTGGGTGGGGCAAGCATATTAATAATTTCATCTTCCAAATTAAGCACTTGCATATTTGAAAATTAGCACAAACGTAGCACTGATTATACTTAAACACACTTATCTAAATTTTCACAAATGAAGACAAAACTTGAGAACAAACATTAACAAATACCATAAATAAATGCAAAAATATAAATAAATTGATAAAATACTTAGCAACACTATGGAAAAAAGTCATACTTAATAATTTCAGTATCATTTCCTCATAAATCACAAATTAAATTGTAATAAATTTAAATAGTATTTAGTATTGCCATTCCCTTTGTTAAATTCACCTCTATACAAACTATCTTTGTAAAGATCCATCAACACTAAACCCATAACTAGGAAATCAGAAAAGGTTTTGGATTGTAATTGTTTTTATGACTGATAAATCAATGTTTGTCAATTGTCATACATATCTAATCAACTGAAATTAAATCAAACATTGAGTATTCTTCTGGAATCTTATAAATTCAAATATTCAATCTGATTTAGTCTCATCTCTCTCTCTGCTAGGTTATTTTGGATTTCTTGTTGTGATATTCAAAATGAAGGAACAGAGTGAAAATAAGTTTCTAATTAGATATGTTTGGTTTTCCTAATTCAGAATCTATCATTGACATGGCACTGTGAAAAATTTGGTCCACTACTAGAACAAAACTTAAATGTTCAACACCCAAAATAAACGTACATAGAAAAGAACATTAAAGGCACATTTCATCTGTTTTGATTAAAATGCATATTTTTCAAAATCACACTGACTGTTCTGTAATTTTGTTCAAACCTATCTATGGCCACAATGTAGCTATCAAGCAGTCAATGTTCTTTTATCAAAATCTTTTATATAATTTGTTGTACAAAATAAGAGGGGGTGAAACTACCAAAGGCAAAACTGATTACAGAAGTCACGATTTTAACATTCACTGAGAGTTCATTATATGAATGTGACTTCACGATATAATTTATACAACCAATGAATATTCTGAAAGTACTTGTTTTTGTAAAGCTGAAGCATAATTATTTTTTACAAAGTGTAATTCAGCAGTAGCTTCAGATAAGCTTAATATACCAACAAACTACATCTGTATAATATGCACACAAGAAAATCCATATCATTTGTAATATTGAAAGTGCACAAAAGCTGGTTTTTCAATATCATTTAACAAAAGCACCATATTTATAAATAAAAGGAGGTACACATCAAAAAGACGATGTCTACATATAGTGGCAACCTTTTTAAAGATGGATACTTTCAAGGTACTGATTAACTTTTCATACAATGAGGATCAAAAAATCTCTTTGTTTTCCTTTTTTATACAATAAACTAATGTGACATGTATTTATGATTTAATATTTCAATAATGACCATATGTTGTAACCATTAGCATAAATATACAATAAAAACATAGCCTGTTAATTCATTATAGATCATGGTAACAAATATTTAAGACAAACAATATTTTTTATCAAACAGACAGGATGACATCAGATTCAACTAATTTTAAAAGCAATTTTTTAGGCTTGACCTCAATAAAAGTCAGCCTGATTGTGAATGATATTTTGCTTAATGATTTTTACGGGAGATTTTTGTTCAAAGAAACTTTCAAAACAATGGCGGTTCAAAACCTGGAACTTTCTGGATCAACTGCTGGCTTTAGGATATCTGATTACCGTTGGTCTCTCCCTCAAATATGTAACCAATGCAATGGTGTCTCCCTCAATATCATAACCAATGAAATGGTCTCTTCCTCAATATTGCAACCAATGAAATGGTCTCTCCCTCAATATTGTAACCAATGAAATGGTCTCTCCCTCAATATTGTAATCAATGAAATGGTCTCTTCCTCAATATTGTAACCAATGAAATGGTCTCTCCCTCATTATTGTAACCAATGAAATGGTCTCTCCCTCAATATTATAACCAATGAAATGGTCTCTCCCTCAATATTGTAATCAATGAAATGGTCTCTCCCTTAATACTGTTACCAATGAAATATAATGAATCTACAGAGCATGGAATGGTTTATACATAAGTAAATAAGTTGAGCACTGGGATAATTTACATAATGATGTGTTTATACATAGTCGTTAACAAATTTATCACCTGTTTTTGTATATTTAATAAGCAGTTATTAAAAGTGATATATAGGTGTAGCTTTGCTGATGGCAATCTTTCCATCTATTTCTAGAGAGCTGTGTATGGTTTCAACACTCAATTTAAACACATAGAAATATGTTATTCCAAAATTCCTGCCAGCTGCATAGAAAAATTAGACTTTCACTTCCAACAAAAACATGTGATAAATTTTACAATCACCTTTGACAAGTTTGTTAAATTATTATATACAATATTTATAGATATGTACATAAGTTTATAATACACAGATTTTAAATATATTTACATTTTACAAGATGTGCAAATTCTATTCTTTGTAATGTTTATGTCATAAAATGCTCATGGACTGATGATCAATTGAAAATGCAGTAAATAAAACTTCTTGGTAACCTTGTCTTGACAGAGACTTGTAGAGGAAAATAAATAAATTTTATATGGATTATCTTTTATATAAAACATGAATATTTGTCTATAGAGATACAACTAACATACATGGATGGAGAGTTATCTCATTGGCACTCATACCACATCTTCCTATATCTACCAAAGTAAATAGAAGTAAATATTTATTGCAGGGGCGGATCCAGCATTTTTTAAAATGTGGGGGTTCCAAACCCAGGATAAAGGGGGTTCCAACTATATGTCCCCATTCAAATACATTGATCGTCAAGAAAAAAGGGGGGGTTCCAACCCCGAACCCCCCTGGATCCGCCACTGTATTGTTTTCCATAACCAAACCCTAATTTCTACCGAAAAAATGATATCTTAAACTTATATCAACTGACCAGAAGCTGTTTAACTCAAAATCTTGTTTTAATTTCAGACCAAGATAAAATATTTATCTGTTGAAGGTTTCTTGAATAAACTAATTTTAAAAAACTTATAAACCTAATTTCTTTTAAAACTAAATTCCAAGACCTACACTAACCCCAGAGACTACCACAACTAATTTTACTGAAAGTTTTGGACAATCCCTTTTAAATGTAAAACAGTCTACTTTTATCTAAAATAATTATTGTATTTTTAGTACATTTCTACCCATCTAGTCTATTCTTAGAACTAATAAAACCCTAAACAGATATTTATTTAATTTTTGACCTTAACTATACTACAAACTAGTACACTTTGAAGTCAATGTGTGTCCATATAAAACAAATAATAATAATTATTCTGCATGTTTTCACAAGTACCAGTCCAACATGGAGTGTTACAATTGGCAGTTTTCAAATCTTGGTTGTTGATGCAATGTCAAAAGCTAGTTGTATCAAGTGACGTCGTACGGTTCTTGCTGATGGTAGTTGTACTTTAGGTGAAAATAGATGAAAATCATGTACTGGTATTATAAATGAAAATCAGCAGATGATTAGCATATTTTGTAAAATCTTGGAACTAGAAACATTTACTTATGTAAAATTTATTGATGATAGAATTAAACAGGATTTGTAAACTTCAAATTAGATATGTGTGCCATGTGATATTCACTTCACTGTATGAACAAAAAATACACAAGATTCTACCAAAAAAAAAGGTAAAATTTATATTTCCACTGATTCACTAGATAATGAAGACAACCTGTACAAGATGGCTTAAAAAAACACTTTTCTAACAACTTCAAAATATTGCATTTAAGTTTCGTTATAAAAGCTTGCGAAACTGCTGCTAGAAAAATATGATTATCTTCTAAATCTTAAGCTCAAAGCAAGAGGTATGATAAGGGTAATGATAGGCCAACTGAAATGGCACAAATGGCAAAAAAAATCATAATTATTTTATCGATATATGAATTGGATGATATTTTTTGGACAGTTAGTCCAAAAATCTTAATTTTGATGACTATTTTTATTCCACATAGTTAAAACAAAAATTGTAAATAGCCTTATCCAAAAAAATATTTTATTTCCATCAACACCTTGATCTTTGCATAAGACATTTTGTATTATCTGAAAATGAGGCTTTGTTGGAAGTTTTTGCATTGTTTTCCTTAAGGTGGTACATAACACTACAGGAGATAACTCTATAAAATCAGCTGAACGTTTCAATCACGTTCTATTGTTAAGGAAATATTAAGCTTCTCAATGATCAAAATTAGTGTTTGTAAAACTGCTATATATCCAATGAAATTTTTCCAATAAAGTGTGTGGTTCAGGTTTTTGAAATCTTTATATTTATGTCAAAGGGTTAAAGTAAATATTTTGTCAAAATTTTATGAAAATTAAACGAGCCAAATTAATTTTAGATAAGGTGTTTGGTACCACCTTAAATGAAATAAGTTTGAAGGCCTATAGAAATTATTTAAGGGAAATTTCCAAAATATAAATAGGTACTGATATATGACAGACTAATGTATGAAGGTTGTTATTACACTTTATGCCTTGTCATACCTTCTCCTTAGAAAAGGAAATTTAATCTCGAAATAATAGCAAAATTTGGCTAGTGAAGTTTAATTGAATATCAATAATGCACTCATAGATTTAAACAAAACCCTGTCAATTTCTTAATAAAGGATTCTAGTTAGAAATTAACCTTGTGCATGTTGTTACAAAAATGTGTCCTATTTTGACATTAAATTCATGACACATTAAATCAGATTGAAAATTACCTTGTTTTGTCAAAAGAGAAGATAATTTCAAAATAAATTGTTGAAAAGTGGACTTGGAGAATAATGCATTCTGAAAGCATCAATATACCATATGCGTGTCTTAGATTCAAGGTAAACATTTTACAACGAAATTTACCCTAAACGAACATTTCACTTTTTATCTTAATGTATTGTAAAATACAGTGAAACATGAATTACAAACACTATAAGATTTAAATGCCCAATTTCAGGCCCAAACCACAAACAAGATCTGACTCAAAATTAACTCGATATATAGTAACCGATCAAACAATTTCTTTGAATGATTTCTCGGAATGAAAGAAAGATTTCATCTACATGTTATACATCTACAAATTTCCATAAAAAAGCACAAGGTCAATTTCTTTCTAGTTTCACTTTATCTAATGAAAACCCTGTTTTACATAAAGCAACTTCAAATATTTTTCTCCTATAGCTGTTTTTCCTGAGCAGAAATACAATATTTTTGCTCAGCTAAAACATGAACATCACAACTTTTAAAATATATACTGAGTACACATATAACACAAATCACAACCAAAATCAGACTTGGCCATATGCATGTTAGACACATAAAAATAACTTCTGTTGAGAGCTCAATGGTTCAAAGCTGGGTACTGCAAAAGCATGAACTCGGTTCCAGTTTTGAAATTCTATGTTTCATTTTTGATGAATTTCAGCAGGTTCAAGCCAAAGTTCATGCCATTAGGTTCTTCAAATGTTAAGTTTACTGATGAAGAAAGACGGTTGTTTTACAAAAATTTCAGAACTGTAAGTAGCTGGTTCACACAACACATCTTCAAATGTTGGTTTAAGGAGTTCATTCTGCTAAGCCAGTTAACACTGCATCTTGAGGTTCAAATGAAAGCCAGACTTGTTAAAGTTCAAACTCACTTTGATCTCCAAGAGGTTTGCAGGAAATTCAGTTCAATCCATTTTCATAACATGTCAAAGTGATTCAAACACAGACTCATATGTAAAAAATTCACACGTCAAAATTGGCACTGTTTTAGAAGCAACTATAGTCTGCAAAAAGCTCGATTAAACACAAACTTCAGCGTTACCTCGGAATATTTGTTTATATTCATACTAACATAAATTTTCCTTCCTAATTAAAAATCAACTTTTTATGGAAATAACTTATATGAAAAGTTTATTAACATATGATAAATAACAAAAAAACAAAACAAGCAACATGTTTGCGTAAAATGTTAACATGTATTTAAAACCAAAACAAATATGGAAGGAAATCCATGCTCAATATGAAATGCAGCATTCCATTGGTGGAGTAAATCTTCTTTCATGAAAGACTATAGGTGATTGGTTAGAAAGTCTGTTCATCATCACATTCATCTGTCCAATGACCAAATGCTGCAAACAAAATAAGAATGCACACAGTCAATGTTACATTGTCATTTTTTCTGAATTTGCTTTTTTCATCCAGTTTTTCCATACAAATTGGTTTGCAGATCTGACTGACCCATTTTCAATTTTTTAAGAGTAAAAAAAAATCCATATTTATTCTACTTTCTTTTTACTTTACTATGGTACAGACATGACTATAACAAGTATTTACCCTCATGGCTCTATATATGCCAGGTTGTATAATTTTATCACATACTATTTCTATCCATGAGGGTCTCAATGGAGTGTCCTTCATTTTTGTATTCTTTAAATTTTTAAGCTATTTTCTTCTACAATGTATTATTTATTTTTTCCCCCATTCATCTCTATTCTTTATATTTTAGCACCACATTATTCTCTATTCTTATATTACTTTATTCTGTATCCCCCCGCCCACCCATTACTCTGATTAACTCAAAATCTTCTGAATAGACAGCATGAAACCAAATCATTAAAAGGTGATGATAAGAAGAATACTCAATCTAATTTAGAGCTGGTTTGATATATGCTGCATAATGATTCTTTTTGCATTTGGGTTGAGATATTTTCCGACTGACCAAACCAGCATTTTTAGATGAAAATTTACAAATCTACAAACCAATTTCTCAAAAAAGTGTGGTCTTAGGAAAAAATGATTGAATAATACACATATTTTGTAAATTATAATTAAATTTTGATAGATGAAAAGACATTTCCAAATTTCAAATACTTTTCCTTTATTCCTAAAAATATCAAAGTAAATTTATTGTCTTTTCATTTTCAATGACAATATAACAATAAACATATAAAACTTTACTTTCAATGGCAGATCAATAAAATTTCCAAAAATTACTTTTTTATTGCCCGTCCGACGTTGTAAGCACTCTCACATCTACATTTTTCATTGATTTTCATGCAAAGTGCATCAATGGTTTACATCTACATTATCTAAGACAAGTTTAAAAATCAAGCTGATCAACATTTTTCGTGGGGTTTTGCCCCTTGGAAATGTAAATTATATGAAAAGTTCTCAATACAAGTACTCTCCTGCCTTCATTTCTCGTCAAGATCAAAGTCATAGATGCTGGTTTTCCAAAATAGACACAATTGTTTAGCTTATATTCAAACTTGTTACACATAATGACTATTCTTAAAGGATAATAAGCTTCTTTAAAAAAAAAAATTTATATCCATTTTTGAGAGCGTACAATGCAAGATACGGTGATGTCTATTGATTCTGGACATCAGTTTTTCATATCCCTGTTCAATATTCAAATACGCCCACAAAAACCAATATATTTTGACCCCATTTAACATCCATTAGATCTGCCAGTGAGGTTCATTTCAATTTGATATATACTTATATCAGTTGATGATTGTGGCCAATCAAAATTCATAAAAAAAAATCAATTTTCTCAATGTTATATAACTGTAATGGTTTTAAAGTTATTTTTATTACAATAAAATTTTTGCATATTCCCTTCAGTCTTTAGAGACATACATGTATCTATTTATCATCTTTTTAAAATCTTTGATTAAATTAATTAGAATCTTCAATTTTGACTGGCCATATCATGCAGTTAATTTATGATAATATAGTTTGAAAATGAGATATATTTCATGCCATTAACATTTAATCAGAATGCAATATAAGAGAAAATATCCAAGTTAGTTAATTACAGGCTAAGAATTCCATTTCAGAATCCAGAAAAGCATGATATGGCCAAAGAAAGCCAGAATAATGCTTGTAAATATATCTATGAGGTTTTGGTAATATCCATTTCTCCAATAGTTTTGAACTTTTTAGCTGATTAAGACGAGAGCTAATCATGATAAAGCTCACAGTCTCACACTGGATGAACAAGACTCACATTTTAAACTTGATACAAGTACTTGTCATTTAACTTTTCAACAAAACTATAATAGTTTATCTTTGACTCTTTGTAATTAAAGATAAAACTTTGCTCAAATAAATTCTGAATGAACACTGACAGTGATTTGCTCTGTTGTTGAGATTTTGATTTTGTTTTAATTTTATCAGAGTATTAAAACTTTACTATAGATTAAAAATCAACAAACAGTTTGTAATATTTTGTATTACTGTATTATATAACATGGAAAATTTTTGCAAAGATGTTATTTTTGCTAATTTAGTGATCAAGATATAGTCTCTAAAATGTCCTCTTTTGTAAATTTGATGTGTAAGGAAATTAGAATCAGTGACAAGAAAGACAGGAAAGAGAGTCCTCATGAACATGGTGACCAAGTTTGAGTCAAGGCCTTTGACAATATTACCCAGAATTCTTTGTAATCTAAAAACTTCTTACCTTCACATATATCACAGTAAGGTCGTAGTTGTTTACGGTCACCATGGTGATGTGAAGGTGATGGTGTTTCGTCGTCGTAATCCATGGCCTGACAAGGACAATCTTCAGTATCATGTTGATCAAACACGTCACATATATCACAGAATAATCGTGGAGGAGGCTTCTTACTTTCACTTCTATAAATAGACATAAAAAAATGACATAGAATAATCATGGAGGAGGCTTCTTACTTTCACTTCTATAAACAGACATCAAAAAAATGACATAGAATAATCATGGAGGTAAGGCATCTATATATGTACAAGATATGAAGTATCCAGGTCTTCTACCTTCTGAAATATAAGACTTCTTAAAAAAAATAGTTAACGCCATTGCAGGATAAGCATTGCTATGTCTCATGTTCTGCTACAAAAAATCACAGGCGAGACTAAAATCACTAGGGATCACATTCTGCAACAATGTCGGGGTGAGAAAAATCATTTTTTTTGCTCATATTAAGATGAAAATTCTTCGTTTTACATAAATACTGAAGAGTGATGAACAAAAAGTGAAAGAAACATTTTAAAATTGACGTCAACTGATGCCAATTAATGATGTTCACTACTCTTGTTTTTGACTTTTGTCAGATATTCAGAATCTTCTAGTCTTATCCATGTAGTGCCATTAAAATTTTGCCCTCTAACCCCTACCTTTCTATTCATAATTTATTACATACAGATTAAAAAGACATTTTGAAAATCTTATAAAATCCCTTTTATTTTTTCTAGTTTTGAAAGAAAAAGGTACCAATGATCAATGTATGAAAAATCTAAGAAAAATCATTTCCGCCAAATTTTCAATTGCTTATACTGTGGATTCATTTTTCATGGGTACCAATTTTCGTGGATCACAGAAAACTTTATGTGGATATTTGAAGAAGCGGTTTTGTCAAAGTCTGCATACATCTGAATAGAAAATTTGTAATTCATTGAACATTTGAATTTGTGGTTGCACTGTACCCACTAAATCCACAAAATTGGTATCCAACAAATAATAGTGAACCTACAGTATCTCAAAAACAAGGTCACAGACCTTTCCTTTTTCTGCTTTTTAAGTTATTTATATGCTACCAATTTATAACAGTCTTTTAAATTTTTGTTATTTTGAAATAAAGGAGCAAACATCCTTAAGAAGAGTGTAAAACAGATTAATTGAAACATGAACCACTGAAATGAATTGTGTTAATGATAACATGTTACAGGGCTCACGCTAGCAGGCGACTAGGGCGATAAAGTCGCTTTCCCCTCCGTCACTTCGCTTTGCCCGACCGTCAAAAGCGAAATCTAGTCACCCTGCTGTTCACCATACTCGCTTTCAGTCGCTTTCGTCATCGGACATTTTCAATTTTTACCAAGTCGATGAAACATCAATTTTTTATTGATAATTAAAGAAATTCAGACATAAACGATTTACTTTCTTAAGAAAAGAGTTTAAAGCATTGACTTTACAGTGTGTTGCAGGTTATTTAATAAAAAGACAACTTTTTATCACTTCATGCACTTCCGGTACTTGTTCCTTAAGAGCGTACATCAATCTAACTTTCAGCGGCAAAATAAGTGTTTTACTTCATTTGAACGTGATAAAAGTTGCCTCCAGTAAATGTTTAATCCATTTATTGCGTTAAAAACGTCATATTCCTTTCCAAATAGCTTGTCAAACATCGTTTTATTTTTGTAAATTTTCTTCGTCCGCCATTGATATACTAACTACGGATCGGAAACGGACCAGCTATGACCGAAATCCGTATTTTTACAATAATAACTACGGACGCATGAATGGAACAGCTGACAGAAGAATATTGATCCCAAAAGGGAAAATTACGCATTCCATACGCATTATCAGACTTTTGGTTAGATCTACCTGATTAATGTTTATAATTCCATATAAATGGATTGTTTCAAATTATTGATTAAAGTTGCTTAACTCTAGGACTATTATACTAATATCAATAAATTATGGCCCAGCTTAACTCTGCATATATCTTTTGATGATTAACATGATAAACAAGATAGTTTTTTAATTGAATTGTAATTGATATATTATACTTTCTTTTCCTTTTTGACATAAAAAAAAATTCTTTTTAGTGCTAAATATTTAGTTGGTAGTTTCTCACAAGAACCTAAACTTAAACAACTTTGAATTTGAACTGTTACTTTCATTGCATATTCAGACATGAATTGAACAATATAAAAGAAAATTAGTTACATATGACCCTATATACTATAGTAAAACCAAACATTGTAGGCAGCAGCCAAGGAGCACTTCCTTTTCAAATCTCACCACTTCTCCCTATCAGTTTCAAAGAGAAGTCACTTCTCCTATGATTCTGAAGTAGTGTGAGCCCTGATGTTAACACCATTTTTAAGACATATCTACTCTACAACCAAACTGAAGACTTACACTTCTTCCATGGAGCTGTTAGCCTCCCCATTTGTAATAACACCTGATTCCATGGCTTCTAATCGGGTTTTAGATCCCCATTTTTCTTTTGTAGATCAACTATCACAGAGTTAAGGAATTCCACCTAAAATCAAATAACAAAATTAAGGATCTTACTGGAATATCTATCTTATTTCAGCACAGACCTTCTTTTAAAAAAATTATGTTGTACACTTTCTTTGTAGTGTGCTGTGATATTTTCTTTCGTAGATCTACTATCACAGTTAAGGAATTCAACTTTAAATAAAAATTAAGGATCTTACTTGAATATATATAATTTTTTCAGCACAGACCTTCTTTCAATTAAATTACGTTGTGCACTTTCTTTGCAGTGTGCTGTGATATAGTTTTATAAGAAACCCTATGTTAAAATGACTGTTACCCCAAACCCAGTATTCTTTAATCGAGACAGTTAAAAGCAATAATATAAAGAATTAATAGAAGTTTTTCTTAGAACACTTTTGATTTGTTTAATGAAAATGTATCTTTTTACAAGCCATTTTTACTCCCAATCTCTCAACTTTAAAATTTGATTTTTATCTAATGGCTTTCTATCCCCATTGAATTTTCAAACTTTTTCCTAATCTGAGTGTTAAATTTAGGTTTTATCCTGTAAATATATATACTGACTGACCTGACCATCTATTATCTGTTTATCTTCAACTTGATTGGCTACAAAAACCAAAAATATTTCAATATAAGTTTCTCTTCAAAGTAAGGCTTATTCAATGTTAACTTATAGATTATCAATGGTATTTCAAACGAGATGGTATTTCTCAGCTACAATATCATCAAAGGGGATAGAAACATTCTCGAGTTTGAAAGACCATTGATTACCTGTTTATTGCTGTTTTTCTAGGCAATGTCAATGACTAAGGCTCATGACATCAGATATTCTCTTTCTACTAGACTGAGAAAAACCCACATCACTCAAGAAGCATGATATGGAAAATTATCACAACAAAAAAAGATTGAAGCAAAATTTTACTTAACTGGTAATTTAGTGGAATTCAAATCTTATAGGATTTTAAGTATGCTTTATTATATCCCTTGCACTTTGTTGACTTGACTGTGTTCCTATTCAGCAGTTTTTGAAATTTCTGACCACTTAAATAGTTTGATTTGATAAAACAAATTGCAATTGGGTCAGAATTTTGAATGAACTGCAATAGGTGGAGAGCAACACTTACAAACAAGTCACAATAAAATCATTTCAATTAAAACCTTTTCATGATGTAAATGCAGTGACACTGTCAATTTAACTTCATGGAAGCCATAAATCTAGTATGACTTCAACAGTTGAAAAAAAAGTACCCTTACTTTCAAGTTATCTCAAACTGACCAAAATAGTGAGAACATTTTTTTTCCTGATCCTTTGGTCCTATAGTATTACTATTGACTCCATGGGTCTGTATCTAAGTTTGTACCCGACAGTCCTATAGCATTACCATTGACTCCATGGGTCTGTATCTAAGTTTGTACCCGACAGTTCTATAGCATTACCATTGACTCCATGGGTCTGTATCTAAGTTTGTACCTGACAGTCCTAGAGTATTACTATTGACTCCATAGGTCTGTATCTAAGTTTGTACCAGACAGTCCTATAGTATTACTATTGACTTCATGGGTCTGTATCTAAGTTTGTACCCGACAGTCCTAAAGCATTACAATTGACTCCATGGGTCTGTATCTAAGTTTGTACCTGACAGTCCTATAGCATTACTATTGACTCCATGGGTCTGTATCCAAGTCTGTACCTGACAGTCCTATAGTATTACTATTGACTCCATGGGTCTGTATCTAAGTTTGTACCCGACAGTCCTAAAGCATTACAATTGACTCCATGGGTCTGTATCTAAGTTTGTACCAGACAGTCCTATAGTATTACTATTGACTTCATGGGTCTGTATCTAAGTTTGTACCCGACAGTCCTATAGTATTACTATTGACTCCATGGGTCTGTATCTAAATTTGTACCCTACAGTCCTATAGTATTACTATTGACTCCATGGGTCTGTATCTAAGTTTGTACCCGACAGTCCTATAGTATTACTATTGACTCCATGGGTCTGTATCTAAGTTTGTACCCGACAGTCCTATAGCATTACTGTTGACTCCATGGCTTTGTATCTAAGTTTGTACCCGACAGTCCTATAGTATTACTATTGACTCCATGGGTCTGTATCTAAGTTTGTACCCGACAGTCCTATAGTATTACTATTGACTCCATGGGTCTGTATCTAAGTTTGTACCCGACAGTCCTATAGTATTACTATTGACTCCATGGGTCTGTATCTAAGTTTGTACCCGACAGTCCTATAGCATTACTATTGACTCCATGGGTCTGTATCTAAGTTTGTACCTGACAGTCCTATAGCATTACTATTGACTCCATGGGTCTGTATCTAAGTTTGTACCTGACAGTCCTATAGCATTACTATTGACTTCATGGGTCTGTATCTAAGTTTGTACCCGACAGTCCTATAGTATTACTATTGACTCCATGGGTCTGTATCTAAGTTTGTACCCGACAGTCCTATAGTATTACTATTGACTCCATGGGTCTGTATCTAAGTTTGTACCCGACAGTCCTATAGTATTGCTGTTGACTTCTTGAGCCTGTATCTGAGATTTTACCTGACAGTCCTATAGTATTGCTGTTGACTTCTTGAGCCTGTAGCTGAGATTTTACCTGACAGTCCTATAGTATTGCTGTTGACTTCTTGAGCCTGTAGCTGAGATTTTACCTGACAGTCCTATAGTATTGCTGTTGACTTCTTTAGCCTGTAGCTGAGATTTTACCTGACAGTCCTATAGTATTGCTGTTGACTTCTTTAGCCTGTAGCTGAGATTTCAGTGAGTTTATCTGACTAATCAAGTCTTTATTTTCTTGTTCCTGGTTCTCTGTTGAATGTCTGAACTTTTCTAGTGAGGCATTCTCATTCTTTAAGTTGGCAACCTGTTTGTATCAAAAGAAAAATGATTTACTCTACTGTTTTAAACTGATTTATGATTGACAATCACAAATTCTTTACAACAAATAGCTATTTGCATCAAATAATACACAAGTTGGTTTTGCTGTTTTGTACACTGTGTCAATTTGTATGTAAAAAAGGTGGAAAAAAACATTTGTGATTTGGTTCCACATATTAAAAGAAAATTAAGACTTATATTCCTTCAATGAAACCAGTAGAGGAATTTGGGCAAACAAATCCAAAAATAGAAATTATCTCATCAAAAAAGTACAAATTTTGTATTATATGCACATCTCCATCTGATAATAAATAAATTTGGTGTATTTACTGTCTTCTGATTGGTTAAAAGTATTACTTTTATTTTCAATGTTGTCAATTTTTATGGCGACACGCCCACTCTGACGTTGTGTATTCATACGCCAACATGTGTATACGTTGTTATTGTTAATATAAATAATATAAAAGTTCTTTTAGCCTTATTTTTGATAGAAATTTATTTATAGTGAATAGCAATAATTTATTTTGAATTTATTGAACCATAAAATTAATTTTGACTCTTCACATTTTACATAATCGGCTTTGCAGATTATTCAATGTGAAGAGTCAAAAATTAATTTTATGGTTCAATAAATTCAAAATAAATAATAGCCATTCATTAAGTATCAAGTAGGACAGCTGACAAGGTTTGTTTATAAAATCTGTCAAATAATTTGAACTAAAAACCATATAGACAAACGAATCTTAAGCCAAAAAAATAGAAGTTGTAAATACCTCCTTCTGAAGAGATAATAGAAGTTGTAAATACCTCCTTCTGGAGAGAAAATAGAAGTTGTAAATACCTCCTTCTGAAGAGAAAATAGAAGTTGTAAATACCTCCTTCTAGAGAGAAAATAGAAGTTGTAAATACCTCCTTCTGAAGAGAAAATAGAAGTTGTAAATACCTCCTTCTGGAGAGAAAATAGAAGTTGTAAATACCTCCTTCTGAAGAGAAATCTTCGCCTTTTCTAGACTTTCAATTTCCTTTCTGTGACTGAAAAAATGAACAAAAAGGAAAATAAGTCATATGTAATATGTCTATTTCAGCTTCACTATTTAGTGTATTCATAGTACAAAGTATAATGAACCAAGATTTGCTTATTTGTTAATTGGATCATGAAATAGATTTATTTTTTATCAGAAGTTAAAATGGTCACTGTTTAATTAGGGAATAAATAACAATTTCAGGATGTATGTGAACCAATTTGACCAATTATTGTCTATCTATAATTATATTCATGATTCACCTAACAATTTCAGGATGTATGTGAACCAATTTGACCCATTATTGTCTACCTATAATTAATTCATGATTCACCTAACAATTTCAGGATGTATGTGAACCAATTTGACCCATTATTGTCTACCTATAATTAATTCATGATTCACCTAACAGTTTCAGGATGTATGTGAACCATTTTGAGCTGTTATTGTCTACCTATAATTAATTCATGATTCACCTAACAATTAAGCAAATTCTGTGTTCTTACAAACATAAATATTTTAGCTGTTATTTATCTTTTTTGCATTTCTAATGTAATGTTCAGAAATTGTTTTTAAGAAATACCGACGGGATTCATTTGGAAGGAAAATATTTTGTGTTTGAAATAATTCATGCATGATGCTAGTAACTGGGCACAGGATATATAATGTATTTCAACAGTAATTTTTGTCGATTAATACTGCAGTTATAATTGAATTATTTCAGTTATATGAAGCCCGCCTCCGGGTGCTGGATTTTCTCGCTGTGTTGAAGACCCATTGGTGGCCTTGGGCTGTTTTCTGCTCTTTGGTCGGGTTGTTGTCTCTTTGACACATTCCCCATTTCCATTCTCAATTTTATTTACTTTCATCTGCATTTAAAAAAAAAATATTACACATACATAGAAAAACTTTTTAAATACATAAAAAATCTAACTAAGAAGGCTGAAAAGTGAAAAAGCTTAACGTAAAATGTTAATGTGTGGCAATTTGTTTTAAATGTATCTAACTAAATGTTATTTGCCCTAAAATGCAAAGTCTAGGAGAGAAAATAAAACATCATATTTTTTTTTTTATTTAGCAATCTAAATCATCTTATGTTTGTTTTAAGTGTTTTTTCAATAGATACTTTGTTATTATGTTTCTAATCTAATAGCTCTATGCCAATGATGCCATTCTGTTTTTAATTCCATAAGTTTTTCATAATTCACTCTAAAATTGAGATTTATCCAGCAACCCTGTTTTCATCAAAGATAAAGTTTCAATAAATTTGAAAGGTCATAGAAAACACTAATTTTGAGTTTATCTACCAAAGACAGAGTTTCCAAATTTTTTGTCAATAGAGAAAATATTTGATGTCAAGGATCACACGCGTTTGTATTCTTTAACATCACAAGGCCAATTGGCACTATCTAAAATCTTTGTTAAGGTGAAAATATTTATCAATACCAGGTAGGCTTGAAAAATCTACTACGGTCACAGAAACCTAACAAATATTCAAAATACATTTGTACCAGATATATTAACATAATTAATTGTCTACAATCAGCATCTCCATGCATTTACAGAAGCAAGATTACTTATACTAATACATTTATTAATACACTGGCTTTAGAATCATTCCATATTGTCTAGTGTTCCTGGTACAAGAGTCATTTCTTCAGTGAAACAAAGAATTTCATGCAGTTAGTATACGTGATCTGTAAACCTGATCCAGATATTACTTCATTCAAGGTGATATATCAAAACTGTTATCGGAAAACTTTTTAAATCTTAAAGATGCAAGCATAACTAGGAGGTTCAAATTTATGCATCTGACAAAAAATTGCTGTATAAAAACAAATTTTGCATTTTCTGCTTCTTTATCTTGAATACAGGAAAAATTTTGATGAAAATATTTTTTGGTTAACAAGTACTTAGTAGTAGATAGTGATTTAAAAAAATATCTGAATCAGTTTTTATTGTATAGTTTATAAGAAATTTTTCCATCTTCTATTATTCCCAAATATATAAGATTTTTTTATCTTCTATTATTCCCAAATATATGTATTTCTTATAACGTAGGTTATAAATTTGTATCTTTTAGTAGAAATTCAAATGTCAAATTGTTTTCCAAAAGAGATTACATCTTTTAAATGTAACAGACACTTTTAAATTTTCTGCATAATGAATTCAATGATTAACTTTTCTGATGTACATGTAGGTCTATTTAAAAGCTTTTAAAATTAAACAAATTAGTAAAGTATATTTGACTTTGAAAATTCTATTTTTACACTTTTAAACAAACAGAAGACAAGTAAAGCTTGTACAACATTGATCAAAATCAAAGAATGAAAAAAATGAAGATTCAAATGATTAATTCAGGGGACATAACTATAACAAGCATTATTCAAGGTCACTTAAGTTTGTAGAAATAATTGTGCAATAATAATAATTTCTAGCAAATATAACAATCATGCACTTATGATCTTACCATCATGACCATGTGGAGAAATCAGCGACACACAGTCAAAGGTTGAATAAAAAATAATACACACTTTTAATAAGACAGTTCTAAACCTTCACTATATACACAATCAGTTGAACAATTAAGTTTTTCTTTTAACTTTTTTAGAAATAAACCATTGAATATCAAGTTCCTTCAATGCAAAAGATTTCATCAAATTAAAACTATTGTTAATACTATTTATTTTAATTCACCTTTCAATTCCTTCATCAGGAAAACACAACAGCACCAATTCTTGATTTACCAAGATATTGAATAAGTCATATAAATGCTAAGATAATGATAACTTCAGCACCCACATAGATATCTTGTACAATAAGACTTTCTGAGAAACCCTCTTTATGAGTACCAACTTCAATCTGACCTTCTGGTCAAACTACTTACCTCTACTAAATAATTTTTTATCTAATCATGCATAAAAAAAATTAAGACTATGATTTGCACTGATATTATCTTTGTGTGCTGTAAGTTCAAAATAAACAGCAGATTTTCTTATACAATAACATGTATAATCACCAAAATACTTAAAACTCTGTTTTGTCTTATCATCACATATCTTAATGAACTATCCCTTCTAATAATAACCTTTGTTAGAAAGAAATCTCCTTCTAATGCACTTTGCTTAGAATGATCATTTTTATTGGACATTGACAAATATTTTGAAGGGTTCTACCAGTCCGTAACTAAGGAAAGCCACCATTTTGAATACAAAAATTTTTGGTATGTAATTTCTCAAAAAATAAACAAAAAAGTTACATTGAATGCCTCAAAATCTTCTTTTATCAATATTTAAATCATTCAGAAGCGTACAAAGAAGTTGATGTTTGACATTGGGAGTAAACCTATGACGTCACATTGTTTAGATGCCAAAGACGATATAACAGTTTCAAAGACTTTTCATTTATGGCATTTGTAAGCCAAAATATTTCCTAAAATGGAACTTATTTTAGTATGTGGCATTAGAATGGAGATAACTGTATTTTAAGATTGGCCTTCGTAAAACTTGATTTTACTGTTGCAAATATCTGTTATCTGCATATATTTGGCAATCAATTTTAAAATTTCATATCATAATGAACTAATGTATCAGGCTGATGTGACCATAATATGTTAAATTACCTTGAACCAAAACTTTACAGGATACAGGATGGACGAAAACACAGACCAGAAAACATAATATCCATATCCATTATTATAATAAGTGATAAAATTGTCTTCAAGTGATACTCAGGTAAATTTAAGGTAGATCATACACTTAGTTAAGTTTAAGGTAAAATCATGTACCTTACATACTTCTTGATAAAATATAGAGTGAATCCACAAGAATGGTTTATGCTGTAAAAAGAAATGTATACTAAATCTGACCACTTATTCATTTTACTGATTTGAGACAATTCTACAAAACTTTGTAAGTTTTTATGTGTCACACACAGTGAAGTGATCAACAAGACTACAAACAATTTGATTAATGATGACACCCACCTTTCTTCTGTTTTCTCCATCTCTTGGTTCAACTGCATGTTCTGTTCTTCTAACTGTGAAAAAAAACCAATTACTTGTACTTAAGTTATGTCTCATTTTGAAATTATGTACAGATTACTTTAACTAGCTTTGTATAATAATAAATTATAGTGAGTGGTTTAAAATTTCATGATCATTGTGAATGCAGGAAGATCCGAAAATTGCTTACACAGTACAACTCATCATTATAAAGCTTGAGGCCAAATACTAAATCATTCTATCATACAGGTATGAAAAATTCCATGATCTGACACATCCAAAACTTGCTTACACAGTGCAGCTCATCATTATCACATGATTATAAAGTCCCAGGCTAATATCAAATCATTCCATATTACAAATGGAGATTAATAAAGTTTTGGACAAGTGAAAGGATAGACAAGAGGATTGTAAGATACTACCCTTTCCATGAGTTGGGGTATAATTAGTGTCAAATTATCACTTCTTTTTCCCCAATATCTCTATAAGACTGTTTTTTTAAAACATACAGAGAAGGCACTTTGAAAATGAGATAGCTACCTATAGAGGCAATTTGTAATTTCTCTTAAATTTTCTAAAAAAGTATTTGACACCCATCCATAGATCAGATTTTTAAATGCCTTCCCTGGATCCCCTGTACATCTTTATGGAACAGCCCACAAACAGTTTATGGGCTTTGAAGAAACCTAAAAAATAATTACCCTCCTCCTTTCTTCAGCTACGAGATTAGAGAATTCTAACTGTGCCTTCATGGTATCTCTCTCATCCTCAACCTCTTTAAACAAAGCCTCTAACTGGTTGTATCGTTGATCTGTCTCGGAGGTCTGCATTAGAAGTTTCTTTTCCAATTCCTTCACTCTCTTTTCTCCATGGCTAATTTCAGATTGTAACATACCATCTAATTCTTTGACCCTGGCCTGTGCTTTCTCAATCTGTAAAATAAAAAAATAAGAAATTTTCTCTATGGTATATAGTATAACTACTGACTTGATCTGTGTTGTTATGTTTGGTTATTTTGCATTGCAGTCAAATATTGTGTACCTTCAAAATCTGTCATTCCATTGCCAAAGAATATAAAGCACAAACTTTAAGTTATGCAGACTTGCAATACATATACAATGTGTATAAATCTGTGAAATGACACATCAGTGTTATAAAAAACAAGTAATCGTTCCAAGTCTAGCATAAGTCTAGCATAACAAACCTGTGTTTGTAGATCATGTGACTGACTTTGTGATTTCTGTGACATGGCTTCTTCTTTTTCATTCACTTCTATCTTCATTTTCTCAACCTATTATTAAAGTAAAAATAAAATAAAATGCATTTCTATGTATCTAAGCTATAGCTGTAATTTCCTTGTTTTCATACATATTTACACTTTAAATTTAGCTGAACCTTGTCTCTGTCACCGAATAACCTACTAACATCATGCAACAATCACTTTTAATTATGATGTCAAATTTTTTAAATTGTGATGCAATGTTTTGCGGTGTGATTTTTAGTAATGGCTAACCAATTTGCATACAAGTGTAAATATTCTATTCAGTCTAATTTTTCAAATAAAATTTCGTTTGTTTTTACTGCAAAACCTTTTCTAGATCTGGGAAAGAATATATATTTTCTTTTAAATAAACTGTTAACACAGAGATGTCTCACCTTTTTTTATTTTGATATGTAAATGTTGAAACTAAAATAGCAATACTTTAACATGCAAGTTATGCAAATATTCAATGTCAATGAACCATGACTGAAGGTACATGGCAAAACAATCTCCATGGAAATGAGATGTGCCAATGCTAATACAACTGACTACCAAATACCATAGACTTATCATAAGTCGTTCCTTTCAACAAACCTAAACACAAACATTGACTTGTAAACTATGTAAAAGTTTCAAAGTCAATGAACCATGATGAGGGGGTGGGGCTATATAATCTTCATGGAAACGAGACTTGCAAATGCCAATAAATTTGCATACCAAATATCATTGATTTAACATTAGCGGTTCATCTTAAAAACTAATACATGTAAACTAAGCAAAAGTTTCAAAGTCAATAGACCATGACTGAGGGCAGGACCAAATATTCTCCATGGAAATGAGATGTGCCAAAGCTTATTCAATTGCATACCAATTAACATTGGCCTACCACTAATGGTTCCCCTTAAACTGACCTAATCACAAACTAATACATGTAAACTAAGCAAGTTTTAAAGTCAATAGACCATGACTGAGGGGCAGAGCCAAATAATCTCCATGGAAATGAGATATGCCAATGCTTAAACAACTGCATACCAAATATCATTGACTTACCACTAGTGGTTCCCCATAAACTGACCTAATCACAAACTAATACATGTAAACTAAGCAAAGTTTCAAAATCAATAGACCTTGACTGAGGGGGGGACAAATAATCTCCATGGTAATTAGATGTGCCAATGCTAATACAACTGCATACCAAATATCATTGACCTACCACTAGTGGTTCCCCATAAACTGACCTAATACATTGTTGACGCCGCCGTCGCCGAAACAACATACCTATGTCTCGCTTTTGACTCCATCAAGGCGAGATAAAAACTGCTTCATAATGTCGGATAATTTTCATTTTGGGTGTTTGTCTTTCTAACAAGGTAAGATTTTTACATTTGTCGTATATACTGTTCAGTGGTATATTTTCCACAGTTCCAATTTCACCATTCATATGACTTACCCAAAAGGTATAATTGTTTGCACTCCCCCTCCCCCTTCCCTGATTCTGATATTCTTAAGATCAAATTAAGTAAAGTGCTATCTTAATCATGAAATCAGCAAAAATAACCCTCTTGCAGAAATTTTCCTGATTTTCAGTAAAAAGTTTTTCATTTGTTTTACTGTTATACCTCTTTCTGTAATTCTTCAATCTGTATATCTTTCTGTTGTAGTGAAGCTTTACTTTCCACTAGTTCCCTGTTCACTTTGTCGTTTTCTTCCACAAGTTTAGTCTTCTCTGTTACCAGTTCTTCTTTCTCTTGTTGAATCTATTCATAATACAAATTTGAAACCTTATGTAAAATTAGAAAAACAAAGTACTTATTTATTAATTTATAGTTTATCAATGAATTATTTGTAAATTTGCTCCTTCTATTGAATTACAAATGCTAATATTGAACTGCGTAATCAGTTTCCCCTTTCAGCACTTCCAAAATGAAAGCAACTCTACAATTCAGTACTCTAGTGAAAAATCTGTTATTTATCATTTATTTGGCAAATGCTTCAACTAACTAGAAATGACCCTTAAGGAAAATATAGACAAGTTTCCATTTTAGATTTGGTGAATGAACTGCCTCGATTGACCAGGGGTCATTCAGAGGAAAAAGATGTCATCAGACATTGTGACTTGAAGATATTAACTTTGTGACATCAAATTTTTCCTGAAAAAGGCACTAGTTGGAAGATCATGTATTGGGGTCAAGTAGATGTGCTGTATGATTTTTGACTATCTTTTTAAGTTTAAAAGCAGGGAATTCTTCATACATTGTATATTTCAGACAAAAATTTTACTTTTTCATATTTGCAACCATAAATGTTTTATTGAGTAACCTAAATTTAGAGAATAAATTAAAACAAGTGAACCAACATCTGGTTAAAAAAGGTATGTCAAATTTACAGATGAGCAAAGGTATGATTTGCTTAAAAATTTATTAAAGTACACTTGTGAATAATTTAATTTTGGATGTAACGCGTCTTCTGATTGGCTGACGTTGTTTTGTTTATCAGCTCATAGACATAATTTTGTCATGTGACCTTGACGTCATCAACGTTTTTTCATGATTTACTCAGGTTTAAAATGGAATTAAGAATTAAATTATAAGAAATGATTGTAATATTTTTTCTGTCTATTCGAAATAACATAAAAAATGTGGTGCACACTGTTATAAAATAACCCGCTACGCGCGTTATTCAGTGTGCACCACATTTTTGATGTTATTTCTTCATAGACAGAAAAAATATTACAGTCATTCCTTAAATAACTTAGAGTCTAAAACCCTGTACAATTTAAAACTTCTTAAAATGATGAAGAAGGCTTGAAATCCTATTCTTACTTAAAACTTAGGGCTGTTTCATAAAAACATTCATGGGAACCAATAAAGGCACTTCTATTGGCTGTTGTCAAATACCTTTGCACAGTGAATATATAAGGTAGCAATACACAGTTAGGAAAAAAGCTTAAAATTGATACTCATAATTTTTAACCACTCTCTTTCCCTTGCTTTCTAACATATTAGGCTTACTGTTTGCGTCATGTATGTGCATATTTATGGAAACATCATCTTTCAGAGATTAATTTAATTTCCAATAGTTAAAATTGTGAAATACAATCTCTTTGTGGTGTAACCATGGCAGCAATATGCATTTATTTTATACAAAATATTGCAAAAATGGGGGTGGAAAAGTCACCAAAGTCCCAAAAGCTTGGTCCAGAGTAGAATTTCAATCCGTTCGAGCGATACCTTTTCTGAAACTATTGACATTTATCTATCAAGAAGTCAAATAAAAATCACATTCATTTAAACTCATTTTTTCCATAAAATTGAACTGAAAAGTTTGAGCGTAAAATATTTGTTGGAAAACACTATAATAATTACTGGACCTATGACCGGTACGGATGTGAAAATACGGACTGTCACACAGAAAATTGCCAAATAACATGCAAAAACAATCTTGATGATCATATGAATCCACTTTCAAGGCTTTATTATTCTTCAGCTATCTAAAAATCAATGTTTTTGCACAATAACTTTCATATTTGAAAAAAATCACCAGGCCAAAATGCGAAACCAAACTGTATTGCTACATAAGTGATATTTTTAAATCCCCTCCATAGGTGGTTACTCTATTTTCAAAGTGCTTTCCCTGGGTACCATGCATGTTTTATTGGAAGAGCTCTTATGAAATTACAGAAATTTAACAGCCTGACAATCTGCCATATCTAAAAACTTACAGAAGTTTTGGTTTCTGACAATAAACTTACAGAAGTTTTGGTTTCTGACAATAAACTTACAGAAGTTTTGGTTTCTGACAATAAACTTACAGAAGATTCGGTTTCTGACAATAAACTTACAGAAGATTCGGTTTCTGACAATAAACTTACAGAAGTTTCGGTTTCTGACAATAAACTTACAGAAGATTCAGTTTCTGACAATAAACTTACAGAAGATTCGGTTTCTGACAATAAACTTACAGAAGTTTTGGTTTCTGACAATAAACTTACAGAAGATTTAGTTTCTGACAATAAACTTACAGAAGTTTTGGTTTCTGACAATAAACTTACAGAAGTTTTGGTTTCTGACAATAAACTTACAGAAGTTTTGGTTTCTGACAATAAACTTACAGAAGTTTTGGTTTCTGACAATAAACTTACAGAAGTTTTGGTTTCTGACAATAAACTTACAGAAGATTTGGTTTCTGACAATAAACTTACAGAAGATTTAGGTACCAGTCTTGTATTACAACTCCAGGTTCCGGTGCATGTCAAAACATGGAGGGAAATAAAATAGTCCATTTTTTTCTGAATTTTTTTCTGGACTCAATTTTTTCTGTTTGATTAAAAGTTTATGCTGAATTGAAACATATATATAGATTTAAAAAAAATCTTGCATCTTTTTGGGGATATCAATCCAGGAAAGTGGAAGGATATCATGTTTACTGGAAGTGGTGCGGCTTAGTAAAAACAGCAAACAGAAAGTAGAAAAAAATAGTTTTGACTTCAGAGTTACTTAACTTTTTATTCTTCGTGGCATGACCCACTTTTTTTCAATTAAATCACAATTTCACATTAGTACATACATGATATGAACATGAAAAAATTTTTCTATGTAGCATTTTTTATTTTTTTATTTTCAAAGATCAGCTGTTTAGCATGTAAGCCTATGGAGCAGTCAATTACAAGACTGCAACCTGCATAGGGTATTTTTTTCATATGTTCACTGCAAGGAAGTAGCTCATGTGGACTTTTGTGTGCCCAGAATGACAAAACATCATGATTTAAGGACTTTTTAAGAAATAAAAATCATGGGGTATCAAGTTACACTGAAAAAACTGAAATTATGTAATAATTATGATTTTTTATACAAGACACCATTCAAAAGTATAAAAAGATATAAAGCACAACAGTTTGAGGTAAATTGAGATTCTGGTAGTATTACATACATGATTTTTAATTTAAAAGAAATATGGAAATATTTTTCCTCCATGAAATCTTCTTGTGATGAAAATTCTAGTTGCACAGTTTCATTGAAAATCAGTGTAAAGTTGAAGAGACAGCTACATACAAAAGTAATTTTTTTCTTTAGGGTTATTATTTTTATGGCTCAATTGTTGACATTTAGGTAGAATATATATAAATGAACTTTTGGTGAAAAGATTTTACAAAATTTTCACTTTACAAGAGTCTATGACTTCTTTTCCTGTCTCTGACACTGCATGGTTAATTGCAAATTCCATATTTGGGTTAAAAATTTGTTTAAAAGTAGAATTTTTCTAAAACTATCCTTCACAGTATCCAAATAATTAGTAAACATTCATAAAGATAGACTAGAATGAGATTTACAGATCATTTGATAGGCATGACTTATTTCCAAATTTTGCCTGGTTTCAGAAAAGGGTACTCCTTTAATATTGGGATTATATTTAATAATACAACTAAACAATTCTTTTAATGGCAATTTTTATGTTCAAATATGGCTACTTAATGAAACAAAATAAATGATTTATTTTTTAAAGACATGTCATTACAGTTATAGGTACCAGTCTTGTATTACAACTCCAGGTTCCGGTGCATGTCAAAACATGGAGGAAATAAAATAGTCCATTTTTTCAGAATTTTTCTGGACTCAATTTTTCTGTTTGATTAAAAGTTTATGCTGAATTGAAACATATATATAGATTTAAAAAATCTTGCATCTTTTTGGGGATATCAATCCAGGAAAGTGGAAGGATATCATGTTTACTGGAAGTGGTGTGGCTTAGTAAAAACAGCAAACAGAAAGTAGAAAAAAATAGTTTTGACTTCAGGGTTACATAACTTTTTATTCTTTGTGGCATGACCCACTTTTTTTCGATTAAATTACAATTTCACATTAGTACATACATGATATGAACATGAAAAAATTTTTCTATGTAGCATTTTTTATTTTTTTATTTTCAAAGATCAGCTGTTTAGCATGTAAGCCTATGGAGCAGTCAATAACAAGACTGCAACCTTTAGTTTCTGACAATAAACTCACAGAAGATTTAGTTTCTGACACCTTATCCTTGTCCTCCTTCAGATCCTCGATCTGTTGTTGAAGTTTATTTTTCTCATCCACCATTTTTTCGTACTCCAATTGAACCTTACTGTTAGTTACTCTGATATGTATCAAGTCTGTGTTTATACTGTCTTTTTCACTTTCTAACCGTTTCACCAATTTGTCTGCTTTTTCTTTTTCAAACTGAAAATTAAGACAAAATTTTCAATTTCACTTTCTTTCTTTATCAGCCTCTGAAAGCCTTAGTCAAAACAACTGAATAAAAATTACATACAACTACAGCAACAAAAGGTTTTTGCACAAATACTATAAGATCTTTTTTGAAAAGTTCTAAGAAGAAATAGTAAGTACATGTATCTGAAGTAATGTCCGTTCTATTTATTTTTCGTTTAAGATTTTGCCATCAATCAGGACATTTTTTTTTCTGTCCCAGGTTAGGGGGAGGTTTGAGCGCATTCAAACATGTTTTAACCCCGCAAAATTCTTAATGGGCCTGTTCCAAGTCAGTATCCTGTAATTAAGTGGTTGTTGTTGGTTGCTGTCTGTTTTATCTTTTGAATGGTTTCTCATTTTGTCATGTCAGAGCCTTTTCAGCTGACTATACTGTATGGGTTTTGCTTATGTTAAAGACCCTACAGTGACCTATCAGTGGCAGATCCAAGGGGTTGGAACCCCCCTTTTTTTTGACGATCAATGCTTTTGAATGGGGACATATGGTTGGAACCCCCCTTTTAAAAATGGCTGGATCCACCCCTGCCTATAGTTGCTTACAACTAAATTATCTACATCATTTGGACTCTGGTAGATAGTTGTCCGATTGACAATCATACCACATCTCTTTATTTTATATAGCTATCTTAAAAACTTTCAACTTATAAATATTTCTAATCTATTGTTTTTTTTTAAGCCTTAATTTCCATTTATTCCATTTAGATGGATGTCGGAGGTAGGAAGAATCAAAGAGCTTAAGAGCTCTGAGGGAAAGACGGCCATTGTTTCTTTTTTTTTTTTTTTGGGGGTGGGGTGTATCTTTGATAGTCTTCATATAAAGAATGAAAAAGAACACCTAGAATATGTAGAAAGGTTGACAATATTGAAATCAATTGTTGTGTAATGTAATTTCGTTTCCTTAGTTAAGGATTCAATTTGGACCAATGGAAGAGATCTGCATCTTCTAAATCAAAACATTCGATTAAAGTTGAAAGTTAATTATCTAAAATTCAACTGAATTCTATCATTTAACAACTACTACAATATTTTTGAAATTTTAATTGTGTACCACTGAACTGCAGGCTAGGGCCATTTTCCTTTTTGTGACAGTACTCTAAGATTTTTTTTCTCAAGAAAGTGAGGACTGAAAAATCTATTCAGTTTTAAATTTCCATTGATAAAGTTCCCAGTTACAACTCTCATCACAGGGATACAGGTACTAATAAAAACCAATATGATTGATGTAAACTGTGTGAAGCTTGTTTCCAAATCCTACATTTTGATATATTTGTAAATTTCATGAATAAATAGGTTTAAACTACAAAATGCAACATTTTTAATTATTTTTTTTTACCATTGCAATGATTATGTTGGTACACAAAATTTAGTTTTAATGGAAGACTATTAATCATATACTAAATGTCACATTTTAAGTGTTCTGATACATTAACTTTTATTTTAGTGGATTATTACTCATCAATTGAGGTGCTCCTGTATTGGAGGAAGATTCTCAAAACAGAATTTTACAGAAAAATGAAAACTGTCGTTTCTCTCCCAATCTCATGTATCCCCACGGCCATTGTTTACTGTGAAAGTTACAAGTTGACCTACAAATTAAAGCATTGCATGTTGATGTTTGAATCATCTATAGCAAACATAATTATGTTCAAATTGAACAAATACCAATTTTAAATTAGTACACGAACTCTGAGAATGATTTAAATAATCAGTAAAGGATATCCCTGCTTCTACGTAGTGTGGCATTCCAACAATGACGTCACTATAATGTAGGTTGGATATATTTAGAATATCTCGTCATTCTGATTTTCCGGATTGTAAAAGAAACGTAAATAGTGTAAGGGAGAGCTGAAGATACGATAATTTCGCGAGAAACAGAAGGGAAATGTGTTAAAAAGTGTTTAAAGTCAATCTATTCATTTGTGTGTCTCCTCATCAATCTCAGTAAGATTTTTTGGGGGTGTTTTCCACACTATAAAAACAAAATGAATGACGTGAGGGGATGTCAGTCTGGTCAGCCACATAGGGGATTGACGGCTTGAAGCCGTCTTTCCCCAAAAATCCTCTTTAAAACTGTGTTCTTTGTTAAATGTCTCACAGTCAGACATGTTTTTTTTTTTTTAATTAACCTGTGTTTTTGAGTTGCTATCTGAAATTTTGTCCTTAAACTGTAACAGCTACTTTTCATACTTACTTTAAGAGCTTCCATTTCCATATTAATTTTGTCTAGAACCTGTTTATGAGCTTGTGTTTGAACCTCTTGTTTTTCTAAATCAGCTTTACTTTGTTCCAAATTTTTCTTTAAATTGTTAATTTCAGTAATTTTACGATTAATAGCATCTTCTTTTTCTTTTTCAAAGTCTTCTTTCATGGCAGTCATTTTATTATTTGATTTAGATAATTCTTTTTGCTGCAATAAAAAAAAAATCAATATTAATATCTTAATAAATTTCATTGTATACAAATTTGCTTGAAAATCCTGTAATTTTCATGATACTGTTTTAAAATTAATTTAAACTTTAATGGTTCAATAAAAATCATTTTTTTGCAAGTTTTTTTTTTGAAATTCTGGGAGGTTTGTCTACCCATATATAGAAGTGTATGAAACATTTGACATTTTCCTCTTTAGATTAAATTAAAGATGAAGATCAAATGTATTATGATGATGATAATGATGGATGTTTAGCCTCCAGTGGCAAATTAAATGTAATTCAGGACGAAAACATGTTAATGCAATATGAATGTGAGCCTTGCTTTGTATCAGAACTACATGCGCCAGTTTTTTAATGTGCTATTTCACAAGGTAACAGTCTGCAGGAAGACATATCACCCTTCCTGGACACATTATTCTGACTCTGAGTCAACCAATCTTTGCTTTTACTCCTTATGCAACAGAGAAGGAGCAAATACCAATTAAAAAAAATCTTTGGTTTGAACCTATGACCTCCTGTACTTGAGGTAAGCACACTACCAAGAGACAATCAAAGTGGTTTTAATATCTACTGCACTACTATATAAGATGTTCAGTTGTCATTATAATTTTCAGATTGATGACTTGTAAAACTTTCTACTACCGATTAATAACTTACCACATCTTGTAAAGTAAGTTTAATAGTATTTACAACATCATTATGTTTAACAATTAAATTTTCCCTCTCCTTTTCTCCTTCCTTCCTCAATCTATCTTTCTCTTCCCTAAGTTTTGCTGACTGCTGAGTAGAACTTGACAAGTCGGCTTGTAGATCCTGGATTTTTCTGTTGATAAGAAAGCGATTTTGTATAATAATGAAATTTGCAGAACCTCTTCATACAGAATAACTTCTGTTTTTAAAATTAAAACTTTGAAAGATTTTTTCCCCGGATTTACGAATTGGTAAGTAAGAATTATTAAGATACTTTTTAAATAGAACCCTAATTTATCAATAACACAGCTTTCTGTGAATTTTCTGTCCTTTTTTGAAATTTTGCAAACAACTGTAGTAAAAAAATACAACAATTTTTCAAGTATTTTATTTTCCTTATATATTTTTCACTCTTACACATTTTGCTAATTTATGTCCATATAACAAAAATTAAAAACACCATTTGATTTAAATCTATGTATAAATATAATATTTCTACTATCATAGAGAGTTTTTTAAATTTTTTACAGAGTTCATTTCATACTGTAATAGAGTTCTTGAAAAATGTCAATCAGGATCATTTGACCAATAAACATTTGAAATGTCTGACATACATTAAAACCATATGTTTGACCCAAATAAGAGAATTTACCAACAGAATTAATGAGTTGTACTGACAAATGTTCAGATCATTGCGGTCCAATTATTTAGTAAAATAAAAATAAAAATGTTTTGGTAAAGTGTTCATTAATCATTACTCGGGATCAACAACTCTTCGGTTTTATTGTTCTCCACTAAAGATAATCCGGAGAAGCAGTAGATGTAAATTCAAGAAATTTTAAGTAATTAATATATAAAATGATTACCAACAAGAAAAGATTATATTATCAAAATATCTAAATGGCGGCAATGAGCAAGTCTTTGATAAGGCTAAAACCCCTATAAAATATTGATTGTAACAATGATTTCACGACTTAAAGATGTTCCCTCCTCTTGTTTTTACCTTTTTTCATATATTCGGAATCCTCTAGTTTTATCCATGAGCTAGTACTGCTAGTGCCAATAAAAAATTTGCCTGCTAACCCCTACTTTTCTTTTCATAATTTTATTACATATATTTTAAAAAGCCATTTTTGAAAATCTTATAAAATCCTTATTATTTTTTTTATAGTTTTTGAAAGAAAAAAGGTGCCAATCTTAAATGTATGAAAATTCTAGAGAGAATCATTTCCCGCCAAATTTTCAGTTGACTATATCTCAAAAACAAGGACACAGACCTTTTATTTATTTCTACCTTTTAGGTTCTGTTATTTAAAAACTATCAATTTATTGCACTCTTTTAATAAATTGCTTCACTGAGCGCAGCTGGATACGACCACAGAGGTCCAACCTTGAACAGTTGGGACAAAATGGACACAATATTCGCCCCCTTGATTTTTGCAAGATATTTGGAGAAGTAACTAAATATTTTAAATAATGAAATCTGAAATGATAAAAATTGTCAAAGACCCTTAGAATTTTTCATATGAAAAAAATTTTTCCCTCAAGATATGGTCATAATCCCAATTCAAATTTCTAATGGAGTTTGCAACCATAATTACCCATTTAAATACATCATAAAAGTCTTAAAATAGAAAATGACATATGGATAAAATTAATAGTAATTAATAGTAACTTCCAAAAATAAATTGACAGCTATAAATCACCCCAAGACCATCAATCTTTATACATTTACAAGCTTGTAAGGAGGTAATCGAATCATACACAACATTTTACTTTAAATGTTTTTGGATTACCACCCTTACACTGCTTTTAAATTGTCTTAATTGTCCATTAACCAGGAAACCCTTGATTTTTCCCCCTTTTTTGCCCCTAATTCCTAAATGGTTTGAGCTATAACCCCCCAAAGTCAATCCTAACCACCCCTTTGTGGTATGGAAATTTGTGGTATAATTTCAGAGAGATTCAAACACTTAAACACAAGTTATTGTCTGGAAACTACAAAAATGCTTATTTGGGCCCCTTTTTTGGCCCCTAATTCCTAAACTGTTGGGACCATAACCCCCAAAATCAATCCTGACCTTCCTGTTGTAATTATAAACCTTGTGTTTAAATTTCATTGATTTCTTTTTACTTATACTAAAGTTATTGTCCGGAAACCAACTGTCTTCGGACGAAGACGACGTGATACTAATATACGACCGCAAAATTTTTGAGGTCGTATAAAAAGCTTGTTGTTTTGAAACAGAGGAGCGAACATTCTTAATTTACATCTATATTGTTTGTAGAACGTATAAGTGAAGGAATAACAACAGACAAAATGCAGTGCAAAGCTAACCAAAAAATTTAAAAAAATTAAGTCCTGCAGTTTCATGCTGCAAATATCTGTGTAAAGTATCAACTAAGGCATTGTAATTAAATAAAAATAAATTAGTTAAAATGAAAACTAGCAACAAGACCAAGCAAAAAATGTTATTACAAAATACCTACAAGTAAAATTCATAAGTAAAAAATATATAAAATACTTTTTTATCATAATAATTGTGTTTTAATGGGAACTGTGTGTTCAAAAAGCTACTGTAAAATCTGTATTGACAAAATTTCCTCACTCAAGCTACTATATTTCATTGTTTACGACACAACTGTAGGAAACAGATTAGAAATCTTGCCATGATACCAAAGTGGTAAAATTATCTAAATAAACAAATAATACAGGGTATTCTAACAAATGACATTTGTCAAGTAACTTTGAACCATATATTCAAAATATGACTGTGCAACTACAATCTTAAAAATGTGTTAACTGCAAAAAAAGCTAATGGGAAAATCCTCAGCGAAAGCCAAACCAACAGTACTGTTATTTAAATGATCTGCAACTATATATCTACACATTAAACTCTAAGTCTTGCTCATTTAAAGGGAAGCAGCATTCAGTTATGACAATCTAAGGAAGATCACAGAATCAGTAGAAAGGTCCTGCATTATCTTTCATTAAAAAATTTTTCAAGGCCATACAAAAAAAAGCTTCTCAGACAAATTATGAGAAATAAGGGAAGTATATGTGTCCATGGAACACAGATGCCCCTGCTTGTATAAAATATACTGCAAATTCAGCAATATTTCCATTTTTAAAGGGACATAACTCGAGAAAGGAGAAAGTGACACCACCCAATTCGAACTTGATCTGTGTTTGGTATTAGTAAGCATTGTGTATAAATTTCATAACATTTAGTTATGGCAGAGTAAAATTAAGAGTGTGGAAACAGCAAATTAAGCAATTTATCCATTTATAATGGGACATAACTCAAGAACAGTGAAAGTGCCACCACTCAAATTCAAACTTGATCTGTGTTTGGTGGTGATAAGCATTGTGCATAAGTTTCATAACATTTGGTTGAGGCAAACTAAAGTGAGAGAATGGAAATCAATTACGGGATGTACAGACTACAGAGGGACAAGGGTAAAACATCCATTTGATGTGTGCAAAATTATTCAAAGTATGTTGGTTGTGGTGGGATTTTGGAAGGAACCATTCCTACCCTCCCATTTTAATGGAATAACCCTTATATAATATAAAAAGTTGACATGGTGGGTATTTCATTAGGCTGAAGTGCCTAAGAAGCTTGTCATATACTTTAAATGCATTATTCATCTCTTTTGGAGATTGAGTTAAGTAACAGATAATGTAAGTACAGGAACCAGTCTATAGATCCAGTTTGTAGCTGATGAATTCTGGGTAATTAATAATATTGTTTTTATCAACTGTAAACATTCTAAAATCTTGGAAAATTTAAATCTAAATTGTAAATTTTTACATGAAACAATCAACAATTATTTTTCTTGTGTTGTTTATTTTTGTCATTTTGTTGCATTACATATTTTTAATCAAGATTTAGTCTATTAGCAAATGAAAATTCAGAATTACAATTCCAAAGAGCTTGACCCTTGAAACAGCATTTGGTATAACAGAGATAAATATATTATGCCATTTGGCAAGTTCTATAATTCTGAGGTCGGTGCAACCTTTACATTCGATGACATTTGACAAGTATTGACAAATATAACACTAATGTTCTTATATTTTTTGGGGAGGAAAGCCTTTACAGCAATTTTTTTTATCAAGTACCCAGAATTCATTTATAATAGGAAATGACCATTACAAACAAAGGGAGGTAAGACAAACCTATTTCTGTCCTGTAGCTGCTCAGTTAAAATTGACAGACGTTTGGAACTATCACCAGAATTTCTCATCATATCACTCATTTGCTGTTCCTAAAAACATATTCAATAATATCATACTACACTCTCCCCTAAAAAATGAAAATCTGAATATTACTCTGTATTGAAACTGATTTCATATTAGACCAATTTTGTTGGTATACTTTTATCTTTTAGGTTTAACTTTGAACATGGAAACAGCAAATTTTTGCATTTTTCAATTTTTGAAAATTATTCATAACTGCCAATATTAATTTTTTTTTAAATAATGATGGTATTGATTTTATGCTCAGTTTGTACAAACTTCGTTGATTTTTTTATCTTGCACAAATGGATCTACAGCGACCTTATCTCATAAATTTTTTCTTTAAAATATGCATTTCTTTTTTCTACGTATTCACAAAAGATGATAATGATTTCAGGACTTGATTACTCTTCTACATTTAAAGCAATCTGGTTACTTTCTTATCAAAAAATTTGAAGCATCTTCATATAAGAACTTTAAACTCTTTAAAATTTCATTTCTAAAACAGAACAGAAAAAAATCAATATATAATATATGTACATGTAACAGCCAACAATATCGAAAGCTTACACTGGGGCCTTAGTTACATGTTTCAAATGCATAATACTGTGGATTCAATCATTTTCATTGGTACCAAGGTTATAAGAAATTTGAATTTTGTTAAATACTTTAATTCACCTTTATCCCCAAAATCCAAGATAACATTGGTTCAAGTTTTCCCTTAATTACAAAAGGTCAAGGATAATTGAATTTTCAAGTGAAAGGTACTCCTTTAGAAAGTCAAAAATACTGTATAAAGAACCAGTGTAAAGAATAGGAATTCCTTGACTTTTGAAATTCAATTATAAAAAGTCCAATCCTAGAAAATATAGATCCTGGACCTAGGCCCCATACTAATTTGAACCCCTGTACAATATAAATATTATTAAAGTACCAAACAAACAATCATGAATTCACAGTATACACATTATAAATTTTATACTCTTGTAGCATAGTTGTCAACAAATTAATGGATACAATGTAGAAATACATGTAAGTGTGAAAAAAAAATGACTCATAAATAATACCACACTGAAACTGAATAAACATTTAAACTTAATGTGTATAAATATAAGGGTGTACACATATAAAACCAGCCAACAATATCAAAAGCACAACATGTAATTGGAAAGTAGCATCAAAGCTCAGGTAGGGTTTAAACAAATCTTTGAAGGAGAAAACAAAGACTTGGCTTGTCTAGACTACATTTATAAATACAAGATAATATTCTTTAACTGTTTGCATTTATATAAGGATGAAGATTTAGTATCCATGACAGAAAATAGGAAGTAATTTTCTGAAGAAATGAAACTTTTAGTAGCACAGTATCACATTAAAATGCCAAAATCTGTGAAGATTGTGTGTGTTGAAACTGAACTTAGAACTTAGTAAATTAGAGATGCAGAAAATGTGTTTACATGAAAGACATAAATTAAATTAAATTTCAGATCACTGATGCTCATATATATTTTATATTTTTTTAGGAAAAAAAAAACATATCTAACTTTAAAACATCAAAGGCTATCCTAGACAGAAATCTATGTTTGATCACAATAAACATTATTTCAGGATTAAAGAATAATAATTTATCACCATGGTAACACTTACCAGCTGTATTTTCTCATCATTAAGTCTCTTGGCCTTTTCTTCACTGGAATTCAGTTTCCTCTGCAGATCTAAAAATAGAAAATACCAAACATATTAACTAGCCCATTAAGCTCCTTCAGGCAATGTTGACCATGGCCAGTTTTAGATGTTCTATTTAGGTCCTTTTACTTTTTATGCTTTTAGAAATTTATACTTCTTGGAACACTTATATTGGTGGCTCACCTATCTCAACAAAATCTAGGAAAATTAATAATGAATCCACAGTAATTGAGGTCCAAGTTGCTGTACATTGGCATAGCCTTCCAGGAATTTAAGATTTAAGTTGCTGTAATTCTGTGTAGCTTACCTGGTATTTTACTGTACTTTTGTGTAAATTACATGGTATTTAAGATTTTAGTTACTTTTCTTGCAACATGATATCTAAGAATTAAGTTGCTGTATAACTAACTTGACATTTGAGATATGAGTTGGTGTACTTGCAGTGATATTGTTGTCTTTTTTCAAAACTACCTCTACCCTTTTTCTTTTGGGAAAAATGCATCATTTTTTTGGAAATTGGGAAGTTTTTTGCTGACCTTTGCTGTCTTTAATGCACAGTTTTTTCAAGCAATATTTTGAATTGTGAGACATTTTCAACCGGAAAGGAACTTTTTGGGGAGGGGAAAGAAACAGAAAAAATGACAGTACTTAATACATTGAAAACCATGTGTGTTACAAACACGGCGATGATTCTGATCAGAAACACTGATCTCAAAAGCGCTTTCATAATATCAAAATAATAACATGAAAACCAAATTTACGTACATTACTATCGATGCCATCACCGTTTGGGAAAAATGTACAACTTATTGGGAGAATTTTATGCCATTTTTTTTAATAATTGGGAATTTTGTCTAGGGGAAAAAGCTGAATTTTGGAGGTAATTTGAGGCAAACAATATCACTGACTTGTGTGTATAACTTTCCTGGTATTTTAGTTGCTGTACTTGGGTGTATAACTTACCTGTTTTTTTTAATTGCTGTACTTGTATGTATAACTTACCTGTTTTTTAATTGCTATACTTGTGTGTATACCTGTTTTTTTTAATTGCTGTACTTGTGTGTATAACTTACCTGTTTTTTTTAGTTGCTGTACTTGTGTGTTACTTATCTGATTTTTAGATTTTAGTTGCTGTACTTGTAACTTACCAGTTACTCGACATTTGATTTGCTGTTCTTGTGTGTAACTAACCTGGTATTTGAGTTGCTGTACTTGTGGTTAACTTACCTGATATTTGAGCTTTTAGTTGCTGTAGTTCTAAATTGAAGGTTTCAGAAGCTTTACTCTGATTGTCCATTTGAGAAGTGAGTTCTGAAATAATTCAAGGAAAATAAGTGTATCAATCTCTAATGCAAAAAACAGCAAGCTAATATAAAGGTGCTATCCTGGCAGCAAATTAAAGAGGGACAAACTGACAAGGGTCAGAAACATTATACTCTCCACAACTTTTTTGTGTGGAGTATAATCAAGATTTCCCCAAAAAACACAGGATAGGCGGATACATACATCCATGCTTTTGCTATATTTTTATGTTTTTAAGAAATTTGGTTTTGATGGCAAGTCTTTGATAGTCCCTATTAAATTTACAACTTTCCTAGATAGGAGGCAATCTGAAGACTGATATATTGTATAGTCACTTGTCTATTATTGAAGACTGAATATGGACCTCTAAGTTTCATTTGTCTTTTTTAATTGTTGGGCTGCTGTTTTATTGATGGATTGATTGTTGGTGTTTAATGCCACTTTCAGCACTATTGGTTATATTGTGGTGGTCAGTTTTATTAGTGGAGGAAGCCTGAGTAACCATAGAGAACCAAGACCTTCGACAGGAAAACTGACAATTCAAGTCAATTTAAATTGAAGTCGAACGCACCTGTCATATACTATGTTCAAATTCATTACCTCAGTGTTGACAGGCTAGTGATACATTAGATGAACTTCTCTGACCACTCTGCCACTGAGGCCCCTTGTTTTATTGACATATAACCCACTTCTCCTTTTAATCAGAAATATCTTTTGTAAATACAGTCAAACCTGTATACATAAGGCATCCAAGGAAAAGGAAAGCAATACTTTTTTGTGTACATGTACGTTGAAAGTGACATTTCATACAGATGTATGTATATTTTAAAAGCCTTGTGCATGAAAAAGTTATTTTTATACACCCACTAATTCAGGGCTGATTTTGATAATGCGTGTCAAACTTACTGTCTACTTGATTCTTCATATGGTTGTTCTTCTCCCTGGACGCAAATAAATCTTCTTCCTGTTTACAAATAACAATGGAAATACAATGGTACATGCATATCAACAACTCATCTTTACATTTCATGAAGTTTGCCGTAACTGAAATCTTTTAATTAGTATATTTTTAAGCTTGACCATGTGGAATTTAAACAGAAGTATAAAAATTGCAAACGTTTTTACAAAATATGTTTTTTTTTCTTTTCCTCGTTTGATATCAATTATTAAATTTTTTTTTTTTTCCTTTTCAGTATTCATAAAAGATTTTATACAATATCAACAGAACTTTAAATTTCTTTGTCTACTTTCAAATTGAGGAGATTTTTCTGTTTTGTATGTATTGCAATATAAGCCATTACACAATATTAAGCAATACTTTATAAATTTATATTTAGTTATATTTTAAATAACTTAATATTTTCTTGACTTTAATGTTTAGAATTCCACTGCAAATGCAGTTTTATAGACTGCAAAGTAAATAAATAAAAATATAAGGCTACATGTAAATAAAAATCATGCAGTTTTTAGAGAAAAGAATATTAATATTAAGAGAGTTTGATATCCAGCTGGAAGCCTATGTATTTCCCTTTACCTTCTATCAGCAAAATCTAAAGGAACCCAAAAAATCTAAAGAACATGCGTAAATAAGTATTGAAGTTAAATAAAATTAGTAATGCTCTATTCTATTTATATAAAAGTTTCTGAAACAAAGGCTGAATATTTTCTCTATGTTTTGCGAGCAGCAGCAAATTACGAATTCAAGTTGTTAAAAAAGCAGGAACCATATACTTGTAGTTTATTTTAGAGATTTTCTTATAACATATTTATCAAATTTCTTAAAGCACATTCAAGCATGAAAATCAGAATAACTAAAGCTCAGCTTTGTATGGCTTTCATACTGAAGAAACATTAATTTTCTTGGGGTTAATACTTCATTGTTTTGTCTCTAAATAAGATTTCATGGGGTTAATTTTTGGTTTCCTGTTTGCGAAAGTAATATTCTCTGTAGATTAAAATTTCTTTCGAGTTTTAATTTCATGGATACAAAAATTACTGCTTCTACAGTACCGTATGTATATTTTTCTCAGTTATAATTACAGTGATTAAATTGTGATAATAATCAATTTGTTTTCTACTACACGTGACTATACTTCTCATTAATGTATAAAGTGTGTTAGTTTTGAAAATTTCAGCCTCTGTGTGAAAAGCATGGGTTAAAAAACGTGTAGGTCCATGGTCTAGGACCATTAAATGCTGTCTAAGGGCCTCCCATAATTTAACATTCAAAGTCCAACCAGCCATTTTAATAGATTGAGTCAAATAAACCAAATATATTTTATGCTGCACATGATGATGTTTTATTGACTTCTGATATGAATAGAATTGGTAATAATTAAAAAATGATCTTTGAATTCATCTTTTTTAACCCCAGTATAACTGATGTCCAGTATGGAAAGTCATACCAAACATTGTTTAAAAATTATGATTCTGTTTAATAATAAAATGAAATTTATTGTACAATCATGAAGTTACTTCTCATGTGATATATAATCTCTTGCATATTTCTCTAATGACTTTTGAAAGCATAAGCAATCAAGTGTTAGTGGAAATGTGTATTAAACTGTTCATCCCCAATAATATCTTATTCAAAACGAAAACACGTACACAAAAAATCTATCAAATGAGAAATATAACTTAGATTTGTCCTTCCAAGGAAGACATATGGTGTCAGCTAAATTGACTTCGAACGAGAAAATTATTACTATGTTTATTTTTTATTAAATTTTAACTACATTTGATGTGTCAATGCTTCTGGTATGGCTTTCCCTTTTATACATAGCCCATTTACCACCCAACCCCCAAGTTTAAAAGACATCATAAATTTTGAACCTTGTGCTGTGAGGATGGAAGATTTATTGCTAATAGCAGGTTTGGGGCTGAATTGTGTGCATTTTTGCCCCTTACCTTCAAAATGTTTGTTTTAATGCAACAAGTCATTACAGAGTAAAGCTTCCAGCTGAATCAGTCCAAATCTCTGAGAATAAAGACACAATGTTAGTAGTTAGAAAGGGTGTTTGAAACGTTTAAGAAATAAGCTTTCAAACTATGATATTAGAGCATCTAATCAACATGGAATAGAATATTCCTCTCTATAAAAGTATATTTTGTTGTTATATGTTCTCAATCTGATTAAAATACAGATCCTGTGTCCAACCTTTGTTAACAAAGACCTGACGACACTCTGTTCTACTTTCTGTTCTGGTTATAATCAAGAGTCAATGAAAATACAGCCTTCAAATTTTTGAAGGTGTGTATTATTATGACAAAACCAGATGATCTCGAAAGGTCTCTAAAGCAAAATTAGAACAAGCTTTTTTACATCCTTGTAAGGAAAGAGTAGACACAGTATCTGTATTTCAATCACATTGATATGTTCTAAAACTATTATCTCTTGAAGTGAAGCATAGAATAATCTTAATTTTTCATGAAAATTGAAATAAGCAGAATTTAACATACTATTCAAATATAAATAAGCTTCATTAAGGTAAAAAGGTCAAATTGTATAAAGTAATTGATATAGAAAATTGTGCAATAGTAAAAGTATGCATGTACAAGCTTCAAATCAGTTAGTGCAAAATTTCAAGTCGACTAAATAATTACTTATAAACTTTATGGAACAAATCAAGAAGACAGCAAACCTGGTCTTTGACAGTACACTGCTACCTTTTACATATGTACATTTTCAATATCATGACTTTGAAGTAAAGAAGATGTACATTAATAATGCAGTTCTGTTTTAGTACTTAAAAATTATATTGTACTATTTTTATAACAAATTGTGTGTGTCGTCTCCAAATAGAATATGCAGGAAGTCCATGTTTTAATAAGGGCAACCCCAAAAATCACTCAAAACAAGAATGTGTGTGCCGTGTCCAAATAGAATATGCAGGAAGTCCATGTTTTAATAAGGGCAACCCCAAAAATCACTCAAACCAAAATCTAAAATAGCAAGATCACAAATTCAGGTCCTGTAGAATATTCTGTGCAAGTTTGATTGAGTTCTGCCAAGTAGTTTTCAAAGAGGATTATTAAACAAGGTGTGATGCTGCTGATGACGCAAGATGTTAGAACTGATTTCTATGCTTCACTACATCTTGGCTGTCAGACAACAATAATTTCACAGAACTAGATTTAAACTGCAAGTCGTAAGTACCAGTAAATATTTTGCACCAGTTCAGAACTTTTAACATTATTGCACTTTGAATAATCTTTGTTATCAGATTGTACTAAATAAGTACTATATATTTATTGTATCATAATATTACTAAACTATTGAAATACAAAATTGTTACTTCAAACTTTTAGTACAAATCTAGAACTGTACAATAATGGTACTAAAATAGTACAATAATTTTGAAGTAATTCAGCAGTACTACATTTTTAGGTTAACTTAATGGCACCCCTTAAGATCAAAAATCTTATTCCACATCGCGGTCCAAAACCATGCTATACACTTACCACTTCTTGCAGATTATTAGATAACTGTTTTAATTCTTTGTTCTTTGTTGTAAGAATTTCCTCTAGTTCTGATATCTTATTTTCTTTCTCTTCCAATTCTAGACTCACTTGGCTCGTCTGTTAAAAAATATCTGGTAATTAAGGCATCAAAATCACAAAAGACCATGTTAAATGGTATAAGATCAGGATGAAAGTATAAGTATCTTCATGATTTTGGTTAAAATCAGCTGTTTTTGATAAACAGTGGAAAACAGTAACTAATAAGACTACAATGGTAAAGGTCAACATGTAGACATAAATTTAACATGTAATTCTCATATACAACATTTATGATATTGCTGGATATAAGGGGTAAGTAATACAATGTACCACCATTACTTTTCTCCAATTAGTTTTTGTTAAATTGACATTTTTCAAATTTTTTTTTTCAAATAAAGAAAAATTTCGCATGAATAAAGTTTTTATCCTGTCCAGTACTACAGTGAAAATTTCACACAATTTTTTCATTGGATATAAGAAAGTAGACTTCCTTTGAAGTAAACAAGGCAATTTTTCAACTTTCTTTTCCATGTTTACAAGAATTAGTAACTAGGTCAACGAATGTTTTAAAAACACTTTATAGGGACACCAAACAAACAATTTTTCATTTATTGTTTTGTCAAGTTTTTTCTTGTGTTGTGCTTTTGTACTGTTAAAAGCACTGTTGTCCCAGGTTAGGGGAGGGTTAGTGCCTTCAAATATGTTCAACCCCGCCACATTCTTTATGTGCCTGTCCTAAGTCAGGAGCCTGTAGTTCAGTGGCTGTTGTTGGTTCATGTCTGTCATATTTGTTTTTTTCATAAACTGTTTTGTTATTAATAAGGCAGTTAGTTTTCTCAATTGAATTGTTTCATATTTTTTTATGTTGGGGCCTTTTATAGCCGACTATACGGTATGGGTTTTTCTCATTGTTGAAGTCTGTACGGTTGCCTATAATTGCTTACATCAATTTCATTTTAACTCTGGTGGATAGTTGTCTCATTAGTAATCATACCACATCTTCTTATTTTTATATAACAACTGAGATAGTGTTTATGAAGAAGAAAAATATTTCTACAATAAAATGCAGGGTTAATTTCATACAACTTTAAAATTCAAGGCGATTATTTTTTGATCCGATGTTAACATGAAACAGCATATGACGTATAATACTTTTGTGGTATTACACCTATAACAATCAGCCATAACATGGGGTTATGAAACTTTAAAAGTTCTTGAATGTACATACAAGTAACAAATCTGAATGCTTTCACAACTTCTAGTTAACCAAAGGTCAGCATTATTCAGCTTCAAGTGCATGACCAATCTCATAACATTAAGTGAATTCTTATCTGTAACTTCAATTATCTCCCTTTAATGTACTTCAGTGTTTGTTTCCTATCTTTAAGACATCAATCTAAGTTGCAAATTATGTAGACCACAATAAAAGAAATTTCTTGCAGTAACCAGGATGTTGTTGTCTTTTTATAGTTTGGATTTATGAGGTTTTAGAGAGCCACAGCATACTTTAGTATCAATCCGGATTACTATACAGCTTGTTCCACTAGAAAGTGTTGGTTCACTTGACTTGCCTATCTCCATTTGAGTTATATTTCTCATTTCACTATCCTTTCAATAGATATAAGAAGATGTGGTATCAACTCTCCATCCAAGTCAAAATTTATAAAAGTAAACCATTATAGGTCAAAGTATAATAATACTTTTAATCATCTATATCTAAAATAACATGGGTTATGACTTAAATAAACAGATTAAAAATAATTTCTTGATATAACCTAATGATTATTACCTTAGCACCTTCCTCTTGACGATTTGACTCATAACCTTTGATTTTAGTTTCTGCCTGTGACAGTTTATGTGTAATTTCTTGACATAACCTAATGATTATTACCTTAGCACCTTCCTCTAGACGATTTGACTCATAACCTTTGATTTTAGTTTCGGCCTGTGACAGTTTATGAGTGATTTCCTCAATCTGATCAAGGTAGGTTATGTTCAATTCTTCTGTTGATTCCAGCTTCTCTGTATTGTCTTTAGCCATTGCCTGAAATAAACCATATATAATGATGTAATATTATTTGCTAATTATCTGCATTGTAGAAATAAGAAGAGATTGTTAAAATGACAGCAAACTGGGTTTGGGGAAAATGTATTTGGCAAAACCTTTCAGGATTTTAGATCCTCAATGTTCTTCTACTTCATACTTTTATTGGCCTTTTTCTAACTTTTTTTATTTGAGAGTCACTGATGAGTCTTTTGTAGACTAAACACATGTCTGGGGTATAAAATTTTAATTCTGGTATCTATAATGAGTTACATTAATTATTAGTGTCATTGTTAAAGTAGTCAAAAACCAAAACTTCTGAATGGAAAAAGTGAAAATCTTCAATATCGAACATGTCAGATGACCTCCATTTTGTCACCAGAAACAATTTATTAAAATTTAAAAAATATTATTTGAACAGTTCTAAGTTTATTGCACAGAGTTGAAAGTACACACTGGTTTTTGTTGATATTATTTATGCTTTTGGAAAATATCAATTTCCCATAAATTAATGATTTTGTAATTTTTCAGTTATAAAAGCCTTTCCTGGATGCCATAAATGTGCATTTGTATTTAGTTTAAAGTGTGAGCTTGAATTTTGATTGCCACTGGAAAATGAGGGTATGCTGGATAGGTACAGATATTTTGCCTTGCAAGAGGCCACTTACAGAATGAAACAAAGATTTGTTTTAAAATAAAGATATTGCATGAATGTACATAAAGCACATACATGTGAAGGTACTTTTCTTTATGGATATCACTTTTTGTACTTTTTGAAAACATATACAGTTTGTGAGGTTTTGAATTTTTGGAAATAGATAAAACTCATTTGGACTCAATGGAAAATATGTACTTCGTTCAGTACTTAATTTTTTGGTTAGTGAGAATAATGAAATGCATGAAAATTGGTAGGTCACGACATTAATACATTGACAAGAATTGTTTATTTTAACACATTGTAATCTTGGATCAAATACCTTCATGGCATATAGTTCTTGCTCAAGTTTATCAGCTCGTTCTTTTTCTCTCTGTTGTAATCTTTCTATCTCTCTGAATTTCATTTCTTCTTCTTCTGTTCTTGACTGAAAAGTAACGAACATTATTCCTTACTCATTCAACATTCATAATACAAGGTTCACATATAATATAATTGTATAATAATTCTTATGATAAAATTCCATTTAAAAAAAAGAGATTCTATATAAATATAGTCATGTGTAATATGCACTTACTGTTAAAGATAAAAAAAGTACTCATTATCAGAGTATCTGTATATAGATACTGTAAAATATCAGCCGTGAATCATACTATGAACTTATTTTTTAACCTCCCTGGTCTTAAATAATTTACAATCCATTTTAAATCTGTCAGTACCAACCTCCATATCGTCCTTTGTCATGGCTTCCTCTTCTATCTGGAACTGTAAATCTTCTACTTTTCTGAAATAAAACATAATTATTGTATAGTCTGGATTTCTACTGGATGTACAAATTTTAGAAAACCTTGCTAAAATGTATGAATTGAGTTTTTACCTTTAAGTGGTACGGACTGTAACAAATTATGTGTGAATAAAAATAGATTCATAATCAGCAAGAAAAGGACTAAAAAATTTGATAAAAAATCACAACTGTAACTACTAGTATTAAATTTACATCTTTGCAGGAAAACTCTTCAGTCCTCTTACTTTCTAGGACAAAATCATCATTTTTGAATTTGATTGATTGATTGATTGATTGTTGGTTGCTAAACGTCCAGTGGCAAATATTTCATGCATATTCAGGACGAGAACAAATTAACAATAAATACAATAGGTAGGTTGGCATCTGGGATTGAGGTCGGAGAAATTTAGACTGCCACTGGGAAATGATGGTATATTGGATAGGGACAGAAATTTAGCCTTGCAACAGGTCACCTACAGACCCCTCAAAGAGTTGTTGCAAGGGTTCTTAACGTGCAAAGAGCTAGGCACTCTCTTTACACGAGGCATTGTATTAAACGTCCCCATTCTGACCGGACGTGGCTGCAAATTTATACATCCTGCACAGCCAAACGGACGCCCCACTTTGATGAGGGTTTTACCGCCGGTCGGAGGAAGACCAATGGTGACCATACTTCTATTCCCCAGTCACCCTTGGGGTTTTTTTGAATTTGAAATTGAGATGTATACAGGTAAAAATTAATTGTAACACCAAAATCATGAGCCACCAGTATTCACGAAAAAGTAATTCCTCTTTGGCTATATATAAATCACTTCTTGACAGAATATTTAACTGGCCTAAGAGAATTTTTCAATCTACCTTTTTTCTGTATCTAATTGGTTTACAAGTTCTACTTTTTCCTGCTGCATATCAGCTACAAGAGACCTAAGTTTGAGAACCGTATCATCAACATCCTGTTTGTATCGCTCTTGTTCACTCCTCATCATTGACATCTGACTTTCAGCCTACAAAATAACACAAATATTACAATGACTGCATATGTGATATAATGCAATAATTTTTCTTCCTGGTCTCATGATTTGAGATGTAAAAATCTTGCCTTCCACACACAATTAAACTGTAAATGTCAGGTCAATTTAAGTTGAAGAGTGATGATTTCTTTTTCTGCTGGTATAAATCTCAAGCATACCAGTAAAACTTCTTTACACTACTTCTATTTTCTATTCGACAGTGATTCTGGTGATAATTCAAGTGTAAAGTGTTTCATTGTATCAAAAAAAAATGTCTGCTTTGACAAGAACTCAAGTTTTACCTAAATTTAATGTTTGACTTTTCAATGTTTGATTGTTATTCCATTTTTTTTTTTTGTTATTTTAGAATATATTGTTGACAGATTCTTGATATTCAATGTTTTTATTATTTTACAACTTTTTAGACTCCAGATGATTTTGACCTGTTGTTAAATACTGTTGACCTCCAGATGTCATTTGTGTTAGTTGTGTCATTGGATTGCTGTCTCATTGACCTATACCCTTTTTTATTCGATATATTCAGTTATGCTACCTCATCACATTGTGCTGCAGCCCTAGCGACCTCTGACCTCTCTAAATCTCTCTCCTTCAGAAGCTGTTCTATATGCTCTTCTTTCTCCTTTAATGCTTTCTTAAAATGTAAATAAAACACCAAATTAATCAAATTTAAATGAAAATGTATATAAAACACTTTTTCATCAGACATTACTGCTTTATTAAATTGCAATTCCCACATCATTGGAATTCCATCATTTCAAACCACAACTCTGCAAGTTATGTTCAACATCACAGTCACACACTTCAATACTAGACCATAAATAAACTCACTATGATTTGAAGACCAAATAAAAACAAAAAAAGGATTACTGAGCATAGTCTGTTCTCTTTTAACTGACAGCAACTAAGAACCTTATCTCCAAGATTAGAAAATGTCAACTCTAACCAAAAATACATCTCCATGTAACCAATTCTATCTTCAGCTACTGTATGCATATTTCCTGTATCACATTTTGTAAATTTTTTTTACTACAATTTCAAATTGTTCAAATTGTTCAATGTCATTCTTTCTTTCTATTTATGCCCTAATTCGCCATTTCAGAATCTAAAGGACTATGGGTAATCTGATTGTTCCTACACCAAAATGAAAATAACGTTACATCATTGGTTCAATTTCCATTGTTTAGAACATTTTAATCACAACATTTTGGTGTATGCTTTTGAAAATATTACCCAGAATGCATTAGATTCTGAAACGGCGAATTAGCAATTGTGTTTCTCATATCAAGAGACACATCTTAAAATGTCTGAAAATAATAGTTTAATCTGTAACAAACCGTTTCGAAAATGCAATTTCTTATCTCTGTGGTAGTAATGGCAAAAGAAACAATTATTTAACAAATATATATTTCCAATTTTAAGTAACTCTCACAAAAACTCAATTTATTCTAGACATTAATGAAGTGTAAGGGAACTATTAAGGGTAATTATCATTTATACACCAAACGTCATAATGCAAGGAAATCTCAAACTAAATTGTTTTACAAATATTAACAGTATAGAAATAGTCTGACAAATTTCACAACAACTTGCCTTCCTTTCAATTCCTGCAGTGAAAATATAGAGTCCTTTGCTGTCTGCTGCACTAACTTGAATCAAGCAAGTCAAATTCATACAGTGGCTACGTACCAAAACATTTGCACAGTAAATGCATGTTTGATTATTCAATAGAATGGGCTTAGGATCAGAACTATTTACTACTTTCTTTAGGGATCAGACACAATGGAGATCAAGACCTTGATCAAACCATACTTCTCTCCATTATGGATTCCAATGCAAGTTTGCAGAAACTTATGAATGACAGAAACATACAATAAAATCATAAAGCTTAGTAAACAGTACATATATAAATCTACCTATAATTAAAATTAATTTAGGACAAATTAAGTAACAGAATAATTCTGGCCATATTTAGTAAAAAAAACAAAGAAATGATTTTGAAATGTATATGTCTAATATATCATTTGTGTTTAATCCCTATGTTTTGTTTTAGCAAGAAAATCCATGATTGGTGGCCAGGGTGATCAACAAATGATTTTCTTTAAAATCTAAGCTTTTAGCATGTTAAGGACTTGTTATCTGGTAGTCAAATACTTCATCAAACCAAATGAAAAAAGGAAGAATTTTCTTCAAGAACATTACTCCAGTCAAATTCGGTTCAGAGATTGGCCATGCAGTTTTAGAAATGGAAAAAACATTGCCAACAGGGTTCGTTTAGAAACTGTATACATATACCACCACTGCAAACATGCATTCCATCAATGAGGCACAAAAGCAACAACTTTTGAAGCAGTGTCACAATCATCATTCAAATAAAACTTGAAATAATTTCAAATAGACATCTGTACAGAGAGAGCAAGATAATCTTGAATGCAATCATTCTCCCATTTTCTGCATATATTCAGTCCATCTTCAAGAACTATGACTTTCACCTTAGAAGGAGTGACCTGTGAACTTAGAAGTAGTGACCTCAAAATCAATATCAAAGGAATCTTCCTCTCATTATATGTGTCAGACCATATTGATTTAGCATCCAAAAACCTTGTCTTTTGCTATAATTTAACCTTGAACTTGCACCAGTGACCGCAAAATCAATAGGAATCTTTCTCTCATTATATGTGACCATATATTCCAAGTAAAGTTGCAATCCAATAAAAAGTATTTGAGTTAGCATCTGGTAATGAAAATGACTGACAGACTGGTACAAAAACTATATACCTCCGTGATACATTGTAGTATGGGATATAGTTACTACATTCACTTCATCACTAAATATATACATATAAATACAGTTCACATACACACAATTTCATGGTGTCTTCTAGACATTCCAAAGTTGTGATCTTGTTAATGACAAGTCAAAATATTGAATCTTTATAAACTTAACCACAATTCCTCCATACATTGGCAAGATATGTCCTTGGTCAAGGATAAGGAATTTTCAAAATGACCGAAGTCTTTTACATTGCCAATTAATTGCATGAACAAAACTAAATAATTTTCATAAAAAGAATAAACCAAAAAGAGCTTCTGACAAAATAGTTTCAGTCAGAGCAGATATCCTAAAAGTGAAAAAGATTGAAGACTCAAAGTGATGGCAATAAATCAAACCGACATGGTCCTTCAGGTCAGTTGAGCTAAAAAGTTTCAACTATGGCTTTCTTTTTAACTAGTGAGATGGGCTTTCATGATTTTTCAAATAAATCTTCAATGGCCTTTAAAACTTCCTTAAAAGTAAATTAGACTCTAAAAGAACACACTTAATATCAAGATATAAATGGAAACTAAAAGCAAATAATTATGTAGTGTAATATATATATACTAATATATGTATATATGTATAAATTCTACTCACCTGCAAAGCAGTTGTTGTTGCTGTTAAATTGAGAGTGCTCGGCCGATGACCTGGTTTGGCCTGTGTTAATTAAAGGACAGAAACATTACACCATATTAGTATAAAGCCATGCTAAAAAATTATCCAGCAATATCATATATAATGAACTCTGAACTCAGAATAAAATAAATAAAATGCTTCGCTTAGCGCAGCCTGATACGACTGCAGAGGTTGAACCCTGAACAGTTGGGGCAAATTTGGACACAATATTCAAGCTTGATACTATCTGAATTTGGATTGTGATCAAATTTTTGACATAATATAGGTTTCTGACACAAAATAAATGTGGTCAAAGATCTTATATATCCATTGCACAATACTGTGCAATTGAAGATTTCTTCTTGAAACTTTTCAAAAATTGGAAATTTTAAAAAATTAAAAAAAAAATGAATCCCTTAAAAATTTCCAACTATTTGAAACCCCCTTTGGAGCAATAACCCCAAAACTTAATCCCAGCCTTTCCTTTGTAGTATGGAACCTTGTAGTACAATTTCATAGAGATCCATACACTTACACACAAGTTATTGTCTAGAAACTAGAAAAATGCTTGTTTTTGGCCCTCAATTCCTAAACTGTTGGCCCCTTACCCCTAAAATGAATCCCAACCTTCTACTTGTGGTATTAAACATTGTGATACAATTTCAGAGCAGTCGAAATACTTATACACAAGTTATTATCCTGAAACTAGTAAAATGCTTGTTTTGGGCCCCTTTTTGGGCCCCTTATTCCTAAACGGTTGGGACCATCATCCCCAAAATCAATCCCAACCTTCCTTTTGTGGTATTGAACCTTCTTAAAAAATTTCATAGAGATCCGTTCACTAAAACTAAAGTAATTGTCCGGAAACCAATGTGTCTTCGCACGACGACGCAGACGACGACAACATCATACCATTATACGATCCCAAAAATTTTTTTGCAGTCATATAAAAATTTATGTTTGGGAAAATCGTTTTTGTTCTGAAATCATTTTTACTGGTGAATAAACCAGTAATATATATTTAATTTAAATGAAAAGAACAGGCTATATCACTTTCATTTCTTTACTACTTACAATTACTTTAAAATCTATTTCCGAATAATATCTGAGGTTAAATAGGTTTTGTAAAGTTCATAGTAAAACTTACATTTGAAATGTTAAGCTGGAGTGTATTCAATAACAATAAAATGACCATATGCCAAAGTTAAAAATTTTGGAGTATATTTCAGGAGTGTTCTTTTTTTATAAGTTAATGATGTTGCTGTAATATATTTTTTGATGCTAACAGTTGTTATCCTAATCCTGTAAGGCAGAGTTCACAATATAGCAGACCAAATACTAAAACTGTAACCACGTCATTAATGAAATATATATAAGAACATGATATTGCTGGACCTATTAAATAACTTATGGTTTAACTGAAAATCTTATTCTATGCAAGCTAACTATACTGTATAGGAAGGAATTGTGTCTCTATAACTGTAAAGGGAGACAATCCTATCAAAACTGTGAATACATAAACCTAAAGAAAGAAAAAAATTAATTTAGTGAATTTGAAATATTTTTTTGAAGGCTTCAAAATAATGTGCTATAACATTTATAGTACAATAAGAGTTATCAAATTATTTCTTACATTTCACTGCTAGTCTTACAATTGTTAAAATGATTGGAATCAATATAACAAGTATTCACAGTTATATATATAAAAACAATTTAAAAATCTAGCAACTAATGTTGACAACTGTAGCTAATATAATCTATACTTTTCAAAGCACTTGTTCTCTTGCAAAAGACTAAGATATTCAATCTAACCAAGTTCACACAATCAAACTCTGTTATCCCCAAAAATGTGCTTTAAAATTCAAACTTTTTCATATTTATTTTCCTCAAAATTCTGGATGTGTTTTGAAATACAGGTAGGCTGGTTGTACAGGCATTGTGCTTACCAAGTATATTCTAAAGCATCTAGTACGTGTACCAAAAACAGTGTAAAAATCTTCTGCATCACTATTCTACAACTATATACTGTCATCTTCGATCAATGCAGATCTCATCAGTATTACCCACTTTCAAGTTATGGAAGGGTTTCATAGATTTCATTCCTCACTTCACAAAATATTCTTTTTTAAATGTATACTGGTACCCAATTAAACTTGCACTACTGTAATCGTAGAACTTCTACAGCATTCAATTTGCATAATTGAATTTTTCTTACCATATTGTTAGTGAAACATTGAATGATTATTCCTTTTCTAACAAGTCTTTTTCAATGGTGTTTTAATGTTTCTTTTTGTTTGTGACGGAACATTTTCCAGAAAAGTGAAATAAAAATTTCTTTTCTTCAATCAGTACTGCTTTCAATAGTTTTTTCAGAAGAAACTCATTTTTTTCATGTAAATTAAAGACACTACAAAAAATTGACAAGTAAGTAAGAAGACAATTAATGAAGCAGGAAAGCTTGCATGCAAAACAATCACTAGCTACATATAAACAGAAAAGGGCAAAGCTCAATTGGACGTTAGAAAGTGCATATTAGTTCAATCAACATGGATGATCTTTTCAGTTCAATACGAAATACTGTTTTGTTCACACTAACTTTTCTCATAACATATTTTTATATTGTTAGTTTAGGTTGCTGCTTCAAAATTTGACATTCAACAAAAAATTTCATGGATATATCATCTGATGACATCAGGAACTGCATTACTGTACAGAGCACAGATGAAATTTTGCACACAGAAAATGATTAATATAATTCTTGAGGAAAAAAAATTGTTTCGCTTTCCTAAATAAATGGAGATGATGCTTGCATATAACGTTATAAAGGGACATAACTCAAGAACGGTAAAAGTGACGCCACCCAAATTTGAACTTGATCTGAGTTTTGTGGTAATAAGCATTGTGTATAAGTTTCATAACATTTGGTTGAGGCAAACTTAAGCTGGAGAACGGAATAAAAAATTCAGCAATTTTTCCATTTGTAAAGGGGGCATAACTCTAGAAGGGTAACGGTGACGCCACCCAAATTTAAACTTGATCTGTCTTTTGTGGTAATAAGCATTGAGTATAAGTTTCAGAACATTTGTTTGAGGTAAACTAAAGTTAGAGAACCGAAACCAATTTCGGGCCGTACAGAGGTACTAGGGTAACACTTAATGCCCCGTCTGCTGTGGCGGGGGCATAAAAATATCATTATGGTTTTCTTTTTAAGACTTGTTGGAGGATGAAGTTTTTTTTTGGTGGCCAGTTGCAGACAAGTCATCTATCAGGGAGCTATTGAATCCTTTGTCAGTGGTATGCTGCCAGTTTGCTGTCAGTTTCTGATTTTGCCCTTTTCGAAATATATCCATGATAACAATAAAAACTTTGTAACATTAATTTTAGTACACAAGAATTGAACTATACCACTAAGCTATCTGTCAATCATGCAGACCTACACATACATATTCAAATACATGCAATATTGATTCATATAATGTACAATGCACAAAATGCATTTAAAAGAAGACATATGCTTTTACTTCTGACAAAGGAAAATTAAGCTGGTTTTTAATTTATCATGATAGATTTCATTGGCAATGTTTATTTTCAAAATATCTATTATTTGCAAACATAAAACTGACATACAAAGACATCCAACAAAATATCTAAGAATTTTCATTTTGAAATCTGCTTTTCAAACTCATGCAAATAAAAACAGACAACTACAAACATAAACAACGTACAAAATGCACAAAAATGCAACATCATCAATTCTAACAAACCAACTCCACATTTCTACGGATGTATTTAATCATCCAAACCCAGAAACCTTTCTCTAAGGAGGGCTTAATTCAAGACCAGATACATTTATTATTGTCACACATCTGATGAAGAATGTATGATTTAGCTCAATGCTAGAAACTTTCAAAGCATGCTAAATCTGTTTTACATATTGAGAAAAATGCCACGAAAATTGTAAATTTCAAACTTGTTTCTTGAAATGTGATGTATGAATGAAGGTATGGTTCTGATAGTTGATTTTTCTTCTTTCCCATTAAAAATTCAACTCTGTCCAAATATCTTGTTTTGTCTAAAAAGCAGAAAAAATAATCAAATTTCAATTCTAATTTTCAAATGTGGGGAAAGTCTTTCAAAAACATCCCCATTAAAAAAAATCCTGTTCAACTATAGCTTGGTTTTTAACAAATTTATAATTAAAACAAATAATTCAATGGAATAAAAATCTACACCACATTTTCATGAATGAATGACATCAACAATTTTCCAGCAATTTTTGAGAGCGTAAAACAATTTCAAATCTTTCAGTTATCACTAGCTCCAAAACCAAATCATGCCAATTTTAAGGGAAAGTAGCTTCAAAATTTACCGCAATTGGTGTACTCGTAAGTTCTCTTTTTCGTTGATGATGAAGAGGAAGCTGTAGAAATAAAATATTTTTTATACATCCATTAGCAGGAGATTTTACTCTCTCAGGAACTGTAACATTTTGTCCTCTGTCTTGTTTTACTTACATTCTGTTTATCATGGAAGTGTTGTGATATGATGAGAAATATCATACATGGCCAGTAGTAATCTGAGGCCACCCTAAAAATTCTATGTTTGATGTTGCCTACCCATGCCTTGTAGAGTTGGGTAGGTAGGTAGGAATTTTTTTTTTTTTTTGGGGCAACAACATATATAAGTTATATGTTTTAGACAAGAAAACGTCGTAATAGCAAGAAAAAATCTTAGAAAAAAATATTTGAAACGATTTGTGTCAAAAATTTTTTTGTGTAGGTAGGCAACACCAAATAATATAAATTTTATGTTTGGCCTGACAGGTTGGAAATGACATTTCATATACTGTGGCTTCATTTTCATTAGTGGAATACCAATTTTCATGGAGTCATGTGACTATGTGACAAATTTAAATGTTTAAAGAAGTACAAATTTTCTATAAGCTTAAATGCTGACTAGCGTAACACAACGAAATCAAATATAAACAAAAATTGGTATCCACAAAAATAAATGAATCCAAGTTCACAAAACAATGTCAGCTTTGAAGGCCTTGATCGAAACAATCTACAGTATTTCAGCTTATCTGGCCACAGACTTTAATACTTCTGATAATTTCCGTCTCCACCTTCATGGCAACCTTCTGTCTTTAAAGATGCATCCAATAATGGAAATGATACCAGTTTTATCCTGTACAACATGTACAATGACCGACTGAATTCTGCAGGAGAGCCTGATGGTCAATGATACTTAGACAAGTACAATTAAAGGTAAAATTAAACCTAAAATAAACTGTTTTTCAAACTGTTCCCAATTTGTAGTTATGAATTATCTTGTTGAGCATGAAAATGACAGTTTATTAAATTTAATAATGTTAAAGTTATGCAAAATCTTTATTATTTACTAACACAGGTTTTTTAAGTCATACTGAACACAAGCCTTGCCAAAATAGTGAATTTTGTGTTTATATTTTCAGAGGTACAAAATTATTTTGAGAAACTGAAATGCATGTGATTTATAATGATAGGTAAAATGTTCCTGACTTGATTCTGTTTTCACTATAAAAAAACTTTCAAACATCCCTAAGGATGTCCCTTAATAACTGAATGATGTCACAATCAAATTGAGTTAAAATTTTTCTTTTCTGGAGCCTATCTTTAAATATTTTAAATATGATAACTACGGTATACTGGTATCATAGTCTTTAATTTGTGAAGCTAATAAGCAAAATAGCAGACGATACATCTGTTGATTGTGGACAACATTTTCTGTGTTAATAATCATTTGAGATGCCATCCCCATGATTACAGTTTTGAGGAAGGTTAGTTATTACTTTTAACTGGATCCTCAGTGGCTGAGTGTTCTTAGTAATTCATCTACAGCCATCATTAGCCTGTCAACACTGAGGTTGTGCGTTCCAATACCACTCATGGCATATTTGTTGGACTACGATCTCAATTGACTAGGATTGACAGTTTTCTTGTTGGTAGAGAGAGTAGTTATGGAGTTAGGTTTGTAGTAGCATATATGTCACACATAACATATTGGAAGGAGAACATGCTCTAGGAATACTATAAAATTGACAAATAACTGCTTATAATGGGGGAAATCATCATAATATATTGATTAGCAATTCTGTTGTTCATGCATTGATTATAATGATATGCTGTGAAAAGGGAGATAAATATACAAAATTTTATTATCTCCCCTTGCAACAAATTCTTATTTCATTATTAAATTTTGTCATATTCTTTGATTATACAAATCAAAGATGTCCAACATTTTAAATATTGTGTAAATAGCTAATAATGATATATTAAACCCTTTACAACTGATCATTCTCACAATCTATACAGGTATGGCCAGAAACAGTAATGAGCAAGAATTGACACATTTCCACAGAACATTTTTTAAATTATGCTATAGATCATGTAGATGCATTTACCAAATCAAATCCGTCTTGATCATTTCTGTATAAATTAGCATATCAGTCAAAACAAATATATAATGCACACAGTTTACACTTTCAGCAACAAAAAATTAGAAAAAAAATGATCGCTATATATTTTTCGTATTTCAAGAATAGAAAAGTAGATATAATTTCAGTGGCCACACACTGTCATTGTACTTATATAAAATAAACATCAATTATAGGATTACATGCAGTTTACTTAAGATTTTTGTAGAGAAAAAGCAGTGTGAACAGCTCCAGGAAGTTGGATGATAAATATATGTTATTAGAACCAGAGACTTCTGTTGACCATGCCATAATTTCTATAATGCCAAAAGGGCAAAACTTCCATTTCTATGTCACTTGTCTTCAAAAACCAACATTCAATTTTTAGAAAATAAAGTAATTTTAAAGCTACACTTTTGTTAAAAGTGAAAATGAAAATCTGACAGAAGTCTTTGCTTAAAACAATGAAAATGACAAAGTTAAATGAAAAATCACTCTTCTTGCAATGTCGAAATTTAGAATAGGAATTTCATTTAATGCATTCTGGGTAAGAAAGATTTCCATGTGTACACCAAAACGTTGTGATAGGATTATAAAAACTGAAAAATTGTGGACATTTGACAACTACATAAATGGCCAAATCTTATTCAAGTGTTATGAATGGCAAGAAGAGTGATTTCTGTCAAAAAGTGAAGGTTAATTTTGTTATCGTTAATAAAGTCACAGAAAAATACAGATGCACTCATTGCACTGGATATGAGGACAACAACTAACATGAAGAAAAACAAAGCACGCAGACATCAGGATGCAAACATTTGACATCATTCACAGCTCAGCACACAGTTAGAGACAACAATGCAAATGCAAGCATAATAAGCCAATCATTAGGATAATGGTTGCAAGATGTTAAATAGCACACACACATTACACACAAGACAGGTGTTAATAAAACAACATGGCCGATCCACAGGGATCATTGCTGGAAGAGGCTCATTAAGGGAAGCTATATCACTTTAAACTTCCAATGTTATAACAACAATAAGTCATGCTATTATTATTAAAACTTAATTTATACATTCAGGGTTTACAGCAGTTGCATAGGTGGAGGTCTTCAGAGTACAAGAAATATCTTAAAACCATAGTTTTTTAAGGCTTTTTGGTTTTAACCTCAGTCATAAGTGATCCAAAGGACCTTATTCATACATGTATGTGTGGTGTACCTTTGATTAGGCAAAATTCCATATTATACTTAACTTTGATGGTTAATTTTCACAGTTTAAATTGCAATTTCTAGGACCAATCCAGCAGTGGGGTTTTCTTTTTACGTTTTTAATCTTCCAAATTTTGATCTTCCTTAAAGATCTAAATTTCATAAGGGTATATTTTTGTGGTTTAATCTGAATCCGGAAATTAATTATAATAAATAAATCATGCACATTTCCTACTTCCTGCTACATCAGTTATACAACCTTGGAAAGTGGTATTAAAAACCAACAATCGACCAATCAACACCTTGGTAAGTGGTGTTAAACAAAATCAATCATCAATTTTAGGGGAATCCTCAATCTAAAGAGAAATCTGATATTTTAAAAGTTTAGTGCATCCAAGGAAACAAAAACAAAACAAAATGGATGATATGAACATGTAACATAAACAAATATTAGTAAATAAAATAACCATGAATTATGAGACTAATATTTTTGATGTGTGATGAATTGATGATTTTGTGATGGAATAAAATAAATAACTGTGAAATGGTGATATTAGTAAAACCCCTGGAGCTGGCAATTTTCAATTTATCTTTTTTCTTTTGACAATATTATAATAGATTGTGATATTATATTTCCCATAACCTCATCCCAAGTTACGATTTAATCAATATGTTATTTTGTTTTTATTACTTTTAAAATTATTAATTTAAGAAAATATTGAAACTACATCAGTTAATCAAATACAATTCAAGAACTGTACATTTCACATTTTTAATTCACCAGGGCAATTCTAGGAAAGAATACTTCAGAATTTGAAATTCTCAAAAAAAATTATCCATGAAGGGGTATTCAAATGTAGCAAATAATTAAAGTTCTGATTGCTTTAATTTAAAACCTAAAGTATTTTCCTTTGACAGATCTTAATATTAAGGCTTGTATAGTCCGCGGTTTTATTCTCCAAAATTGGACCTTCCAGACGGGTGCGGACTATAGAGTACAATAAGCAAGAAATAAGAGAAAAATTTCAATTTCGCAGGCGAGATGGTTTGTTTACGTTCCGCCATCTTTGTTATTGATATTGTAGAGGCGCTCTTATCATTTTTCAAACTAATAATTTTAACTCATCCATATTAATAAGTTATTTCTATTCAATATCAAATTAATACTGATAAATATAAAAACTAAACCATTCATTACAAATTTCTCGTTTCTTTTCAATGCATTGGTTGAAATAAACTGGTATCTTATTGATTGAAACGATACAAACATAGTGAAAAGACAACCGTAAACCAACTTAGAATTTGTAAACTACAAAACGTAATCGGTTATTGTTTGTTCCGTTTTGGTGTTTCATACTGACTAATATGGTTTGTATTAGCTTAAGACCCTTCAAACATTAATGTGATAGATATATTAAAGACTGTTTTACAAAAGGATGGAACTGTTTTACTTTCAAAGTCGTATTATAGTGATATCTGTTATGTACGGATTTCGACTCTCACCGGTTAATTTCTTCTTTACACGTGCTTTTTAAACTTCCTGTTTAAACATACACAAGTATTTAAATTGTTTTTAAGTGAATTAAACTTATTTTAACAATCATGAAGCGTTCTAGAATCATTTACAAGTAGTTTCAGCTTCTGTTTGATGATGGAAAACAGGTTTTCCAAGAAAATACCATAAACGACCGCACAGGATTTGAAATTACCGGAGTTTCATTAGACCTTTTCTAACAGCTACAAAAGTTTTTTACCTAAAATTTCGTGTGGAGAAGGGGTGCGGACTATGTACCAGTGCGAACTATACAAGCCTTTCTACGGTAGGCCTTAAATTAAGAAAAAAAATTTACACAATCCAAATTAAAGGATAATACTGTAAATGGCGTGCATTTATTATTGCGATTTTGTCATTTTAGAATAAAATGCGATTTTAATTTTTGCTATATTGAGAAAAATCCTGTTTAATTCATATAAAAAATTTCAAAATGCGAGTTTAAATTATTGCGATTATAACCCTGTCGCATTTTTCGCAATAATAAAAACACTGTAATAATTTCTGAATTTACAGTAGTTATTAATCTAAAAAAAAAAAATGCAAGTTAGCTCCCTTGAAATTCAGTCAGTAAATAAAAAGGGTGTATGTGTGTGAAAGCAAAAGAATTAAGGAGGTGTTAGATCTAATGTAGTGTTTGTGGTTTATTTATTCACAAGTTGGTGGATTTTCTGAAGGAGATTGAATTTTGAATGCATTTTTAACTTCAGAAATTGTTAATGATTGTGTGTTATTCAGTTAATCAAATAGAAAAGCTAATAGTGAAATTATGATTAAAACTAATTTAAAAATAATATCTTTCATGTTCATTTTCATTTTCCCCATGGACGTTTTTTCATTCCCCCATGGAAGTTTAAATACGAATCTGAGTTTTAAAAAAAATCAATCTAAAAAGGGCTACCATGGAGAAAAGGGATCCTCTAAAATAATATAATATCAACAATTATGAAAAATTGTCACAATCTGAAGCCAAATCTAAAGCTTATAATATTCAGTTTGTAAACTGCATGTACCTGATTGCCGAGTGAGGTGACTCCAAGCCTTACCCGGCTACGGGACACTGGATGCTGACGAGCTAATGGAACTGACTGATTCCTGACTACCACTCCTCTCTTTGGAAAGACGAAGACTTGTGTTCATCAAAGACCGTGACTGTGATGTAGGAGTCGTGGCAGGTTTTCCCGGACCAGCTGTTCCTGATGTTAGACGAGTGACTTTATGGATTGGTGCAAATAAACCATACATTGGCTTACATTCAAAATATCTGAAATAGAATATAAAAATCTTTTCATGAACAAATGTTCTCTAAGAAATTGTTACATATTTTATAACTGAAATTGACATTACACTTAGATGGCTCTATCAAATTGAAAATTACATTCACAATTTACAAACAGATGTAAACTTTTAATTTAAATTAATTATGAAATTAACCAAAATAAATCGTTCACAAAGTCTCAAATTCACTCACCTCTTGAGAGGAAAAACATGACATGATCAAATCTATTTTTTTTAATGAAATAATTTATAACAAGAATGTGTCCGTAGTACACAGATGCCCCACTCGCACTATCGTTTTCTATGTTCAGTGGACCGTGAAATCGGGGTCAAAACTGTAATTTGGCATTAAAATTAGAAAGATCATATCATAGGGAACATGTGTACTAAGTTTCAAGTTGATTGGACTTCAACTTCATCAAAAACTACCTTGACCAAAAACTTTAACCTGAAGCGGGACAGTAGGACGGACGGATGGAGGAACGAACGGATGCACAGACCGAAAAACATAATGCCCATAAATGGGGCATAAAAACATTTGTAGGTACTGTAAATTCAGAAATTATTGCGAGGTTTTTATTAATGCGAATAATTGGACTGAATAAGTATCGCAATAATAAGAACTCGCATTTAGAATTTGATACACATATCTTTATGTAGATTTGCCTGAGATCGCAATAATTAATTTCACATTGCTGTCCATTCTTCCAAAATCGCAATAATAAATGCACGCAATAATTTCTGAATTTACAGTAAGCTCAGACAAAAGCTGAATATTTAAAATTTAATCAACAATTTTATGTGAGATGGCAAGATCTGCTTTTCAACAAAAACGGCATGTATTCTGTTTCAAACAAGCAAGGTATTAAATATAGTACATTATAACAGAACCATACCTTTTACCAGCTACTGCACCATCATTTTTACCCTGTTTTTCATCAAGTTCAACTCCAGCCCATTCTCCTTTAGCAAAGTCTGTTTCTCCCATGTACTGCAGCGTACCCATCTTACTCCCACTAACAAACACACGATCTCCAACCTTCAAAGCAGGTCTACTTCCAGGTCTGGTTCCCGGGGCAGGTGATGCTCTGCTCAAACTAGTATTAGAACCAAACACTCCTCTGGAAGGTGTAATGCTTGGCGTTGTTGGTCTTCTTGCCGGTCCATTTGGTTTCAAAGGAGTTTCTGACAATGTATCGTCCATTTTCGATGTCATCGGTAGAAGTCCTGGGGTTCTAGATAATTTAGAAATTCTAGCAAACACACCCCTATCTGATTCACACTGAAAGTATCTGATGCCTTTAACTGATCCATCATTTTTGCCTTCTTGTTTGTCAAGGGCGACTCCTGCCCATTCTCCTGCAGCAAACTGTGTTTCCCCTAGAAAGGCAATCACACCTGGCTTGCTCCCTCCTACCCATACTCTGTCACCTATTTTAAAATCATCTGATGGAGGGGGTGGTACCTCATATTCAGGGCCTGTAACATATGATGTATAGTTAGTTATATTTACATGGCCTCTGCAGTAGAATCTGCTTGAAGGTCAACATTTATGAGAGTCTAGTATGGACATTTTATGACATGTAGGACTGTCCAATCTTGATTTCTAGAGACTGACAAAAAGAGTCAGATGTACAAAATTTTACCCCATACTCAAAAAATATAGAAATGAAAATTGAAAATTCCTGTTTTTAAAATATATTTATCTTTTCAAATTTTGTATCACCTAGCTAAGATTACCAGGGCATCTTACTCAATTATATATAATTATCATTCTATAAAAACATTCATTTGACCCAGGGAAGAAACTTCTAAAATTTATCCATGGGTGGGTGTTGAGTACAGTGAAAGCAATTAGATGGTTTCCCCATATTCCTTTTCAAGGTACCATGCATGTCGTAATGAAACAGCCATAACTGTAAAGTGGTTTGTTTTCGCAAACTTTAAATTTTGTGATTTCTATTTTTTTTTATTTTTGCTTTGTTCTAGTCCCCATTTCTAATCTTCCTCAAGATAAAATTTATGTGAGCTGACATTTACCTGTTGTTAACTTAATCATGGAAGTAACAAAATAACCATTCACACAACAGTATCACATACTCAGACAGATAATCTACTCATAGTGTAGCTAGGGTGATAACCTATGACCAACTGTGTAGTCTTCATACTTTAACCACAAGCCCACCAGCCTAGGGTAGCTAGGGTGATAATGTATGACCAACTGTGTAGTCTTCATACTTAACCACAGGCCCACCATCCTAGGGTAGCTAGGGTGATAACCTATGACCAACTGTGCAGTCTTCATACTTAACCACAGGCCCACCAGCCTAGGGTAGCTAGGATGATAACGTATGACCAACTGTGTAGTCTTCATACTTAACCACAGGCCCACCAGCCTAGGGTAGCTAGGGTGATAATGTATGACCAACTGTGTAGTCTTCATACTTAACCACAGGCCCACCAGCCTAGGGTAGCTAGGGTGATAACGTATGACCAACTGTGCAGTCTTCATACTTAACCACAGGCCCACCAGCCTAGGGTAGCTAGGATGATAACGTATGACCAACTGTGTAGTCTTCATACTTAACCACAGGCCCACCAGCCTAGGGTAGCTAGGGTGATAACGTATGACCAACTGTGTAGTCTTCATACTTAACCACAGGCCCACCATCCTAGGGTAGCTAGGGTGATAACGTATGACCAACTGTGTAGTCTTCATACTTAACCACAGACCCACCATCCTAGGGTAGCTAGGGTGATAACCTATGACCAACTGTGCAGTCTTCATACTTAACCACAGGCCCACCATCCTAGGGTAGCTAGGGTGATAACGTATGACCAACTGTGTAGTCTTCATACTTAACCACAGGCCCACCATCCTAGGGTAGCTAGGGTGATAACGTATGACCAACTGTGCAGTCTTCACACTTAACCACAGGCCCACCAGCCTAGGGTAGCTAGGATGATAACGTATGACCAACTGTGTAGTCTTCACACTTAACCACAGGCCCACCAGCCTAGGGTAGCTAGGATGATAACGTATGACCAACTGTGTAGTCTTCATACTTAACCACAGGCCCACCAGCCTAGGGTAGCTAGGGTGATAATGTATGACCAACTGTGTAGTCTTCATACTTAACCACAGGCCCACCAGCCTAGGGTAGCTAGGGTGATAACCTATGACCAACTGTGCAGTCTTCATACTTAACCACAGGCCCACCAGCCTAGGGTAGCTAGGGTGATAACGTATGACCAACTGTGTAGTCTTCATACTTAACCACAGGCCCACCAGCCTAGGGTAGCTAGGGTGATAACGTATGACCAACTGTGTAGTCTTCATACTTAACCACAGGCCCACCATCCTAGGGTAGCTAGGGTGATAACGTATGACCAACTGTGTAGTCTTCATACTTAACCACAGACCCACCATCCTAGGGTAGCTAGGGTGATAACGTATGACCAACTGTGCAGTCTTCACACTTAACCACAGGCCCACCAGCCAATTAAAAATGCTGTCTGGCCTGTAAAAATCATCTCTACAGGCCAATAGAATCTAAAACTTTTTGTAAAATTGAGCTTTGGCCTGTAGATTCAAAAGTTTATCGTGAAGACTGCCAACTGTATGGGATTTTAATAGAAATGTCTAATCTACTTTACAATACCAAATAAATGATTTGAAATACTAGTTAATTTGTGACATCCAAATTGATTTGCTAAATTTTTTTTTTAAATTTCTTTCGCAACAACCACTGAGGAATTGACTCATACAACCTAAACAATTTGACAAAAACATTACAGGTTCCATATTTCTTTTTTTGCATCTGAAAATTCATCCTAAGGGATAAAGTAAGAAAATATTTTTTTTAATGCAAATAATAAGATTGTCTAGTAGTGAACTACCAGCATCAATAAGAATAGAAGAAATGCAAATTGAAGAAGCATAACACAATGAAAGACGAGTGGCATGCAAGAAAGGCAATATAGAAGGCAGACAACATTCAAATGCATGTATTATAAGTCAGATAAAATAATCAATTTCATATTTTGAGAGAAAACTAAGTGGTGCTACATAATTTGTTTTTTCCTTCAAACTTGTGCCCAAACAATTTTAAAAGTAAAAATAATTTCCCTTATTTTTTAACCATATACTTAAAACATTAAAATTCAAATTTATTTTAAAATATTTTTCAGTTAATAAAAAGTTTCTCTCAAGTTTTCAGTGTGTCAATGATAATATAACGTATTAAACCTAAATCTGGTTGGTAATCTGATAAAATAAACTAATAGACACATAAGTTTACATTTTAGAAATTATTCCTACATGGCCATTGTAGATCCAGATTGTATTTGACAATTGTTTACTATAGAGTTGTATTAGTATTAAAGCTTGAGCAAATACTTTGCAGTGTTCCAGCTTGAATCTTAGGGCAGAAGGATGCTAGTTGTCTGAAAGGGCACTTTAGCGTTGTAACCCAGATTTTAAGGGCACTGTTGGACAGTGTATAAATTACCTTGGATATTGCTAGGCTCAGCTGGAGAACATTAGTTGTATTTAAATCATATTCAGAAATTAATGTGTTCTTGATGTTGGTACCAGTAAGAATTTTTTTTATCAAATTATCATACCATGAAGCAAAGCATATCATTTTGATGTTAATCTAAACAAACTTTTACATTTGGTAAGGAAAATAATCATCAGAAATTTCAATGTTTTATAACTTATACCAGTCTGTAAAATAAACAAGTAGTTTTGAAAGATGCAGTTATACATGCAAAATTGAATGTTTAATGTAATTAAATTTTCTACATTTAAATTACTTGTTCAAACATATAGTATATATGTTATTGAGAGTTATTTATTATCATTTGAATAGTTACAAAAAGTATTTTTAAGTGCACACCAAAGTGCTCCTCAGTAACATGAGTAAGGAATTTTATAGATATAACAGGTGAGACAGAAGATGATCATATTATATTGATGCAATAATATATTGCATATATTGCAGAAGGTATAAACAGTTACTTTTTCTCCATCATTGTTAAAATAAATTTGTTGAGTGCCCCCATGTCAGGAGGATTATAAAATACAAGAAGTTAAACAGGAAGTGATCTGGTAATATGTTCAAAATATAAATTGGGGCCTCGGTACGAGTGGTCTAAGTAGTTACTACTGTAATCACTAGCCAGTCAACACTGAGGTTGTGGGTTCGAACCCGCTCATGCGGGTGCACTCGACTCAATCTTAATTGACTAGGATTGTCAGTTTTCCTATCAAGGTCGGTGGTTTTCTCCTGGCACTCCGGCTTCCTCCACCAATTAAAACTGGCCGCCACGAAATAGCCCAAAAGCGGTGCTTAAAAGTGCATTAAAACACCAAAATCAAATCAAATCAAAATACAAATTTCTTTGATTCTTCTTTAAATTTCATACTCATGGTTATGAAACAAAACATTCTTTACTAATTAAGTCAAAACTACATGTATGTATGCCTTTAAAATTGTTTAAGATTTTATTTTTTATGTTATGCCTACTGAAATAAACTTTTCAGGTGTACATGCTGTACATAAACATTACAAATGGATAACATGTGGACATTTCATTCTGTATTAAATATCTAGTGGACATTTCATTCTGTATAAAATATCTAGTATTTGTTCAATTATCTTAAATCCACTAATTAGCAGTAAACAATCATTAACAAAGGTGATAAAACTGCCAAAGCATTAGGTATTTAACTTAATCCCATTGTCAGTTAATTAGTGTTACACAATCAGGTAACAATTTTACCGGAAACGCTGGGAGGAATGTAAATTTGGAAATTTTATTTTTGAAAAGGCAGAGGGTGCATTCTTTTACTTTAGAGGACAGAAGGGCGGGGTTAGGGCACCAAGGGCGGGCGCCTTCTATTTAGGGCAGGCGGAACACTGCTTTGAATTCATCATTATTCATTGGTTACTAAGTTTCTTGGATTTCTTGAGTAATTGCAAGCTACAAATTTAGGTTTTTAAACAAAATACTAAATTCCTATATGCTTTTTGGCAGAATTTGAACCCAAAAATCAAGTACAACAAATATACAATTTGTTCTCAATCCAGGAAAATTAGTACCTTACTCATGAAAATGAGTCCACAGTTTATCACATACCAAGGCAAAGTCCAGTAGGAATATTACAGGACCAGTATAAAACTTTATACACATATTTAAGAACACATCTACAAAAGGGATCCTATACATGTATATACTTATTCTGGATATTTTTAAATAAGGCCTAATATGCATGTTTGAAGTATGCAAACAAGAATAACCCTACATGGCTTAATTCTCCAGATATTTCAGCCTGATTTTGACAATTACGAAGTAAAATTTCAATAATGTTGATCCCTTTCTACTTCATACGATATGTCCTTAAAATACTGTCAAAATCTGTTTGGGCTTGTAAGTAAGAAAGTTTGTGCGAAATAATACTCAAGTCAATCATTTTGTGAATTTGCATTTTCAGCTCTACATTGACTGCCATTAAGATAGCACATTGGAGAGGAAATAACTACCACCATTGACTGCCATTAAGATAGCACATTGGGGAGGAAATAACTACCACCATTTTAAGTGGTATTCTGACATGCTGTGGATACATTATTATTTATAAGATAACATTTATCTGGATTTTTTGGGTATAGGTTAGCCAAAAATCTAAATGACCAAAGAACTTCAAATTTTCTTTGAGCTGGTACTGTAGATTTATACTTTTTCTTGGGATACCAGTTTTCGTGGATTTCGTGCCCACAGTGTCAGTGGGTAAAGGAGAACCACAAATTTAAATGTTCAACGAAGTTCACATTTACTACAGGCTTGTGTTCAGACAAATCAAATATTTTCCTCAATCCACGAAATTTGGCTCCCACGAAATAAATGAATCCACAGTATGCAGACTACAGCAAAACCAGGAAATCAAATATTTACAAAAAATACTACTTTTCAAGAAAATTGGTACCCACTAAAGTACATACATGTAGATCCACAGTAGTTTAGTGGTCACTTTACACAGGTAGACAATTTGACGGAATAACATATCAACAAGTATGCATAAATTAGCCTTAAAATTGGTTTGACATTTTCGTGTCTTTTTTCAACATGAAACCATGGAAACATAAATTACCTGCAAGTTTATTGACAACAGTGGTGGCGTACTTATCAGCATGAGTAGCACTAAAACCTGCAGCACGAGCACTTTTAGCAATGGCACCTAGCAACACATAAACAGAAACATAGCAACACACAGTCAAGACATTCCATTGGTTCAGGAGGGTAACTGCCATTCTTATTCATGTCTACTTTAAGTGGGAAGTCAATAAAAACATTTAAGATCTATAAATGTACGTTTAATATGAATTTGTAATTTGAAGTGTTTGAATTTTTATTTCTATTTTAAATGATGACAGACTGAAAATCTGCAAGTCGGTTTTGGGACGAATTTTAAATTCAGATTCTCATATTTAACGTTGTATCAAAAATAAAGTAGCAAACATGTTCAACATGAAATAGAATGGCAATTTAGAAATAAAATATAAATGTATCAATACAAAAATAATTGGACACATTCAAAGTTAACAAAAAACATGCTTTGAAATAAAAGATTCAATCAAAGTTAAGTAAATATTATTTCTTGGATGGTCTTGAAAAAAATCGTTTATCATATTCAAAGTACTGAGTTATTGGCTCATACAATGGATTTTTATATGTCAAGTTTTTCATCTAAGTATAGTGTTTCTCAAAGTAAAGCTTTTTTCAAGACCATGAAAAGCCATGAGAATGAAATGCTTTCAATTCTGCTATTTCAAAAAAATCCAAGTGTAGTTGAATAAAAAATCATTACATGAAGATTTTAAAAATAACTGTCTTGATTGATTGATTTCATAACAATATGGCATAAGGCTCTCAAAAAGCAACATTTAGAGCTTTATTTTGCTTGTCAGAATATTGAATATGTATATTATCATTATAATATATATATAAGAACAGAGAGAAAGTTGAAAAATATGAATAGAAATTCATGCATTCCTTAAACTTAAGAAGATCTTTTATATATCAGACATGACAGGCTTAACAGCATGTGTTCTTCACAAATTTAGCATGGGGTAATGATCAACTTCATTAATTATACTTGAGATAGAATAAAAGTTCTGTTCCAAGTAGTGTAAAAATAACATCATTTTTCAGTCAAATGAACCCCTGCTGAAAGTTTTGAAGTCCTGCAAGCATGTGCATTGATTTTGATAGGGATTTGAAGGTGATGGAAGCCATGCTGGTTTATCATCATCATGGCTGTGATTAGGATAACAGTATAAGCAGGGAAAGCCCATTTTCCTTTACCTGAATGAGACGACACTTCCATAGCCATATAAGCCAATTTTCGCTTAGGGGTGAGTAAAGCAGAGTGAGGGAAGGCATCAATGTTTTTTCTCTCTCCCAAAAGTTCTATTCACAATTAAGAGTATTAACAAAATACAAATATATATAAAATGTACAGTGTTCCACTGTCAAAATTATCTCCCTTGACTTGCTATTAACTTTTCTTAAATTGTGGTAAATATGGAACACTGTACATTAATAAATCCATGAAATTTAAAGTAACCTGATAATAATATTATATATATATTACTGATGAAATAAAAAGTCTTTTCAAGAGTTTGTATTAACAAAACAGCTTCCCGTTCCAAGCTTAAACATTAAAATGAAAACAACACTTGGAAAAAAAAAAGTTAGAATAACATTTTAAAGTTTCACATATATTTCAAATTAAAACAATTGCAAGAATTTCAGCTGTTTTCACAAATACCTTACGAGAATATTTCAACATGAACATTTACTTATAACTTACAATCTATTATGAAAGTTCAGATTTTTTATGAAAATAATCAACGACCTTTAAAACGTAAACAAGACAATGTGAAATGGAATACCTAATCAAATTAGAAAAGAAGAGATAATTTTAGTGCTGCTAAGAACAATTCTTTTGCTGCTCACACATTTATACATGCATATTTTTTTTATTTAGTTTTCATCAAACCAAGTCAAGTTAATTGCAAAATGCATAATACAAATGAAATGGTAGAATGGGTCACATACAGCTGGTATTCTATTATTTAAAAAAGATGTTTTGCATAAATTAACATAACTAAATTTTCTCTGCCTGAACCAATCATAGGCATTTTCAATCATCACATGACTATTAATGCAAATCAATGATAAATAGGTAAGAATTTGTATTTACTAAATCTGTCAAAATCAAAGCATTAAACAACAGCATCGTTTCTGTTTGAAATGTATTGTTGATCCCTACATTTTAGTCTACACATGTATTTAAGAACTGAGTATTCTTGATACACATTTAATATGTAATGTTAACATTGTAATTATTTTTTAGCATTTGTTACACATTAAACATGTGTTCAAATATATATATATCCTTATATATGTATTAAACAAGTTATTTTTAAAATGTTAACAAAACCACCTGACACAAACTTACATGGAATGGTCCCTGTAAAAATCAAATTTCTGTTTATTTCTCAATATTCTTTTTATAGAACAGTGTTAATGTCAAGTAAACTTAATATACTGTAAATTCAGAAATTTGTGTGTGCATTTCTTATTGCAGTTGTTTTACAATTCAGAAAAATGTAACATTAATTTTGATTCCAGGAACATTATAAATAATGCTATCAAAATAAAAAACATGTGAATTTTCATTTTTTGCAAAACCAATTCTGTCTAAATTTATGCAAGTATTAAAGATCACAAAAACGTATGACTTAACAGTAATAAATTGACTTTCATCCATCTATACAACACAAAAATGAAAGATATGGTTTTTTTCCCTTTTCTGTTCTTGAATTAATAAAGAGCTGCATCATGAGCACATGATATGCCCGTCACTTTTTCAACGAATAAAGTTTCATAACGCCTCAATGTCATATCAGAAATTTATCAAAAATACTAAAGGGAGGTTATTCTAATAGATATAAACCAGTCACCAAAGTTTCATGAAAACTGCTCAAAGCACTTTTGAGTTATTGTCCGAAAACTGGAAAATCCCCCTTTTTTAAGAACAAAATCCCATAACTTGGAAACGTAAAATCTAAAATTTATAAAAATCAAAAGGGAGCTCAAGTCAATAGATATAAACAATTCACCAACATGTTGACAACTGACGGACAGATGGACGGACAACGGTATACCATAATACATCCAAATGCTTCTCATGTAGCTCAGTCTCATACTATATAACCTGTGTGAAATTATCACATTCCGTGGGAATAAAAATATTACACTGTTGTGACTTAAGATTAACCATTGTTGTGGAACTGCAAATCAAAAGTGGATTTTTTAATACACTAGAAATCATATCATGATATTTATAGAAACTTTTTTGAATATCTTTGTCTAACATGTTGTAATCAACTAAAAATATATTTTACAACAGAATTATGAAGAAATACAAACTATTTTTATTTATTATACATGCATCACAATGCTTTTTCTACAAAAATGTTACCACATACAACAAGACAATGTATAGATAACTTACTTTTGGCTTTGTCTGGAGCTGGAATAGACGATTTGGGCAGTGGCAGACCTGTAGGCTTGCCAATCTTTGAAGGGGCTTTCAGCCCTGATGGTCTCGGTAAACTCATCTATAAAACCAATGTAATGAATAAAAGAATACCTTTTAATCATTGATGTGGAAATATTAAAAAAAAATTTTTTAAGTTTTCTGTTGGTTATATACATCAGTACATGTAGCCCCTAAAGTATCTACATATTTACACATTCGGATGATTCCTGGCTTTCTAATGTTTAGGTTTGAGCCTTCCTGATGAAGGTAAATCTAGAAAAGTACTTAGAAGGCACAAAAATTATAAAGTGTTATTTTCATTTTAAAGCCTTTAGTCCCATAAAAATAGTCTTTCAGAAAAAAGCCACTGGTAATTAAACTTCTTGTATATATATACATCCAAAAATCATCATGAGGAATTATATAATTCTTAAAGGAACCAGAATAACTACTTTATTAAAGTTCTTTCTTTTCTTTCACACTGTTAACACCAGGTCAACTACATGTACTAAATTATTATTTCAATACTCAGTCTCAAGTAACATCTTGCTTTAGATACCTGCAATTGACTGCTACTCTGAAATATATTTTGTTTGCTGTTTACCAGTTCTGTCAATTTACTTATTTGTTGATAGGTATAATGCATTTGGATATATTTTTATTGCATCAAAAACAATTTTAAAAAATATTGAAAAACCAATTAATAAAAATTCAACAAGTTTTATTTGGGGTTGTTCTGTGTTAAATCTTTTCTAATAGGTTTTTCCAAAGAGCTGTTGAGACTGATATATATGTTCATGTAGATCTACATGCATAGTATTATGAGAATTTCCATATACAGACGAACTGAAGAAAAAATAATTTTTGTTTCAAAACATTTTTAAGCACTTTTCATATATCCATATTTTTCTTCATAAAAACAATGCCTTACTTTACCTGCAAAATTTTATTTAGCTAGCTACATTTCTTTATCCCTCTGGATTTAACTACATGTAGAGTGAAATACTTCTCGCTGAGATCTTAATCAAAATGCTGCAACTTTCTGTAACCAGACCAGGGTGTTGACCTACTTTCTTGTTACTGTACTTATCAAGTGTCTTTCTTATAGTGTACAATTGTGTCAAACCATTTTTCTATCTTCTAAACCTACAAAAGACAACATCTTCTACATTTCATTGTCAACTGCATTTTGCTGCATTTTATGTACTTTTTTTAAATGAATTAATATGTAGGTAAGCAACTCAATCTCTGCATACTGGCATTATTAAAATGAATTTTAATTAAGTACCTAAATGTCACATTGCTTATTTGATACATATTTTCAAAGCTATATATATATATATATACTGCCTTGACTTTTAAATATTGTTTATTTGTTGAGAACTATAATTCAAATGCCATTAATGAATTCATTCCAAAATTAATTAATTCACATAAATTGACTAAAACAAACTGTCAGGTATTATCATGATGTAGTAGGTACATAAAGGATTTTTGTATAATCGATTAATAATCGATTACACTGATTTTTGTGTATAATCGAACACAATCGATTACTTTATCAAAAGTAATTACATTACTTTTCGATTACTGTCGATTACATGCTGAAATTTATTTTAGAAATAACCAAAGAAAGCTTACCATAATTACACTGGTTGATAAGTTTGTTAGTGGAAATTAAGAACTTTACACAAGCACTGCTTCTAAATGTCTTGTTTTAAACAGTTGTTTTCTAGACCGATAAAGCAAATGAATTACAAGTTCTTGAAATATGGGTCAACATGACAGAGTGGTGATAAAGTTCCTGCATTAACTTCCACCAATGCACCAGTCACATCTTTTTATTATGGGCCATTTGCTTCATATTTTGCACATATTTTATCATATACTGTCTCACTGACTTAAAGTTTGTTGTCCGTTTAACTCTTTAATAACAGATTATAAATTTGATGAATTTTTAGATGATAATTTATAATGTTTATTACTATAAAATGTTTGATTTTTCTAAACTTTAAAATAAAAGTGTCATAATTTGTCTAGATAATTTGATAGATGAATTCTTAAAATTAATTAAATGCATGGATTTATATTTTGTTTGGATAATCTTCTTAATTACAGATTACAAAGCTGCCAATGGAGTAATATTTATATCCTAGGGCCATATAATGTATATCTGATACTTTATTAGATATAATTGAAATCAAAACAAAGTCTGCATGTCACTCATTAAATGTCTTTGATCATCTGATCAGAAAAGCTAAAAAGACAATTGAGAATTGTTTATGCTGGCTATTTAATTTCATAAAACTATCTATTTTTATTGTCAAAATGGGATACAAGTACATGTGTCTCTATTACTGAACTAGAATATAAATGCATTGGTTCATTGTCAAGATGTTTTTAAACCTTTCTTATTTCTTATATCATAACATTGTATCATGGAACAAAGGTTGATCTATTCCAAGATAAAACTAAATGACTAAATAATATTTATGCTTATGAATAATTTTACACAATCAAGCTGTTTCCTTCAATGTATATATGGAACATAACTTGACTTTAGCTATTTTCTCTTTTTCATTTTATATATATATATATATATATATATATATATATATTGAAGATCCATAAGTTTTTCAAGAATTGTATGTCATATGTTTAAAAAGCAGGAAATACAGTATAATTTGTCAGGAAATCTGCTTGAACATAAGGCAGATTTGAGGTAAACATAAAACTGAATAAAAATTTGATAGAAATCTCAAGTAATATTTATACATTCTATTTAATCTGTACTTTATTTTAAAATGAAGAAAACATGCCATTGTCTATTTTCATCTAAACTAGGTTCTATTTTATCAAACTATTATTAATAAGTAATCGAAATGTAATCGAAAAGTAATCGATGATTACATGATCATTTTACTGTAATCGATTAAATTACGATTACATGTAATCGAAAATGTTGATGATTACAGATTACTGGTAGTAGGTACATATATATAGTCATGATAGTTGCCATTCTCTAATATTGAAAGAAATATTTCATGAAGAGACAACACATGGTCATGATGGAAAAAGCATGTAAAAATGTGTGTTTGTTTTCTGCTCTATAAATTCAAACAAATCATTACACTTGACTACTGTTATAAACTTATTATCATTCTTCACTATCATACCAGTTGCCTGTTACTTTTTGTACCAGGGGTAAGCTAATTTAAGAACACATTACGTGCATTTTACACTACTTGTTAATTTTTCTTGATAGGGCCAGGGAAAAATGATTGATGGTTTCCCCTAAAATTAGAAAATTTTCAAGGCCCGGCAGGCAGGATTTTTTTTTTATTACTTGACAACTGATATTAAACTTACATCACTTAGGTGACTTTCATAGCATAAAGAACTGGTGTCCATGTATTCAATCTTGATAGAATACTGGCACTTGGTGCCAAGTTGGCCATTTTGGGGATCTAAACAACAGGGGAGCAAAACGTTTTACAGCTTTGTTATCTTTCTCAGTTAAGCACTTAGACGATCCAGAAACAAAGGCACGAAAAAATTACCTTGACATTGTTAAATTGTTATGCTTCTAACAACAAAACTGAAACGAATATGAAAAAACATTTGTCAACAATGATGGATCGGAACTAGACACAGCCGTTTTTATTTTCGTTCAGTCGAAAAAAATAAACGACCCGCTGTATAAAGTAGGCCTGATCAGGGGAAACCAACAATCATTTTTCCCTGGCCTAGCAAATGGTTTTTACTGCTTTAGCCTAGTGCTTAATATTGTTTTAGTGTTTTAGCTTAATACATATATATGTACATTTGTAACATGATATGTGTTTAAAAATAACTCTTTAAAATCCATGAAAAGTCTTGTGTATGATTGACATATATCTATGGATATATATAAACACAAGAAGATGTGGTATGATTGCCAATGAGGCAACTCTCCACCAAAGACCAAATGACTTAGAAGGTTCTTATAAGTATTTTTAAAATGTATTTGTACGGGGAAGGTTTGGATGCCTGCAACATGTTTAACCCCACCACATTCTGTGTGTCCTTTTCCCCCCAAGACAGCAATCTGTAAATCTATGTAAGAGGTTGTCTTTGTATATATCCTATTTGGTTTTCTTTGTTTATTGGCTTGTTCTTTAATCATGCTGTTAGTTTTATTGTTTGAATTGTTTGTTTTACATTTCAGGGCCTTTAGAGCTTGCTATGCAGTATGGATTTTGCTCATTGATGAAGGCAGTACAGTGACATATAATTGCTAACTTCTACATCATTTGGTCTCTGGTGAAGAGTTGTCTCATTGGCAACTATACTACAATTTGTACATCTTCTTTATACAGTGGTCTCGTTAGCACAAAATAGAAGGGGCCGCGCCTGGCTGCCTTCATCTGCGCCCTTCTGCCCTGACGCCTTTTTTCCAAAACCCTTGTGCCGCTTTTAGTAAAATTGCCTTTTTAAGGGGCTCGCAGGTATAAATCAATTTTTTAATTAATATAGGATTTCGCTATATTTTTCTATAAATGAACTTTATCTTAGGCCCAAAAAAAAAGTCTGTGTTTCCGTAACCCGACCGACCCTGTTTTTTAGCCCCGACCCTAATTTTTTATTGGATCTTCAAAAAAAAAAAAAATTGGTATCAACCGACCCTGTTTTGACACAGTCTTCTGTTAATCGACATATTTATTTATCTAACTTGCTTCTTCTGGCACAGAAAGCCAGTAAAACGTTTTATTTATGTCAAAAGGTATTCCTAATAGGTTAAAATCAAAGAAATTTGCACAGCAGGTGCTTCAAAACATTGCAAATGGCCGCACTTCCGTATTTGAAACTAATTACGGACCGGACTTGGAAAACCATGATAATTTTCCGGATTTCGTTTAAAAAAAAAAAAAAAAAAACCCGACCTACCGACCCTATTTTTCAAAATGATGTTACCGGAAACACAGATTTTTTTTTTTTAGGCCTTATACTTAATAGAAAAATAAAATAAAAAATGGGGTCACCGTTCCTTTACGCCACAATCTGTCTTCGAAAGAAGCATACATTTTTTAAAGGTACCTTTTTCCGTTGAACTAATAGGAGAAATAGAGGTAATATCAAAATTTAAAAGAAAATTAATTACAGAAATCGCTCAAATTTTACAATAGTTTAGTTTAAGTACAGCTTATTTGAAAATTATAATAAAAATATAGGTCACAGATGAGTCAAAAAGATATTTCAATTTTAATGCCAAAACGGCATTTTTGCATCAAAGGGAGATAATTTGGCGCTTTTCAATGATATCTACATTTTAAAAGTCATCTGGGGCCAACATGAATTGATTTTTTGAATGATTTTGTACCATATGATAAAGTTACAACTACTTAAGGTAATAAATAAAATTTGTAATGAAAAATAAATGTTTAATTTTTTCTGAAATTTTTATACCCTTGAGCCTCCTTAAAATTTGTTTCATCAATTTCTTATCACAAAGTTAAATTACATATATGACACCTGGTGAGTGTCCCAGGTTAATCATGTCATTACAATTAATTACAGTGGATAAGACTTCAAAGGTGTCAATAACTAGGTAATTTAATTAAGACAATGTACCTTTGTTACATAAATTTGATGAATGTGTCAGGGAGTGTTTTTAGCTTGGTCGGCATTTACGATCTCCACGTCACAATGGATGAATGTATAAATGAAGACTTTGATGACTTAAGAATAGAATTTAAGTCATCAAAATACAACTATGCCTTCACAGAAACACTGTCCATCTCAACTTGTGAGCGATAAGCAGACAGTTGTTAATTAACGTAAACATGTTGGAAATTAAATTTGGAGTTACTTTCCGTGTTTTGGCTTATTACAAATTTGTGCTCCTAAAATATTATCTAGTATTAAAAATAGGAAAGAATAACCAATTGAATACAAAATTATATAGAAGTTACTTTAAGGATATTACCTGTCTTTGAACATACCAAAAAAAAAATATATTGCAATTTATTTTTGATAATCATACTTTTAGCAATCCATGTTTTATACATTAATAAGTTAGAAATATTTCTTGATTACTGAATTCCTAGACCGTGCAAGGGCTGTATAGCCAGTCAAAATCAATAAAAACTTCCATTTGTAACTGAATTCTGACCGTGCAAGGGCTGTATAGCCAGTCACGGTTGATAAAAACTTTCATTTGCTTGTGATAACCTGAATTGATGTTGTTAAGCTGTAAACCTACATAATTGGATTGGATAGTGTGATGAAAAATCAACTTCATGAAGCTACATATATACTAAATAATTCCTATAAAACACTAACAATGAAAAAAAGTTTTGAGGGCCAAACTCTAGCTGAAATTTTTGAAATAAGACAACTCTGTCACGTCAAGTATGCTAAACTATGAGATGTTTAGTTTATGTTGGTTTTTTTTTTTAAAGTGGGGGGGATAGTAAATTTATTTTGCCTCTTTTGGTTAAGAGTGATCTGATGTATGAATGTGTATTGCCATGTTTTATGAACATGTAGTATGAATGACTTTTCTAATGCAAATTTTATAGAATAAATAATCAAAACAACAACTTATGCATCTTTATTAACAACACAATAGTATAACATCACAACATAGAAAACACACGATAAAACATCAATTGGAAGGCTTAACTCAATCAAAAACGTAAATTAACACACTATGAACGCATAAATTGATCTGTGATACCTAAAAGTAAATACATAGTTAATAAAATATTAGGGACAAACATTCAAGGCCAAAAAGCAAACAAACAAGTCCAAATAAAGACATGGCAAGACACCATCGCGAAATATTAAACCCTTAGAAAATAATAACTTTTGAAAAAACGGTTTTCATAATATATACAGGTAAATGAAAAATAACTTTGTCGTTTAGGTATACTTTTTCTGTCTATATAAAATCTTCCAATAATTAGGAATACCAAGAAAGGTCTGTCATATAAATACCTAATTTAACACTAGATACATAAGGGTAAATATCAACAATAAAACTACATGTATACAGTAAAAAAAGAATGTGAACTCGTGATACACACAGAAACGTAGGCAAAAGAAATGAGCAGTACCTTTTCCTATCATAAAAAGTGCCCTGCCTCCACTGGCACCCTGCCCTTTCTATTTCTAGCTGGAGCACTGTTATAGAATATTAATTAATTTAAATGGACTTGTGGTTAAAGTATACCATAAATTTTCACTTGTTATGCATTAAGTTTTATTTAAATTATATTTTTATAATTTGTCATATTTTTGAACATTTGGATAAGGCAATGTCTTATTTATTATATGTGCTTAATTTGATTTGAATCTTGATATTAAGTTTAATGTTCATCATATGCATTACATGTTTTTGTTTATTTTGAATTTATGTGTAGCATCTATGTTGGTTTTAAAAGCTCTGCTGAGCTTGTGTTATACTGCTTTGTATAGAATAGAATAGAATATTTTATTCACCAAATTAGGGCACCAGGAGTGCATATAGCATATAAACAATAATATATGCAATGCAATCTAGACAATAGATATGTAACATGTATATTTATTGACTTTATATAAAGCTTTTCATACACCATCTGGAAGGATTTTTTTTTAAAGTGGGGATAGTAAATTTATTTTGCCTCTTTTGGTTAATAGTGATCTGATGTATGAATGTGTATTGCAATGTTTTATGAACATGTAGTATGAATGACTTTTCTAATGCAAATTTTATAGAATAAATAATCAAAACAACAACATGAATCTTTATTAACAACATAGATATAGGAAGATGTGGTGTGAGTGCCAATGAGACAACTCTCCATCCAAATAACAATTTATAAAAGTAAACCATTATAGGTCAATGTACGGCCTTCAACACGGAGCCTTGGCTCACACGAACAACAAGCTATAAAGGGCCCCAAAAGTACTAGTGTAAAACCATTCAAACGGTAAAACCAACGGTCTAGTCTATATAAAAACGAGAAACGAGAAACACGTATAAATTACATAAACAAACGACAACTACTGTACATCAGATTCCTGACTTAGGACAGGTGCAAACATTTGCAGCGGGATTAAACGTTTAATGGTACCAAACCTTCTCCTTTTTCTGAAACAATAGTATAACATCACAACATAGAAAAACACACGATAAAACATCAATTGGAAGGCTTAACTCAATCAAAACGTAAATTAACACACTATGAACGCATAAATTGATCTGTGATACCTAAAAGTAAATACATAGTTAATAAAATATTAGGGACAAACATTCAAGGCCAAAAGCAAACAAACAAGTCCAAATAAAGACATGGCAAGACACCATCGCGAAATATTAAACCCTTAGAAAATAATAACTTTTGAAAAACGGTTTTCATAATATATACAGGTAAATGAAAAATAACTTTGTCGTTTAGGTATACTTTTTCTGTCTATATAAAATCTTCCAATAATTAGGAATACCAAGAAAGGTCTGTCATATAAATACCTAATTTAACACTAGATACATAAGGGTAAATATCAACAATAAAACTACATGTATACAGTAAAAAAAGAATGTGAACTCGTGATACACAGAAACGTAGGCAAAAGAAATGAGCAGTACCTTTTCCTATCATAAAAAGTGCCCTGCCCTCCACTGGCACCCTGCCCTTTCTATTTCTAGCTGGAGCACTGTTATAGAATATTAATTAATTTAAATGGACTTGTGGTTAAAGTATACCATAAATTTTCACTTGTTATGCATTAAGTTTTATTTAAATTATATTTTTATAATTTGTCATATTTTTGAACATTTGGATAAGGCAATGTCTTATTTATTATATGTGCTTAATTTAGTTTGAATCTTGATATTATCTTTAATGTTCATCATATGCATTACATGTTTTTGTTTATTTTGAATTTATGTCATGTATGTGTAGCATCTATGTTGGTTTTAAAAGCTCTGCTGAGCTTATGTTATACTGCTTTGTATAGAATAGAATAGAATATTTTATTCACCAAATTAGGGCACCAGGAGTGCATATAGCATATAAACAATAATATATGCAATGCAATCTAGACAATAGATATGTAACATGTATATTTATTGACTTTATATAAAGCTTTTCATACACCATCTGGAAGGATCACACCTATCCTCAATGATTGGAAGTTCGTTACCCCAAACTCGAAACCAACCTTGGAGCAAATATTATCCACTGTGAATGTAAATATTCTTTACTTTTGCAAACAGTCTGATACACTTAATTGATGAATAGCTTCAGAAACATGGTGAATCTGTCTATGTTTTGAATTGTGACCCGATTCCGTAAAATAAGTTATATGCTTGTAAGTTCGTGACCTTTGTCTTGGACGGTGGATTTTGTGCATGTGCAACAATATATAGGTCAGGCCTATTGTATTTTGTATTTGAACATTACAGAATAAATTTGAGATCAAATAACAAATGAATATCTCGAAAAAAAAAAACAGAGAAATAAGGATATACTAACTTTTTTATTCTCCCTACAACAATTATTCTATTTTATATAGGTGACTTTCAATGGTAAATTGGAAAGTCCAAAATTAAACACTCTAAGCACGTTTAAAATAACTATAATGATGTCACAATGTCATTAATGCATCAAAGTATTTTTTTCATTCAATTTGCATTCAATGGCATAGGATTAAATTATTTTGACGAGCCAATATTTCGGCAGGTCTTGTTTTATCAAAATACATCAAATCATTTTGTGATCTAAAAAATCTGGTCACATACAGACTTTAAAAATAATACTCTTGGCCTTAAAAAAGGGAAAAGAGTGCCACATAACCTAAAAATACATGATGACTCATTGTTAAAATTTCAATAACATTGCTGAAAGGATTTTCCAAAGAATTCAACGAAATTCCAGGAGAGGAATAAACAGTAATAGTTGAAATAGACGTTCAAACAAATAACATGCAAGAACATACACAACTTCTCTTTTTCAAGACGATATTAGTGAAAATACAATGAAAAATATCCGGTTCAGTTTTTTTGAAGTAGCATGTTGCCGATGATTAAAAATTATGCATGACATCACAAATAAAGTGGAAATCCCCAAATGTCACGAACTTGCAATCAACATATAATTTATAAAGGCTATTAAAGCAAAAAGTTACATTTTTTTTAAAATATGAGGGAGTGGTCAACAGATCACGTTTAAATTAATTGCTCAACTTTTTACTTGTATTCAAATCTATGGGTAATTCTTTATTATTACTCAAAATAAGATACATCGGTTCTTGGGATACTGCGAACTGCCCAGACAAATAAAAAAGATATTGAGGTAGATCAGAGGGGTGGAAAATTAGTTAATTCAAGGGTCAGATGATGAGTAAGTAGGACAGTCTATTGTGCATATTAAAATTAAGTATATAAGCATTCATCTGTTTTTGATAAAACGACGTACTTTTGCACTGAATTACTGCAGCAGAAGCTGGAATCGAGTTAATTTATCCTTGGTAAGTTGTCAAATCTTGATGACTCAGTGCGCAGACTCTTCCATATCTTCCGGTAAAGATTTTAGCTAAAAGATACCTGGTCCCGTGCGAGAACCTAACAGATTTATTGATTTAATAGCAATTTGCCTAATTTGATTTTATTTGGTCAGCAAATCAAGATTTGAAGCGTAAAAAAATAGATTGATTTTTAAATTTCGTTGAACTGAAATGACATATATGTAATAAAAATTTAAACAAATAATGATTGCAATTCCTTTATTCAATATGTTAATATGTATGATTCATTTTTTGTGGGTGATATAATTAGCAAAGTAAAGTATCTGTATCGGTATAATAAGATCATGAAGATAGAAAACTTCCATTTCTCTAAAACACTTAAGATACCTTAACAAAACGTGCGAAAAATAGAAGCTGAATTTATGGCCTGGATACAATGAATTGGAAATAAGACGATTAAACATGAAAAATCATTAGAAGGTACATACATTGCAATTTTTAATCACTTGAAAAAAATGGAGTTCTTAAAAATGAAATTAGTCAGAATTGGCAGATTATAGTGCACTGACCTTATTACAAGTCAAATTATCATGGTATTTATAATATAATAATCAAACATATTCTAAATTTGATGATAAATCTGTGTGTCAAATTTTTAAATGAGCAGAAATAACATTAATATGAAAAAGAGAGTTGAAAGATACCAGAATTGTTAATCTATTTTTTTTTTTTTTTTTTTAATCTTTAAAATAACTTCTGACGGGCGTTTGTTACATTTTCTACTGTCTGTTTAAGCATAAAGGCGATCGATTTTTACATCTACAGTAAGAATTTTCCTATCAAATCTCAACACAATATTTTTTTTTTCGAAATTCATACATGCTTGTATGCCAAAATATAGCAATTTTAGACAATATGAAGTGTAGGGTTCAAATGAGTTATTTGCTTTGAACTAGCAGTTTTGAGTAATCTCAGATCTTTACGTTGTGTCTTTAGTGTTTTGGTCAGTTGTCAGGGGCGGATCCAGCCATTTTGAAAAGGGGGTCCCAACCCAGGATAAAGGGGGGGTTCCAACTATACGTTCCCATTCAAATGCATTGATCGTCAAGAAAAAGGGGGTTCCAACCCCGGAACCCCCTCTGGATCCGCCACTGGTTGTTTAATTTTGTGCTTTATATCGATCTGACGAATTAAGCTGTTTTCAACATATTTTGTAGTTTAAATTGTTCTTATGTTGTGCTGTTTCACTTTATTCCGGGTTAGGGGAGGGTTGTGTGTCCGAAGTTTTTTCTTGTTTGTGTTCTTTTACATTTGTTATTGCAGGGCTTTCTATAGTTTGTTATGCAATATGAGTTTTGCTAAGTTGTTGAAGGCCGTATGTTGGCCTATAGTTGACAACTTCTACGACATTTGGTCTCTAGTGAATAATTTGTCTCGTTGTCAATCATACCATGTGACTTTGAGATGAAGAACAGCAATAAAAGCGCTGTTCCTTTGCTTTTTGTATGTTTTTTGTTGTGCATTTACTGATTTTGTGTCATGGATGGATAACCCATATCCTTTGTTTTTCTATCATATCTTCTAATTTTTATACATGTATTGAACACTTATTTTCACAGTTTCTTTTTTTAATTATGCACAACTTTACTACAGTAGAGTAACAGCTTTTCATCTTCTGTGAACACTTGTATATTGTTTAAGACTTATGCTGACCTCTTATTTGTTGCTTCATGCCCTATTTAAGATGTCGTTTGTTTATTTGTTTTGGGTTGCTGTATCATTGACATCTCTTTTTTTCACATACACACTATCTATCCAGTGCATTTTATCTTTTCCTTCTGTCCAACGTCGGAGTGTGCACAAAATTGGCAAAACTTTTAATTCTTGAACCAACCCTACGAAAATTGAAATAGTATAGTTGACAGACCATTTCTTTTCATATTTCATATCAATGACCGTGCACATTTAAAAGCAAAATGTAGTTCTCAATTTTCATTTTTACATTTCTACTCTTTTTTTTTTATAACGAGCTTATATTAAATTAACGGAGTCAGTATGATTTGGAGATTTTCAATCAAAGAAGCAGTAACTTTAGGCGTTACAATGATTCTGAGAAGTTCGTAGACAATGAAATGCTAGAATTTTAAGTTTCGAAAACATGACTTTCTTACTATGAGTTCTAAGAAGAAGTATGAGGTATTTGCCAAAGATGCATTATGTATCACCGCAATGAAAAGACAAAAAAAAAGGAAATAAAACCAAGTTCTCTTGTCATTTGATAAGCTTCATCATGTGAGGGAACAAAGTGTCAATTTTGCATGCTTTAGATTCACGATAAACCTAATTCACTGTGAGCACAAAAAGGTAAAAATCACCATGTACTGAGGGGCGGAAGGACCTTTTCAGGACGTCGGGATGGGACCTTTATTCTATATTTTTGCGGGAATTCGGGATTAACACTTGTATGACTTAAGGACTAGGGAATTAATGATTAAAGTTATTGGATCCGAAAATGAATGTTGTATTTTTTCGGGAATTCGGGATTCAGCATTTATTTTTCCTTGAATTCGGGATGAGACACTCTTCACCCCTTTTGGTATAATCGGTGTCGAATGGAAAAATGTATAAATTTAAAAAATCAACTAAATATAGTAGAGTTATTTCTTATTTTAATTTTAAAATTTGAATATATGAGGATCTGGATAGGGGGTCCTTCATTTCTGTATTCTTTGATTTTTTAAGCCATTTTTCTCTATTCTTTATATTATTTGCCCATTATTCTCTATTCTGTAAACCCCCATCCACACCCTCCTATATTGAATCAAATGTTGGAGTTGAATTGTAATGTGATGCTTACTTTCTGAGAATTACCAAGGATCTGGGTTGAATTAAAGCTGTAGGAGGAGTTGATTACACGAAACATGTACCTTCTTTTCCCGACACACATTAATCTTAATTTATTTGCGATAATAGATATAAGAAGATGTGGTATGAGTGCCAATGAGACAACTCTCCATCCAAGTCAAAATTTATGAAAGTAAACCATTACAGGTCAAAGTACGGTCTTCAACAGTAAGCTATAAAGGTCTATTTTCAACTCCCCTAATAATTCAACAATTAAAATCATATTTAAAAAAAAAAAAGAATGATGAACAATCAACATGCAAATGAGAGCATGATAGAATGAAATTTCTTCATATTTATAAGTTAAACTGCAAGAAATCAATAGCATTTATACCGCAGCAAACATGATTTCTATTGAAATATTTTGTTTCATTTGTAACAACGTATGCAATCCAAACCTAACACTGCCGTAGCCAGAACACTGGTGTATGACCTGTTGGGCTAGATAAGAGATAAGAAAAGATATTTTATTTCGGTTTAAAAGCCATAACTACTGGCTTGTTACGATAGACAATGAACATTGGCTATACGTACTTAATGTGTCTTTCTATGTTGTGATGTTACACTATTGTTTCAGATAAGGGTGAAGGTTTGGTACCATTAAAACGTTTAAACCCGCTGCATTTGTTTGCACCTGTCCTAAGTCAGGAATCTGATGTTCAGTAGTTGTCGTTTCTTGATGTGGTTGATAAGTGTTTCTCGTTTCTCGTTTTTTATATAGATTAGACCGTTGATTTTCCCGTTAATATGAATGGTTTTACACTAGTAATTGTTGGGGCCCTTAATTTTATAGCTTGCTGTTCGGTGTGAGCCAAGGCTCCGTGTTGAATAGAAAATGAAAGGATATGGAGTAAATGTACATGGGACAAAATCGCACACAATACATAGAAAACATAGAAAATTATCAATGAACAGGGCTTTTATTCCTGTTCTTCATCTTGACGGTTGATGTAGGGTCTTTGACCGTACTTTGACCTATAATGGTTTACTTTTATAAATTTTGACTTGGATGGAGAGTTGTCTCATTGGCACTCATACCACATCTTCTGATATCTATTAAACATACAAACACATATCTGTCCACATTTATAAACACTGTAATTTTTATATCCCCTCCATTATTGAAAATAAGAAAATATTGTTACATTAATATATAAAATCTTATCTCCGATGAGGAGGTGGTACTACATACAAAGTTATTTATTACTCAATAAAGCATTTCTAAAATTGTACATGTCACTCACTAATGAATGAGTTGCCCTAGATGATTAATATGGAATTGTAATATTTGAGTGATTGAGTGAGAAAATAAGAGGAAGGAGAAAGAGAGAGCGTGAGTGAGTTAATGAGTTAGTAAATGAGCGATCGAAAGTGAGTGAATGACCGACAGTGTGTGAGTAAGTGAATGAGTGAGCGAGAGTTAGAGTGAGTGAATGAGCGAGCGAGTTACTGTGAGTGAATGAGCGAACGAGAGTGACTAAGTGAGTGAGTATATGAGCGAGGAAGAGTTAATGAATATGAGTGAGAATGAGTGAATGAGGTTAAGTGAATAATTGTGAGTGAATATGAGTGCATCGACGAGAGTGAGTAAATGAGTATGAGTGAGTGAACAAGCCATCGAGAGTTATTGTAGTGAGAGTGAATGAGCGAGAGTGGGTGAATGAGCGAAGCTGAATGAGTGAGTGAATATGAGTTAGTTAGTGAATGGGTGAGTGAGTAAGTTAATGAGCAAAAGTGAGTGAGTGAATAAGTGAATGGGCGAGCGGGGGTAAGAATGAGTGAATGAGCGAAAGTGAATGAGTGAGAGTTAGAGTGAGTGAATGAGCGAGAGTGTATGAATGAGCGAGAGTATGTGAGTGAATGAGAGAAAATGAGTGACTAAGTGAGTGAATAAGCAAGAAAACAAGAGTGAATGAGTGAGTTTGGGTGAGCATGAGTGAGTGAACGAGCGAGCGAGCGAGAGTGAATGAGTGAGCCAGCGAAAGTGAGTAAATGAGCGAGAGTGAATGAGGGCGAGTGATTTAATGAACAAGAGTGAGTAAACGAGCGAGAGTAAGAGATTATGAGCGGGAGTGAGTGAGTGAATGAGCTATGACATGAGTGAGTGAAAATGATAAAACATATCCTCTCATTCATATGTTTTATTTCAAAATTCTATTGCAATGATTTCTTTCTATTCACACGGTGACCATACTTTTTATCTTATTTTTGAAAAAAGGCATTGTAGATTCTACATTTTGGCAAAGTATAAGAAAATTCTATCTGAGGAAATATTTAGTGATGATCAACCTACCGGTAATACTGTGTTCAGCTGCAACTGCAACATTTATATCGCGTTTTTATATTATTATACCCATCTTAGTACATGTACATGTACATGTGTACTGGATCAACAATACTGACTACATTTTTGACGGCTAGCTCAAATGGCATCATTAGAGGCAACAGTAGTTTGCAGATGGATTTTCATATAGCATTTATCAATTTAAAATGAGAGGCGAAAGTTACCAAAGGGATATTCAAACTCATGACTTGAAACATACTGACAACGCCATGGCAGAGAGTTGAGACATAGACACGTAATATTGGTAAACCAATTTGTGACCGTAAAACTTATGTAGTGTTGATTTCATTCGTTCTTCCTCATAACCCTGTTGGATCTGGGTTTTTTTTAACAGGAGCACACTCTTACCAAGGAAGTCCACACGAGCGTAAAGCATCAATTAAGATATTTAAACGCCATACTGTAGGGCGGAGTGTATGTAACTGCTGATCAATGGGAAGTTGCCTATGGGATAAAATCCTAAACTTTCTTAAAGATTTTGTTTGAAGTCGTTCATCTGTGTCAATATCAACGGAAATATCAAGATATGACGAATTTAGTTTCGATAATATTTTCGTTAATTTCAATTATATATAATATCGCTTTGAAATATGAGATGCAGGCACTATCTGAAAATTGAATAACTGAATGACAGGACATCTTTCATATAACTGACAGTGAAAGTAAATATCTTAGCAAGATGCTTTTTCGAATCGATTTTGAGAAGATTTTGTATGAACACTGCCTCACATAAGCACAACACATGTTGGAAATTAGGGATGCGAAATTAGCATCAATTGGAATACCGACTCATTGTTAAAATTCAACAAACATTTGTCGATCTAAACTTTCAGCATCGATGCATTTGTTAATGAAATCAGTGTGGTTCATATGTATTTTTCGCGCCTCAATTGACTTATTTATGTAAGGAATGCAAAGAATGTATAGCTTTGATGTACACACATGAGCAACACGGACATATGCCACTGACATGAAGGAGCTTCTTACCTTTCCCTAGCACATGAGATCACCCCCGATTTTGGTGGTGTTTATAGTCTATAGTTTTCTTTTTTGCCCTGGCGTTGTCAGATTATTTTCGAATTCGACTAATGAGGTTGAATTTCCCTTAAGTATCTTTCGCCTCTCTTTTATAAGTGTAAAATACTAGTATACGTTTTCATTTGTTTATCATATTCGAAAAGCCACAGAACGACATTCAAAATATGAACTTGAGTATTTTGGAATTTTATTCATTTGTAATGTTTCGTCATGAACGATAATGGCTGTTAGAAATTATCTAAAAAGGTTATAGCAAGTAAAACGCAACACTTCTCTAACAAATATTTACAACATCAACATTTATCGCCCGTTTGAAACCTTATTTTTAATTGTCAAGCAAATTGTAAGAAGATATTCAATTGGGTTCGCTAAAATGAACAGAAATGACCTCATTGACAAAAAACATACTATTAAATGGAAATGGTGATTTTAAGGGCGATAGATTTTTGGGTAATGGCTGATTTCTAGGGAAAGAAGAAATTGAAAACCAATCTATATATGAAGCCAGAGACATATAATACAATTGTATTATATGTCTCTGAAGAAGCCAAACAAATAATTTAGACCAATAATTTTGAGAATTGATAGATATGTTACAAGCTGATTTAGTAGGTGTTGTCAAAACAAAATAAGCTTTTCTTCCTAATGTGAATGAACTTGAATGCACTTCTATACCACAAAGAAGATTCTGTGACAGTGGGCGAGATTGTTAGGGACGAATTAAGTTAATCCTGCTTTCGAGACGTTTCGGCCACAGAACCAGTTCGACCATAGGTCGTTTCGGCCACATTACCAGTTCGGCCACAGTCGTTTCGGCCACACTATTGCACATTGTTCTTAACATATCTATATATGCATTAATTATTTCGACAGATGTTTGTTTTGAAAAAAAAAAGAATATTATTTAATAAAAAGTCATTTGTCATAATGTGTACGTCCATGCAGTGAAACAAGAAGATGTCACGCATGATCAAAACATTAACAACGTTTCCCTTTGACTTTGGTGCTTCATTAATATTTTTTATAACAGAGAATAGAAATAAACAATTTGATCATAACAAACATAAGTATGAGAAACATGGACATCAACAACTGCATCTAATATTTATACATCTGCTGTGTTGATTCCATTTTAACAGATTTACGTTTGATAGTGTGCAGTCTGTTGAGATTGGACTCGTATTAAGCAATCATACCAAACGATGAACGGCAAAAAAGTCATAGTAAAAAGGTCGCAGGAAAAAAAGTCACAAATCAAGTAGGAAAAAAAGTCACACATTTGATAAATGTAGGAAAAAGTTCACAAATCTGATAGGAAATAATGCTTTTAATTCATTGCTTTTCTCTTCATTTAAAGTTAAACTGAAATTTCAATAGTAAATTAATAACATGTTATAAAACAAACTATATTTTTTAAGGTTTTAATTGTTAATCTGTCTAGACAGTAGACGATTGACAAGCCAGTTAATGATTGTCTATTGAATTGCTTTTAAAACTTGACATTTTCAAGGAAAAAAATTGTGTTAAACTTATAAATTTATTAAATTGCAATAAACACAAACATTGAAATACCACACCCAATATTTAAACATTAAAAATATGTTGAAATATTCGGAAACACTATTAGCAAGATGCTTTTTCAAATCGCTTTTGAGAAGATTTTGTATGAACTCTGCCTCACATAAGCACAACACATGTTGGAAATTAGGGATGCAAAATTAGCATCATTTGGAATACCGACTCATTGTTAAAATATCTGTCAATTAAACCCAACAAACATTTGTCGATCTAAACGTTCAGCATCGATGCATTTGTTGATGGATTCAGTGTGGTTCATATGTATTTCCCGCGCAAAAATTTACTTATTTATGCAAAAAATGTATATGTTAGCGGCAATAAGTAATATTAGGCATTAAGCTTAAATCCTAGGCAATAAGCTAACGCCTAGGCATTAAGTTATTGCCTGAAATTTTCAGGCATTAAGCTTATTTCCTGAAATATAATGATGACTATTCAACCTATTGCCAAACATCATTTCAGGCAATAAGTGAATTTTGGGATTTTTATTTTAATCTTCCAAGTAGATATACAATCAGTAAAATATTCTCGATTTAAAGTATTTTTTAAATTGTATTCCAAATATTGATATATACTTGGTTTAATTTAACAGATTTTACAATGATAATTTTTTAACTTTTAACTTTTAACTTTTAGAATCCCCAGAAAAGATGGCAACTACAGACTACTGCAGTTAGAAAAAAACGTATGACTTTTTTTTTTACCTCAGGGGACTTTGAAAGATTGATAAGTAGAGTAAAGGAGAATGATGGAAATGGAACATTTAATATTTTTCTTGTTTGGGCCTTAATTTTATTGTCGACTATATGGTATGGGTTTTTCTCATTGTTGAAAGCCGTAATGTTGGCTATAATTGCTTACATCAACTTCATTTGAATTTTTGTGGATATTTGTCTCACTGGCAATCATACCACATCTCCTTATTTTTATATAAACAGGTCATGGCAACACAGACCGTATGATTTAAACAACTTAGTAGTGACTATATTCAAAGTAAAATAACAAAAAATACCGAGCTCCAAGGAAAATTCAAAACGGAAAGTCCTTTATCAAATGGCAAAATCAAATGCTCAAACACATCAAACGAATGGAAAACAGCAGTCATATTCCTTATGTAGAAAATGAAGGATTAAACCTTGTTTTACAGCTGGCTAGTCCTTTCACTTGTATACCAACAATGTTTGACCAAAACAAACAGACATTTTAGGTAAAATGTCAAAAATTGGGGTAAAGCAGTTAACATTATGTTATAATCTAAATCACTATAATAAATAGTAACAATTTCAACAAAGAAAAACGAAATGGCATATAGACACTTTATAGACAAAGTACATAAGCAAAAATGAAAGACAAGAATACAACAATGTCAATATAAATATTTCTTCTGATTCCATGGCTATGCAAATATTTCCATCGACCAATGTCTTTCACTTTGGGAAAATTGTAACATGAAGAAAATGTATTTAGGAAAGGGAGTAGAATGGAAAGCCATTTTATCCGAAGAGTTCAACAGAAGAGGACAGGTTGATTTAATGGATTTCCAATTAAACCAATATGGAAACTATAAATGTCTTATAGCATTCCAAAATCAACTTACAAAAGTTTTTAACATTAGATTTTGTACGTCAAAATGTGCTTAAATAGAGGTGACTTTTGTTTTAATTAAGGGTTTCATATTTTTAATGTTTTTATTTTTTAGTGCGTCCCATATACTGCATTATCACAATGGTCGTGAATTTACAGCTTTGGTTACACCCGAGTTTAAAAATAAAGTGGTCAGAACTGGTGACTTTATTTCAAGGAGTTGACATTTTAAACTTCAATTCTTATCATGTTATAATGTACCAAATGTGTTTTTATTTTGAACAAATGTTTTTTTTATTTACTCGCATTTACATTTTAGGCATTAAGATTAATACCTGGACACATTTTTCAGGATTTAAGCTTAAATCCTAGTATTTAAGATTAATGCCTAACACTATTTAGGCAATAGACTTATTGCCTAGGCATTAGCTTATTGCCTAGGCATTAGCTTATTGCCTAGGATTTAAGCTTAATGCCTAATTTCACTTATTGCCGCTAACATATACATACATGAGCAACACAACATATATGCCACTGACATGAGGAGCAGGAGCTCCTTACCCTTCCGGAGCACCTAGCTGAGATTACCCCCCGTTTTTGGAGGTGTTCCTGTTGATCAGTCTATAGTTTTCTATGTTGTGTTTTGTATGCTGTTGTTTACGGAAGCGTATTAGCGCCACACATTTTTTTTTTTTTTCCCTATCTTTGCGTTATAACGCAAACATTTGCGATATAACGCAAACCTTTGCGTTGGTACGCAAACCTTTTGCGTTATAACGCAAACCTTTGCGTTGTAACGCAAACATTTGCGATATAACGCAAACCTTTGCGTTACAACGCAAACCTTTTGCGTTATAACGCAAACATTTGCGTTGTAACGCAAACCTTTTGCGTTATAACGCAAACATTTGCGTTATAACGCAAACCTTTTGCGTTATAAGGCAAACCTTTGCGTTATAACGCAAACCTTTGCGTTGTAACGCAAACCTTTTGCGTTATAACGCAAACCTTTGCGTTGTAACGCAAACATTTGCGATATAACGCAAACCTTTGCGAAATAACGCAAACATTTGTTTTATCTTATTTCTTATTTAAGATTCAAAGGAAGCAGCAGTTATTAATGGAGGAGGCTGCATATATTAAAATTTATCTTCTTTGTACTCATTGCAAAGTAAAATGCTTTACTATTTAACTAATAATGAGCAGGATATGTGGTATGAGTGCCGATGAGAAAACTCTCCATCTAAGTCATAATTTGTAAAAGTAAACCATTATAGTTCAAAGTGCGGTCTTCAACACGGAGCATTGGCTCACACCGAACATTAAGCTATAAAATGCCCCCAAAATGATATACATGATAATATATATACATATATTACAATGAAAATTGAGTAAATTAAAGTTATACCGAAGAAAGAAAAAAAAAAAAAAAAACTCTGCTAATATAGCTATAGCCGAATATAAATATACTTCCAAAGTAAGCTCTCCTTTGAGGATTGTGTAAGGTTGGTTAACTACCCTTTTGTAATTTGTAATAAATGAATAAAATGAAGATGTTTTATTAATAAAATTATGTTCTCTCCATTTAAATTGCTACCAAGTTACCACTCTAGATTGAAAATTTCATGACTTTTTATCAAAGAATCTTTATCATATTCTGAGATTTAAAAAAAGATTTCTTACATCAAAATTAAAAATAAAAAATCTTTCTTAATTATTCATTTTACAGCAGAAAGATCATTTTGTCTATTTGCCTTGACAGTTTAACAATTGTATGACATTATTTTGCTCTTATCTACTTAATCAAAATTTTAAAAATGTTGGCATATTTATTATAATGACTTTTCCTTGTATTTATGGTTCTTTTCTTAACTAAATCACAACAGAAGTTTAATGACAGACGGGCATATACAAAACTTAATGAATAATTGAAATCAAAATGTTTGCGTTATAACGCAAAAGGTTTGCGTTACAACGCAAATGTTTGCGTTATAACGCAAAGGTTTGCGTTACAACGCAAATGTTTGCGTTTAACGCAAATGTTTGCGTTAAACGCAAAGGTTTGCGTTGTAACGCAAAGGTTTGCGTTGTAACGCAAAGGTTTGCGTTATAACGCAAAGGTTTGCGTTAAAACGCAAAGGTTTGCGTTACAACGCAAAGGTTTGCGTTATAACGCAAAAGGTTTGCGTTACAACGCAAAGGTTTGCGTTATATCGCAAATGTTTGCGTTATAACGCAAATGTTTGCGTTAAACGCAAAGATAGGGGAAAAAAAAATGTGTGGCGCTAATACGCTTCCGTAGTTGTTTGTCTTTTGGTCTTTTTTTTTTGCCCTGCCGTTGTCAGTTTATTTTCGACATATGATTTTGAATTTCCCTTTGGTATCTTTCGCCTCTCTTTTGAAAGTGTAAAATAAAGGTTTTCATTAGTTTATCATATTTGAAAAGCCACAGAACGACATTCAAGTATGAACTAGAGTACTATGGAAATTTTGTCTATTTGCAGTGTTTCTTCCTGAAAAATATGGCTGTCAGAAATTATTCAAGTAAAACGGAACACTTTAAAATTTACAACATTTATAGTTTATCGGTTGAAACCTTATTAATTTTTTAATTGTTGTCAGACAAATTGAAAGAAGATGTTCAATTAACTGCGCTAAAAAATGGACAGAAATTACCTCATTGAAAAAAACTTCAATGGAAATGTTGATTTTTAAGGGCGATCGATTTTTGATGAATGGCCGAATTTTAGGGACGGACGAATTGAAAACCAATCTAGAAACAAAGCCAAACAGATAATTTAGACCAACAATTTTAAAAATTGATAGAAATGTCACAAACTGATTTAGTAGGTGTTGTCAAAACAAAATATTCTTTTCTTCCTAATATGAATGACCTTCACTGCACTTCTATACAATAAAGATTCTGTGACAGTGGGGCGAGATTGTTAGGGACGAATTAAGTTAATCCTACTTAACGCAATCACATAAGTTTCTTTCCCCCAGCTTTTATTTTACCCCAAAATAAACAATAAAATGTCTCAAAACAGTGACGATCCATCTTCTAGCTCATCTGTCTTCTCGAAAGAAACACAAAAAAGTCTGTTCTTGGTAAAAGGAAGAGTTCTGCATCGAATGGAGATTCTGAAGTACTGTCCTCAACATCAAACAGTAATACTAGTGAAGTTGGTGATGGTGATATTCCGTCAAAAACAAGCGATTGGAATGCAGAACTAATCTGTAATCGCCTGCAAATCACTTACAGAGAATATTCAGACCCATATTCACACTTCATCAAAGAATATATAACGATAAAACAGGATTCAAACTTCTGTAATTGTATTTTGGAACAATTCCCCAACATTATCAAAGATCCTGATCCACATGTGACACCAACGTTCATTGTTGACATTATTGGTCAAGATGAGATAAACACAAACAACATTACTAAGCAACAAAAGCAAACAGTTGAAAATACACTTGAAAGAATAGACCATGCTTTCAAATTAAGAATGGAATGCTTTGATTATGTTCTGAATTGTTGGGATGACTTAGATTGTGAATATATCAATCAAATTAATGTTGGCCATGCAATGAAAATGGTTAAAGAACTTGATCAACAATTGAGAGGTCATCATTATATTTATGTGAATGGTTTAATAGAAAAAGTAATGAGAAAAAAGTTATTGTACTGGAAACATCTCGTCTGTAAGTGTATGACAGGGAATTACGGTCATGGTATATACATGTATGAGAGGAGGAATGTCAATACCCTTTACTGTCAGGCGTCAAACTGTCATTTTCGGCTACCGTTAGTGTCAAATTGATTAAAATTTTACCGTGATTCATCAAAATATCCTTATTGTGATTCGTCAGAGGTCTCAAATAGTTATCATTACTGTTATTTTTGGAAAAAATTTAACGTGATTTGTCAAAATCAGTCGATTTTTTTTATTCTCTAAAAGAATGTGTACATTTTATCGTCATGTACCAAAAATTACTGTTACGCCATTTGGTAAGAATTTTTACCGTTATTCGTCATAAAGGTACCCCAGTTACGACCCTCATATATGTATATGCATGTGCAAGATAACAGATTATTTTTTCTACTATTCTCGCTTGTTGTTTTTGTCTTATTGAAATTTCATAACTTCATTGAGTTCTACATGTACATGTATCATCATGATCATGTCTTCCCAAGCATGTACATATATATATATATATTATATAGAATATGTTGTGGATCTTAACCATGTTAACCATTGTTAATATCTCTGTGTTTGCATTAATTGCCCCTTGTATTTCAAGTGTATAAGTTTCTTCTTTCTTGTGTACAAATTTATTCAATACTTAGGCCTCTTCACAACATATGACAAATCACATAAATGTTGGTATACCATGTATACAATATAAATGAAATATAAATATACAGTACACACAGAGAGTACTGATTCTCATACTCCAAACACTTTGTAAAAACTTGGTGTCACACCAAAAAACTCCAGCAACACAAGGCTCTAAATCTTGGGAGGAAATTGGGAGAAACTTGGTGTAATTCCTCCAATTAATCCCTTAATTGTTTATTACCTTGGTGTCTTTTCTCCCAACACCATGATTTTTATTGTCATAATTACCTTTGAAGTGTGCCAGTAGTTGTTGACTATAATAAACATTTCTTGTGTTTCCTGTCATTAAATGACAGTCACATTTGTAACATTTGAAGTACACAGTGTACATCAAATTTAGATAGAAAATATTAAAATATCACATGTTTATATAAGATGATTTTAATTATTAGAAATTAAGACATGTTTAACTGAATTTATTCAATCTTTTTTAAATTTGAATGAAAATTAAAGGAAGAAATATATATGTTCATTTTTTTTTTAATTCATTTATTATTTGTTTTATCATTAGATAATTTTTAATCTGACTACAAATAAAACCTATAAATATCAACTAGCCATTCTTGATTATGTAAGAAAGTTAATAATTTTCCAATCTTACAAGATAAATGAAAACAAATATTAATATATATTTTGTATAAAAAATTTTAAATTTCATTTCATTACCTTTCCAGATATTTCAGAAATAAAACTTTAAGGAAAATATTTCAAATAAGATGAAGTAATTAGAATAGTTCACCTGTAATTACATGTCAATGTCAGACCATATACAGTCATGCTTTGTTGATTTTATTACTTTTACCTGCAATCAACAAGTCATAAAATCCTCCCCGATGGGAGTAAATACTGGGAGTATTTTGGGAGAGAAATCTGTGTTTCACAGTGTGACACTGTGTTACACCAGAATCAGTGTTAGGAGTATGAGATGAGAATAAGTCCTCTCTGTGTGTACTGTATATATAGTTAGAGGAGGGGATAAAGTGTCTCCGCAATGCTAGGCGGTGTTGCTGTAGAAATGAGAAGTAAAAAGTACAGGTTCTGACCCTATACAACAATCAGATCTTCTCTAACATTGTTAGTATAAAAATAAGGAGATACATGTGGTATAATTACCAATGAGACAACTATATCCACCAAAGTTCAAATGAAGTGGATGTAAGCAATAATAGGCAACCGTACTGCCTTCAACAATGAGAAAAACTCATACAGTATAGTCAGCTATAAAAGGCTTAGGTTGATTTTCTTGGCACTATATATACATGTATATGTAAATAACAATTCCAATTTATAATTATAGTATGCATGTGTAGATCTGAAAATCTTGTTCATAAAAAAAATCCTTCTCTCAACCAAACAAGGAGAAACAAATTGAAATATTTCTATTTGATATTTCCAGATGTCAGTTATGCCAAATGCACACGTAAAGCAACTGTGCAATTTGATATGTATATTTTCCTTTTTCAGCATTTTTTATGGACTGAAATTATTTTATGACCAGTTGCTTTTTATGATGAACCACAGCCATAATGGTAATCCAGTGACAGAAAAGATGTTTTTAGATTTATTTTCAGCTCTTGTCAGAATTTTTCATTTAAAGATTTAGTAAGTACTTTCATAAAATATACTTTCCATGTACATGTTAATAAAATGTTAATGAAATATTGTATAGAAATATTACATTGTCATAGATTTTAGTAAAATTTTTGCTTAAAACTTTGGCTTGTTGAGCTAGGTAACTGAAAATAAAAAAATTAATGCTTCAATGCCATAAACAGCTTTGTATGAGGCATTTTGAAATTAATGTTCTGGTTCGTAAACACTGCTTTCTTAAAAACTGATAGGGAGCTATCAACAATATGACCACTAACTTTAACAAGGAATTAAAAAGAATGACACATAATTTGGAAATGTGCTCGCTACTACAGGAAGTATTTACAAATGGTTGATACTGTTGCTAAAGAAAAATAAAAAAAATTACAAACATCACTGGAAACAAGTTTCATAAAGTCTCATCGTGCAAACCTGCATTATCTGTGTATTATTGTGAAAAGATAATAATGTATTATGCCCTTCTTGTTTATAGAGTGACATTTTATGGAGAAAAAAAGACTATCCTCCAGCAATTTTGTTTAAAGTAAAATACCTTTCTTTTCAGTGATACTACAAAAACAGAACACTATTTTACCATAGGAGAGAGAGAGTTTATTTCAGAACCTGATGCAATAATATATAAGTTTACAGAGTCTGAGTCTTGTGATGCTGCAAGATTAGAATCATCTGCATTTGTTGTTGCCAAAGTAAGTATTCAAAGGGGCCGTCTTGACCTTGTTGTAGGGTATGAATGATTCGTTCATTGTTGAAGACCCTACATCAACTGTCAAGATGAAGAACAGGAATAAAAGCCCTGTTCATTGATAATTTTCTATGTTTTCTATGTATTGTGTGCGATTTTGTCCCATGTACATTTACTCCATATCCTTTCATTTTCTAAAGGAAATAGAAAGGATATGGTGTGTCATATCATAACAAAATCATTACACACAGGGGAAAAAAAACTCAAAGGAACTACACTTTTAACTGTTTATTGTGACTCTTTATTTCATTGGGTCAGTCAGGAATCATTTAGCAAAAAGTTTTACCTCTCTGTAACTTCTAGATAGCACTTGTTTTAGTTAAATTCTTTGCTAGATGTCAAAGACATTTATCTTTGCGTTCTTGTTAAATTTGAGTGCATATGTTTGGGCTTCCCACGGTGGGCGGGTGGAAAATGCAAAATCCTTGTGCATGTTGTGAGCTGCAGTGTATGTTTCATACTCAAATTGAACATTGAATGCACAATTTTTTTTAATGCTTGAAACAAAGTAAAAAATAAAAAAAAAAAACATTGGTTCTCCCCAGATATTAAGGGTTTCTCCACCAATAAGAACTGACTGCCATGATAATATAGTCAAGTGTGCTGAAATAAGTGTTAAACACCAGCAATCGATCAATCTAATATACTATTTCAGGTCATGGTGTTAATATTTGATTTTATCCCATAAAGTTTTCATTAATGAAATAAACCTGAAATATTTTATTTTTATCAAGGTAAAAGAATACTGTAAAGGAAAAAAGAAGGACAGAACCTTTAATTTGAGACATGCATCAGAAAATTTGGAACCAGTTGCTGATCATATTGATAGTAGTGTCAAAGGTCAACACATTGGAGATATGTTGGCAGTGACACAGTCATCATCAGCGTTGGGAAACAATGGAGTATTTGGTTTTATTGTTCAAGGAACAAAGGTAATGAGTTTACCTAGAATGAGGACAAAGGAACAAGTGACATCTTCATGATATCCCCCACTCCAATTTCTCACTCTATTAGATAAAGTCCTGATGAACAAATTCAGCATTTATTATACCCCACGCAACGAGTTGCAGAGGGTATAATGTTTTTGACCTGTCCGTCCGTCCGTCAGTCCTGTTTCTTGTCATCGCAACTCCTCTCAAACCACACAACAGAATTTCACGAAACCTTTTTAGTTAATAAGGACATACTATGTAGTTGTGCATATCGACAGGAAATTACGATTCAATTCTTTTTCTAGGAGTTACGCCCCTTTGAAATATTTATTTTAATGTACTACTGCAACAGTTTGTCATCGCAACTCCTCTCAAACCACACAACAGAATTTCATGAAACCTTTTCAGATAATAAGGACATACTACGTAGATGTGCATATCGACAGGAAATTACGATTCAATTTTTTTTCCAGGAGTTACGCCCCTTTGAACTTATTTGCCCAATATACTACTGCAACCTTTTGTCATCGCAACTCCTCTCAAACCACACAACAGAATTTCATGAAACCTTTTCAGATAATAAGGACATACTACGTAGATGTACATATCAACAGGAAATTACGATTCAATTTTTTTCCAGGAGTTACGCCTTTGAACTTATTTGCCCAATATACTACTGCAACCTTTTGTCATCACAACTCCTCTCAAACCACACAACAGAATTTCATGAAACCTTTTCAGATAATAAGGACATACTACGTAGATGTGCATATCGACAGGAAATTACGATTCAATTTTTTTTTCCAGGAGTTACGCCCCTTTGAACTTATTTGCTTCAATGTACTTCTGCAACAGTTTGTCATCGCAACTCCTCTCAAACCACACAACAGAATTTCATGAAACTGTGCAGATAATAAGGACATACTATGTAGATGTGCATATTGACAGGAAATTATGATTCAATTTTTTTTTTCTGATACAATTTTTTTTTCTTACACTTATTTTATTTCTCCAATGACAATGTGGGGACGTGGGGTATGTGAGCGCGCTCACTAAGGTTCTTTCATTTTTTAATTAAACAAGTTCAAATTTTTTTTAAGTTGCTTCATTTTTGTCCTACATGAAAATAAGAAGTAGAATTTTGTCAATATTTTAAGATGTTTTTTCAGCTTACCTGGCCCAAAGCTTTTGCCATCACTTGGCATCCATCGTCTGCTGTGGTTGTCTGCTGTCTGTCATCTGTCGTCGTTGTTTAAATTTTACAAAGACCATCTCTTTTGAAACTACCAGGCCAAATTTAACCAAACTTGGCTACAATCAGCATTGGGTTTCTAGTTTAAAAAAATTGTCTGAGGACCTTGCCTGCAAAAGAACATGACTGACATGGCTAATTATATAGAACATAGGGGTGAAATGCAAGTTTTGTCTACTACCTTGAAAACCTCTATAGATAGAGAAAATCTGATATGGCAAAATTTTCAGAATGATAAGATCTACCTTCTGTGTTTCAACATCAAAACGATCAGACGACTTCCTATAAGAGTTGTTGCCCTTAAATTACAAATTTTTCCATTTTGTCATTTTTGCTTATTATCTTGAAAATAATAATTGATAGACATAAATTTTATGTAGCAAAAATGATCAGCAAGACAAGATCTACTGTTAAGTCAACATGGCTGAAATCGTCAGTGGGTTCCTTATTGAAGTAATTGCCCTTTAATGACCATTTATATCATTTTTTGGCGTTTTTGACTATTATCTTGAAAACTATAATAGAGACATAGAAATTTAAGAAGCAAAAATGATCAGTAAGACATGGCAAATATGGAAATTGTCAGTAGAGTCTCTATAGGAGTTATGGCCCTTAAAAGAAGATTTTTTTTACCATTTTATTTTCATTTTTGCCCATTATATTGATAACTATAATAGATAGATAGAAACTTAAAAAAACAAAAATAATCAGTAAGAAAAGATCAACAAATTAATAAAATATTTGAAATCTTCAGTTGACTCCTTACAGAAGGTATCAACCTTAAATGATGATTTTTACCATTTTGTTTCCATTTTTGCCTGTTATCTTGAAAACTTCAATAGATAAATAGAAAATGTAAAAAGTCAAAATGATCAGCAAGACAAGATCTGCAAAAAAGGTCAGCTTTATTACATGTAGATGAAATTGTCAGTTGTCTTCTTATAGGAGTTATTGGCCTTAAATGACAATTTTAACACTTTTAGTCTTGAACAATATCCTAGTCTAAAATGTGAAGGTTGTCCATTGACGAAAATGCACATAGACTTAGTCATGGGACACAGGCTTCTTAGAGCCTCTAGTTATTGTCTCTATTTAATTATTACGACTCAATTGTGTGTATTTTCAAACATGGTTTCAAACTATGTTTTGTACATATGTATTAGCTTACTTTTTACTGAAATAGCACACTTTTACTGCATATTTATAACTTAAAAAACAACTTTGTATGAAATCTTACAAGTGAAGTACAATCAGTTTTTGATTTATAATTTCAGGTCACGTTATCTTCGTTAAAAGTTTGTGATGATTTCTTTGACAGTAAAGATTCTACAGCAACAGTTAAAAGAAATGGTGGAACAGTTAAATATAGTAAACAGTGTAACATTTTATTAAAACGTGGTAGACGTGAACTCATTCCAGTGATGTTAAGCATGGCCACACTCTTCAAAAATGATTAGTTATCAGTAAAAGGTGGTAGACATGAGCTCGTTCCAGTCATATTAAACCTGGCGGCACTCTGAAAAAATTATTAGATTTTATCATTAACATTACTTTAAATGGTATAACAGAAGTTTGGAACATGAACAGATACTGTCTTGTAAAAGCTGTGTATTCCCTGTAAAATATATCACAGTGGCATTAAACTTGAAAAGATTCTATTTTGTAACAAGCTGTGTGTTGCATGCAGTTGTAACCGGTATTGTCTTGCTGCTTTTTCCAAGGAATTGTGGTGAAAAACAAGACAAAAATGATTAGATTTTATCATCAACATTACAGTACTGTAAAATATATAACAGGAGTTTGGAACATGAAAAGATACTGTCTTGTAAAAGCTGTGAATTGAATGTAAAATATATTACAGTGGCTTTTAACATGAAAAGATCCTCTTTTGTAACAAGCTGTGTGTTGTAGCAGTTGTAACCGGTATTGTCTTGCTGCTTTTTCCAAGGAATTGTGGTGAAAAACAAGACTGTAAACAAAAGAAGTTGTTTGCAGAATTTCTTGTGTACATGTCTTTCCTTTACTACAATAATTATTGATTCAACTGCATTTTATTGCTGATTATGAAGATGAAGTTTGTACAAAACATTTCATTCTCAATTTTATGTGAATTGGAATGGAATTCTGGAAAACTATGATAATCCAAAGCATTTGACTATTGATCGTGTTGAACAATAAGGAAGTGATATAGCGGTGCTGTACTTGAACTCTATTTCAAACAATTAAACAATAGATTAATTTAACTAAAAATTCATTGGAATATTTACTTATCATGTTCTGTATACCTAAACTCTACGATTGAAAGTTCTTGTTGTAAGACGATGTAGGAAATTCTTTTGTTTTATGTAATGGTTATGGACCTCCTAGCAAAAGACCAAAGTAGATGTTTGATATGTATGTGAAACAGCAATCCATCAACAAAATTTACCAAAAAACTTCAATATCATGATAAATGAATTAATACTTGGCTTCAAAATGAAATGGTCAGGGCTAGTAACATTTCAGGATTAAGTTTTTGCAGAATATTCAATGAATATACATTTATCGTCTAATTGAGTATATCGGGTAATGGGATATTTTTTGCTGACATTTTGTGTATCCGATTTGCCGAAGTCCACTGCTTATAAATAGTTTTTCATACATGGAGAATAATGATCATTAAAACTGAAAACACTTTACAGGGTTTGACATTAATGGCTGTCTGATTGCCCGGGACAAGTGAAAGTCGTCATCTTTAGGTAAAAGCTGCAGTGTACTTGTCTGATTGGCAAGTAAAAATTATTAAAATAAAAACGTTGAAAAATACTGAATATAGTCCTCATTAATATAAATCATCATATCAACCAGCCCTGACAATATTGACAAATTTACATATTTTTAGTATCAGTATTTTTCCTTTCTAACTTTATAATTTCATCTGAATACCAGAAAAGTGGAAAGCAGAAAAGGAAACAAAAACAAAAAAAGAGAATAGGAGATTTAATGAATCTTGAAAAAGGACTTGGAGGGAATTGCAGATAGATTGGATTATTTTCAAATACTTTAAAGGACAGACAAATTAGTCCTGGCAAATTAGACAACAAACATTAAACACAGAAAACTGCAAAAAATATTATGTTATGACTTAAACCAAATATTCTTCTTTTTGGGTTGCTCTTAGGTCACTGGTGAAGTGGTGTGGTTCAAGTGGCTAGGTTCAACACTTTCAGTAATCAGCTACATTTCATTCTTTTTTGCATTATACTTACATGTACCTGATTTTATATCAAAATGGCAGTTTAAAACTTCATAAGCAAGAAAACATTTAGACAAGTGGTGTTCTCTTTCGGGCAAGTAATATATCATGGCTACTTGCCCAATGGGAAATTTGTAAAAAAAATTAATGTCGAACCCTGCTTTAGATAAAAAAAAAATCGGCAATCAAATTAAACATGTTAATCAAAATGCTCCTTTGTCCTTTTGTCACCCTTGCAGTACACTGCAAGTTCAAATTTCGGTCAGAAGCCTCCAGTACAGCCTTCGACATGTTCTGAAATGTCCACCGTCTGTTATATCTATTATCAACCAATTTATTAAGGGTCTTAAATCATGGAATGTTGACAGTTTATTGGGTCATAAAGCATAGGCTGGTGGTCAATCTAATTATCTGCTACATTCTGGAGAGATATAGTGATTTAACTTCTGATCATTCAGGTGTGTAAATGATATCCTGCATCAGAACATTACCTGTACAACTGTTCTTATTCCATTTCAATAATGTGCATGTGTTCATTTGATAAAAGTAGTGTTTTATTCATTAAATTTTCAAAGTGTTCAAAATAACTACAAGTATCAGTGTATGTGATTCTAATGCTATCGTTCTGTATTTTTATGTGATGTAGATAAATTCCCATTCTCAGGCAGTGTCAAGCATATGTTGTAGCCTATTTGTTTAAATCTTCTTCAAAATGCTAAAGACATAGACAGCAAGGTTTGTATTTTTTATTGTTCAAGTAGGACAACAATTCACTGGACAAAAAGTCAAGTCAGGAATACGACAATTGTTTTCCATTCCTTTGATGTGTTTGAGCTTTTGATTTAGCCATTTGATAAGGGACTTTCCATTTTGAATTTTCCTTGGAGTTCGGTATTTTTTTAAATTTTTGTTTTTTTCACAGTAAAAATCTAAGTTAGTTTTGAGATAATTTTTTCTGTGATTTACAAAAGACATAATGTTTGTATTTTTTGTTTGTATTTTCTTTTAATTATTATCATTCAAATATACTAAATAACTTTGCAAGCAAAAAAATAAAGTAATATTAAAACAATTCATAAGAAATAAATCTGTGGCTTGTCTAAAGTTGTTATTTGACTGGAGGTATGGTGCCAAAAAATCAATGAATTCTTCCTCTCACAATGCTAATGAGTAGCTTTCTAAGCTGTAAAATGAATCAGTCAGATTAAATGAAAAAAATATTTCAAAATTCTGTCTCTTGTATTTTTTTAATAATTGTAAATTAATGGTATGGGGACAAAGTCCCAAATAACAGTAATGTAGTCGCACTATCTGGGCGTAAATAATAGTAGACTATGTAGGGTTCTGGATAGTTTTATTATTCAGTGAAGCATCAAAAGAAACCCTGTAATATAATATCACATTTAATAACAACGTATATAAATAAATTCTTTTAAAACATGTATTATATCAATCTGATAAATTTACGTAATATGTGTACTCACAAAATTGACCAATTGACTGTAAAATACGTCACAGTTTATGAAATTAACAAAATGTGCAATTAAACCTTATCTAATCAAAATATTACTCTCTGTGACATTGAAACAGAATTTAACTTGTCAGAAAAGCAAAATAGAAATATAGTTTCTCATTTAGCAAAACATTATAATATACGAATTAGTCGTTAAAACTATAAACAAACAGTCTATGCAAAATAAGCATTAATTAAGCAAATAGCAAAAAGCAGTTAACTAATAAAGCTAAGCTAAGCTAAACAAAGCAAAATAACTAAGCTAATAAAATAATAAGCAACTACAAATGAACACTCATTCTTACCTCGTATGAGGTACAAAGGTTATGCCTCAACGTATATCTACATCATATGCAGAACTCTGTCAAATACCTGTATAACAAATACTAAATTATAGTTACTATGCACAGACTTATATAGTACTTAAAATCTATCAATCGGAGACAAAATATTATAAAGACTCTGAAAAGTATTTATCAAGTTAACATTTTACTCATTTACTCTCGGACTCATTCTACTCAAATATTCGCCATTCAATACGTTTATATTTACACTATTTATTCATAGGCTTAAATTATGTAACTCAAATGTAAATCAATAATGTGCCTGTTATAAAAGTTGCGTTAACCTTTTAAATAATTTACAACATTCATTCACCAGTCACACGATACACATTCTTACTACAAAGTCATGCTAAAATGGAAAGTTACTCATGCGTGAAATACTGATTAATCCGGTAATCAAATTACAATGAAAATAAGATATAGACAGAATATCTTAAGAGATAAGTAAGCAAACTGACCTGAAATAATCGTGGAATTCCTCCAATACAAATAGTACAAAATATGAAACAGCAAATAAAGTATATGAAACGTCTGTTCGGTTTGAACATCAATCCACAATTAAATATAGACTTAATAGAAATAAACCGCCAAAAGATATATAACCAATGAAATAGCAGAAAGTGTGCTGTCAAATCAAGCGTAAAACACTGACCATCAGAATAGTAGAAGTGAGTAACAATCAAGGCGAAACTAGTCAATCGTCAAAGTCCGTGAATATAAAATACGAATAGTACAACTCATAATTAATTACAATCCGTAATTAATCTATTTGAAAACGAAAACACAAATATGAATTAGGAATAAAATCATCTTTATTTAAAGTAAATTCAAATAGGAAATAAAACATAAATTACAAAATTATATAAGTATTTATTCAATCGTGAATAAATACGCGCTTATACTCCTCCCTGATCTGAAATGACGTCCCGTCATTTGCTCTGTGGAGTTTTAACAATATCTAAAATCGTCTTTGCTGCTTCTGTTTGTAGATCTTCAAATAAGTTGGTTCCTGCTAATGACGTAATACACTGGATCCTCTGGTACCAATCCTTTTCTGTTACCAAACTAGCTGAATGCGATGTATCATACTTACCTGACCGCATCCAAGCTGGTTGTCTTCTTTCCCTGGTAGACCGTCTAATAGTCTGAGAAGATGACGACGAACTGCCTTCAGGTGGATTCTCCTGCTGTTCTATGTCATTTCCACTATCTAAAGCGCTTCTCTGTTCTTCTTCGGAATCTGTCTCATCAACTGTCGTAACTGAATCAGCCTGAGAAAGGGCGTCCCCATCAGATCCTGAAGCTTCTGTCTCTAATACCTCATTTTGCTCTCCTTGCTGTGATGTTGAATCTGTAACGGATGGGTTACTGTCGTCATCAGCATCTGAATGTATAATGACCAATTCAACTGACTCCTCATCAGAAGATTCATTCTGTCTGTAGTCCTGAATTGTTACTGGTCTATCAGGTATCATTGTAGGTGGTACTGTTGTTGGCCTTCTTTTCCTTAGTGTCGGTACTGGTTTGTTCTCTTCATTATGCTCATGTGTTTCTGTGATGAATCCAACAGGTAGTAAATGGTTCCTGTGCAAATTTCGCTTCTTTCCACCACCATGTTCTTTTGCACTGTATAAACTGGAATGTCTTTGTTTGGTTGATCAAGAACACGGTAAGAATCCTCTTCCCATTTGTCAGAGAGCTTATGTCGTCCTTCAAATGCGTTGATTCGTACCAGTACTCTGTCTCCCTTCTGTATAGTTGCACCACGTACCTTAGTATCATAACCTCCTTTCTGTTTCAACTGAGATCTCTTCGACATTTCTGCTGCAGCCTTGTGTGCATACTCTAGTCTATCTTTGAGGTTGTTGATATAATCTTGATTCTTTGCTCCTTCCTTAAACCAAAAGCAATATCTACTGGTAATCTCAGTTTCTCCCAAACATCAAAAAGTATGGTGAGTAGCCTGTTGAATCGTGTTTGGTACTGTTGTAGCAATATACCAATGGTCCAACATAAGCCTTCCAGTCTTTCTTCTGTTCAACCTCCAGGGTTCCCAGCATACTCATTAATGTCCGGTTAAACCTCTCGCATTGTCCATTTCCTTGTGGGTGATAACTCGTGGTGCGGATTTTACCATTCCTGTTAACGTACAGAGTTCCTTAATAAGCTTAGACTCAAATTGTGCTCCCTGGTCTGAGTGAAGTCTTTCAGGAAGTCCATAGTGAACAATGTAGTGGTTGTACAGTGCTTCAGCTGTTGTTCTTGCTGTCATATTCCTTGTTGGTATAGCTTGTGCAAACCTGGTAAAATGGTCTGTAATAACTAAGACATATTGTGTCCTCCTTCGATGGTTCCAGGGTTAGATAATCCACGCATACAAGCTGTAACGGTGCCGTGGTCTGAATACTTACCAGAGGTGCTCTGTGATTAGGGATGGTTTTCCTCCGTAAACATCTGCCACAGTGTGATAACCATTCCTCTACATCTTTCGCCATACCTGGCCAATAAAAGCGGTCCCTGAGTAGTGATAGAGTCCTATCTTTTCCCTGGTGTCCTATATCATTGTGGTATGCCTGTAAAATGGTGGTGATAAATTGCGATGGTAATACAAGTTGTTTCTTCACTTCATCTTCACTATTAACTACTCTGTATAGCATATCATCAATAATCTGTAGGTGGGTAAATTGTCTCTTCAATATGGGGTCTCCTTTATCAGGTTTCTGCTGTTTTTCTACCATCTCTATCCAACGTGTTATCATCTTGTCCTGTTGTTGAGCTTTCTTCCAATCTATGATGTCAGTGGTTGATGGTCCATGTAACACGTTGTTCTCTTCATCCTGAACTAAGTTGGGGTTAATGGCTAAACATTCTGCAAAAGGTGTTGGTACAACTGCATTACAGATGGCACGTACGGAATCAATGTTGATGTCCGCTCGATCTTCAGCAACTGGTAATCGACTGAGTCCGTCTGCATCTGCGTTTGTTCTTCCAGGGCGGTACTTGATGTTAAAGTGATAGCTTGCTAAGTCTGCTAACCAACGGTGACCTGTAGCATCCAGTTTTGCTGTTGTGAGAACATATGTGAGTGGGTTGTTATCTGTCCATACCGTAAATTGTTGTCCAAACAGGTAATCTTTAAACTTATCTGTAATGGCCCACTTCAATGCCAAAAACTCCAATTTATGTGGCGGGTAATTCTTTTCTGCCTTTGTCAGACCTCTGCTAGCATAGCTGATAACACGCTTTTCACCCTGCTGTTCCTGGTATAAGACTGCTCCTAATCCAATTCCCGAAGCATCTGTGTGCAACTCAAACGGTAGAGTTGAATCGGCATATCCTAAAATAGGTGCTGATGTAAGAAGTCGCTTCAAGGAGGCAAAGGCTGTCTCTTGGTCTAGTCCCCAGTTCCATACTATCTGTTTCTTGGTTTTTCTTTTGCTTCCTTTCTTGCCTGTTGGCGATGGCATTAAATCAGTGAGTGGTCTACTAATCTGGCTGAAGTTCTTGATGAATCTTCTGTAGTAGCCTACAAACCCAAGAAATCGTCTGACATCCTCTGGTGATGTTGGTTTCGGCCAAGTAGTCACTTTGTCTGTCTTATCTGGGTCTATCTCTTTTCCAGCTTCTGAAACTATGTGGCCAACAAACTTCACGCGTCTCTTAAAGAAGGAACACTTCTTTGGAGCTAGCTTTAAGTTGACTTGCCTTATTCTCTCCATCACTAGCTTGAGGTTCTCTAGATGCTCTTCATACGTCTTCCCAAAATGATAACGTCATCTATGAAAACACAGCATATCCTCAGATTGTAGTCGGCTAAGCAGTCCTCCATCATTCTCTGGTAAGTGGCTGGGCTGTTGGTTAAACCAAACGGCATCCTGTTGTACTCATAAAAACCCAATGGACCGACTGTAAAGGCTGTTCTTTCTTTGTGTGGTTCGTAGATCTCAATCTGATGATATCCCGACTTCATGTCCACAACTGAGTAGTAGGTCGATCCTGCCAAACAATCCAATAGTTCCTCTATTCTCGGAAGAGCATAACTATCCTTTTTCGTGGCGTTGTTCAGTTTCCTGTAATCCACACACAGGCGCAGGCTGGAGTCTTTCTTTCTAACTAATACCACACTGGAAGCAAAAGGACTATGTGATGGTCTGATAATCTCCATATCTAGAAGCTGTCTTAAATGTGCCCTGACTTCATCATATGTTGTTGGTGGTATGTGGCGGTATCTCTCCTTAAACGGTTTATCTTCCAGAAGGTCGATCCTATGCTGCACTGTGTCAGTGTGACCCACATCATCATCCCTCTTGGAAAAGATATCCATGTACGAACGGATAAGTGTACGTCCTTCATCAAACTGTTCATCAGTAAGATCACTTTTGGTGAATTCCATCTTCTCCATAATACCTTCCGTTTCATCATCTGGTGTTGTTGGTTGTGATGATTCGATGGTTACTGGTTGGATCTCACATACTATAGCTCTTGGTGGTATACTTACGGTTCTGGTTGTTACATTGGAAATTCGTATCTTCACTGGTCCATTCTTTCTATGTTGATAGTGGATTAATGTTGGTTCAATGTCTAAGTCGTTGTAATTCTTGGCAAGTAATGATGACTGTAATATCGCTGGTGAATCATGGTATGGTATTTCTTTGTCTAAGTAGCCGGTTAATGTGATGTATGAATTTGGTGATACTGTTACAGACTTGATCTCTCCACTTCTGATAATTCCAATACGGTTGCTGTTCTTCGTAAGTTGTTTCTCTCTAAGTATAATGCATCTTAGTGCTAGGTACCATGGTGTAGTCAAGCTGCTTTCCTGTAAAAATCTAGCTCCTATACTTACCTTAAGTGTATCTATGATGGTTGAAAGCGTGTTAGTTCCTAATAGCAGCGGTACCTGATTGTTGTATCTACTGTCTGGTATAACTAGAAGTATACATGGGTAATCCTGATGTTGACCTGGTATCTGTATGCAAGTTTCAGTATAACCAAGGTATGGTAACTGTTGCCAATCTGCACACTCTATATCCAGCAAGGTTGTTATCTCCATTAATGGTGTCTGTATATGTTGGTTGAAGAAAGATTGGCTGACTGTTGACACTGTTGAGCCGGTATCTAATAGGGCTGATGTTTCCATACCATTTATGTTCATCTTTACTTCTGTTAGCTGGCCAAAGAGTCCTGGTGGTGTCTTTACCTGACTGACTTTGCGAACCTTGCTGCTCTGTAAACCTATGGATGTTCCCTTGCATAGGCTTGTTGGAGTTTAAATGTTGCTGACTATGATCCATCCTAACTTTGCATCCTATCTTCAGATGTCCTGTCTGTCCACATCTCCAGCATTGGTAATCTCTACCTGGGTTATCTCTTCCTCCTCTATAGTTGTTCTGTCCTCTACCTCTATTTGGATTTCCTCCTCTACCTCTATATCCCCTCTATATTGTTGGTGTTGTCTAAACTGTGGTTGTTGTTGCCATGGTGATGACTGGTTGGGCTGCTGCCATTGATTTGGTTGATTTGGTGGTTGTGTAGGTTGTTCCTGATGATTCCATGGTGCTTGCTCCCATCTTTTGTCATTGGAATCCAGCCTTGTATGTATCTGATTAATCAAACCTTTGATCTCTTTTAAACCTTCATCTTCAGGTTGAGTTGTAATAGCCTTGTTTATGTGTGTCTTGGTCTCTGCTGGTAGTGTTTCACTTCTGCTGCTATGATCGCTCTCTATCTGCCTTAAAGCTACACGTAGTCCATCAAAATCTCAATGGTATCATATTTATGTCCTGAAATATCCTTCAAGTGTGGTTTTAATCCTGTCCAAATCATTGCATGAAGCATGTTATCAACATCTTGTCTGCCTACAAGTCCTCTATCAACTGCTTTTCCAATAATTCCTTCCAGTCTACAACTCCAAGCTGTTACACTTTCTGTTGGTCGTTGTCTTGAACCATAACACTCAGCTAAAAGCTCTTCTTTCTTGTCCACGCTTCCATATATGCTATCAAGTTTCTGAATTATAACCTTTACACTTGCGTTGAGTTCTAACCTCATAGCTACAAGTCCTGCTTCCCTCTTAATGATCTTCTTACTGCATTCAATATAGCATCTTGCTCATAATTCTGTTTTAGTAAACACTGGACTTCATGTCTCCATAATTCATATGTGGTGTCGCCTGCCTTTGGTTCTGTTCCTGAGAACTAGGTTATCTTTGGTGGATGGTTCATCATCATCTTGGTCACATTAACTGGTTTAGGTGGTGCTACAAGTGGATGTGGTTGTAAATTTGGAGCTGGTTCAGGTTTCTGTTCCTTGAGTGCTCCTTGTGAAATCAGATATTCCATCATCCAATTCTTCAAGTCCTCAGGGGTATCAGCTTTCGGTTTAGCTCCCATCTTTTCAAACATCTCAAAAGTCTTCATCATCTCAGCTGTAGGCGTTTTTGGACTTGTGGGCTGTGCAGTAACAATTTCTTCTTCCTTGAACTTATGAGCCATGTTGAATAGAAATTCCAGTGTGAAAATCCAGAATAAAATCAAAATCTAGCCGGCAATACGGAAAACTGTATATAAATAAATATGCGCGTACAAAATATCCGAGTATAGCTATAACGGTCGAATAATAATCAGTGTATAATAAGCGAATCGAAAGGTACGACAACTACGGATAATATATATCTATATCTAATATACTACATGTACTATTACTCAATGTATAAACTACAATATGCTCAAGTCAAAGTCTAATCTGTCAATACCAATGATCAATCTGGGATAGAAATACTCTAAGTACAGAAATATCAGAGATCAGGTAGTAGTGAAGATCACTAGCACTAACCTAAGAGTAACTGTATAGCTGGCAGAAACAGTCTCAAAGATGGTAACTAAAAGTACAGACAACTAACTAAGATCTCACTCAAGTGTAAGTGTACAAGTGTTAGTAGGTATGTATGCAGAGATATGGATAGGTTCACATGCAAAGGGATAAAGGATGGTATCACCTATATAACATGCACTATAACTCTATCATATACCAAGATTCACACTAAGTTTATCAATATCAAACTTGTTTATCACCTATGTCAGTATTTAAAAATATATGCCAATATCAAAATTTTCTAAGTCTGTGCTGAAAATTCTATGTAAAATCAACAATATACACAAACTACACAACTAAGTCAATATAAGTACTAATAAAAATGTCTAATAATTCTTATGTTCATATAACTAACATCACACCTCAACAGCATATACATATAAATGTTGCGCAAAGTTGCAACTTATGTGTTATAGTATATATATATATAAAACAATTAAACCGCACAAATGTAATGTGTGTATGTTATATGCAAGTGTAAATGTGTAAGTCAAGTCTCTATGTGTAAGGCTTTATCTCACAAAAGAGTATGCGTGTATGAACTATTACCAAAAACAACTATTTCGTGTGACAAAGTCATATAAATTGCAAACTATTGCAAATCAATGTATTGAAAATTAAATTTTAAATTTTCAAACAATCAATCAATGGTAAGTTGTCACAATGTGTATGTTTATACAGGATGTGTGTACTTCCGGTTGACCTTGACCTGTGTTGATTAATTTGACCTCGAAGGGGTGGGGTTTGTGGTCCGGTGGTCAAGTATCAATGTATAGTTAAAGTGTAAACATACATGTACATATAATCAATAAACACCAAGTGATGTTCAACATGAACCTTCAATGCTTGACAAGTGTCACCTATTCTAAAGGGTATCTAATCTATGTGTAAAAATTCAATAAAGTTACAAATGAAAAATCGTCGAAATTTTCAAAGACAATATTTTCAAATTTCTCAATAAATTCTGAATAGATCGCTACTCAATACCAATAGTCATGTGGTAAATATATATATGCAACAATTATAAGTGAAAAGTAATTTACAAATACAAGAATAAACACAAAATATCAGGTTCTTTCTTGAACTTGTGCACAAATTTCCATATGTTGTTTTCGTACACCAGTACCGGATGTCGAACTGTCAACAATGGCCACACTCGTTTACAAATTCTAGAATACGCCGGACGGAGCTACGGTTTCACTATTTTCTCTTCTTTGGAATATTTCGGTCGGAGCCAACGGATCCTTTTCTATCTTGATGTTTTGTCGTGAATTCTTCACTATCCTCCAAAAACGTGGGCGCCAAAATGTAGTCGCACTATCTGGGGCACAAATAAATAGTAGACTCTGTAGGGTTCTGGATAGTTTTTATTATTCTGAAGCATCAAAAGAAACCCTGTAATATAATATCACATTTAATAACAACGTATATAAATAAATTCTTTTTAAAACATGTATTATATCAATCTGATAAATTTACGTAATATGTGTACTCACAAAAATTGACCAATTGACTGTAAAATACGTCACAGTTTATGAAATTAACAAAATGTGCAATTAAACCTTATCTAATCAAAATATTACTCTCTGTGACATTCGAAACAGAATTTAACTTGTCAGAAAAGCAAAATAGAAATATAGTTTCTCATTTAGCAAAACATTATAATATACGAATTAGTCGTTAAAACTATAAACAAACAGTCTATGCAAAATAAGCATTAATTAAGCAAATAGCAAAAAGCAGTTAACTAATAAAGCTAAGCTAAGCTAAACAAAGCAAAATAACTAAGCTAATAAAATAATAAGCAACTACAAATGAACACTCATTCTTACCTCGTATGAGGTACAAAGGTTATGCCTCAACGTATATCTACATCATATGCAGAACTCTGTCAAATACCTGTATAACAAATACTAAATTATAGTTACTATGCACAGACTTATATAGTACTTAAAATCTATCAATCGGAGACAAAAATATTATAAAGACTCTGAAAAGTATTTATCAAGTTAACATTTTACTCATTTACTCTCGGACTCATTCTACTCAAATATTCGCCATTCAATACGTTTATATTTACACTATTTATTCATAGGCTTAAATTATGTAACTCAAATGTAAATCAATAATGTGCCTGTTATAAAAGTTGCGTTAACCTTTTAAATAATTTACAACATTCATTCACCAGTCACACGATACACATTCTTACTACAAAGTCATGCTAAAATGGAAAGTTACTCATGCGTGAAATACTGATTAATCCGGTAATCAAATTACAATGAAAATAAGATATAGACAGAATATCTAAAGAGATAAGTAAGCAAACTGACCTGAAATAATCGTGGAATTCCTCCAATACAAATAGTACAAAATATGAAACAGCAAATAAAGTATATGAAACGTCTGTTCGGTTTGAACATCAATCCACAATTAAATATAGACTTAATAGAAATAAACCGCCAAAAGATATATAACCAATGAAATAGCAGAAAGTGTGCGGTCAAATCAAGCGTAAAACACTGACCATCAGAATAGTAGAAGTGAGTAACAATCAAGGCGAAACTAGTCAATCGTCAAAGTCCGTGAATATAAAATACGAATAGTAAAACTCATAATTAATTACAATCCGTAATTAATCTATTTGAAAACGAAAACACAAATATGAATTAGGAATAAAATCATCTTTATTTAAAGTAAATTCAAATAGGAAATAAAACATAAATTACAAAATTATATAAGTATTTATTCAATCGTGAATAAATACGCGCTAACACAGTAAGAAAATCAATTAAACGAAATATCAATATAATAATACACTCAAAAGTTTTCAACTTTTTAAAAAACATTTTCTCTAACAGCTGCGCTTGCGCATTACCCTGTTCTTGTTCTTTTGACGGACGCTGCCATGTTGTAAGTCATACGATTTCACGCAAATTTGTAGAACTGATTACCAAAAAGAATAATGAGAACAAATATTTTGAATTTATTCTGTTTGTGTACGTAATAAAATGAGACCAGAGGCTGAGCTTATTCAACATTCGACTTTATAACAAACAAAACGAGTTCTCTGGGGAAACTCACCTCAGATCAATCAGGCAGATTTTTGTATCTGTAGAAAGATCGGTTATAAGCTGTCGTTGTATATTTGTTGTTTTTAGGTATAAATTATTATGTTTTGAATTAAACTATACTTTAAAACGAACAAAAAAAGCATTTTCTGAAAATGACGTCATGATATAAAATTTCTAACAATAGGACCAATGGGATACATTTCCTTAATTCAGTTACTTTTACCAAGAAATTATGCTGGGATTATTTTTTTACAAAACATGGTTATATATATAAATCTGCTATTAACAGAGTATCGTAAAGTATTCTAAAGGTCCCCTTTCACAGGTAGCACCTACCTCATATTAATTTTGAAATTGGGCTTTTTGTCCTATTGATTTGGTGACTTTTTGCTAGTTTACATTTAAAATTATCTACAGGAAAATAAAGTACACAACTGTACATTGTGACATGTTTACGGAATGTGATCATTAATTAAATGAAATCATTTTTTTTGTATATTATTATCCTCGTGGATTCTGTATAGGTTTGGGAAATCCATTAGTTACTGAAAGAATCCTCTGTCCTACACAGTTAAGAGTGACATGGCTTTTGTTGAACACACGTTGTTTGCATTCACAGGTAGTTAGTGATGCAAGGATACATTGGGAAGCATTTCACATAAACGAGATTAGTATACACTGACGTGCATTTAAGGTTTTATTCACCATCTTATCTTTAGGTCTGTGTCCTAGTTCTTATCTAAGATCTTAAGGTGCATATAATGATATCACCTGGTATAATGATGCATCTAGGTGAGTATAGCAGTATCCTACAGTAAGTCACTGACACTGATCACCTATCATATATTTTTGTTCAATAAACATATGTCAGAACCTATAATACATACACATATATAACTTGGTTTAAGGATGCCATTATTGGAATATATCCGCTTTTTTAGTTTCATTGACCTATATTCACACTTCATATATTTTTATCGAAATATAAAAATAAGAAAATCTCGTATGATTGCAAAAGAGGTAACAATTGACCAGACCAAGCAAAATGATGGGGAAAACATTTCACTTCTGGGCGTTTAAAAATAGGCAAACTCATACCATATTTTAAGCTATAAAAGGCCACGGTATGACACTGTGAACAAAGTTAAAAGTGATTACCAAAGGGCTTTAAAACAATTAGGACCCATTGACCAACGACAACCACTTGATATTAAGCTCCTGGCTTAAGTCAGTAACAGACATACTACTGATCAATTCCCCTAACCTGGAACAACATTCCCAACAGTGAAACCAGTAAAAATTATTTGGAACGGACTTGAGTAATCAGATCGGTGTTGAGCATAAACACAACTAACACAGGGACTTTATACACACGGTACCGGTCTTACATTGTCTAAGAGTTCTTGCAGTTACTGAAAGCTATTTCAAAGTCCAATTTCAACCAATAAATAAACTATATTCAAAGACTAAAAATCAATCAGTACTATTTCACCTGATTAACTATAGATGCCATAAGCAGTCTGAGAAATATACAATATATGTACATTGTCGGAAAATATAAAATTTATTTGTATGAGCTTTAGAAACAGGACGAAAAGCGAGGCTCGCCGAGCTTTTCTCCTGTTTCGTAGCGAGTACAAATAAATTTTATATTTGCCGACAATGTACATATATTGTTTTTATCCTGAAATTTACAACCAACACTTGAAACTTTAGTTGTAAAAATATAAATCATTGTCTCTAATTTTTCAAAGAAATCGACAGAGTTTAAACGCGGACCGCGAAGAGGACCCCAAAATGAACTGGTACGCAAAAAGAAATATCCACATTACCGCTTGCTCAACATGGAAGCGGGGTAAAAAGTAAAATCACAAAAATACTGAACTCCGAGGAAAATTCAAAAGGGAAAGTCCTCAATCAAATGGCAAAATCAAAAGTTCAAACACATCAAACGAATGGATAACAACTGTCATATTCCTGACTTGGTACAGGCATTTTCTTATGTAGAAAATGGTGGATTGAACCTGGTTTTATGGCTAGCCAAACCTCTCACTTGTATGACAGTCACATCAAATTCCTTTATATTGACAACGATTCGTGAACAAAACAAATAGACACAATTCGTAAAATGTCAAAATAGGGTTACAGCAGTCAACATTGTGTTATCATCTTAATCACTATAAAACAAACAAATTTTAGGAAGAAGCATACATCGAATTTAACATCCTCATTATGCTTATATCATACGATTTTATATATCTATGTAAAATCCACCTATAAAGGATGGAAGGTTTTAAGTACTGGCGTAAAATCGCGCGTTTGAAATTCGCAAAGATAGACATAAAATAATTTTGTCGTTCAAAGTATAAAGGACACTTTATTTGTACAAGTACAAATAAAGCAAAAATTTATTTGTGTACCTGTTATTTGTACATTGAATAGTTAGCTGATTGCAGGATAAAAGTATGGCCTTATGCATGCGAAAGTATATGTAAACCAAGGATGTTGGAACATGAGTGTTAACAACTCTTCCTCGTTTGTATCATGTTTTGACCGTTCAAATTTATTGGCTTCGAGCATCACTGAAGAGACATTTAATGGTCCAGTAAAAAGGTACCGATAATGCTATTACCACCCCTGGGCCGAAACATCTTTTGGTGAACTGTTAATACCTAAGGGTATCACCAGCCCAGTAGCCAGTACTGGCATGAGAATACGAATATTGTTTTATTTAAATTTGCTGTTTTAAAATTTAGAAATAATTTCAAGTTAAATAATATATCTCCCCGCATGCAAAGCGCTGATTCCTTGTCCAGCTTTGGCTTTCTGTTTTGGTCCTTTTTGGTTTTGCCAGCTCTTCAACATTTGTATTATGTTTTGGCTTCGAGTACCACTGAAGAGACATTATATGTTGAAATGCTCATCTGATGCAGTAACATTGGTTCTGTTAATTGAGTGGTGATACCCTCGGGAGGAAACCTGCACCAGCAGAATTTTCGTTTTAACCAACAGGATTATTCTTTAAGGACTTATTGTTCAATCTTTTCACAACACTTGGTCCAAACCAGGCATAGCAAAACGTCATGCCACAAAGCAATTATTATTTTGATGTAAGTAGTCATTCAATTATAACTTTTATCGTTTGTTTTATACGATGAAATTATACTATTCAGCGGCCGATCCAGGATTTTTGAAAGGGGCGTAATTCCTGATAATTGAATATATACCAGCGAGCGGAGCGATGTGAACATCTTTTTTGATGATTTCATACTAAAAATATATATATATATGTATTGTGGAAACACAAGATTGTTTTTTACGATCGAAAGGGGTGGTTTGTACGCTCTCTAAACCCCCTTGATCCACTACTGCTATTATACTTTTCAAGTATCATACAGTACATTTGAATCAATATTTGACATGAAACAAATGTTATAATAGATAAAAATGAAACAAGTTTTATGATATATTAATATAAAATAAATTACTTCATCTATGAAATTGTTTTATCAACAGCAAAGTCTTAACAGGAAATAATTTTCGAATTAGTTGCTATAAGCTTGTATTATAAACAGTAAGCTTTATCAGATGTTAGCGTTATATATTAGAAGAATATATTTTAGTCCTTTTTTATTGATTCTGTATACATTTTTCACATTTTTTTACACAGTTATATGTCCTTTTCCACTCAGCTATTCGTTCAAGTCCGACTAATAAAGATATTTTTGATTGTCATAAGCAACACTATAGACATGTGCATACAGAGGAACTGGACATGCTTAAGTTTTAATAACACATAGTTAATTTCAGGTTTATATTATGAAATTAAATTATATGACTCGATAATCATCTTTCGATGTGTTTTGTCGACTGTTGCTTATTTTTGTTTATTTTTTACCTGTTTTCTTATTTTCATCTACGTTTTCTGTGTTTCTTGGACTGAAATTGTTGATTACCGCTTTTGGTTTTTCCACCTTTTGTTTCGAATTCTGTCGAGAAGAAAATTGTTAAAATCACATAATCCAAGAAAATCGTTGGAATCAATGCAATATGTATTCTTGGTATTAATTATAAAATATTTGTAGTTTTTATCAATTTATATTGCATACATAAAAATAAGAATTTCGTAAACCCCTCCCAATTCTGTATGTGCCGGTCCCAATTGAGTTATCATTGATAAACGAAATCATTGTGTTAAAAGTATTTAAGAAAACATACTATAAGTAATTTCCTTTAACATTTCATGCTCTTTACATGCGTGTATAATAATTCATTAGTTGTATCTCCCACCTCTTTTATTTGTATAAACTAGTATACTTCGATGTCATTTAACGTAACTGTATATAACGAAAAACGACGAAAAGACAAACATTAGTACATAAAACACAACATAGAAAACAAAAGACAGAACAACATGAAATCCAGAAAAAAACAGGACTGATCTCAGGTGCTCCGGAATGGTAAGCAGATCCTACTCCACATGTGCACCTGTCGTGTTGCTCCTGTAAGCACACACCCGGTTAAAGACTAATGTGGTTGGTCACATTCGAGGAAAAAAAGGACAGTTTTATGGTTACGATAAATGGAGCATATCCGTCGTCATCTGTGAAATAGATATTCCACAACAGTCAAAATTGAATTAACAAAAATACCGAACCCCAATAAAATTGAAAAAGGAAGAAGTCAATAAAACATGAAAATAAACTAAACGCTCAACTTATCAACCATCGTAACCATTTGAACTTCGACTAGAACACACCTGTCATATTTCTGACTTGTCACAGGCATTTCAAAAGAAAATAATGGGTTAAAGCAATGGTACTTATTGTGAACCCTACTGGTCCGCTTGTTCTTTTACTCATATGATACAGAATGTGAGCAGAACCTTCTCAAAGACAAAACAAAAGCATTTTGCGAATTTCTTTAATTTCTCTTTTAGATGTATTGACGATGTCCTGTAACTCGATAAACCACTTAAAGTAAGTGCTTGCATCGGATATATCAAAATGAACTTGAGTTTACTACCAAACCTAAATATCTTCATATCTTGATCTGTTCCTCGATATTGAAATTGATTAAAGGTTTTATACTAGAATGTATTTCAAAAGTGATTATTTCAACGCTTCATTTGTCAAATTTCCATTTATTTCCCAGCAGTTACATACCATATGCCCAATTGTATGGCATTTGCATATCTCAATTAATACGTTAGACTCTTGCATATTCACATTATAGGACTTCATTAGCAGGATTGTACTTCTTGCACAAAATTGATCCAACAGAGCTATGATGAAATAATTTAACTACATAAGGTTTTTGGTCATATCACAAATTGGTTTTGCTGTCTTGATAATTGCAAGTCGTCTGATCTGTACCGATTGTGTCCTATTCCCCATTGTGGCATTCTGACCGGGTGAGGATTCACGTGGCTGTTGATGAATGCATAGCAGGAGACGCTTACCCGGTCTTGTTCCTTTGGAGTAGGTGCGATTCCCTCAGTTATTGCATGTTACTTTGAACATCGATCAACAACTGTTGACTAGATTTACGTATTGTGACAAGATTTAAAAATAAAAACTGCATAATAGTTTGCCTTCTAGACTCAATAATTTTGACTACAACTTGTGTTGCCTTAAAACGCACAAATACGTGCTGAAGTACGCACAACACATGTTTATGTGAAAATCACAAAAACTGTTAATGGCTTGAAATTGATACTAAATTCACATTTAATACGAAGAACTAACAACAACATGTAAATGGTGGAGTGGCACATCTTTTCTCTATTATTATCTAATGTACGTTGTAATATCAACTGAAACGTAAATAATTCCTTATGAAAAAATGCGTATGAATTAATTAAAAACTAATATCACAAATATAGCAATCTGTTTCACTCTTTTCAGTTCAATTACAAACATGTTTTTATCACTCAAATAATTCTTTTTCTTCATTATTTAAAATTACACACATTTAACTCTTGTAGGTTGTTGATCTCGATGGTATCGATTGTTGACATTGTTTCTCTTTGTCGGGCTTGCAACATTGATGTCTCGGAAGCGAGACATAGCGATCCTAAGTTCCTTTGTCGTCGGCGTCGTCACCATTTAGTTTCAGTTTGTGCTTACATTTTTTTCAGACAACGATTACTTTGTCAAACCTACATGGACTTTTATGGAATTTTGGATAGCAGCTTTTTTCTGACCTGAGTAAAATTTTGAAGAAGTGTTATTTTTGTTTTCCATATTTCACTGAAAAATGGACTTATTTGTTTACAGTTAACATTAAGATGATGTCCAAGGTTTAAGTTTTTCAGTCACCACTAACTTTGTCAAACCTTCATGGAATTTTACGTAAATTGGATCCAAGCTGTTTTATGATCAAACGACAGTATCCAGAGCTAAATAATGAAAACATTTGTTTTTAATTTTTTCGTATTTCACCGTTGCAAGGGCCTAGTTTTTTTATTGCCAGTTAATAAGTAGATACAGTCATGGGTAAGCGTTTGTAAGACATGCATAACGTTGTCAAATCTTCATATTATTTTAAGAAACTTTCTTATGATTAAGAAATACATATCTGAAGCAAATGTTTTAAGATATATTTTTATCCATTTTTCAGTATTTAACTGATGTATGGACTTATTATTTTTTTTTTGCTGTTCACATTTTACAGACAGTCTTGGATTAAATTAGTTTGACATGATAAATTTTCATGGAGTGTGATGAAACTAGGACAGAAGCTTATCCTCAAGATCAAGAAATAGCATTTAATGAATACAATATCTGTATTTTACTGATAAATGAACTTACATTTTACAGTCAAGATATCACTTTTACACTGATTCAACACTGACAACAACAATCGCAAGCGAGAAACAGGGTTCTGGGGACCCTTTACGAAGTTTCTTTACTATGCTTCAAAATGTTTTATGGTACTGGTTTAACACGTATCCTGCGGGAGGAAATCGAAACATAAATTATTGTAACCCCAAAAACAGTAGACCATGTCAAATTACTCAATTCAAAAGTCCTTTTACTGGAAGAAGAAATTCTGGCTACTTTTGGATATAGTTCCAGAAAATGGATTAAGTGCGAGCCAGATAAACCAAAACTAGATAATCCTGACAAATTTATGATAAGGATAAACATATTTTCTTAATATACTACCGACATTTACCCAAAGGATCTCACTTTAAATAAATCCAATGCAAACGGTTGTAACTGTCCTTTCCTAGATTCAGATATTTCAGTTTTACACGGCAAACTCTGAATAAAAATTTACTACAGAAGGGACGATTTTCTTTCCTTATTGTTAACTTTCCATTTTTAATGGTCATAAAATTGAGAATGGAAATGGGGAATATGTCAAAGAGACAACAACCCGACCAAAGAGCACTATGCCTGTGTCTGAAGTGACGTTTTTTATTTCAATGAACATAATCTATGTATTAGTGGTAATTTATTAATTTAAGAATTTCGTTACCACGCATTACTTAAAACCTTTACTAAATTCTTCCACAGATACAAAGATTTGGTTTGGAATTTCGGCCGTAGCCGTAGATAACTTATTTCAAACGAGATAGCTCACCCTAATTTTGACGGAGATGTTGTTTACCGAGACAGGAAATTTATATACGATCCGGGTAAACTTATCGATCCTTTAATTTAACTTATTCTAAATTATAACCAATTCAACACTGTAATTCGATCTTTGGATATTGTTTTGATTGGTATACATATTGATTTAGTTATCAGTAAATTAAAACCAAACTAATATTATTGTTACATACATATGCATATTCACGGTTCTACAATCTGTCGATACCTGTATTTTGTCCTTGCACAAGGTGATTTTTTTCTCTGACTGTACATGATTTATAATGACGTCTTTAGCTGTCACTAAATCCATTGGATGTTGTCCGATCTGTGTTTTGTACTGAGATCTGATATTTATAGTTTGTTCTATCATTGTTTTATTATAGTGTTATTGTGAACCAAAATCTTTTTATTATATATTGTAAAACTTAATTCTTACCTACAAAAATGAAGTTGATACTGCATATGTTTTATTTTTTGTTGTTGAATTCGTTATTTGATTATATATTTTTTTATATATTTGAATCTCATTGGATATTTATTTAGAATTTAACCTAGAATCCGTCAATAATTCAACTCGGACCCTCATAAAGTCAACTTTGAGCGTCTATAATGACAACTCAGACAAAGAATAAACATAGACATTGTGCTATTTAAATGATTGGATGTTATATTTCACAGAAAAGTATCCTTTATACCATGCTGCATTTCTAATGAAGTGCCGTGCCTAAAGTGATTAGTTTAAAGTAAAATCGAATTTCTACTTTATAATGGGTATTCTACAGTTTACATAAAATATTTATTATTCATTAAACAAACTTAATTTATCCGTTGATTGAATTCATTGTTTATTACATTTGTTAATCATAATCTCATTGCATTTTTCCTAAAGTCATAAATAGATTAAATCAAAAATCAGTGTAAATTTAATTTTTCCAATCTTCCAACAACAGACAAATGTATGTCTACACAAACAAGTTGTGATTTTGTCTTTTCTAATTTTTTCTTTATTTTCACATTTCCCAACCGATTGTGAAAATATTTTTCTCCTCACTACTGAAATAACAGTTCTCGGCAAAAGATTGGTCGAATTTTAATTATGACGTCAAATTTTCTTGGTTTCTACTGAATTTTCTATTGTGACGTCATGAAAAAGGCGACCATGCCTGATGACGTCACATATAAAGAACACAACTTTCTGAAAATCTTTGAAAAGGAAGGCTAAAAATCATTAGAGAAACAGATGTCACCGCTATAACTCGTGTATTACGATATTTCTCCACTCTCAACAGTTAAATTTTAATTATTTAAAAAGCTCGGCAAGCCTCGCGCTTTAAATAATTAGAATTTAACTGTCTCGAGTGGAGATATACCGTAACACATTTGTTGCAGTGGTGGAATCTATATTTCACACACGGTCCAAGTTGTCTTGTGAGCTGTTATTTCCTATCATGATTTCCTTGATAGGAAGTTGCTGCTCACAAGAAAGCTTTTAAACCAAGAGTTTCAAGTGGTGAAGTTGAAATCATCCCTTCGAAAATTTTACGAACGCCATCACGAGTTGGTTGACCGTTATGGAATATCTGTTTCACAGATACCGACAGATATGTTCCAATTGTCGTAACCATAATCCCGTCCTCTTTTCTGCGAATGTGACCTATAGTGGAGTGACCAAGCGAACAAATTTTCAACTTTAATGGACGACCCTAACTGCAGGCTGAATTAAGGTTTTTCGTTTAGAGAAATGTTTAAACTTTAATTTTTGCCTAGTCGTAGAATCAAAAAATGGTGCAATTTTTCAAAATCAGAGGCCAAAGTTCGGTAGTTGAGTTTTTCTTTAGTGTTTAAATTTTCACATGGGGTTACAAAAAGTCAGAAAATAATATCTGAATTGTGAAATAGGCAAGACGTTACTCCTTTAACGAAAGAATAAACAATAGCAATTAATTTCCGAGTTAATTTGAAAACATTGAAATAATCAAATACCTATTTTTAGGGAAATATAGGTGGGCAACAAGCTTTCAACGGCTTTCAACTGATATTTTTCACAAAACATTTAAAGATAAATTTGTGAATTGTAAGTTGCTGCTTTTAAAAGAATCGAAGTTTACGTTGATTCTGTTTAATCATATACCGGTTGCCAGCGGCAAGTATTTCACTAGGTAACTGAAAACAATGGCTTAAATGACGTACTGGTATGTTAACATGTATTTTTTTGTAATGACTATTGCGATTGTATGGGTAGGAATTGTGTCATCAGCAGGCAACTATGGACCCCCCAGAAAGATATATTTTTAACTTTAGAAAAAACACATTAAAATATCTTTTTGACAAAAATCTATCAGTCAAAAACTTTTAAAAACATTTTTTCTATGAAACAAAAATATCAATCCTAACTTGTTTAATTGGCACAAACATTAACAATGGTATGATGCAGTAGGGAAAACGGTACTATTACATTTTCCCAGCATTAGGTTGGCCTTTTGTGTACCCAAGGCAGGTGAAGGAAGTCAACTTAGGAGCGCTGTGATTGGATGTAAGGGTACAATATATTTTTTTATTTATCTATGAATAACCGCAGTGTGTATATTTACAATATAAATTTTGAAACCCATTGAAATATTTTCTAGAGAATTATTCGAAAAGACTTCCAAAATTTCATAAATTTGGTGTAAAATGATGGTGGGCATGGATAACATTAACAAGCTCCGTTGGAAGTTGGTCATGATACTATTTGGCTCTAATTTTTAAAACAGAATAATAAAGTACTAACACCACACATAACTGTTTTGTCTAGGTTTTTATTATAAAAAGTGGTAAATTTAGAAAATGTTAGTATTGTCGCCTATGGCAGAAAAAATAGTACCGTTTTCCCAGTACTGGTGCGATTCGTCAATTAAAAGTAAATCAACTTCGGATCGATAAAGGAAATAAATCCGGAAATTCACTGGATTAGAATTTATATAAAAAAATATGTCGATAAACGTGAATTTATTAGAAGACCTCAACCGCAGTGGTCTCATTACTTTACAAAATGAAGTTTTATTACTTTTTAACGCAAAACATTTGGAAGATATCGATGTAATCTAGATTTACAAATGTAACCAATCCGTGGAAATAATACAGAGTGCATATTCTCAAAACTGAGTGAAAACCAAAAAAATAAGGCAAAATAGAAGGATATGTAGTTAAAAATATTAATTAGCACTAAAACGCTTGATTAAATGTGAAATCAAGAGTTTGGGGACTATTAAAAACGAAACAAAAGTAAAATATTTTGTCGAGTTGCATTTTGAATGAAAAAATCAACATGTCTTTTCTTTTCATTTATGAAAAAATGCACCGTAAGAAATGGCTACGATCGGGCAAAAAATTAAGACCAATGGTTTGGCTTTGCCAAAAAATTATTCCGGTCTATTAAAGTCGTAAAATAAGCACATTTTTCTTGATTTGTCACTCCACTACTACCAAAGGAGACTTATCACGGGGTTTGTGCCTACATGAACACGATGGGAGCACCTTTGATCACTCCTGGTTTTTTGGTGGGGTTTGTGTTTTTCAGTCTTTAGTTTTCTATGTTGTGTTTTGTGTACTGTTGTTTGTCATTTGGTCTCTTTCCTTTTTTTGCCATGGCGCTGTCAGGTTGTTTTCGACTTATGAGTTTGAAAGTCCCTTTAATATCTTTCGCCTCTCTTTTCGTAATAATTCATTCAAATAATGAATGAAAATATATAGTCAAGTATTGTTTTTTAAATTCTTTGTCTAAGTTGTCATTGTGGACAGTCAGAATTAACTTAAAAGACGATCCGAGTTGTCTATTTATAAGACGGTCCAAGTCGTCTATGGGCCAAGTTTTCTTGCACCCTCTTCATGACCTAAAACAATGAATTTGTAACTATATATATCTTTTTTGTAGTAAGAATACTCTTTAATGAGAAGATGTAGCCCATTTTGCAATTGAACACAGGAAATAAAAGATAAGGGATTAGAAAAATTAATTAAACTGTTGTAATATTAATGCAAAATTGTAATGATTATAATTGTAGATTTTGGAATTCATCTTCAGGATGTTTGCAGATTCACATTAATCAGCAAAAATCATAAAACTTTCAAAATCAACATTCATAGCTGCAACTGTTTATCTAAGTAACACCTCTTTTACTAGCCAAATGGCCATCAGTAGCCGAATGGTCTGAGTAGTACATCTACAGTATCACTAGCCTGTCAACACTGAGGATTTGAGTTCGCACCCCACAATTAGCTGGTGCGTTTGACTCCGATCTTAATTAAAAGGATTGCCAGTCTTCTTGCTGAAGGTATGTAGTTCTCTCTGGGCACTCCAGCGTCCTCAACCAATTAAATGCGACCGCCACGATATTACCAAGATTGTTCAAAGTTGCGTTAAACCACCAACAAATCAATGGATCCAATTTACCTGTCAAAGAGAGGGCGAAAGATGACAAAGGGACTTAAAAAGAATTAAAATATACTGTTAATATGCCTCGACAATATATGAGCATTGTTATAGTTTTGAGACGGTTATCCCGTCTTGCTTTTTACGTTGTTATTACCTTTATCTAAATATTATTGAATTATACACACAACTAATATGTTAATAATTCCTTATGAATTCTGTGTATGAATTAATTGAAAACCAATATCACGATATAGAAATCTGTTTCACTCTTTTCAGTTAAATTACAAACATGTTGTTCACTCAAATATTTTTTTTTTTTTTTTCGTTATTTAAAAATTGCACGCATTTATCTCTTGGAGGTTGTTGATCTCGCTGGTTTCGATTGTTGACATTGGTTCTTTTTGTCGGGCCTTTATGTCTCGGAATCGAGACATAGTGAGACATAGCTATTCTATTTTCCGTTGTCGTCGGCGTCGTCACCATTTAGTTTCTGTTTGTGCTTACATTTTATTTCAAACAACGCTTACTTTGTCAAACTATCATCCTGGACTTTTATGGAATTTTGGAAAGCAGCTTTTTTCTGACCTGAGCAAAATTTAGAAGGTGTTTTATTTTTGTTTTTCCACTTATCACTGATAAATGGACCTACTTGTTTGTAGTTAACATTTAGATGAAGTCTTAGGTGAAAGTTTTTCAGTCACCACTAACTTTGTCAAACCTTCATGAAATTTTACGTAAATTGGATGAAAACTTTTTTATGATCAAACGACAGTATCCAGAGTTACATAATGAAAACATTTTTTTTTGTATTTCACCGTTGAAAGGGCTTAGTTTTTTTCCTGGGTTAACGTTTGTTAGACATAAATTACGTTGTCAAACCTTCATAAAATTTTTAAAAACTTGTTTATGATTGAAAGATAAATGTCTGAAGTAAAAGTTTGAAATTTATTTTTTTTCCATTTTTCAGTATTTTATCTGATGTATGGACTTATTTTCATTTTGCAGTTAACATTTACAGACGACAGTCTTGGATTAAAATAGTTTGAAATGAAAAATTGTCATGGATAGTAATGAAACTAGGACAGAAGCTAATCCTCAAGATCAAGAAATAGCATTTAATGAATACAATTTGTTTTTAAAAACGAATTCTGTATTTTACTAATAAATGAACTTACTTTTTACAGTCAGCATATAACTTTTACACTGATTCAACACCGACAACAACAATCGCAAGCGAGAAACAGGGTTCTGGGGGGACCCTCTGCGAAGGTTTTTACTATGCTTCAAAATGTTTTATGGTACTGGTTTTTCTCGTGTTAGATTATAAAACACGTATCCTGCTGGAGAAAATCAAATACATAAATTATTATAACTCCAAAAACTGTACACCAAGTCAAATTACTCAATTCGAAAGTCCTTTAATGGAAGAAGAAATTCAAGCTACTGTTGGATATAGTTCCAGAAAATGGATTTAACGAGAGCCAGATAAATCAAAACTAGATAATCCTGACAAATTTATGATAAGGATAAACATATTTTCTAAATATACTACCGACATTTTTCCAAAGGATCTCACTTTAAATAAATCCAATATAAACGGTTGTCACTGTCCTTTCCGAGATTAAGTTATTTCAATTTAACACGGCAAACTCTGACTAAAAAATTTGGACAAAAGGGACATTTGTTTCTCTCCTTATTGTTAATTTTCCTTTTTTGAATGTTGAAGTTCCTTTGGCTCCGTCTTACGGTGTTTATATATCACAACTCGTTCACTATGCATGTGTTTGTAGTGACGTTTTTGATTTCAATTAACGTAACCTATGTATTAATGGTGAATTATTAATTTAAGAATTTCGTTACCACACATTATTTAAAACCTTTACTAAATTCTTCCACAGATACAAAGATTTGGTTTGGAATTCGGCTGTAGCCGTAAATAACTTATTTCAAACGGGATAGCTCATCCTAATTTGGACGGAGATGTTGTTTACCGAGCCCGGAAATTTATATACGATCCGAGTAAACTTATCGATCCTTTAATTTAACTTATTCTAAAAGGTTACCAATTCAACACTGTAATTATATCTTTGAATATTGTTTTCATTGGTATACATATTGATATTGTTATCAGTAAATTAAGACCAAACTAATATTATTGTTACATACATATGCATATTCACGGTTCTACAATCTGTCGATACCTGTATTTTGGCATTGCAGAAGGTGATGTTTTTCTCTGACTGTACATGTAAATGACGTCTTTACACTAAATCCATTGAATGTTGGATGTGTACTGATTTATATCTCAGTCTTTGATACATGATTTTTTTATTAGTTAATATGATGATGTCATTTTTGTTTAAATATTGGTTTTGAAATAGCAAACTGTAATTTCGAGTACTCTCAAATCAGTACTTAGTGTCTTTTTTGTTGTGGGGATGTATAAATACCCTGCCACGTCCGATCTGTGTTTTTGTTACTTGTTTTTCTGCTGTGTATCGATTTGATGAGTTAAGCCCTTTTCAACTGATATTTATAGTTTGTTCATATGTTGTGCTGTTAGATCAATGTCCCAGGTAGAGTATTGGGGAGGGGGAGGGGGTGGGGTGCTCCCGCCACACTCTGTATGTGCTTGTTCAAGTCAGGAACCGGTAATTTAGTGGTTATTGTTTGTTTTTGTTTTTATATTTGTTTTTCATTTATTGTTTTGTACATAAATCGGGCCGTTGGATTTCTCGTTTGAATTGTTTTACATTTGTCATTTCGGGGTCTTTTATAGTTGAATTCACGGTTTTGCTCATTGTTGAAGGTCGTACGGTGACTAATAGTTGTTAATATCTTGATCATTTGGTCTCTGGTGGAGAGATGTCTAATTGGCAATCATACCACATCTTCTTATTTTTATATATAATAAAGATTAAGAGGCAAGGCAATAGTAATGTATCGATAGCAAAATCTCTTTTTTCTATTTAAAACATACATGGCAATTTAAAAAAAAAATACACAAAATTTTATATTACGCAACATCTTCAAAAGAAGGGTAAACGAGCGTTGACAGAGTAAGCGTCTCCTGCTTTGCATTTATCACGTGCCATGCGAATTCATCAGAGAAATTATGTAACGATTAATAATAGTATACAATCGGCACATGTACAAATAGGACGCATTGATAGCATCTAAAATATTACACTGCAAAAACATGCCGTTAGTTAGTGAGAAACACATACATCATAGCGGTATTAAAACATCGTGATGGATTCCGATAACTCTGTGTAGTCGATTGCAGTTTTTGTCTGGAACACACACTTAGTTCAGTAATGATTCTGACATAGCAAAATAAAATCTGAAATAGTAAAGGACCACAGAAAATACATTATGTCACTCACATGCATTTACAATATCGTTTGATAATGAAAACAATTGTGTAAGAGGTTAGTTTTTAATTAATTTAGTGGATATGAAAAAGGTAAATCATGTTTTTTTCTAATTCGGGTTTTTTACAGGTTTTTATGATTTATGTTTGAATCATATCAGATTATAAAAAAAACTAAAACGAGACTATCCTGAGGGAGAGACGAGAACAAAAAAGGCAGACAAAAAAAAAAAAAAAAAAATACACAGAACAAAGAACAACAAAAAAGATACGTTTTTAAATACCAACAATTGAATTTGATTTTGTCATCTTTTCGATCTGTGTTAGGTAGTTAGGGCGAGTTTTACTCGGAAGTGTTAATTTATTGTTTTGTGGTTATATAGTTTAACATTTGAAACAATAGCATCTATAATAAAAATAATAGCCACTGTTACCTAGACTCCTTAATATCCTCATCAAAGTATTTATTTCAACATTTTCACAACTTAGGAATTTATAACTGAGGATTTTATATTTGGTGTATTTGTTGTTGTAATCGCTGTGCTTCATCACAATATTAGGTTTTTCAATGAATATGGGACAACTTGGTCCAGAGTAAGTTTTTATAAAGATTTTTTATATTATAAGTTATATATTTAGTTTGTGAATATTCAGCTATCAAATCTTTTTATTCACCCCCATAAATAGTAATTAATAATGATAAAAAAAAATCAAATGAACAATACGCGCAATGCTTAGGTTGAAAAAGAAAAAAAATACGATTTGTGAAACTGTTTTGTAGTGTTACTGTCGATACTCACATCTATAATAGTATCTATATCATGCAATTGTAGAAAATACTGCTTATATCCGATAAATATTTAGTCTTTATTTTGGGCTTTAAAATGACGCTAAATTACCCGTGATGTAGTGAATAAATACCATTTAAAAAGAAAGGCGAAAGATACCAAATGGACATTCAAACTCATTAGTCGAAAATAAACTGACAACGCAATGGCATAAAAAAAAGAAAAAGACCAAAAGACAAACAACAATATAGTATAATATCGATATAATCGACGATATATATAACTTTTTTTGTGGTTTAAAAATGCCAAATGAGTCAGGAAGTTGTGTTTTAGTAATATTTTGGCCTAGAGCATCACTTTAGATTAGTTATTGTCAACATACAACCTGGTTCAGTAAAATTGGCACGTGAAAGATATCAAGTATACCATTGGCTCTTTCTAAAACGGCGTGTTGAAGACCGTACTTTGACCTATAATGGTTTACATTTATAAATTTTGACTTGGATGGAGAGTTGTCTCATTGGCACTCATACCACATCTTCTTATATCTATTGTTTGAGATGTGAGAGGCCTGTGTTATTTGTTAATGTTATTTATTTAAACTTCGATATGTATAAGCCTTCATAAGATCGATCCACAGTAATATCTGTTTCCATTGTGCTCTTTTGGAGTTCTTTATCGAAATGTGAAGTAACTACCAAGATGAAAAACATTTATTCGGATTTAAGCGTTCCTGATGAAATTTTCAGAAAAGGTCTTTGGACTCATTAAATCTATAGATAGGTATATTCATTTTACCGGCACTGGGTCAATACCGCTGCCAGAGTCATCAGCTCAGTACTCAGAAATTCGGTACTGACATGATTTATTACATACCTTTCTTAAATAGTCCGTCAATAGATTTAGAAATTGTAATGAAAATAAAATTTTAATTCCTTCAGGCAAAGTTGCCCACCTTAGATGGATTTGATTATTATTTCAAGATCCCTTTTTGGTCCCATTCACCTGTCTCGGTTTTAATAATCCTTGGTTTACAAATATTCGGCTTTGGGCATTTCAGATGACGGTTAATCCAAATAAGGACTTTGGACGCATACAATTTACAAAGATGTTTTTTTTCCATTTTCAATACTTTTACTATATTCTTTCATAGATACAAAGAATTGGTTTGCTGTTTCTTTGAAACATATGACATGTCTCTGTATTTTAAACATCCCGCCATTGTGTTATTGTTCTATAATAATTTTTGTATACTTTGAACGACACAATTATTTTATATCTCTACCTGTGTGACGTTTACATTCTGACGTCAAACACGCGATTCTACGCCAGAGTTAATGTTAAAATTACGATTCGGTTCCATTGCTTAAAATCTCTCGATTCTTTATAGGTTGATTTGGCATACATAAATAAAATACAAAAATAAGTAAGCAATGGACGAGGTTGTTAAATGTGATATATGCTTTTTTGTGCTTCTTTGTTAAATATTTGTTTGTTTTTGTTGTGATTAAGATTGTGACACGGTGTTGACTGCTGTACCCCTATTTTGACATTTTAACCTATTATGTCTGTTTGTTTTATTCACGCATCGTTGTCAATATAATGGAATTTGATGCGACTGTCATACAAGTGAGAGGTTTAGCTAGCTATAAAACCAGGTTCAATCCACAATTTTCTTCATAAGAAAATGCCTGTACCAAGTCAGGAATATGACAGTTGTTGTCCATTCGTTTGATGTGTTTGTGCTTTTGATTTTGCCATTTGATTAGGGACTTTCCGTTTTGAATTTTCCTCGGAGTTCAGTATTTTTGTGATTTAACTTTTTCCAAAACGTCTAGCATTTGTGATGATGTCATATTTGCTGTATTTGTTTTTGGAATCAGTGTGCTTCTTCACAATATTAGATTCTTCAATGGATATTGGACAACTCGGTCCGATGACAACTCGGACCAAGTCAACATGGACCGACTAAAAAGTCAAATCGGACCGTCTATAAATTCAATTTGACCGTCTATAATGCCAATCCAGACAAAGAGAGAACGTTTGGTCTATTTAATGATCACAAATTATTAAATGTAATTTTTTATACGAAAAATATTCTTTAATTGTTGCTGATTTTTCAAAGAATTATCCAAATAATTTGTTCAATGTGAATCTGAATTTCTACTATGTCTTTTTTGTATTTATTACAAAACTTGATGATACCTAAAAAAATCAAGTTGTTGCTGAATATTTTTTTTTGTTGTTGTTGAATTCGTTATTTATTATATTTTTTATATATTCTAATCTTATTGTATATTTATTTTGTAATATTAAGTCCGTCAATACGTCAACTCGGACCGTCTATAAAGTCAACTCGGAACGTCTACACTGACAACTCAGACAGAGTATAAACATAGAGTTTGTGCTATTTAAATGATTAAATGTTATATTTCACAGAAAAATATCATCCATACCTTGCTGTACTTGCAAGTGAAGTGCCGTGCCCAAAGTAATTGGTTTAAGGTAAAATCGAGTTTCTACATTAAGTCATAATTAAATTAGATTAAACAAAAATCATTTTAAATTTATTTTTTCCAATCTTCAACAATAGACAGATGCATGTCTACACAAAAATTTTGTGATCTTATCTTCATACACGGTATGAGTTGTCTTTTAGAAACCCATTCAATCATTTATGTACTCTAGCATTTTCCTGAATTCTTTGTCTAAGTTGCCAATGTAGACAGTCCGAGTTGACTCTTTAGACGGTCCGAGTTGTCATTTTTTAGACGGTCCGTGTTGTTTCGGGTCGAGTTTTCTAGCACCCTTTTCATGACCTAAAACACTGAATTTGTAACTATAAATATCCTTTTTGTAGAAAGAGCATTCTTTAATCAGAAAATATAGCCCATTTTTCAATTGATACCGACTCCAAGGAAAATTCAAATCGGAAAGTTCCTTTTAAAATGGCAAAATCAAAAGCTCAAACACATCAAACGAATGGAAAAACAACTGTCATATCTCTGACTTGGTACATTAAAATTTTATTATATTGACAACAATGTGTGAACAAAACAAACAGACATAATAGGTAAAAATGTCAAAAATAGGGGTACAGCAGTCAACATTGTGTTATAATCTTACACTATACAAACAAACAATTATGTCAACAAAGAAAAAACAAAATGGCATATAGACATAGCACATAAGCAAAAATGAAAGACAAGAATACAAAAAATTACCATAGCACAAAAACACATTGGCGGGATGCATAAGCACCGAGGCACGCCAAAAGGATATTACCAAAAAATGGACTAAACAGTAAATGTTCTGTTAATATACCTTCACAATATATGTGCAGTGTTATGGTTTTGAGACGCTTATCCCGTCGACACGCCAGGTCTTGCTCCTTTTGGAGTTCAAGCGATTCACTCAATTTGTGTTTGTTACCTCTTGTCTCTTTTTTTATCGATTTACGAGATTAAGTTATTAGTAAACCATTGTCGCATTTATTTGAATCATACTTGAATTTCAAAAGATAATATTTGTAAAATGACAACCCAATGTATAAAAAAAGTAAAAAAATAAAAATACCGAACTCCAAGGAAATTCAAAATGGAAAGTCCTTTATCAAAAGGCAAATCAAAAGTTCAAACACATCAAACGAATGGAAATAAACTGTCATATTCCTGACTTGTTTTATAGCTAGCTAAACATCTCACTTGTATGACAGTCGTATAGAATTCAATTCTATTGACAAAAATGTGTGAGCAATACAACAGTAGTTGACGTCTGTTTATGTAGTTCATACGTGTTTCTCGTTTCTCGTTTTTATAAAGATTAGGCCGTTGGTTTTCCCGATTGAATGGTTTAAACTAGTAATTTTTGGGGCCTTTTATAGCTTGCTGTTCGGTGTGAGCCATTGCTCCGTGTTGAAGGTCGTACCTTGACCTATAATGGTTTACTTATAAATTGTTACTTGGATGGAGAATTGTCTCATTGGCACTCATACCACATCTTCCTATATCTAAATACACATAATAGGTACAAATGTCAAAAATTGATGTACAGCAGTCAACGTTGTGTTATAATCTTAATCACTATAAAACAAATAACTATTTCAACAAAGAAAAACAAAATGGCATATACCGATATTTATATATAACTCGTCTCCAATTTAGCCCAACAATGTTAGATCTTCAAATTTGCTTTAGAAAATTTTTGTTCTGCCCTCAGCGGGATTCGAACCCTTGCGTATGATGCCGATATCAGTGCTGCTAGAATCACTTTTATCAGGTACATCTACACTCAACCCGTACCACTGAGTAGGCTGTAGGAGGTAATTGCAACTTTTTATCTAAGTAAAATAACATAATTTATAAAACGAAAGTTTATGAACAAAATTGTATTTTTAAACCTTAGGGAAATGGATATCATGAGTTGTCTGCACTTCTATGTTGACATGAATTATCATTGATATGGTCATAATAACAAATTACAACCAAAACAAAATGTAACTATTTACAAAACTATGATTTTTGAAGCGAAGAACTATGGACTCTCTACCTCAGGAATAGACTATCCTAGCTGTATTTGGCAAAACCATTCGGGACTTTTTGTCTTCAATGCTCTTCAACTTCGTACTTTAGTTGGCCTTTTTAACGTTTTTGATTCGAGCGTCACTGACGAGTCTTTTGTAGACATAACACACGTCTGGCGTACAAAATGTTAAGCCTGGTATCTATGATGACTTCATGTGTAACTCATAGACTACTACCACCGGTACCTATGCAATGCAGGCGCAAACAAAAACTTTTAGATAAAGGGATGCATCTCCTTCGTTCATAGCTCTTATTCCCTTGGCCGATTTGACTATTCATTCTGGTTCTCTTCTTTTATATAAATTTATGACGTTTTTATTATTTTTCAGATTTCAAATATTTTACCTCGACAGCACTAACGAAACTTTAATTGTATAAATTTCCATCCTGTGCAATAAAACTGGTGCCTATAATGTTATTAGTCATCATTTTAGAAATATAAAATCGTGAAACATTAAACGCCTATTTAAGGCTTGACCAAAAAATTGTTTCAGTTTCATTTAACGGTACCCATTTTACTGCACCAGATGCGCGTTTCGACAAATAATGTCCTTTCAAACTAAAAATGCCATAAATAAAATGGGCATTGCTGTATTGTGTTTTTTCTTCTCAATTTTTCTTAATGTCCAATTCAACATGCAAGCTAACAAAATCATACGGAATAATGCATTTATATATATTAATTAAATATAACGTTTATTTTAATGTTGGATTTATATGATATAAAAGGAGATTTAGTCATAAGATAAGTACAAACGTGTACGCTGATTTTCAGGACACTAACAGTTGTGAATTCAAAACAACGGTAAGTGGGGTCTTGTAACAATCGAAAAGGACAATTTTTTTTTTTTTTATTATCTGTCAGAAGGTTTTGTTTCAGTATAACTTTTTAGAACTTTAAAAACATTACTTAAATGTTATGAGTCATCTTAAAATAAAAAAAAATTAAAAAAAAACGCTTTTTCATGTTTGACCAAATTTTTGTTTTGTTTTCAATAAACGCTCCCAAATAAAAAAAAATTGAGGAAAAATCATGGTAACAAATATTAACCAAATCGTATGATTTCTTTATGATTTGAAAGTGATAAAATTTTACATGCAAATGAGCTAACAAATCACAACAACAAATCACAAACAAATTGCTTCCAATTCATAAGCGAATCACAAACAAATTGTCAAGAAATCGTTTTGAAATCATTAACAAATCAGAGGTTTTTTCTTTCCTACTTCAAGCAAATCACAAATAAATTGTTTTTAAATTGTAAGGAAATTATAAACAAATTGTTTTCAAATCTTTAACAAATCAGAAATAAATCATATTCCTACCTCAAGCAAATCACAAACAAATTGTTTTCAAGTTATGAAGAAATTATCAACAAATTGTAATCAAATCTTTAACAAATCAGAAGTAAATCATATTCCTACTTCAAGCAAATCACAAGCAAATCGTCAACAATTAACATCAATCATCAATTCACATATTTTAAAAATCATTTACATCTAGATCAAAATATGTTCTGTCCCTGAGACCCCAAACTTTGAAGTGCACCTGTCTTCATTTTACCTTAGCTCCTCTCATTGTTAAGGAATTACTATCTCTGGTTGCCATGAGAGACAAGTTGTTCACTCTGTGAAAGGTTTCTATTACTTCTCCCGAATTTGACTCTAACGAGATTTGACAAACACATGGGCAACATCGTTTACTAGAAAGATATCGAATAGGCGATGGGTCTCAGACAGTCTGGGTCCAACTCTACTAATGTAGCTGTGCCCTTACAGCCCTGGGTCTCGCCTGTAAACATCATCATCATGATAAATTAAAACATAAAACTTGCCAGTGAATTTCGTTTGCTGACTCGGGAAGCTAGTCGTTAATTGCATGTCTCGATCTGTTTACAACTCTTTTATACATTTTTATTTTGAAAATTAATTCCTAACAAAACAAAATGACAACGAGATACTGAAATCCACATTTTCCGAATTTAAAAGGTCAACACCTTTAACATGTTTGAATAGTATTGATTGAATGTGTGAAATTATAAATGAATGACTGAGATTCCTTACCACTGTCAACATTGATAGTATATTTTACTCTTCATCTTTCATTCTTCTTCGTTCAGTTAATTTAGAACAGTATTTGTAATTTGAATTTGATCTCAACCGGAAGTCAGAGATATACATAAACCCAGAAAATACGAGTGCAACAAAATTGTATTCATCATCAATGAATCAAATCACGATAGCTATGAAAATTAACAAATCATATTCAAATCATTTCATAAGATATTCTAAGTAAACAAATCATAAAGAAATCACGTCAAAACAGAAACAAATTGCTTACAAATCATAAAATTAAAATCAAAATAAATCACAAAGAAATCAGTTTGGGGGAATTTGTTGATAATTTCTTTAATGAATCGCAAGCAAATGGTACTAACAAATCGCAGAATCACGATTTGAAAGAGATTTGAATACAATTTGAAAGCAATTTGTTCATTTATTTTTCTGTTTGGGCTACTAACTTTACTGCACCAGATGCGCATTTTGATTGATGTCTGTTAAAAGTGGAATTGCATGATGTGAAATGTGCATTTCTGTATTATGCGTCATTCTATTACTTTTTCCTTTATGTCTAATTTAACATGCACATTAACAAAATCATACGGAACAACGAATATAAATATATATTGATTTAAATGTTATTTTTATTGCAATAAGGGATTTATATGATATTTAAAGAGATTTAGTCACAAGTGCAAACGTGTACGCTTATTATGCAGGACACTTTGACTCAAAACAACGGTAAGTTCGATCTTTTGACTATCGAAAAAGTAAGATTTCATTCTTATTTTGACTACATTCCATATTAATGGATTTTTTTTTATAATATCTGACGTAATGGGTTTGTTAAAGGTAATTTTTGAACATTAAAATGATAAGATATTTCTACGTGCACATATCTGTATCAAACTAACGCGTCATGTCAATTCCGGAAGATAACCAGCTTGTATTGTGTATAAAAAAAAATAGAGAGATGTATAAAAAAAAATAGAGAGATTTGGTATGATTGCCAATGAGAAAAATATCCACTAAAGTTCAAATGAAATGGATGTAATCAATAATGGGCAACCGTACGGCTTTCAGCAATGAGAAAAACCCATACAATATAATCGGCTATAAAAGGCCCCGACATGAAAAATATGAATTAATTCAATTGAGAAAATTACTAGCCTAATCTATAACAAAGCAATTTACGAAGCTCAAATAATTATGACAGCCATGAACCAACGACAACCACTGAACTACAGGCTCCACACTTTGGGATAGGCACATACAGAATGTGGTGGGGTTAAATATGTTTTTGAGCGCTCAACGCTCCCCCTAACCTGGGACAGTGGTGTTACAGCATAACGCATAACATAAGTACAAACTATAAAAATCAGTTGAAAAGGGCTTATTTCATCAGATCGATACAAAGCAGAAAAAACATCTAACAAAAACACAGACCGGACGTGGCAGGGTATTTATTCATTCCTAACAAAGAAAAGGGGGCACACGGTACAGATCTGAGAGTACTCGCAGTTACTGAGAGCTAGTTCATAGCCAATTACAACTAATAAAAAAATCATGTCTCTAAGACTAAAATATGAATCAGTGCACATCCAATAGCCAATGGATTTAGTGTAAGGACCTCATTAACAGTCAGAGAAAAACATGACCTTGCGCAATACTAAAATAAAGGTATCGACGGATTGTAGTAACGTGAAAGTGCATATGTGTAAAACAATAATATGTTTTAATTTACTGATAACAAAATCAATATTTATACCAATAAAAATGATATTCAAAGATCTAATTACAGTGTTGTACAGTACATGAGTTCATTGATAGCACATTTTTGAATGAAGTTGCATGATCTTTCTTTTCTTTTTTTCCCCTTAATATTCAGGTAATCAAAATGCACACATTTTTTGTAAAACCTTAAAGCTGTAGGACAACAATGCTATCAAAATCCTCCAATCTTAAAAAATAGCAATTTAAGTAATATATAAATGAATGTTATAACCAAATTTGGTGAACGCATTTGAAAGTATAACGGTTTGAACCAGTTGTTAAAGGTAAAAAAAAAAACAACCATCGAGCAAATGTGTTGCTCGAAATAATTTTACTTGCTATAACTTAGTGTTCCTTAAAATAAAGTGTTTTCATTGCCTATAAATTTTATCCCTGAAAAGACAGAGAAACCCCGATCATTAATTGATTTGAGATATAGGGTGGTAGGGATGGAGGGGGAGGATTTTATCTAATCGATAGTCTAAATCAAATTTTCCAGAACTAAATGACAACAAAATCATGTTCGATCTTAATTTAATTCTTAAAATATATCATGAGGAGAGGACTTACATCGACAACTAATGCATGATTCTGCTTAAGGCTAAATGGGAGTGATCGAATACGTGGCAGATAATAGACGCCCAGTAACCATTATTTATGTACAAACAAAAACTGTTATCATTTTAGATGTATTTCAATGGAATACATTCTGCTATTCAACAATAAAGCTTTTTTTATATTTAGTTTCCGATTTGAAGTTATAGCAGGGATAGCAGTATAGATAGAAACCATACAAAGATGGTTTTGCTTATGCTAGTGGTACTGTGCTTCTGCAGCTTAAAAGAAGTAGTTGCTTCAGGCAGTCCAATTTCACCACAGTCTTACAAAAATGTGCTAAATCAAGGATTTACAACCACATATTTTGAACAATTAAATTTTGACCAAGTCTACGATAAAAAGGACGTTGAAGATGTTTCTGAGAGAGGATTCACAAACCTAAGGTTACGATGCAGAGAAGATCTTGACGGTTTTAATATGACAGCATTTTTAGCTAATTTAGAGACGGTTGTAGATGATTGCCTTAGTCTTAATGTTACACCTTACATTTCTTGGATAAATCATGCAGCGGAAGCCGATGCCACTGAGAAAAATCGACAAGGCTATTTGGATTGGTGGAAAGCTGTTGCAATACAATTGAAGGACAAAGATTACAGACTTTCATTTAACTTATTTACCGAACTTGACACAGATAGCAGCCTACGTACAAACACATCAGGCTACAATGATTGGACTCGTTCTGTCATAAAAGTCATCCGTGATACAGGTGGAAATAACGAGAAGCGTATTCTTATTCTTGCGTCTCCTGAGATAAGTGCAGAAGGTTTGCAGAAAATAGACCCAACCATTTACCAGAATGATACCTATTTGATGATAGAAGCACACACATATGCAGCAGGACCACAAAACATATTCGAAAACGGTTCGTGTAAGAGTTCCCCTCCAAGATGTTGGATAGGGGATGGCGAAACTATGGGTAAAAGTCTTGTGGACCAGAACATTGAATTTGCAACAAAGTTCACAAGAGACAATGGCATTGAGATCGTCTGGGGGGCATGGATGCCGTTTGACAATACGTCAGGAGGATTAAACGAAACAGAAGTAATTGATTTTAGTACGTATTTTGTTCAAAGTCTTAAAAATGCATCGATTCCTTGGTCTGTGAATGACCTTAACACATTTTATGATGTCATGGCAAACCAGTGGAAAACAGAGCTGTCAACCATCAAAGAGCAGCAGTTTAATACAACACTCGTATTAGACGCCATTGTTGAAAATATGTAATTTGATTTATTTCAAAAGGCAAAACATTGCAAAATGAAAACATGCAAGTTGTTGTACGCCTGTGAATAAATATTGATAAATATGATTGAAGACTTTTGGTTTTATCTTGCTTTGTTGTTTTATTTACGCATACCATAAATCTCCGTTTATCCTTACAAAAGCGATCGAGTAACCCAAAAACAAAACCAAGACAATATCAAAAGATTCAAGACTAGCACACAATTGACATCAGACATTTGCATATACAAATGAGAGGTGAAAACTAACACGAGTGCGATACGAACTCACATAAAACATCATGAACAGAGTCAGATGTTATGGATGGTTACTTGACCCAAGCACTGTTTTCTGGTTAAGATTCTCTTGGAGTCTTCTTTTTATATTTAGCTATGTATTTATTTTTGCATACATCAATATGTCGAAATTCCAGAGCTAGATGTTGATACATATCCAATGACAACAGGAATCACCAAAACAATACTGGATAGTACAACAGATCTAATCAATCACCAATACCCAACATTGATGTTGAGTAACATGAATTATTTCCCTTAGAATGTAGATTGTCTCTTTGTACACATGCATTTGTTATTTTTGCTTGTTGCTTGGTATTAGAGAGTTTTAACTTGCCATCTAATTCATTTCAGTTATTATCTGAATAAAATATGTGTAAATCGAATTAACTTCGGACTGGGGAAAAATCAGACGTATAAACAATGACACCCAAGAAATAACAGCACTTGATATAGGCACACACTTGGTCGTTCGCATTTTTAGCAATATGCATATAACTCCAGTAAAATGTCTATCTTATCTGCCCCTTCCACCAGTACCCACATAACCACAGCAACCATGTTGAGATCTTACCAATAAATCTTAATGTTTTTCTTGTCCAAAATGTGCATTTAATATTCACAACATGACGCAATGACGCAATGCAAAAAATGCAATCAATCAATAAATAGATTTCTGAAGTATCATCAGATACTTCTCTATTTAGTAAAAATAATATGCCTACGAACATAGCGATGAATCATATGTCTTAATCAAACTATAACATGGGTAGAAAGATTTCTAGAAAGTTATTTCGAACAGCATGAAGTTGACTCTATACAGATTTATCTCTTGTATGTGAAAAAACCAACAAATTTGAACATTTTATCCATATCACAAACTTGTCAAAACATTTACTAAATTTTATCATCGGTACAAGGACCTTATTGGTAAAAAAAAAATTAATCAACGTGCAGAGTATTTCACATCCATTCTTTTATGGTTATATTCTATACAAAGTACAAAAATTTCGTCATTCACCTCAAAAGCTAATCAAACCTATAAACAGACTTATGAAGAAGGGATATAGTTACGATACTGTTGTCAGGTCATGAAAGATGGCATTTTTTTGAATTAATATTGATTCACTCATAGGGTCTTTGCATCGGAAATAAACACATGTATTCTAAAACCAGTTGTTGGTATGATACGGGTTATGTTCTTCTCGTACATTTTATGATGGTAGGATACAAAACCCCTAAGGGATTGTGCTTGATTTTCATAGCATGAAGACATAATCTTTCAATCAGTTTAATTGAGGTCTGGAGCTGGCATGTCAGTAACTGCTAGTAGTCCTTTGATTATTTCTGTTGATCATTGTCATTTTGCTTAGTTTCTTCTGTTTCTTATTCTAACATCGGACTCGGACTTCTTTTGAACTGAGTTTTACTGTGCGTATTGCTGTGTGTTGGTTTATTCCACATTGGCTAGAGGTATAGGGGTAGGGTTGGGATAGATCTCATAAAACATGTTTAACCCCGCCGCATTTTTGCGCTTGTCTCAAGTCAGGAATCTCTAGCCTTTATTAGTCTTGTATGTTTTTTTTAAATCTTGGCTCATTTATATGTTTCAGAGTTTAGTATGACGTCCATTTTCGCTGAATTAATATACATTATTGTTAAGGGGCCAGCTGAAGCCCGACTCCAGGAGAGGAATTTTCTCGCTGTATTGAGGACCTATTGGTCATATTGGTGGCCTTTGGCTGTTTTCTGCTCTTTGGTCGGGTTGTTGTCTCTTTGACACATTCCCCGTTTCCACTAAAATATCCGTCTGACCTAACAAATATATCAAAATTCATTACCCGGACCTCAACCTCCGTCTTTTTTTACTCGTTTTAATAGATATGACTATTTAGATATAAAAAAGAAAACATTCTTGAAGGTTTAATTGAAATGAAATCAGTGTTTTCAGGAACTTCAATTTCACCTTCCCTTGCTATAGATCGTGAGAAGTCTATTTTTTGCTAGGGGAAATAAAAATTAATCATTTATATTAAACAATAAAAATAGATAAGAATAAAATACTAAATTATATGTCCAAATCTTATTAATATTTTGTCTCAAGCTAGGTGGAATTTTTGGCACAAAGTGCAGATAAACAAAAGTACTGAGGAACAAACAAACGAAAGAAGGAGGACACGAACGGAGGACACGAACGCACAAACCACGCGAAAAAACAAGACAATCAAAGAGGGACGAAAGATACCAGAGGGACAGTCAAACTCATAGATCGAAAACAAACTGACAACGCCATGGCCAAAAATAAAAAGACAAACAGACAAATAATAGTACAGATGACACAACATAGAAAATTAAAGACTAAGCAACACGAACCCCACCAAAAACTGGGGGTGATCTCAGGTGCTCCGGAAAGGTAAGCAGATCCTGCTCCACATGTGGCACCCGTCGTGTTGCTTATGTTATTACAAATCCGGTAAATAGTCTAATTCGGTAAGTCACAATATATACCACAACCATAGTAAGCGGGAAGTGTAACAAACATATGTATTTTTAATCAAACTTTAAAAGAAAAAATCATTGATCTACAACAGACATTTCTTTCTTGTTTTTAATAAGGAAAGAGTCACTTAAACAATTGTCAACGGTATGCTTGTAATTATACAAAGCTCTTTATTTGAGGTTAGTTCAAAGTATGGTAGAAGTAAAAAAAATTAAAACATTAAAAATTCATCTTTACAAAATACTCATACAACATGAAACAAAAAAAAACCATTTTGGAATTAACAAGGTTATTTTCTTTAATATTTCTAGCAACGTAACAGCATGCATTAACAACAGAAACATGAAAACCATAAAACATCAAAAATACAATCATTAAAAAATCAAATATACAATCCTTAGATAAACCCAAAATATCGCCCCAAATCACCCTCAAAAACAGGTCACCTGTACATGAGGATATTAACGTACAAAAACCAGTTAGAGGACTGTTTAACAATCCAGTAGTTCACTAGAAAATATGCTGTCCACCAGCGGTACGAAAGTACAAGATTTCGAAATTAGTGTAGAATTTCCTAAAAAAAAAAAAAAAAAAAACAATTCATTCAGTGATGCTGGAAACCAAATATTGGTAATCTGAATTTACCGAATGTTAAATTGAAACAAACCAAAGGTAACACCAAAAGCGACGTCACAAGCTAGTTAAAAGATTACTTCCATCGGGATGCAAACCTTAATTATCTATTTGTCAACTTCAAATGTGTCGAGGATCAATATCAAAACAATATCATGCCAGAACAATAGTAGCGGGTACAGAGTTAGTCATACGCTCAGTTATTTGCAATAAACTAATGGCATCCATCTAATGGTAGTTATTCAATATAATAAGATACTAAATTAAATGTTTGCACTATATGCGAATGTTGCTTGAACCATTTATAGCATTCACCGCTCCTAGGAAAATCTAACAATGGAAGCGGAATCTGTCGAAGTGTGCCAATAGTGAACAATGTTGCTTGAAACTAAATAATGGAATTCCGAAATAGTTTTTTTATCAAAGGCAACAGTAATATACTGATTTTCAATTCTCATAAATCCATTTGAAAATTAAAAAAATCGAGAAAATCGATGCACTCAAAAAAGGAACATGGCCAGGAGGGCCAATAGGACAAGTGTCTCCCCAAATATTTTATCCTGATATCAGTGAAAAGTAAAATCACAAAATACTGAACCCGAGGAAAATTCAAAAGGAAAGTCCTCAATCAAATGGCAAAATCAAAGTTCACATCAAACGAAAATGAGGCAAGAGTGTATCGCGTTATTGCTGATAAAAGTCCAGGGTCCTTTTTCATTTCCAATAAGTTGTAATTGTTTTAAATACAAACTGCATCTGTATCCCCTACAACTATTTAATTCTGCGGAAAGACTAAATGGTTTAGACAGTATACATATACCTTTTCAAAAGTTCTATAAAATGTTTTTAATAAAGGAAAATAAACAATTCATACATCATCAAAGGATAGATTCCCCAACAGATCCATTAAAAAACAAACAAAAGTACACAAACACAAAACAGTCTCGGGTAACTTGCTCTCAGAAGAACAATCAGATCAATACGTAAAACATCTAACATTGTCCAAACAGCTTTCAACTTGGAATTGGAAATATCTTTTTCACGATTTATAGCTTATCGTACATTAACTATTTTAAGGATCAACGCTTTACGTTCTCTTCTTGTTTTGAATTCTGTATGTAATGATGAGGAAGAATTGCTAATGGACAGCTATCAAAATAACGTTGATTTAAGCAATTGTAGATAACTGCACGACTTTCAACACTCAATTTGTGAAAATTATCAAATAGTCAATTAGAGAATATATCAATGTTTGAAATCGCTGAAATATGATAGTGCCTATGCCTGTAAACTGTTTTTAAAGAATATAACGGAAGCACGTGAGATTCCTATCATACGTGTTTTCCTAAAACTGAATCAGTACCATTGCTGTAGGACAATCACTTGGTACCAACCGCCCAGTAGCCAGTAATTCAGTATGATATGGGAGACCTTTATCAATTACATTTCTGGTTGATATACTTCTGCAATGGTGAAAGTTTACAATTGGTTCTTTAGGTTTTTATGTTCTCATACGTTGATATTATTGGACTTTCCAACTTTTGATCTCGATTGCAACTGATAAATGTAAATCCTCGATCAGGAGTTTTTCTTGCGTAAATTATTTTTTTTCTACTATGGTATACTATGTACAAACACGTTTCCATTTTTTTCGAAATAAATTACATGTTTAGTTTTCTATGTTTTGTTTTGTCGACTCTTGTCTGTCTTGTGGTCGTTTTTTGCCATAGCATTGCAGTTTAATCCGAAGAATGCCATTATAATCAAATCGACCTGTTTCGTTTTACAACAAGTTCTGTTTAAACAACATGTTATTTTAGTCAAGATATAAGAAACCAAATAGTAGTAATCTTTTGCCGATGAACAATTACAACATATTGACCATAAAACCCTTTTTTTCTAAATTAAAAATACTTACCGGCTGCAATTTCAATCCTTTAAATATTATTTTTACATCCGATTATACATACAATTTTACACCATTTTCTTTGGAAAATGCCTGTACCAAGTCAGGCACATGACAGTTGTTTTCCATTCGTTCCGTTGGTTGATAAAGTCTAACGTTTGAGTTTGTCAGTTTTTATGGACTTTCACTTTTTGAATTTGCCTTCGGGTTCGGTATTTTGTAATATTTTTTTAAGATATCTATGAAAAAGGCTATCTAGGTACTGTAGCATATTTTCTATATCAAACAACTAGTTAACGTCGTTTACAGTGTTCATACACTAGACAAGTTACACATATTATCTGTTTTGTAAGCAGTTTATCAATGTTTGACACCACAAAAATGTTACAAATATTTTAACATTTAATATGTTAAACGGTGGATTTAACAATCCATCATTACAACGCATTCATACATATACAATTTTCTCTCATCTTACAAATGAATACTTTAACTTAATATTTTGGTACGCAAAATTAACACAATTATCATTGGAATTCATTTGACACTTCACATTAAATAAGTTTTCTTGAACATTTCTTTTTTTCGATTATTGCTATGGCGTTATCAGTCACTCTTGACTTATCCGTTTTGAACGTCTCCTCGTTATCTTCCGCCTCTTTCCCCCTCTTTACACATTAACAGTTTGCATGATAACAAGATAATGGAATGATTGTCGACGTAAAAGAAAACAGTTTTCCCCATAATCATTATTTTAAAAGCAATCCAGAGGGCAACATACAATTTTCATCAATATGAAAGGTGAAGATTTTTATCATACCAAGTCAATAAAAGTAACAAAGATCTGCTTTCTATTTTTTCATTCTATCCTTTTGAAAATGTCAAATATCAATTAACACAAATCTTTCAGCAAATATTACCATAGACAGCTTTAAATGAACAGAGTTGCCATGTTCGTTATGTGCTTCTATAGAAAGTGGAAAACTTTATGTAGGTCTTCGAAGTCTTATGGGGCGCAACACATAATCTTATTTCGGAAGTTAATTTCAGAGTCAAGTCTATGCTAAGCCTTATGTCAGTGTCCTTCCTAAAATCGTTGTCCGTGACATCAGGAATTACTGATATGTGTCCTTTTTTTTAGACAAATATATGTTCTTTTTTATAGACTGGTTACCAGAACTTTGGATACACCAAACCAGGTACTTCATATATGAGAAAAAGGCAATAAATGCCATCAATTTTAGAACTCATTCATACATTTTTGTATTATTCAAAATTATCAGTCAATATTTTTTCTACAAGGATCACCAGTCCTTCATCTTTCATTTAATACCTTAATAATTAAAATATATTCTACATAGTTTTATATTTACACCTATGCGAAGGAACTATTTTGTTTTGGATTTGTGCTGCTTTCAAGTATGTTCTTTTTTGACCGGACCCGATTTGGTGGTGATACATTTTACAAAGTCTATCTGAATCATTTTGCAAGTAGTCTGCTCAAACCGGTGCTAGGGGCCGTCTTAAGTTGCTGTGAGGTGTGTTTATTTTGCTCTATGTTTAAAGCCACACTGTGACTTTGAGATTTAGAACTGCAATACAAGCGCCGTTCCTTTGCTTTTTGTGTGTTTTTGGTTGCGCATGTACTGATTTTGTGTCATTGATGGATACTCCCATATCCTTTGTTTTTCTATTACATGTAGGCTTTTAGTTTGACATTACTTTACTCGAATTAGGGACTTTTTGTTTTACAGAATCTTTTTGGCCATTTGGTCATCAAGGCTTCGTAACTCATTACAAGAGAATAAAAAAAGCGTAGGGACAAAACTGAAAGCTTACAAATTAGCCTATAGTGGTATGTTGTAGTTTTATTACCGTTCCTCGTGCTATTTACATCGTACTTAATGGTATTAGTACTATACAATGTAATGCATATATCCAATGTCTAAGTTGTCATCGATGGACTTCTGCTTTCCCGTAGAAATTTACCCAATATTGATGTCTCTTTATAAGCAAACAAACCTTTGACAATACATGACTGTGTAAATTACAATTAAAAGGACACAGATTTTAGGCTTAACAAAGGTTTAACTCGGACATATATGAACAGAGAGAAATAAAGGTAAAAGGGTAAAAACGTCGCTTCAAGTTTAAAACGTCTGTAATTGGAAGGAAAAGAAGGAACGATAGAAAAATTTTGAACCGATATCTGCTTTACACCCTAACAAGAGTACCCCTGTTCACGCAATAATTTTACATGCCTTTTTGTACTGCGAATAGTTGTAAGAATCTTGGAAAGAGATTAAGTATAGCATCTGAAAGTCTATCCTGTTATTCAGTGGTTGTCGTTTGTTAGTGTATATTAATTTGTTTTCCTTTTTTTTGTACATAAGTCAGACCATTGGTTTTCTTGTTTTAATTGTTTTACATTTTGTTATGTCAGGGCTTTTTATATCTAGATATGCGGTATTGGTTTGCTCCTTGTTGTATTCCTTAAGTTGATATATAAAAGTTTGCATTTGCATCATTTGGTCTCTGGATGAAAGTTATATCATTAACAATCATACCACATTTTCATATTTATATGAAATGTTTTGTATGGTTTCAGAATATGATCTAATAAGATATAGTATTGTGAAAAGGTCTTCATTCAAAATAGTGATTCGTGCATTGTAAAGCAATATTTCTGGAGGCTTTATCAACCCAAACAACACCATATTTATCAGACAGCATATTCAGAACATGCAAAATATCAGGGCCACAAACAGTTTGAATTTTTGGCGAAATCCTAAAAAGAGTTAAGGAATATTATATTGGTGGCAAAGTTAAGGTCATATTCGACAACATGCTACAACAGACTGTATTTCTAATTTTACGATAGAAAAGAGCTTTTAGAACGTTTAGATTTAAGTTCCTCAATGTTCGAGATTGTAAAACAGCCTGGAATGGCTGTTATATATTAATCTTTGAAGAACAATTGATTTTTGAGCAATGAGATATAATACTGGAGCTTTCTGTGTCTATTTGAATAGTACATTGAGCTTCTATAATTGCTTAGAAAAAATATTGGTACGCATGTGATGAAAGCGTAGAAAGTTCTGAATGAAATTAACTGTGCGTTCTTAGACACTTTGTGAACATAAGAGGTGTGTATTTGTATTGTGATTAAGGTTATATTACAATGTTGACTACAGTACCCCAATATTTGACATTTTTACCTATTATGTCTGTTTGTTTTGCCCACACATTGCTGTCAATATAAAGGAATTATATGCGACTTTCATACAAGTGAGAGGTTAAGCTAGCTATAAAACCAGGTTTAATCCACCATTTTCTATATAAGGAAATGTATGTACCAAGTCAGGAATATGACAGTTGTTTTCAGTTCGTTTGATGTGTTTGAGCTTTTGATTTTGCTAATTGAGAAAGAACTTTCCCTTGGAGTTCGGTATTTTTTGTTATTTTACTTTTTGCAATGATCGTGATTTACAGAAGTATTAAATAATTCAAATATATTTAGAACCCCACACCTATCGCATTCTTTAGTATAAGATTTTCCCAATTCCCTTTTCCAGACGTGCTCTTTTTGTTTTGCCGATCTGAAGTAATGTTTCGGGTGAGTTTTTCTACGAATGAGGTTAATAAAAAACAAGCAAATGGACGAGTTATATTAAGTGGTTATAGAGATAAGTTTAACTTATATTAAGAACAGGGTTATGCATGTTCTTAAAGAGCATGCATACTCTTTTTGACAGACATTAACCAAAACTACATAATTTTTGGCGACAACATCTATTTCTTCCAAGCTATGACTTTTGTGTTAAGTGAGTTTTCGGGTTTAATTGTTTCGTAGAAAGGACTCTTGTCAATTCTAAGGTTACCTTTATAAATCAATTCAACGCTATCATCACAATTATGTTTATCTGCAATTTTGTCAGTATAGAGCCGAATGTTGTCGGTTTTTCATTTTTTTTTTACAGTAAAAATAAGGAATCTACAGATTGTAAATATCTTATGGTCATGTTATTCTTCAGGATAACCATAACGACACCGGTTTAACACAAAGTTGTTGTGTCTAAAATGCATTATGGCAAATTAATCTGAACTAATTAATTGCACATTTATTACAACTATGTTGACATGAATTATCATTGATATGGTCATAGTCATAAATTAACTGTTTACAAAATTTGGAAGTTTTGGAAGTTTCAAGGATTTTCTTCACCATATATATTGATGAATTACTGTACTGTATATACATACATTTAACTTGGATAGCAAGATAACAATATATTGTTCTAGGTAAAACAATGTAAATACAGTTTTGTACATCAGGTAATCCTATTATTTACATGCATAATTTATAAAGACCGAAAAAAACAACGGTAAACTACTGTTGCCTTAATTTATATGTACCTAATTGAAAACCAATATAACAGTATGTTTCTTTTGGTTTACTACCTTAACAATCGATATGCAGCTTAACATCAGCTAATCCCATTATTTCCATTGTTTCAAGTAAATGCACAATACAAGTATTAGTCATAAGTATAGCTTTCAAAGGCCGAATAAATATAATATTCGAGGATAAACTAATATGAATTTACATGTTGCGCAGGATCGACTTACCCTTCCTGTACACTTAAAATAACCCACTGTTTTTGTTTGGGTTCGTGTTGTGCAGTCTTTAGTTTTCAATATTGTGTTTTGTATACTGTTGTTTGTCTTTTGGTCTTTATTCGTTTGTTTTGCCATGGCGTTGTCAGTTTGTTTTTGACTTTCGAGTATGAATATCCATTTGGTATCTTTCGCCTCTCTTTTTCAGGGAAAACACTTTCACCTTTATAGTGAAATGAACATCATTTTTCAGTAAAATAATTATGTGAGAAGTTTAGCTAGCTATAACACCAGGTTTCACCCACCGTTTTTTTTCTACAAATGTCTGTACAAAGACAGATATATGACAGTTGCTTTCCAGTCGATCCGTTGATCTCTATACATAATATGCCGAAATAGAGATTATCGTTCCTGTAGTATCAATTGTTATGTCAACTGTTATGTATTCCTCCTCAAATTTCGTTATGAACAATGCTTTAATATCTGTTCCTATTGGGGCAAACATTCTATACCTTTCATTCCGTCAGGAATAAAAACTGTTATCTATCTTACAGTGAAAATGATACAGAATCTTTCTTCCCTTTGGATCTAATATAATAGAGGAACTTCTTTTGCATGAGAGTTATACATCTGAGTAGACGGTCTACCAGCAGGATATCATTTTTTACTAAAACTCAATGTATCTAACTTGCCAATAAAGAAACGCTCGTACGCTCTAGTATCAAAAAGTAAAATAACAAAATCCCGAACTCCAAGGGAATTTCAACACGGAAAGGCCTTTATAAAATGGCAAAATCAAAAGTTCAAACACATCAAACGAATGGAAAACAACTGTCATATTCCTGACTTGGTACATTTGTTATACACTCGAGAGTCTACCAGCAGAACATCATCTTAAAGTTAGTAATTAAAATATCACTCAAATTTAAATACTGTACGGCAATCATATGCAACGGACAAAACATTTGATATTAATTAATGCGGTTATAGAAAAAAACATCATCGATTGTATCGAATTTTTCACAGCAATAAAAACATTGCAATAATTTATGAATTTGAGGTGTTTAGTACTTGCCATGTATTGAAAAATCAAAGTTAATTCATAACGTTTTATTTCCTTTTAATGTAGAAATAAGGCCGATCGAAAATGAACACAATAACCGAAATAGTTACATTTTTGCAACGTTAATCATATTATTAAAACTAAAACACACTTCTTTTTCATTGCTCATGTCAAATCATAGTTAATTGTTTAATTTAATGAAACCAACAAATCATTATATATCTTGAACAGAGTTTTGTATTCTTATTTGACACAAGGCTTGATAACAACCTTAACAAAACCACGCACGCTCTCTATTAAGTGATGCATTCCTTCATCAACTAAATATTCATAGAATTAAATAAGTATTTCTGTGTTGTTTGTTTCATCGTTGACCTTTTTAATGTTAATCATCTGTTATAGTCGCATTAAGAAAAATTCTTAGACTGTATATATCAAAAGGTTAATTGTGTTACATGTCATATCTATATGATATATAAAGAGCTGCAGTATATTATATATCCCTGCTTGGTGCTTATAAGGATACTAATAGCTGTTACAAAATAACGGTAAGTTACAAGTGAGAATAAACTTTGTAATTTCTACTTTAACTATTTTGACCTATTGAAATCATTGTCCTTTATCTGCCAGAATTTGACTGATTGAATGTTTAACATTACTTAAAAATCATATTTCCTAACACATTATCATTAATTTCTAGATCTTAATGTTTTAAATTGAAATCAATGTATTTGACATGTTTTATATGATATATTCTTTCAAGTTGAAGATCATTATATCTCAACTTTGCTTTGTATAAGTATTTTGCAAATAGCTTTCAATATCTAAGAAATCTCAACTCCGTTGGTATTGAGAAAATAATGTATATTTTTTCATTAAAAAATAATAATTCTCTTATTGTTTGAATACAGCAGGTAATATTTGACAATATTTCTACAAAAAGAGAAGGTGTATGACAAATTTTGAAATGTTGAAAATAAGAATTTATTATTTGTTTAATTGAAGAGATTTTAAATGTTTTTGAAAATACGATAAGCCAGATTATGTTTCATGGTTTGATTATGATTACTCTCGACAATGCCAACCACATAGTTTACCCTTCCAGAATACCTGCGAGTAACCCCTGTTTTTTAAGGCTTTCCGTTGTTCTTTCTTTATTGGTTTATGTAGTGATTGTATACTGTTGTTTTTTCTCGGTTTTATATAGGCCACGGTATTTTCTGTTATCCTTCCAGTAAGGGTTTTTGGTAGTCCCCTTGGTATTTCCTGCTATTTTTTCTTTGATAGCAATATCGAGGGTGATAACTAATTATAGGACAAGACTGCTTATAAATCGACTGCTTTTTAACAGTATTGTTAAATTAGAATATGTGATTTGTATGGGCGAAATCACCTGCTTCAGGTTTTGGAATGTTTTTATGTGAAATCTTGTGCATAATTCATGTAAATGTTCGAATGATTCGTAAAATTCCTTCAACTGAATCAGAGTGTTACTTTCAAATGAATATTGGTAATATGTTTACCTCTCAAGTGTTTTTTGTTTTAGAATATTAGTGAAGCATATTATTAAAAATAAATTTTGTGCTCAACTAAATTTACAATTAAAATGTTCTTTTCCATTATTGTATGGTGTTTTCCTTATATTGTTCTTGTTCAATTGAATTTGACTTTTTAATTGCCCCAAACAAATGTTTGACACATTTGTAATTGCCTTTGCCAACCCTGGATAGATCCTTTTTGCTGTATACATTTTTAACCTTTTTTGTAACTATAAGTGCTTTATTTCATCTTAACATTTCTTGGATATAATATATATTTATATATAGACAACTGTCATACAAGTGGGTTTAGCTAGCTATTAAACCAGGATTAAATTACCATTTTCTTCGGAAATTGCCTGTACAAAGTCAGGAATATTACAGCTGTTTTCTATTTGTTCCGTTAGTTGATAAAGTCTAACTTTTGATCCTGTCAGTTATTATGGAATTCCCCCCTTTTTGAATTTATCTTGGAGTTCAGTATTTTCATTTGACTTTTATTTTACATGTTTGACATTTTGCAATTTTTTTACAATGGTATATATACTTTTTTCAGAATGGTATAACAAAAAAGCAAATCTACAAAGATGGTAATGTTTTCCGTACTGCTCGTTTGCGTCTGTACTTTTGAAGTTACATTAGCCTCAACTACTCCAATAACAACATCGGCGTATGTTAAAGTGCTGAAACAAGGATTTTCCACCAATTATTTCAATGCTCTCAATTTTGATAGTGTCTACGATATGCAGAATGTTAAGGATGTTTACGCTAAAGGATTCAGGAATTTAAGAATACCATGCAGGTCAGATCTTGATGGTTTCAACATGACAGAATTTTTAACTAATCTAGAGACAGTTGTGGACGATTGTCTTGACGTTGGTGTCACACCTGTCGTTTCTTGGATCCAAGCGGAAGCGAAAGGAAATGCCACAACAGCAAACCAACAGGACTATTTGCAATGGTGGAAAGATGTTGCAACACAATTGAAGGACAAAGACTATCGACTCTCTTTTAGCTTATTTGCCGATTGGACTGAAGCTGCAATGAAGATAATTCGTAATTCTGGTGGAAACAATAAGAACCGAGTTATTATGCTTGCATCTTCCAAAAAAGATGATGAATATGTGATGGTGGAAGCCCACACCTATGCTGCAGGACCACAAAATCAGTATGAAGACGGAAAGTGTTCTGGCTCTCCACCTAGATGTTGGGAAGATGATGGCATCAAAATAGGCAAAATTATTGTAGATAAAAATATAGATGATGCGACCAATAATAAAACAACTTCTGGGCTTCAGGTCTACTGGGGAGCTTGGTCGGCGGTGGACAATAAAAGTGGAACCTTAAACCAGACGGAAGTGATTGATTTTTGCAAATATTTTGTTAATGCACTTAAAACGGAATCGATTCCTTGGTCCTTGAATGTCCTTGACATGTTCTATGATACTACGAGAAGCATATGGTTAACAGGGCTACAGACGGTCAAAGATCAACAGTTTAATATGTCTCTTATATTGGATGCGATTGTTGAAAATATGTAAATGAATAATTGGAACAACAACAAATTGGAAAATGGAAAACAATAAATGTAGTTGTTTAAAACTGTGTTGTTATTGTTAATTTTGTTAAAATAACAGAAGCGGGATCTGATTACCCTTCTAGAGTACCTGAAATAAATCCCGGTCTTTGATGGGGTTCGTTTTCTTCAGTCTTTCGTTTTTTATTTAATGTCTTGTCGACTGTTGTTTGTCCTTTCGTGGTGTTTCGTTTTTTCCCATCATTTTATTAGTTTTATTTTCGACTTATTGATTCTCTTTTCGGTATATTTCGCCTCCCTTCTCTCTTTTAGTAATAAATATCTGCCAAATCGACTGGGTAACCAACAAGTGGAAATATTCTTGATAAAACAGAGTCAAAACTTCAGAGACAAAGTACTGATTGTTACATACAACCATAACACAGCATTAAAAAAAAAAACTGCTATTAATATTGTACATTTCAGTCCTTGTAAACTTTGTAATTCAGTTGGCCTATAACTATTTTGATTCACATATCACTGATGGGTCTAATGTAGACGTATAAACATATAATGCTGTTATTTTAGGAAATTGTTTCTTCGATCTTCTACCAAGTGGTCAATGAACCTGCTAGTAGACAATTGATATCCGTAAGCCATTTCTTCCGACCATGTTTAAAACATCACCCTGGTACAATTTTATAAATTTCAAGCATAATATATAGATCACAGAACAGATTTCAACTATATTTTGTTAATATCTGCAGATGTCAATTGTAAACGAAATGCATCCTTGAATTTGGCCAATATAAGATACCAACAAAAAAAAAAACCGAGAGTAAAACCAAGCTTTCCAGAATAATGCGTACATAGCTATTAATTTGAAATTATTGTATTTTATGGTAGCCCAAACCTGTAAAGTATAGTATTCTACGTAGATATGTCAAATTCGGTTGACACAACATCACACAATATGAACCTTGTTTCTTCATTTGTTTTAGTGACAAACTGATATATAATGGTCAATCATTTTGTGGTAGAGACATAATTTCTGTTAACGTAGCACAATGCAAAAAGAATAATAAAATCTTATCAAAATTTCATTTTAGCATTCTTTGTTACTTTTTAATACTCATGATCCACAGAAGAAAAAATAATTTCCATATCTTGTAAAGTTAATTTGTTTTAGTGGTAATTAGGTTGTTAAAAATGCACGTGGCTGACTGGAAGACGATAAGAACATGTGAGCAGTGCTTAGTGGTTTATGAAATTCGATATAAATTCGTAACGACAATCCCGTCCTCCTTTCCCCCGAATGTTACCTACCGAAGTAGACTTATCATCGGGTTTGTACTTAACATATTTAAGAGAAAGATATATATTCAAAGTTAACAAACTTCTTCAGTTAGAACTATAAAGTCAGATTAAAATTCACTACACTGAAATATGTTAGGTAAAAGTAGAAAAAAGAAAATACACACTTTTCTATGCATCTATAAGGGTTTGAATGGGTTTTACGGAATTGAAAATAAAGGATAAAAAATGCAGAATAAATGGCTAAAACAATAAAGAATAGAGAGAAATAGGCACAAAAAATAAAGAATAGAAAATAATGGGGTGCTGAAATATAAAGAATAGAGAAAATGGGCAAAATAAATATTGAATAGAGAAAAAATTATATAAAAATTAAAAATAAAAAATGATTGATTGATTGTTGGCGTTTTAACGCCACTTTTAAGCGCCACTTTTTGGGCTATATCGCGGCGGCCAGTTTGTATTGGTGGAGGAAGCCGGAGTGCCCGGAGAAAACCACCGACCTTCGATAGGAAAACTGACAACCCTGGTCAATTAAGATTAGAGTCGAGTGCACCCGCGGGGTTCGAACTCTTAAAAATGAAGGACCCCTTCCAGACCCTCATCTATTTGTATGGTTGAATTGTTTACCTTTAATTATCTTTCATTATGTGTTAAAAAAAACATTAAACCTGATGTGTCGGACAACACTAATGTCCCGCCTGAGGAACGATGGAAATACTTTTAATATTTAATAATATTTAATGTTGGTAAATCTATCCTACATTATATATTGAAAACAATTGAATACGTATTGTTTCCCATGGAAACATTTTTGTTGTCTGTTTCCTGGTGAAATTATTCATGGATTATAATTATATTTGTATTGCTTCCCCAGGAACTGATTTTTGTTGTCTGTTTCTAGAAAAGATGTAGAGATCAATATGATTAAGTACTACTAATGCAACTCAATACTAATGGCTACTGGTCTAGTATTTCATTTTGAGAGGGTAATTGCAAAATAATATTTTATGATTTGTCATTTCCTATTGTTAATCATCCGTTTTTAGATGGCGACGTTCCCTTGGCACTATCAAATGATGTTTATATTTTCCAACCTGTTCGATTCGCTTATGTATGTAACAACGAATTTGATTTTATCAATAGAAATCTCTGTATAACTGAAAAAGTATTACACAAGGGTTTTCGATATCACAAACTTGATAAATCTTTTACTTAATGTTATCATCGGTACAACGGCCTTCAACAATGAGTACAACCCATACCCATAGTCAGCTATAAAAGGCCCTAAAATGACAAATGTAAAACAATTCAAACGAGAAAACTAACGGACTGATTAAGAAAAAAATAATGAACGAAAAACAAATATGATATACAACAACAAACGACAACCTCTGAATTACAGGCTTTTGACTAGGGACAGGAACATACGGAATGTGGCGGGGTTAAACAAATTTGATTGCGCCAACCCCCCCCCCCCTTTTTTTCCCTTACCTGGGACAGTTGTTTGCCGGTACAACATAAGAACAAACTTTAAAAATCAGTTGAAAAGGGCTTAACTCATGAGATGGATACAAAGGAGAAATACATTTAACAAAAACACAGAGTGGACGTGGCATGGTACTTATACATCCCCACAACAAAAAGACACTAACTACAGATCTGAAAGTACTCGCAGTTACAGTTACTGAAAGCTAGTTCAAAACCAAAAACAACTAATAAAAAAACATGCATCTAAAACTAAAATATCAATCAGTAGACATCCAACATCCAATGGATTTTGTGTAAAGACGTCATTAACAGTCACAGAAAAATATGACATTGTGCAATGCCAAGATACAGGTATCGACAGATTGTAGAGCCATGAATGTGCATATTATATAAATATAATATTTAGTTTGGTTTTAATTTACTTATAACAAAATCAATATTGATACCAATAAAAACAATATTCAAAGATCTAATTATAGTGTTAAATTGATAACATTTTAGAATAAAATTAAGTTTATTTAGAGGATCGATAAGTTTACCCGGATCGTATCTATCGCATCTATGTTTTCTTCGTATGATTTATGATGGTATGATACTAAACTCCTAACGGAGGTGTTGTGATTTATTTTCTATATGATGAAGACATAATATTTCTATCAGTTTGATTGAGGTCTAGAGCTGGCATGTCAGTAACTGCTACTAGTCCTTTGTTAATTTATATTGATTATTGTCATTTTGCTTATTTTCTTCTTTTGTTTCCTATAGAAATTCAAACATCGGACTCGGACTTCTTTTAACTGAGTTTTACTATGCGTATTGCTGTGTGTTGTGTATTCCAAGTATTAGGGGGGGGGGGGGGGTGAGAAATCTCACAAAACATGCTTAACTCTGCTGCATTTTTACGCCTGTCCCAAGTCAGAGACCTCTATTTAGCCTTTTTTAGTCTTGTATGTTTTTTTTTTTTTTTAATTTTGGTTTGTAGTCTTTAGTGTTCTCTTATTTCGGTCTTCTATCAACAGTCACTTATACATATAAAAAAGGAGATGTTAATTAAGTCATTGAACATTGTAAAAGAGAAAAGAGAAATGTAAAAACCAATAACATCAACATAAGGATTGTAATGATTTTCACAATTGAATGCAGGTAATCACCGACGATCTTGTTTAATACTAAATCTAGCCTTATAGGGATTGCCACCGGTATAATACGTTATTGTGAATTCAATATTACAAACAAATTCAACATGACAATTCTGATTTCACTAAATCTGGAAGTCAGGAATATGACAGTTGTTTCCATTCGTTTGTGATGTGTGAGCTTTTGATTTTGCCATTTGAATATTTTTCCAATATCAATAGATGCTATTAGTTTGATATTCATTCTCCTATTGGAGGAATTTAATAATAAATGTTATAAACCAAAAAGGCATAAAATTTGTTGAACTAAAATGTATTAACGTTATTTGAAAAAAAAAACAACATTTCCTTCCATATGTTGTAATACAAAACTAGAAATATATTTGTAGGACTCTGAACTGCGATGGTACTCCGAACAACGATGGTCCCGCTGATGTACGATGGTTTGATGCTGAAGTTCTTTTTTAATCACGCTGAATTGCGATGGTGGGAATGTGACACAATCTTGTTGATAGCTACGCTGATGTGCGATGGATTACATAAACTCTAAGTTCAACGTTTTCTTGTTAACATGTCAATGTAGAAGTCAATTTGTTTGTTCGAAGTACTCTTTAAGTTGTATTTTTTTAGTAAAACATCGAGAGTATAATCCGTTTAATTAAAAACAGTGATGATAAATAGTCATTGCTTTCCAGTCATAACTGTTACGTTGTAGTGTACTTTGTAAAGAGATTAAGACAAAAAAGCAGTAGTTCATACAATCGTCAAGATATTAACCACTATAGACGCTAGATAAAAGATTATTTTCTTACAAAACCAGTACAATTACAATGACTGAAAAATGTGGTACTTGTTTGTATCTCAAGTCAGGAGTCTGTAGTTCAGTGTAGTTTTCTCAATTGAATTGTTTCATATTTTTTATGTCAGGGCCTTTTATAGCCGACTATACGGTATGGATTGTATTCATTGTCAGAACAGAACAAAATACGCGAAAAAAATAAACGGCTGCTGTAAATGAGAACAAGGAGCAAGATGATTTTTACTGCAAAAATAATAACTGCATTTTGATCTAAAATGACAAAATCGCAAAAATAAATTCACGCAATAATTTCTGAATTTACAGTATTTTTATATACTAGTAGTTCCTTTTGTGTGATATTCTATTTGACTTATTTATAGATGGCCCTAGTCGCATTTCTCACAATCTCTCGGATTTTTTGGGTTGATATCCTTCAACTTCGTTGTTCGATTAAGCCTTTCAACCGTTTCTTCAGAGCACCGCTGATGTGTTTGGCTTAGACGAAACACGCGTCTGTTGTAACAAACTTTATGCCAGGTATATCTGATGATTTAAGACCCGTATTATATCTCTCAGAATCATCCAATCTTAAACCCTTACAACTATTAGAAGGTAACAATAAAAGTCTGCAGCATAAAATCTAAAGATCATCCACAAAGAAGAGAAAACCTGCTATGATACTTGTCGAACTGGAACTATTCATTTCTATTTCTATAGGCTTTTCATACAAATCATTATATTTGTATGAAATAAATCATCATTGTTCCCATAACAATGATACATTCAATTGCATCACCACGTTTAAATGATTGTAATGCATTAATAATGAACATGACATTTGTATTATTAAAACTATATAATTGCTTGTTAATTCTATGTCATTTCCCAAGACACACAAAGGAAATTCCAATTAGAAAAATTGTCAAACATCTAACTATTCATTTATTTATGTTTATTATAATAAAAAAGGGACATAAAAAAGAATAAAAACGATAGTACTAATCTTAAAACAATTGTTTGTAATTATATTATAGATCCAACTAGTATGAGAGTAATAAAATATTCCTATTATATACATCTCGCAGTCAACATCCCATACAGACTTCATTAACAGGTGTGTGCTCTTTACATAAACCTGCTCCAAGATTATGAGGAAGATAGTTTAAATAGACGCTATATAAGTTTTACGGTTTCCATCACGAACTGGTCGACCGATACGATGTGTCGGTGTCTCAGCTCACTAGCGACATGTTGTCGCAGTCTTAAATCTTTAGAGATCAGTATAGTCGTCTGAGCGGAAACTTAATCGAATCTTTTATTTTCCCGATAGTGACATGCTGACTCAGTGTGAATGCATGTGGTGGATGATGCATGCATAGCAGCAGACGCTTACCTATCGACGCCCCCGGTCTTTTTCCTTTTCGAGTCCCTCAGATTTTGTTTGTTACCTTAATTTGTCTCTTCCTAATCGATTTACGAGATTTGAAACTCGTTACTACTGTCGACTTAATTTTAGCAACCTCTCAAAAGCTTTAAAATCTGAAGTCTGAAATGCTTAAAAAAGAGAGGTGAAAGATACCAAAGGAACAATCAAACTTTTAAGTTGAAAATAAACAGACAACGCCATGGCATAAAAAGAAAAGACCAAAAGACAAATAACAGTATACAAAATACAACATAGAAAACTAAAGAGCAACACAAGCCCCATTAAAACCGGGGGTGATTTTGACAACACACTAGTAAGATGGTATTTGCAAACGTTTTTTTCACAAAACCGAGATTCAAGTCCCTGTAAAATGAAATTAGTATGTCTTTTAGAAGAAAAGAACCTCTACCATGTTGTCATTGTCCCAGTTTTGAAAATAAATGATGTGATGTCGACATCAATAAATCAGCAGCCCGAAACAAAGGATTAGCAACGATATATAGTTATATCTATAAAAGATACCATACGAACAATAATATTTAATGATGGACAATAGAGTCCCAAAATATATATATAGTGTTTTATGCTAAGATATATTGATATATGTTATATATGTAATATAAATGTATTTTTTAATGTGTGTGTTACAGTCTCTCATAACTCTTTTTAGAGTGGCTCTTTTATAAATTGATCTGTTGTTATTATATTGTGTTTTATATCAAATGTTTTAAAGAGGTGAGACTCTTATCAAGTATTTGTTGTTGTTGTTGTTGTTGTTGTTGTTGTATATAATTATCAAAGATATATAGATGTGACTAAAGGATGGAAAATATAACTTTCAATGTTAGACAAGAGAGTACACAAACATGAGAGTACACAAACATATGATTGTAAAAAACACAACTGAAGGATACAATTTTAAATTTAATTCCGGACATATATAAAGAAGTATACCATTTTATAGGACTTAATTCAGTAAATGATATACGTAATTAAGGAAATCTCAATTGGGGGAGAGCGTTCTGGACAATACTGAAGATAGGTGCTCCTCCACGGGCTAGTAAATTACGTTTCCAATAAATATTAATAATAAGATAGAAAAATTATTGATTTAAAATGTGTTTTAGCCAACTTTCCGTTTTGAATTTTCTTTGGAGTTCTGTATTTTTGTTTTTTCACTTTTTAGAAAATAATTTTGAAAGCACTTGTCATGTATACTACAGGATTGGAGATAATCGTAGGAATTTAGTGCGAATCTACAGTGATTGCATTTGTAAACAGGGCCATGTGAATGGTCCGAAAAGGTTGCATGATTGTTTTGATTGTTGCAAAGATGACTTTAATAAATGAAATATTAAGGCTTCAAGTAATTTCTAGAAACAAAGCAGGCTTTTATTTGATTGACAAAATAAGTTTTCATCGATGTCAATAAAATATTTTTACTAAATTTTTTGCATGAAACCTCAAAGGTTGTCTTCCGGTTGTTCCCCCTTTTTGTCCCAAAAATAAAGTTTTCATTGTCACATAATATGAAAATAAGGAGATGTGGTATGATTGCCAATGTGACAACTATCCACCAAAGTTTAAATGAAGTGGATTGTGCAATTATAGGCAACCGTACGGCCTTCAACAATTAGAAAAACCCATACAGTATTGTCGGCTTTAAAATATGAAACAATTCAATTGAGAAAACCAACGGCCTAATTAAAAAAAAAAAATTACGAAGAACAAATATGAACCAAACCAACGACAACTACTGAACTACAGGCTCCTGATTTGGGACAGGAAAATAAAGAATGTGCGGGGTTAAACATGTTTGAAGGCGCCAACACTCCCCCTAAACTAGGACAGTGGTGTAAGAGTATAACAAAAGAAAACTATAAATATCAGTTGAAAAGGGCTAAACTCATCAGATTGATACAAAGCAGAAAACACAGACCGGACGTTGCAGGGTATTTATACATCCCTAAAAAAGACACAAAGTAAAGATCTGAGAGAACTTGCAATTACTGACAGCTACTTCAAAGCCAATAGCAACTTATAAAAAAAATCATGTATTTTAGACTTTAGTATCAATCAGTACACATCCAACATCCGATGGATTTAGTGTAAAGACGTCATTAACAGTCAGAGACTATTTGACCTTGTGCAATGCCAAAAGGTATGGACAGATTGTAGTACCGTGAATGTGCATATGTGTATTGCAATAATATCTAGTATTGTTTTAATTTACTGATAACAAAATCAATACTTATACCAATAAAACAATATTCAAAGATCTAATAACAGAGTTGAATTGGTAACCTTTTCATATAAGTTTATTTAAAGAATTGATAAGTTTACCCGGATCGAATCTGAATATTCAGGGCTCGGTAATCAACATCACCGTAAATATTAGGATGTGATATTCCGTTTGAATTAAATTTTCTACAGGTATAGCCAAGTTTGAACCAAATCTATGTTTGTATCTTTGGAAGAATTTAGTAAAGGTTTTCAGTAATTTGTGGTAACGAAATCCCTGCCTCAATATTTTACAAGTAAAACATAGATTACACTCACTGAAATCCAAAACGTCACTACAGACAGGGGCATAGCGATCGAGTTGCGATATATAAACACCGTAATACGGTGCCAAAGAAACATCACCGTACAAAAAAGAAAAAATTATCAAAAGGGAAAGAAAAATCGTTTTTTTTTGTCGTAAATTTTTGTGTAGAGTTTCGCATGTAAAACAAACACATTATCGGTTGAAGAAATCAATTGGGAAAGAAAATGCAATAAAATTAATCACTACCAGAAATTATCTTAGCATAGAAAATGAAATAAATGAACATTAACTAGTTTAGTTTAAACAATATTCTATTCAGTGAATTAAATCGTGCAATTTAAGAGTTTACATGACAAACAAATAGGATCCATCAAGCATGCATTGTAAATAGTAAATGAAATAAAATGAAATCCATTGTATTATATATTGATTACATTAAATATCGAAAATATTTCCAGGCTTCTTAAAATTGGTTTTCGTTGCTCGTCGTAAATTTGTGTGTAGAGTTTCTTATGTTAACTTTAAACATTATCGGTTTAAGAAATCAATTGAGAAAGAAAATGAAAGCAAATTAATCGCTCACATAGATTTTCTTTACATAGTAATTGAAATTAATGAACATTAACTAGTTTAGTTTAAACAATATCTATTCAGTCTATTAAATCGTGCAATATAAAATTGTACAGGAAAAACAAATAGGATCCATCAAGCATGCATTGTAAATAGTAAATGAAATAAAATGAAATCCATTGTATTATATATTGATTACATTAAATAAATGAATAGATAGAATATTTCCAGGCTTCTTAAAATTATGCTTAAGTTTGATTTTACTTCAGGAATGATGTAATATTTTTTTTCTGTTTATGAATAAATAACCTAAAAAATGTGGTGCACACTGAATAACCCGCGTAGTGGGTTATTTAAAAAGTGCGCACCAAATTTTTTGAGGTTATTTCGAATAGACAGAAAAATTTTACAGTCATTCCTTATAATTTAATTCCAAATTCCATTTTTAAAGAGTAAATCGTGAAAAACGTTGATGACGTAATGGTCACATGACAAAATTATGTCTATGAGCTGATAGACAAAACACTTTCAGCCAATCAGAAAACGTCTTACATCAAAATTAAATTATAAAGAGATATTGTCAGAATATTAATTTTTCGTCGTCTTACGTTTTGTTGCCATGGTGTTGTCTATTCATTTTCGACATACGAGTTTTGAATATCCCCTTTGTATCTTCATCCTTTTTTTAAGGAATTTGATTTGTGTATTTTAGTGTTAACGTACATTAAAAGAAAATTATAACATAACATTTTCCCCGAATGTGATCTATCGAATTATTACCAGGTTTGTACTTACACGAGCAACACGACGGGTGCCATATGTGGAGCAGGATCTGCTTACCCTTCCGGAACACGTAAGATCACCCCAAGTTTTTGGTGGGATTCGTGATGCTCAGTCTTTAGTTTTCTGTGTTGTGTTTTGTGTACTATTATTTGTCTGTTGGTCTTTTTCTTTTTCTCTTTTAGCCATGGCGTTGTCAGTTTATTTTCGACTTATGAGTTTGAATGTCCCTTTGGTATCTTTCGTATCTCGTATCAAGTATATTACATATTAGAAAAATAGAGGGTGCTATTGTAGGCATCCATAATACTAAAACAACGAGGTCCAATTTGTTAGCCGACATGGCGTAAACACAACGATTTGAAGAATTCAACTTTATAATATATTACTAATGTAAGACAATGGTGTAGATTACAAATTACACCATTCCAAGCCGTTTTGTTTTTCCACATAATTAATATTACCAATAAATAACAAGTTCCGGGTCGAATCCGATACCGATCGATACCATAAGTATGTCACATCTAGGTTTCGGTTGTATTTATGTATGTATGTTCTGTATCTCCTTCCTTAAATTGGAGCACCACCATGGGTTATGGTGTAAAGGAGTACATTTAACACAGTGTATCGGTACATATTTAAAATGTGAGCATTTGCCTATCCAGTTTCTAAGCCTGACCTTGACGAGTCTTACCAACAGAAATAACAGAAATTTAAGTTAATCTTCCCCATAGACAGTTTATTCTGCAGTGAGAAAACCAGGACGGGTTCAAACAGAAACATTTTGATATCAGAGAAAACTTAATTCATTTAAATCAGCATGAAATTATCAGATGACAATACGAATACTAAACATGCTAAAATAAGGCGTAGGTACTTAAATTCAGTCACGAACCCGCGATGTCGCGGGTGTGTTCTAGTATACTATATCCTATCACATGGAATGTGTAAAATATGAAAAATAAATATACTCGTTAATTTAAGTTCTGTCCCCGACATTTTCACTTGCCAAATAGTCAGGTTATTTTGTACCGACATATAATATCATTTATGTAAATTAACTGTATTTAAACTTGACAATGTCAGTTTCAAAGATTTTGTTTTAATCAGTGTTTTTTTTTTTTTTTTTTTTTTACAAAGTACGATTTATCCCTCCCTAAAACAAGATACTTGTATCAACGTTGGTCATTCTTTTTATGAAACAAAGCAGAACCAATTCTTTCAATTTTTCTCTTAATTTGGAATGGGGAATACTTGTGTAAATTTCTGAAGAGTCAAACGATTTAATACTATTGTAAGAGGAAAGAGACTTAGATTGTATGTACTCTCATGTCGATCCTAGAGTAGTTAGTTTCCCATATAACTTTGAAGCCCGGCTTTGATTGCTGATAAAATTGATGTTGATCATTTAGAAATAGGTGTCGTTGAGCAGCGTGTAGACCTAGCAATATAAAGTTGTGTGTACGGACATTTAGTAATTTAGGTACTAGTATCCAAAAACAGTGAAGGAAGATCCAGTTCGTCAATTTGGGGTGAAATTCCAAAGGTACATTGGACAGACCTATGATCATTCAGGATTCATGGTCATTGTGAAAGTGTGTGTTGAGTTTCTAGGTGAATTGCCCATACCTAAATCATTTATGAGAAGTTTATAATTTTGAAGTACACACAATAACTATGCTGTTTGGGTTTTTATTTGCGAGTACAACAACATATATATTGATGGAGGTAGGACAGGTGCTTTGCAATATTTGGGTCTTGAAAGCATGTTTATTCAAAGACCTATAAAGTTTTTAATTCTAATTTGTATCAACGACCTCACAGTCATAACCCACTCAAAGAGCAAAGAGTATCAACGTCTTCATTTTCGCGTTTAGCCAATTGCCTGACTTATTCATCGACTGAATCCATCAGTTTTTTGAAGTTGTGTTTCTATTTGATGGATTTAGACTCACGATTTTTCGGGCCCTTGAATCTTACATTTCACAGAGAAGTGTTATTGACAATTTTCATGTCATCAGTAATAACGTGGCTAGCCAGATTATATATATATGGTGAGCTAGCACATGTGCACATGTGCAATCTGAAGGTTTAGACTTGAAGGAAGTCAATATTGAGATCCTCAAACATGTATTTGCAAAGGTTTTAGAAATGATCTTTTTCTCCTTTTCATCTTTTCCCATGCGAACAGGTCTGTTACTGGTAATATCCGAGATGATAGCTATAAGTTTGTATTGGTTTGAATAGGGGGTTTGTTACAGTGGTTTCCAAACATTAGTTTTACAGATAATGAAATTTTGAAATGGGTAGTGAATAAAGATTCGTTTGCATGTGATGAAACCCAAAGGCTTATGTATAAATGCAGCAAGTCGTTAATAGAAGAGACATCATTGATAGTATGTGATGTATAATGTTTAAACTAAGTTGACCGAGCTACAGGAAGGACTAGATAGAATACTTATACTATCAATGTTGTCATTGCAACCATATGGTGTCGCAATTCTCAATTTTTGAATCCAAGTAGTCTTCCGTTTGTCTACGAAGTTGTTGCAAGATTAGGATTGCTAGTCGTGGGGTATATTTTTTCGATGATGCTAACTTGCAAAGAAAGGATTGAGTGATCAAATAAAGTTGAAGAGTATTGAGGACCAAAAAAAAAAAAAAAAAAAATCCGGAAGGTTTTGCCAAATAAAGCTAAAGCAATCTAATTCCTGGTCTAGAAAATCTTTATTTTTTCGAAAACATCAAAGTTTTGTAAACAATTGATTTATAATTATGACCATATCAATGATTGTTCATGTAAACAAAGAAGTGCTGAGTACTAGGCTTGTCAATAATAGTCAATAAATCATAATGCTAAAATTTTGACTCTACTTAAAACACTCTTACTTTTCCCTGTAGCTCAATTACCTCAATAAAATATTGGTCATTGTTGGTTTTTTCTATTGTTCCTTTGCAGTTTATCCGAAATTCACATGTTCTCAGCATATACTTATAGATTTTAGCATTAGAATATCTTCAATGATAAAATTTGGAAAGCCATATCGCATACACGTCTTTTTCCAAGAAATAAATGTTATTCATGTTATTGGACAATTATTATCAAAACCTAAGCAACACATACTCACGTATAATATTTGTTATCGCTATTTTAGGAAATTTTCCTTTGATCTTGCTGACTGATAATTTCCTTTCTCAGCGGAGTCGAGTGATATGAACAATTATCGCTAGAATCTAAGGGGGCACGTGGCGTTGCTAATGAAATTGACATGAAATTGACAACGTCGTCATAGGTAAAATAGCGATAAACAGATTATCCTTGGTCATCTCAACTCAATTGCTTTTCTCACTTTCGCCGTACCGGCTCAAGCGAGAAAATCAATCTCGTTGAGATAATCAACGATAATCTATAATTATGGAATAAAAAAATATGATGTGGAAGATACCAAAGGGAGAATAAAAACCCATAAATCGAAGAAAGGACTACAAAACTATGGCAAAAAAATAACGAAAGGACAAACAACAGTCAACAACACACTACAGAAAAATAAAGTAAAAACTGTGCAACAATAAGGAAAAAGTCGGCAAATTCAGGAGAACATTTGGTTCCCATAGAAATGCTGATTGTCTGTTGAAAAACACTTCCTTCCCAAACGTAAAAACAGTGTCGTCAATGAAAAAACTCTTCATGCCAGTTTCAGAAAAAAATGTTTGAATCAGGCTGGTTTTTTATGATTGATCCTTTCCATATGTGGAGCAGGATCTGCTTACCCATCCGGAGCACCTGAGATCACCCCCAGTTTTTGGTGGGGTACGTTTTGCTCAGTCTTTAGTTTTCTATGTTGTGTTTTGTGTCCTGTTGTTTATTTGTTTGTCTGTTTCTTTTTAGCCATGGCGTTGTCAGTTTATTTCGACTTATAAGTTTGAATGTCCCTTTGGTATCTTTCACCTCTCTTTTCCAAAAACAAGATATTTATATTTACGTGGGCCATTCTTTTTTTTATAAAACAAAGTTGGATTAATTATTTTAATCTGTCTTATAGAAGTATAATGCTGATTTTATTGCTTGATTTTGGGGATCTTTATGGAGCATGGTGGATAATGTCCCCTCTTGAATGGACGGTCATTTATGTTTCAGTATATTTTACATATATTATACTGCTTCCTTTTTATATCAAATTCTTTTATTGTAGGATTCCCCTTCAAATATTAACACAAAGCCATATGTAATATGACCTCGCGATATATACAAATAAAATGTACATCTATGACTACTTTTGGAAGTTCGATAATTTTGGAGTGTTTGATGTAGAAGCCATACACATTTTATGTTTCAATACTTATCTCACTAAACAATTTCAACGGAAAAGAGATATTTTCTTCTGGTTTTTATATAATTGTTTCTCTGTTTTTAGCCTATTTAGCTAGTCACCAAATTAAGGGTTAAATACGATATAATTATTGTAAAACTGTGAGAGACGTAGTGACTGAAAGTCTTAGACTTGTACAAACTCATACAAGAAAAATAAAACTTTGTTTTTCTATTCAAATTTTGATATAACATTCATGAAACAGTTCACAAATGAATGCAAAAAGATCAAAATGGGGATGCATGTGCTCATTATTAAGCGAAGAGGAGAAAACCACATTTTTAACATGATCAGATTTTCCCTTTTGGGCACTAAATTAATTTTTGTTATCCCTTTAAAGTAATCAAATTATAGAAATCCTTTCGAAAGTTTAAATGACGCCTTCACGAGCTGGTTGACAATTATAAAATATTTGTGTCACATATGACCACATAAATCTGACAATTCTTGTAACGACAATCCCGTCCTCTTTTCCTCGATGGGGACATTACCTAATGAGATATATCAACATGACTGGTGCTGCATTTTGAGAAGGATCTGAATACCATTCAAGAATACCTAAGATCATCTGGGGGTTTGGCGGGGTCCGTTTTGTGTAGTCTTTAGCTTTCTATGTAATTGTTTGTAGACTTATTTGTTTTTTCATGCCGTTTTGTTCGTTTTTTTTTCGCCATGACATTGTCAGTTTCTCTTCGTTATGAATGTTCCCTTTTGTATCTTACGCCTCTTATCGAGAATTTTTACTTTTTATTACGGCAAATAAAGCATTGGCAACTGAACTGATGGTTCCCACAGGGGCTAACAATTTTACAAAGGCGTATTTCATAATAGTAGCTTAACAGTAAACATGCACGAAACGTAACACGTTTTAAAATATTGACAAAATACTATGTATGTCAATTGTATATGGTTATGACACCAAAATTACAACTCGGAACATTTGTTCAAAAAATGCATAAAGTGTTTTCATTTGTCATGTCTTTTCATTTAAGAATAGTGAAGTTTCTGAAGAATGAATGCTAGAGTTAGTTCATTTTAATATTTCTTAAGAATAAATATTTAAAATGCCGTTGATTAAATACAGTAACGGGATAAAGTTTAACATTTAGAACATTCTTGTCAGAAATGAATATTTTAAGGCGATTCGGATTAAGTTTCTAAATATACCAACGCACATAAAACATGTTAAAGCAGATAGCATCATATTGTTATAATTGATAAATAAAGAAACGCCCAAACTGAATATAAAAAATTCCCGATTCTAAACAAGTTGTGGATAAAATATATAATACCAATTTAACAGCAGCAGCGACTTTGAAATATTCCTAAATAGCCGATTTGAACTACAAATATTAGCCAACACTCATCTAATCTTGAGTAAAGTTCCAGTTAAATTCAATGATAGAATTCGTCGAGCATTAACAAAGGCATTTGAAATTCATTAATCTTTAAAGATATTTGTCCTTTTTTCTTATCGTTTTTTCTTCATTTTGTTGTTTTGTTGTTTTTGTTTTTTGTTTTTTTGTAACAATAAAATTTTGATATCGAAATTAATAAAAAAATTAACAGACTAAAGCTATATTAATAGCTCTATATATTCGATCTTGTTTTAATAAACCAAGCTAGGCTCTTTCTATCCACAGCATCTATTCTATGTTATTATGTTTTGATCCAACTAACATGATTAATAAGACAATGTCGAAAACGGTTGAACGGTGAGGGCGAAAGCTGAGATCATAATTCCTGAATACTGCTGAAGATCAACTTGGTCGGAAGTCGTAATAGAAAAAGATACATAGTAACTAAAAATAATCATACTTGAAAAAAAAAAAAAGATTTATATATCAAAATATCATTTTAATTTCCAATGTAAAATAAAACAAATACTGGTATATATGGCATATGTTGAAAAAGCGCAGAAACATCACGACCAAGAGATAAAAGTCAAAAAGCACGGAAAAACATCACGACCAAAAGAGAAAAGTCAAAAAGACAGACAACTTCCCGGCCAAGAGATAAAAGTTAAAAAGACAGACAACTTCCCGACCAAGAGATAAAAGTCAAAAAGACAGACAACTTCCCGGCCAAGAGATAAAAGTCAAAAAGACAGACAACTTCCCAACCAAGAGATAAAAGTAAAAAAGACAGACAACTTCCCGACCAAGAGATAAAAGTCAAAAAGACAGACAACTTCCCGGCCAAGAGATAAAAGTCAAAAAGACAGACAACTTCCCGACTAAGAGATAAAAGTCAAAAAGACAGACAACTTCCCTGCCAAGAGATAAAAGTCAAAAAGACAGACAACTTCCCGACTAAGAGATAAAAGTCAAAAAGACAGACAACTTCCCGACCAAGAGATACAAGTAAAAAAGACAGACAACTTCCCGACGAAGAGATAAAGTCAAAAGACAGACAACTTCTCTTTAGTTTTCTATGTTGTGTTTTGTGTCCTGTTGTTTATTTGTTTGTCTGTTTCTTTTTTAGCCATGGCGTTGTCAGTTTATTTCGACTTATAAGTTTGAATGTCCCTTTGGTATCTTTCACCTCTTTTCCAAAAACAAGATATTTATATTTACGTGGGCCATTCTTTTTTATAAAACAAAGTTGGATTAATTATTTTAATCTGTCTTATAGAAGTATAATGCTGATTTTATTGCTTGATTTTGGGGATCTTTATGGAGCATGGTGGATAATGCCCCCTCTTGAATGGACGGTCATTTATGTTTCAGTATATTTTACATATATTATACTGCTTCCTTTTTATATCAAATTCTTTTATTGTAGGATTCCCCTTCAAATATTAACACAAAGCCATATGTAATATGACCTCGCGATATATACAAATAAAAATGTACATCTATGACTACTTTTTGGAAGTTCGATAATTTTGGAGTGTTTGATGTAGAAGCCATACACATTTTATGTTTCAATACTTATCTCACTAAACAATTTCAACGGAAAAGAGATATTTTCTTCTGGTTTTTATATAATTGTTTCTCTGTTTTTAGCCTATTTAGCTAGTCACCAAATTAAGGGTTAAATACGATATAATTATTGTAAAACTGTGAGAGACGTAGTGACTGAAAGTCTTAGACTTGTACAAACTCATACAAGAAAAATAAAACTTTGTTTTTCTATTCAAATTTTGATATAACATTCATGAAACAGTTCACAAATGAATGCAAAAAGATCAAAATGGGGATGCATGTGCTCATTATTAAGCGAAGAGGAGAAACCACATTTTAACATGATCAGATTTTCCTTTTGGGCACTAAATTAATTTTGTTATCCCTTTAAAGTAATCAAATTATAGAAATCCTTTCGAAAGTTTAAATGACGCCTTCACGAGCTGGTTGACAATTATAAAATATTTGTGTCACATATGACCACATAAATCTGACAATTCTTGTAACGACAATCCCGTCCTCTTTTCCTCGATGGGGACATTACCTAATGAGATATATCAACATGACTGGTGCTGCATTTTGAGAAGGATCTGAATACCATTCAAGAATACCTAAGATCATCTGGGGGTTTGGCGGGGTCCGTTTTGTGTAGTCTTTAGCTTTCTATGTAATTGTTTGTAGACTTATTTGTTTTTTCATGCCGTTTTGTTCGTTTTTTTTTCGCCATGACATTGTCAGTTTCTCTTCGTTATGAATGTTCCCTTTTGTATCTTACGCCTCTTATCGAGAATTTTTACTTTTTATTACGGCAAATAAAGCATTGGCAACTGAACTGATGGTTCCCACAGGGCTAACAATTTTACAAAGGCGTATTTCATAATAGTAGCTTAACAGTAAACATGCACGAAACGTAACACGTTTTAAGATATTGACAAAATACTATGTATGTCAATTGTATATGGTTATGACACCAAAATTACAACTCGGAACATTTGTTCAAAAATGCATAAAGTGTTTTCATTTGTCATGTCTTTTCATTTAATAATAGTGAAGTTTCTGAAGAATGAATGCTAGAGTTAGTTCATTTTAATATTTCTTAAGAATAAATATTTAAAATGCCGTTGATTAAATACAGTAACGGGATAAAGTTTAACATTTAGAACATTCTTGTCAGAAATGAATATTTTAAGGCGATTCGGATTAAGTTTCTAAATATACCAACGCACATAAAACATGTTAAAGCAGATAGCATCATATTGTTATAATTGATAAATAAAGAAACGCCCAAACTGAATATAAAAAATTCCCGATTCTAAACAAGTTGTGGATAAAATATATAATACCAATTTAACAGCAGCAGCGACTTTGAAATATTCCTAAATAGCCGATTTGAACTACAAATATTAGCCAACACTCATCTAATCTTGAGTAAAGTTCCAGTTAAATTCAATGATAGAATTCGTCGAGCATTAACAAAGGCATTTGAAATTCATTTATCTTTAAAGATATTTGTCCTTTTTTCTTATCTTTTTTTCTTCATTTTGTTGTTTTGTTGTTTTTTTTTGTAACAATAAAATTTTGATATCGAAATTAATAAAAAAAATTAACAGACTAAAGCTATATTAATAGCTCTATATATTCGATCTTGTTTTTAATAAACCAAGCTAGGCTCTTTCTATCCACAGCATCTATTCTATGTTATTATGTTTTGATCCAACTAACATGATTAATAAGACAATGTCGAAAACGGTTGAACGGTGAGGGCGAAAGCTGAGATCATAATTCCTGAATACTGCTGAAGATCAACTTGGTCGGAAGTCGTAATAGAAAAGATACATAGTAACTAAAAATAATCATACTTGAAAAAAAAAAAAGATTTATATATCAAAATATCATTTTAATTTCCAATGTAAAATAAAACAAATACTGGTATATATGGCATATGTTGAAAAAGCGCAGAAACATCACGACCAAGAGATAAAAGTCAAAAAGCACGGAAAAACATCACGACCAAAAGAGAAAAGTCAAAAGACAGACAACTTCCCGGCCAAGAGATAAAAGTTAAAAAGACAGACAACTTCCCGACCAAGAGATAAAAGTCAAAAAGACAGACAACTTCCCGGCCAAGAGATAAAAGTCAAAAAGACAGACAACTTCCCAACCAAGAGATAAAAGTAAAAAAGACAGACAACTTCCCGACCAAGAGATAAAAGTCAAAAAGACAGACAACTTCCCGGCCAAGAGATAAAAGTCAAAAAGACAGACAACTTCCCGACTAAGAGATAAAAGTCAAAAAGACAGACAACTTCCCTGCCAAGAGATAAAAGTCAAAAAGACAGACAACTTCCCGACTAAGAGATAAAAGTCAAAAAGACAGACAACTTCCCGACCAAGAGATACAAGTAAAAAAGACAGACAACTTCCCGACGAAGAGATAAAGTCAAAAAGACAGACAACTTCCCGGCCAAGAGATAAAAGTCAAAAAGACAGACAACTTCTCGACCAAGAGACAAAAGTCAAAAAGACAGACAACTTCCCGACCAAGAGAAAAAGACAAAAAGGCAACAAAGAAAAAGATGGAGCATTATTAACTCCAACAAACTAGTGGGGAAATCCCGGAAGGATAAGCAATTCACTCGTTACACTGGTCCTTTAAAGTGCACAAAGAATCTTACTAGCAAGTCATGAAAATTTCAGTAGAGTCCCGTGCGGTAAGTCGCAGGCGGTCATGTCATGAATGAAAAAAGAATAAACGCGAAATTGTGGTAATGACAAATGGAACATACTTATGATCTGCTATAACAGAAGTTGTCCATAGCTGTCAACCAAAGTTTGATGACATCAGAAAAAAGTCAACTAATTCTTATCAAAATAGAGGCAACAGTAGTTTATTGATGGACGTCTAAACCTTTTAAATCTCTTTCAAGACATACAGATCAATGTTAACAAAGTAAAACTGAAGAAACTATATGAACACAAAAGAGAACAAGACAGGGCGTGTTAACAAGATAAGTGTCTCTTGCTCTGCATGGATCCCCCGCCACGCAAATCGACAATTAGTCGGATGTCACTTAATGTGTCACATTTGAAGCAAGATTTTCTTACCATTCCAGAACACCACCGATTTCTGATGGGGTTCTTGTTGCTCAATCATTATTTTTCTATGTAGTGTTTTGTGGACTTGCTTGTTTTGTCGTAGTTTTTCTGGTTTTATTGTCCATGGTGTTGTCAGTTTTTCTTCGACGTATGAGTTGACTGTCCCCTTCATATCTTTCGACACTTCTTTCAGTCAAAATGATACTGCAGGGAATAGGACTAAACCGGTTCTTTCACAGATCGGATGTCTATACTGACATTTAATCTAAGGCCGCGAAATCATCTCATTTGACCATGGTGCGATCTTATATTTTTTTATTTATATTTTTATTACTTTTAAAAGAGAGGCGGAAGATACCAAAGGAAAGTCAAACTCATAAGCCGAAAACGACCTAACAATGCCATGGAAAAAAAACGACAAACGACATAGAGACTAACAACAATTTACAAAACATAACATAAAAAACTCAAGACTGAGCAACACGAACCCCACCAAAAACCAAGGGTCATCATGGGTGATCCGGAATGGTTAGCAGATCCTGATCCATATGAGACACCCGTCGTGTTGTTAAAGTATTATCTCAAATTTCAGTCTGCAGTGCAAAAAATAGTAAGTTAGTTCGTCAATGCTCCACTGAAAGAGCTTAACCCCTCTTTTCCTTCTACGTGTACCACTGATATTATTCTTAATGACTTTCGGAGGAAAGTAGAGAAAATCTCCTTAAAACTTAAACAGTAAAAAAGAATACTAAAACATTTATTGTTTGTTTGCATATTAATGTGATCATAGTTACAAAACACTACATAGAACAATAATGATTGAGCCACAAGAACCCCATCAGAAATCGGTGGTGTTCTGTAATGGTTAGCAGATCTTGCTTTAAATGGGACACATTAAGTTACATACGACTAAGTGTTGATTCGCATGGCGGGGAATGCATGCAGAGCAAGAGACACTTAACTTGAATTGTTTCATATTTTTCATGTCGCAGCCTTTTATAGCCGACTATACTGTATGGAATTTTCTCATTGTTGAAGGCCGTACGGTTACCTATAATTGCTTACATTTACTACATTTGAACTTTGGTGGATAGATGTCTCACTGGCAATCATACCACATCTCCTTATTTTTATAAAGTAGAAAATAAAGTTTCAAACAATGTCTTTTCATTCACTTCAAATACGAAGTTCAAAGTTTTTTACGCGATACCCATCAATTAACGAAGAATTACAAATTAACTTCTAACACTAGTGTATACTACATGAGTAGTATATACACATATACAAGCAAGGTAACTGTGGTAGCAACAATGTTCTGAAAAAATAATCCTTTTCTACACCTGTTTCTTAGAACTGTTCACCATTGTCTTTTCTCAAGAGAACTTTATATCGATAACCGGAGTGGTTTATTCAAACAATATATCGAGAAATGTTTTCCAAAAAGACAAATTTTACCAAGCAAGTAATAGGCATTTTACCGAACTCTTACCCTACGTAGCATTTCACTGTCCATTCGAATAAAGTACAAGATCGTGAAATGGTAGCATTTAGTACTGCCCTAATGACAAGATCACAAACAAATCACGAAATGAAAATAACCTGATAAACCATTTACTTATACTATTCATGTCCAGCCTTGTAACAAGTTCCACGTTTTTGAATCCTCGTCCTTATCAAGTTTTTTTTAATTGTTTTGAATCTATTTACAACACATAGACCGATCACTTTGAACGACTTTCCTACATCAAAGTACTTCCTTTTTTTTAAAATCAAAATCTGCATGACTGATAAAATGCCGTACGTGTGTGGAAATGATAAAAACATACAGTGATTGATTTTATACCGCAAAGTGATCTAATGGATGCATGCTACTGAATGAATCAGTAATTTGAAATTTAGAAAGGAAGCTTTTAGGAATATAGTTCTTATATGACGCTCTTCTCTTGAGAGGTATTTCCAATGAAACATTAGGTTCACGTGCGTGACGTCACAATTAAACATGGTATTATCTGTTGTGTTTTCTAGAACGTTATGTGACAGGAATATGACATATGACAGCTGTTTCCATTCGTTGCGTTGGGTGATATAGTCGAGCATTTGGTTTTGTCAGGTTTTATGAACTTTTTTTAATTTACCTGGAAGTTCAATATTTGTGTTAATACTTTTTTGGTTCATTAAATCAAAAAAATTGAATTTCTACCTGTTTTATAGGTCCATCTCAAAATACAAAATCTCTGATGTTTCTTTTTAAAATCGAAATTATTTTTTGATATCATGCTCTAACCTCATTTTAAAATTACTTTGCTTTATATTTGTCAACATTTTACATATTCCTAATGCTCGTTGTAGATATATACACAAATATAATGCCTATCAATATAAAATGAGAGAGGCGAAAGATACCAAAGGGATATTCAAACTCATAAGTCGAAAACAAACTGAAATGTCAGGCAAAAAAACGCAAAACGATAAAAAACAATCAACAGTTTACAAAACACAACATGCAAAACTAAAGACCCTACAAAAACAGGGGTGATTTCTTGTCGTAAATGAGCAAAGAGCATGACATGAAAGAATTATTTCTTAAACGTTTGCTTATTCCTGGTGAAAATATTTCACTTTGTTGTCATCAAAAATAATCCCCTTATGTATATTCGTCTTTCTTTTGGCAAAAATAGACAAATTCATAATCATTTTGCATAAAGGAACATACTTCGCCTCCATACATTTCTGTCAGCGAATATATACACACAACTCCTGTATTGATGTCTTTGTATATTTTTTCAGCTTCGGCATTGTTACGAAAATGTATGGCCATTTAATTCATGAACAGGAAATTTTCTAAATGGAAACTGCAGATTATCATTTAAAACGTTGATTTAACATTGGTTCTAAAAATTCAAATATGGTAAAAATATATTTGGTATAAGGGCCAATTGGATTCTATAACCTATGTCTCTTGACTTCTTTTTGATTTGTATCCGTGTTGCAGCAATACAACAGAATTAGGGACTGACAAAATTAACAGTTTCTTTTCTTTTATTCGAATTCTTTATATATAGTAATTTAATCATTTCATGCTAGTCTCTTGACTGACTTATACGTATTGGTACTTCGAGTAAACCGTGTATGTGTTCTCACGTCTACCATGTCAGATTTCTTTATCCATCTACAGCATGATGTCATAATAACCTTGTATTCATTCTTGAAATTTTCCTTTAAAATATAAGAAATAAAACCGATGATATAACTTAATAAAAGCTACATATTTTAATGATAAATAAGATATCTTTGAAAAACATAAAAAAACCTCCTAGACATACAATTATTGTTGTAGACGAACTCGTATTAAATTTCGAAAAATCTTTTACCACTAACGTTCCTGTCGGCATATTCTCGTGTGCTCCGGTTCCGTTAATTATAGTTTGCATCATTCAATTATTGATCAAAAGCAAACTTTGTTATTTGAAATCAATCTGCAACCTTAATCTGTGGATGCACCTGGTCTCGCTCACTCTCTCCTTTTGGAATTCATGTAATTCCTTAGTTTTGTTTTCCCTTGATTTGTATGATATGAATAGATTGATGAGATTTGAACAATCATCGGAAACTACTGTTGCCTCTGAATTTATCAAGATGTATGACTGAAAGCCCTAATTTTTCACGTCATTGTCCGAGCTGTAAGCAATTGAATGTCTTTCTATCAAATGTTTGTTACGTACATCACTGCTTTCTTAGAAAATTTCGAACAGACATCCATGCGATGCGAAGAAAACTTCTAGAAACCTGGTTAGATAAGGCGGATGGAAAGCTAGTTTCAGCCTGTGACAATCATGTGCTTGACCCATATACTGATATACTGAACCTCTTTAGTGATTCCAAAGTAGTATGTTAACGTGTTGTTGTCATCTTGGGTTATTGTGATGGTTTTGATAGATCTTTGATAGTCTTTGGTACTTCAATACTTATCTGGACTGGTGCGAATAAGAGCTGTGCATATTATAACAATGCCTCTAGGTTTTATGCTGTTTCGTGTGCCTGATGTAGGGTTGGTTGGTGTCTCATTGACCTATACCTCTACATTCCTTTATTCACCTCAATATTATGGACAGAACAAAAGATACAGGAGGGAACAAATTGGAAAATTAGACAATCGGTGACCATAACAAAGAAACGTTATCTGTTAATTAACCAAGCGATGCACGGCTACGTCAAACATATTTTGCAATCAATATATATAATATCACGTATGTTTCATTACGTTTCAAAGGACAATATCTACCGGTCTCCTTTAAACGTATATAAATCAAAGTAAGCTATGATGCACTATACAATCATTTATTTACAAATCATATAATGTTATTATCAACTAAAAACAGTTTTAACATGGACGAAAAATATCAGGTTCAACCACTATATATGAAAGTCTAAATACCAAAATATCTAAAAAAAAAATCAAAACAGTAAACCCCAACGCACATAAATTGGCAGCCCAACTTTTTCAACTGAGAGTTGTTGAAAAAACCAATAAATAAATGCGTACAGATTGCAAAGAGACGGAGATAGAGCTAATGAGGAAGTATTTATCAAGTCTAAATTCACTGAAATCAATAATTCAATGAAAGAAAAACCTCATTAAAGATACCAGACTTATAGTTTTGTACACCAGACGCGCGTTTCGTCTACAATAAATTCATCAGTGATGCTCAAATAATAAAAGTTAAAGGTCCAAATAAAGATCGAAGTTGGAGAGCATTGCGGACTTAAAATTTCAAAAGGTTTTTACCAAATACAGAAGAATATATTCATTGCAGTAGACAGACGTAAAATGAGCGGAAGGAACTTGTACACTTTTAAGATTTCGAAGTGAATGTCAAAATATTCTTAGGAAAACAAAGTGAACAAATGAGTAATGACAACATATATTTTTTTATCAACTCCCCAATGCCCATATACGTAAAATTTATTGAAAAAAAGGAGCGATGTTTCGGTTTTATCAAAGAAGACACTTTATAAATCCCCCATTTGGGTCGAAAAAATCAAAGTGTTTTAAGAGCACCATCTTTGCAGCGTTTGTAGTTCTTTCGCCATTTAAGTCCTTGGAATAGTGGAATATATAAACCAAGTATCAAATAGTTGCATTTTAGTTATAGGTTGCATTTCTGTAAATATCGACAATGCAATTTCCCATAGGAACTCCTTTTATGGCTAAAACTGTACCACTTTTACTATGAAGTTTTGAAAAAATTATATCCTAGAATGGAAAGTTCATATGCACTACTATTTTTTTCAAAGGGCAAAATATAGGGCTGTGCGGCAAATTTTCAACATTCATATGCCCCGAACTTCTAAGACTTTATACTTATACTAAAATTCGGTACTACCCCTACCTTGAATTTAGGTCTTCCACAAATTTCAATTTGATCGCTATGCATGTGTATATTAAGTAACATTCCCAAATTATGTCTCTACGAGATGAAATATAGAGATCATGTCTGGGAACCAGTACGTAAACAAAAATAAATATCTATGAATATAATATATATCCCCAAAAGAGGCGTGGTTTGTGAAACAGCTGTATTTAAAAAGTGCAACCCATATGCATTAAAGAGAGCATAGATGAATTATTTGTAGTACTGTGAGTTCTTTTGTTTTCGAAGATGACATTTTTTCGCATACCTGATTTCGTGATGTCGATAAATTCAGCCTACACCCCTATAGAACTTTTGTATTTTGTTGCACATTTGATCTTATGGTTACCCTATACTTACATAAATAAGTAACCTACGAATAATAACGAATCGGTTTGCACGCTAACAACAAATATTTAAGAAACAGAGCTTGAACTAAAAACCCATATCTCACAACTTGTCAACACGGTCAATATTTACACTTAATAGACCTTATAATTTATCTTTTTTTAATGCTGAATTATCTCAGCAGTAGGATATTCTATGATGACGTAAACATTCATACTATATACTTAGATCCAAAGCAAAGATGTTTCCAAGTGTTTATGAAATTACAGTGAAAAGATAAATAAATATCTTGAGATTATAATGAGCGTTGTTCTAAGGAAGAAACTACATAAGACTATAACCACTATAAACAAAACAACGAACACATGTACTCACATTCAAAAGTCCATATATAAACGGATTATAGCATGCACTGCTCATAGCCAACCAATAGGAGCATAGCCAAACAATGTTTATATACTTGAATCTAGAAAAGGAAATGAATAGTTTAATTTTAATATATCAAAGAACATTAACATGTACAAAATTTATAATGATTTTTTAAAAGGTTAACATGAAGACGGATGTACATTTATGAATCCGGAACAAATATATTTAAAGCAAAATCATCGACTAAAGATGCAATAATAACCGAATATAAACATATAATTTTATTTTGTATTCACCAAATAAAAACCGTAGTGTGTTTATAACAATGATATTATACATGAATAAATCTGTCTTTTAAAATCTCATTTATTGCATTTAATTACGTCTCGGTAGTTTATCTGTTATATGAGATAAGAATCACAACCAACAAATACATGAATAAATGAGTCATTTAAGGTACTAACTGTAAATGTGTTTTTATTAATGTAAACCATACATATACTCTCGTATTATATTTATATAAAGGAATAGATATAGATATATTACGTACAGATTCATTTTATCAGCCCAGAACACGTACACAATATTGTAGGTCTGTAAAGGCAACCAACAGAACGCAAAAAGACTAACAACGATAATCAACATCTTCACAACCTGAAAATGAAAAGCAACTTAAATTTCATTTTAGATTTTAAGAAATTTAAGAAGGAAATTATTTTAAAATGCAAAACAAAAAATTAAAAGGATATTTGAAATTTGATGCATAATTATTAATTCAGCTGTAAAATGTCATTTGCGTACGAGAATAGCTTACTGGGGTGTGGAAAATAAATGAAAACAAAGAAGGGTAAACATCCCTGAATTTATTTTACACCCTCACAATGATGTTAAGGGTAATTTATATTGTTTAATATTTTTACTTCTTTTCTTAAAAGAGAGGCGAAAGATACCAAAGGAATATTCAAACTCATAAGTCGAAAATAAAATGATAATGCCATGGCTTAAAACCTAAAACATCGACAAGACAATCAACATTACACACACACAGCATAAAAAAAACTAAATACTGAGCAACACGAATCCCATCAAAAATCGGGGGTGATCTTAAGTGCTCCGGAAGGTTAAACGGATCTAGCTACATATTTGGTAACCGTTGTTTTGTTCATTGAAGAACAAAACAGGTGATAGTATATTTCGGTAGGTCACCTTTCTTCGAGGAAAAGAGGACTGGAGTGTGATTACGACAAATAGAACATATCCGTTGTCATCGGTGAAACAGATATTCTATAACGCTCAAGCAACTCGTGATGGCGTCCGTAAAATTTTCGAAAGGAAGTTTACAACTTCACCACTTTGAATTCTTGGTTCAATAGCTTCCTTGTAAGCAGCAACCCTCTATCAATGAAATCATGTTAGGAAATTCAAGCTCTGGAATATCGTATCAACTAGGAGATATATAATCCTTATCCAGGTGCTGCTTCATGTTTCAAATGTTTTGTTTTTACATTATCCGTTGCATAGTAAGATTAAATACTGTTTATCCTCTTTTTACCCTGAAACTTTATTTCACGTTTTGACCTTGTTGCGGACTTCGTAAACATTTATACTCGCGCTTTTTTAAAGCTGTGTTGATGCCTTCAAATAAAAGACGATTAGTGCCTGGTTAATTCGCTTTGACTAATACATGTTACATTTGCTTTGTTTGTCTTCTCGAAATTCTTGAAATTCGCGTTAATAAATTACTCTATAATTAGGTTATGCCGACAGCAGTGAATCAATTTATATGAAGAAAAAAATATTCTATTAGTTTTGTCTTCGCACTGCATTTATCTTCACCAGGAACCCTCAAACAACACCAATTGAAAGCCAAGGATGTATAATTACCTACAAACAGGAGAAGTAATATAACCAAGAGGGCTCTAAAAAGTATATTAAATTTATCTAAGGTCATCTTTACCTGAGGGAGTTGAAACCTCAATTTCTAAGTTGAGAATTTAAGAAAAGATTGTTATAAATCATGTCAATACCGAAACACTGACTACTGAGATGACGTTACACAGGTGGACTAACAGTCCACAAGCAGCTAGTAAACGAGAAAAAAACATTATAAAACTGTAATGTTTATGTCCCTTTTGGTCATATAGTTAGTCACGTGATTCTGGTCTAATTCATACTTATTTTGTACATAAATCAGGCCGTTAATTTTCTCGTTTGAATTGTTCTGCATTTGTCATTTCAGTGCCTTTTATAGCTGACTATGCGGAATGGGTTTTACTCATTGTTGAAGGCCGTACGGTAACCTTTCGTGTTAATTTCTGTGTCATTTGGTATCTTATGGAGAGTTATCACATTGGCAATCATACCACAACTTCTTATTTCTATATCAACTTTCAAATTTTGGCCTTCTTCCTGATGAAAAATTTACAAAAGCACTTCAGACAAATCCAATTTATAGTTTATTTTTATTTTTATTTTACCAAAGTCATCCAAAGGTGTGCAAACGGTTTCGATGATAGGTAGGTGTACACAATCGCACCCAGTCTAGAAAAGTGGTGATAAAATTTATCCGAGACTATTTTCCATCATGAAAATTGGAAACAATGCACATTTAGTTATGACAATATACTACCACAAACAGGATCCTGACATTGAAGGTTGCGAGGTACAACACTTTTCGAACTCAATCCCTAGCCATTTCATCTCAGACTAACACAACGTGAGTAAAAGAGATGCGAAAGATATCATAGGGACATTCAAACTCATCAGTCATAAAAGAACATGCAATAATGATTAAAAAATAGTCCATTTTTGAAAACAGAAATAATCATATCGTATAAATGGTTAATGGAACAAACTCAAAGTCCTTAACGTGCAGATATGAAATCGCATTCTGATATCGATGGCTTTACATCACAGATTTTATTTTTACAAAAAACCGTCTTAAACGGTACAGGAATTATCGATCTTGTGCAATGTCAATAACAACCTATCCTAAATTTCGACGGAAAAAATAAAACAACAATATCACTTATTACTCGATACATCAGTATATTTGATTTATTTGTTTAGTTGATAGCTAGTGTGTTTTCATGTATTTCGTTCATATTTTATTAACGCCCGTGTATTTGCCAAAACATTGTACTGTTTTAAACCTTTTATGGCGACGTGAATCATTTGTGTGCTTTATTATGCTTGACATTTTTTTCTAAGGCTTTGAAAGTCGTAAATGCTAGGTTAGAGAATAGGGAATTAAAGAACGATTGGTTTACTTACAATCTCCAATAATATTCGTTGTATTAAACATATATCACATTTTTTTTGCCAATTCCACTCATGAGAAACAATTTCCTTCGCGAAGGATGTGCTTCCAAACACCTTTTTTTTATTCCTGCAGGAGGAATCATACTTCATCAACAAATCTGTACATTTGGGATAAAAGTAAAATGTTTTAACGGTTTTTATTTACATCTACAACTGCTGTTAAAGTTCAAAGTAATTTATATATTGGAGAAGAAGACACATGGGAGGTGCGTTTTTAGTAAGAGTGTAAGACAATCTTCATACCAACATATATGCTAAATGAAATTATTTTTCCTTTCTCATTGTTAATTTTCCTTTTCTTGATTGTGAAATACCATTAGATCTTTTTGTATGGAATGTGCATTTATCAGTTTTTTTTATATGCACTTGTTTGTAGAAGTTTCTTAGGTGTTTTGCGTTAAACTCTTACTGAAAACGCACCCTCCATTTGTCTTATCCTCCAATATTCTACTGATAAAAAGTAGATGAACATAAAAATATGAGGCGTGAAAAATATCTTACCTTCTTCATAGTTTTGCGCCTTCTGTTATCCCTATGAAGACCAGAGTTATTTCCTGGAAATGTGCTTTCCCATAAGCGCTGTGTAATACGAATGTACGAATATGATATGATGGATAAGGGAATAACATACTGCATCAAAAACTGTACCAGTGAGTAGGATATATGGAATTTAAGTGTAGGCCAAACTGGCAAGCAAACCTTACCGTCTGTTAATTCTTCGAGCATAAACCGGTTTTCGATCTCATAATAAATTGCCTCGGGCAACGCAGATCCAATAGAAATTAGCCACACGATAATCAAAATTAAAATAGCAACCTTCTTTGCAAACCTAGCCTTTAATGGCAATAAAACCGCCACGCATCTATCAATAGCAATTAATGTCAATGAAAAAACACTTACGTTCACGGACACACTTTTCACAAATGGCGCGACTTTACACATGAAGTCGGCAACATTCCAACGCTGGAGCAGAGCTGATTGAAAATGAAATGGCGTCGAAAACATTCCAAGAAGTACATCGGAAAAAGCAAGGTTTGCAATAAATATATTGGTGACAGATTGCATTCGTTTCCTCGACTTGACCACAAACAAAACTATAGAATTGCCAACAATGGCGATGATTGAAACCATTCCATATAAAACGGCGAATAAAGCGACAACTTCAGCTGAACATTCATAATGTTGATTTTGTTTATAATATTGTTGTAGAATTCTTATCTCTGATTTAGTAATATTATTTAATTGAACAAATTTTTCAAAACTTTCAGCGTCTTGAAAAAATGCCATTATAAGAACATTTGCATTATATCTATATGTTGAACATACTGAATATCTTTCGATAAATGAGTTAAATGTCCTGAAACACGCACTTTATGTCTAACGAAAAGGAAATCAAGGCGCAGTCAATGCAACGTCATAACATTTCATTATTGATAAATCATGTTTGTTTTTGTTAAGTCTATCATCGACAGTATTGTTTCCCTTACACAACTATTATTACATTTTAGTATACATGAAAATGTTTTGGCGTAATTTGTCTGCTTGTACTGTTGTAAAAAGGATTTAATGGGATATATGTCAGAAACTGATCTACTTTATGCATCATCTTTGGCCTTTCATATAGTGAATTAGATACGGTTCTTTATAACATGTATGAAGTTTACTATAACCTTTAAATCAGCAGAAAATAACAAATATGGCAATTTTATAAAAAAAAATTATTAAGGACGATTACGATTTTCGACAAACTTGGACATAAAGTCAATTGTATCAAAATACAAAATTTAATGTTGATATAATGTATTTTAGTAAAACACTGCTGTTTAGATGTCTAAGCAGCAATAGTTTACCAATATTTAAATCTCATAAGAATACATTTAGAAATTTGATTTTTAATTATACGTCAATTACATCAGACGTCAATATAGAAAATAATGTTCCTTCCACTTGAGACTGCGAAACATCTAGTTTTATATATGTTCCCTATGGTCATGTTATTACAGGAGACCTCAACATCGTCGAAGACCGTGAGGTCATAACTTTTCTAAAGAAAGGACCGAAATACCGTCCTCCATCTATAATAGATTGGAAACAGTGTCGTCAGGTCATTAAAGACGCTCTGTCTGCCTACTGTAAAAATTGGTGCAAACGTGAAAAATCGGATAAAAAATCTTTAGACAGTTATTTGAATAAAATTATGAATACTGTTAATATTCGAATATCTCATTTAGAAAACAATTCTGAAATTAATAATAGGATCCATGATATTCCCATTTCAAGAATAAAAATAAACTCAAGGTACTCGCAGAGCGGTTTGTGTTCGTACCGGCAGACAAGGCAGCCAATAATGTAGTGGTGGTGTGACGCATATACTACACGGAAGTTCTTCAAAACGAAATTATCAATTCCTCTACATTCAGGTCCGTTCGCACCACAGAGAGTCAAATCGTTAACAAGCATACCACTGCCACTACCCAACTTAAAGCATCTTCCGAACATTTGAAAGTCCCTACCATGTACTGGTTACCGAAATTACACAAAAACCATTTAAATTCCGTTTCATCTCCGCATCGAGTAAGTGTTCTACTACTAATCTATCAGTTCTTCTAACTACCTCCTTACTACTATCAAAGAACTGGTTATTAACTTTTGTAATAAAGCTTATGAAAATAATGGTATTAATTATTTTTGGAGTGTTAAAATTCTTTAGAGGTTTTAGATAAAATACATGCTTTTGATGGTCCTTATAATTCTGTTGACAGTTATGATTTTTCTACTCTGTACACTACACTTCTACACAATCTTATAAAGAAAAAGTTTTTGTATTTGATAAAATGGTCTTTCGAAAAATCTCATTGTAATTTTATTTGCTGTAACTCGTTTAAAGCCTTTTTCTGTAACGAAAAGGAAAGTATGCTAGATACACTTACTGGAAATGTGAGGATATGATTGAAACTTTAAATTTTCTGCTAGATAACATTTATGTACGTTTCGGCGATAAAGTGTATCGTCAGGTAGTAGGTATTCCTATGGGCACTAACTGTGCCCTTTAATAGCAGATTTATTTCTATATTGCTATGAATCTCAGTTTATGACCAAACTCAGTAAAGACCCATCATTGTTATATTTAGTTGATACATTCAACAATACCTACCGTTATCTGGATGATATTTTTCGTTAAATAATCCAGAGTTCTCTAAATATACTTCGAAATTTACCCAAAAGAACTTACTTTAACTAAATCTAACATAAACAGCAGCAGTTGCCCTTTTCTAGATTTAGACATTTCAATTTCTAACGGAAACTACATACTAAAATTTACGACAAAAGAGACGATTTTCATTTCCTATTGTTAATTTTCCATTTTAGACGGCGATGTGCCTTTGGCTCCATCATACGGTGTTTATATATCCCAACTCGTTCGGTATGCCCGTGTGTGTTCTGATGTCATAGATTTTAACGAACGTAATCAATGCATCACTGGGAAATTATTGTGTCAGGGATTTCGATACCATAAATTACTTAAAACTTTTACTAAATTCTTTCATAGATACAAAGATTTGATTAGTAAATTTGGCTGTACCTGTAGAAAACTTATTAAAATGGTATTTCACATCCTAAATTTTACGGTAATATTGTACTTAAAGCGAGGAAATCACTATGTGATCCGTGTAAACTCATCGAACCTTTAAACAAACTTATAAGTAAGGGTTATCGTACCAATATTGTAATTAGATCTCTGAATATAGTTTACATTGGCACTAATATCGATTTTGTCATTAGCAAATTAAAACATAACTAAGTTGTATCTTCTTTTGAGGCGGGATGTTTAGAGACACACACGTTAATTTTATCTCTTAAGAAGTAGCTCCTCACTATCCTACTACCTGTCGATACATTTATTTTGGCATTGCACAAGTCATGTCTTCTCTGACTGTTCATGACGTTAAAATACTAAATCCCTGGGATGTGTTTTAGTTGATTTTAGTCTCTGATGCATGATTTTTATCATTAATTGTTTTGGCTTTTAACTAGCTGTCAGTAACTGCGAGTACTCTCAAATCGTACTTTCTTGTTAATTCGACCTGTTGATACTATTTTTAATACTTTTTGTTATTTTATATTAATATGGATCTTGTCTGTATACCAGCTTTGATTATTTGGAATATCTACTAATTTTCACTTCTTCGTACTACATTTGTATTAACATCAAGATTATTCTCCTTTAATCTGTACAGGAAGTTTTATTGTTGATATTTACCCTTATGTATCTAGTGTTAAATTAGGTATTTATATGACAGACCTTTCTTGGTATTCCTATTTATTGGAAGATTTTATATAGACAGAAAAGTATACCTAAAACGACAAAGTTATTTTTCATTTACCTGTATATATTATGAAAACCGGTTTTTCAAAAGTGATTATTTTCTAAGGGTTTAATATTTCGCGGTAGTGTTTTGCCATGGCTTTATTTGGACTTGTTTGTTTGCTTTTGGCCTTGAATGTTTGTCCCTAATATTTTATTAACTATGTATTTACTTTCAGGTATCACAGATCGAATTTATTCGTTCATAGTGTGTTAATTTACGTTTTTGATTGAGTTAAGCCTTCCAATTGATGTTTTATCGTGTGTTTTCTATGTTGTGATGTTATACTATTGTTTCAGAAAAAGGAGAAGGTTTGGTACCATTAAAACGTTTAATCCCGCTGCAAATGTTTGCACCTGTCCTAAGTCAGGAATCTGATGTACAGTAGTTGTCGTTTGTTTATGTAATTTATACGTGTTTCTCGTTTCTCGTTTTTATATATACTAGACCGTTGGTTTTACCGTTTGAATGGTTTTACACTAGTACTTTTGGGGCCCTTTATAGCTTGTTGTTCGGTGTGAGCCAAGGCTCCGTGTTGAAGGCCGTACATTGACCTATAATGGTTTACTTTTATAAATTGTTATTTGGATGGAGAGTTGTCTCATTGGCACTCACACCACATCTTCCTATATCTATTTGCAATTCATTAGTAATACAGACATGCAAAAACAGTACTTTCAGTAAAAATTGTGAATTTGCAAATAGTTGTGACAATTTGACTGACAGATTCTAAGAAATAATATAGCGCACAAATCTCCCTCAAAAAAGATATTTACACAGGAAATATTTTGTGTTAAATTATTTTACTGCAAAAATCAATTATTTGTGAAGCTTGTGATCTATTCTGATTTAGCCAAAATATTCATGAAGTAAGTCTATTTGCTGCTCAAATTGGGTAAATTCCGATTATGAACACACTTCCATAACATAACAATCAAATTGCGTCATCAACATTGCCCTGATAACAGATGATAAGCAATTTCCTTTTTTAACAAGTTCTGTGCTATAGGGCCAATATTTTGTCCTTTGTAATTTCTCAAAAATGCCAAGGGACCAATATTTTGGCCCATTTAAATTAAAACTTGAAGATTACTTTGAAGTACAGGTTCATTGTTTGTATTGTATGAAGTATACCGAAATTAGTTGTGGTGACAACAACAATCACTGGTGTTAAACTGATCACCGTAACTGCAGTTACGGTGATCCCAACTTGGCGGAGCCCAAAACAGGTAAAATCGTCTTTTTGTAATTTCTCCGTGTACACGCATTCATGGTCCACTGAACAGAGAAAATGATAGTGCGAGTGGGGCATCCGTCTACTATGGACACATTTATGTTTTTTTTTTTTTAAATATTGGTTGTCTATGTGTTGAGCGAAAGAAAAAAAAAAAGGTTTTTGTACAGTTTAATTTCCTGCTTTTGTGTTACATGCCCATAGTTTGCATAATATTGATAATTAATGAGCACAGATACTAGATATTCCATTAATTTCGGTGAATGATAAAGCTGACCATAAATTTAGTGTTGTGAAAATGATATGAAATATATTGTTTGCAAAGGAGTATCTGCCAGAAAATAGATCATCATCATGTTTTCGGCAGAAGTTTTTTGAAACAAACAGCTAATCTAGAAGATCGCCACTTATTTATGAAATTGAGCTCCTAAATACAGGCAACATATTTGTTTCTTGTTTTTTTTTTTTTTTTTAGTTGATGATGATGATGGATGACTGCTTAACGTCCAGTGGTAAATTAATATGCATATTCAGAAGGAGAACATTAATAATTATATTAATGGAATATGAATATTTACCCTGCTTTGTACTAGACCGACCCTAAGCCGGATTTTTAACGTGCTAGTTTACAAGGTAACAGTCCGCAGGAAGACATGTCACCTTACTCGGACACATTATTCTAACTCCGACCAATCTTTGCTCTTCCTCCTCAATTCCGCGTGCTTAGCGAAGAAGCAGCAAATACCAAGTTTAAAGTCTTTGGTTTGACCCGGTGGGGTTCGAACCCAGGATCTCCCGCATTCAAGGCGAATACGCTACCACGATACTACTGTGGCGGTTTTTGAATTGAGGATAAATATTTAAGCCTAAAAGTATTTAATATTTAAATTCTTTCTTTTATTCAGTAGAATTTTAAAATACAAGTATGACGTGGAAAAGAAGGAAAATTAAGTGAAAACAGGACCAGTCCTCTGATCAGCTATAGACTCTGTTATGTTATGAAATCCAAACAGTATCCGAGTATTTTTTTCTTTACATAAATAAGGTTTAAAAATATCGTTGAATGATCATATTTATCAGATCAGTTCATGTTGTACCCTACCCAATCGACGAAGAATCTGGCTGACTCTTCTCCATTGACTAAACGAGTTATAATTGGTCATACATATTGACATGTAACATGTCGTGGTTGGAGAAATAAGATATTTTACTGACAATTCATTAAAGGCTCTTTGAAACGGAGTTCAATGTAATTATGATCATCCTGTATGATCCATGATTTTTTTAACAATTTCTTTTGTCTTGCTCCTTATGATTGATTAATTGATTGAATTGTTGTTTAACGCCACTTTCAAAACTATTGTGCTATTTCGTGGCGGTCAGTTTTTTATTGGCGGAGGAAGCCGGAGTGTCCGGAGAGAACAACTGACCTTCAGTTGGAAAACTGACAATCCTAGTCAATTAAGATTGAAGTTGAGCCTTGTTCCTTATGAATTTTCTGATGAGTTGTCAAATAAATAATGATTACAGGAAACCGAGGAACTAAAACAAATTAAATTGTGACCCCGCAAAGTTATGAATCAGGCTTTGAATGTCCATCTTTTCTGTATTCTCATGTATTTAACTATTGTTATATCTTCGGCCTTTTTAATTGGTCGTTTAGTTTACAATCTGTATAACATTATAGAGAAATTCGTATTTTTGAAAACCGTTTTGGTGTTAGGAATAAATGAGGTTATGCAAAACAACGACTGTCGTAAAATGTCTGTCAATGAATACGGACAACAAATTTCGTAACAGTATCGTATTCTCGGTGATCTTTTTAGGTCATGAACTTTACTTGGAATATTGATACTATTTATGTCTCCATATCGCAAATTCGGACGGTGGTATGTCCTTTAAAAAGCAAAACGGTTTTTGCAGAGAAAAAGATATTTCAAAACGTCAGTTTTTTTTTATCAAAGATACTTAGTATATGCAAATATCATAGAATTTTATTAACGGAATACATATCCTACAAAACGATTTTCAAATAAGAGTTTTTGTAGTTGTATAGGTGGCACGGTAGTATTTCCTGGCCCATAAGGGATAATGATAGCCTTTTAGGATTTTCACCACTTTCTAACACTGCGAAAATTCTACATACACAGTTAACTGAAGTACTTTCATTATACTAATCAGAAATAAATTTGAATATGTATCATGACCGTTTACTTTTTGCTATTTTTAAAACCTAAGGCCACTAGTGCTTTTAGGTCTTTTATCATGCAGTGAATACAAAATTAAAAATTCTCAAAATTCATTTTCACCTGTATGTAAAATTCTTTCATATTTTTCTACACCTGATTCATCCCTCAGTTTGGGAAAGTATGTTCAGTTGATACTGTATTTTTTGTCCAATCACACTGTTCAGATACATTGACTTAAGTAGGGTACACAAAAGAGCAACCTAAATTCCGGAATGCAAATACTACCGTGCTACCTTAACCAAGACATCACAGACTTGAAACCAGTCATGAGACCTATGATGCATAGACTTCTTACTAGGAAACATATTACAATAAAGAATACTAGTCTGCACTTATTTCTTACCAAAAAAATATTAAAGATTATACCCCTACCCCAGCTGGCATATTTTCACTTTTTTTTCATCTTACCATTTTACTTAAGGAGTGAACAAAACCCAAATATATGATGTTTCAAATCAACACAGAAGTAAAACATGGTGATTAAGGAGGAGTTATTGGATTGCCAACTCTATTTATAGTTAATCTGACTGAAAGAAACAGTTTAAGCACCAAATCATGAAAATGATAGTAGAGTCCATTCCACATTTTACAGCATGCCTTACATTCCTTTGAGCATTTCCAGATTATGAAGGCAATACAACAAGGTTCTTTAGATGGCAGTTAACTATTATTCTAAAAAAAATTTGACTGTACATGTACTAGAATATATCTCTAAGTTGACTGATTGTCTATTTCTCATGTATGCATTAAGTTAAATTATGTCCCCTTACATAATCAATTTACATTTATTGTGCTTTTCAGTGTCAGAAAATTAAAATAATTAATGCCATTTGCATGGAAAATGAATAAAATATTTAATCTTGCTGATATACAATCGTAATCACATTCTTTGTCCAAAAATTGTCTTGTCAATGTAAAGAAACCCTAATGCTATCCCTATTTCAGCTAAATATGAGGGCAAAATGAATAAGTAAGGACCCCTTAAACACTTACTGGTTCCAAAAAAGCTTTTTACTGGTGTCATGTTACCACAGAACTACAAATTAAACCTGAAGAAAACTAGTATAGCTGTACTTGTGAGGAAAAAAATAAGAAATTATGCACTGTATTTATTACGGTGAAAATTATAGGACGTACAGGCAACTAAAATATGTCGCGTCTCAAATTCCAGTTGTTGCACATGTGTCAGACACTGCGAAAAGTTAAAACGAAACTTTATAATTAAAAATGTATTGCAAGTTACTTAAAAATAAAGAAATTTTACTTTCTAGGTAAATTTTAACATTAGTATCCACAGATCAGGCAAAATTTGCTGAATCAGCAATTTTCACCCAGGATGAAATTTAAGGGCTGTTTTATTCTACTTGCCCTTAATCAACTTTTATTGATAAACTTACAAATTGCATAGGTAAAAAATACCTTTATTGATTTAGTGTTAACATATATATCCCAGTTAAGGTGGCACGGTAGTATTTCCTGGCCCATAAGGGATAATGATAGCCTTTTAGGATTTTCACCACTTTCTAACACTGCGAAAATTCTACATACACAGTTAACTGAAGTACTTTCATTATACTAATCAGAAATAAATTTGAATATGTATCATGACCGTTTACTTTTTGCTATTTTTAAAACCTAAGGCCACTAGTGCTTTTAGGTCTTTTATCATGCAGTGAATACAAAAATTAAAAATTCTCAAAATTCATTTTCACCTGTATGTAAAATTCTTTCATATTTTTCTACACCTGATTCATCCCTCAGTTTGGGAAAGTATGTTCAGTTGATACTGTATTTTTGTCCAATCACACTGTTCAGATACATTGACTTAAGTAGGGTACACAAAAGAGCAACCTAAATTCCGGAATGCAAATACTACCGTGCTACCTATAGGCGATAAGCCATCTAAACGAATAGGTCTATCTATATAATCTGTTTACATATTGTAATATTAATTGTGTAAGATAACATAATTTTTATGTAGCATTAAGCTCATCAAATTAGCAAATTTAAAATTTAATGAATCGTCAACAAGACAAAATTAAGGCAAAAACCATTTATTTTTGTGGAGGTTGGGTTGCGAATGCATGGAGGCAAAAGGTTGTTTTTTTTTTTTTTTTTTTTTTCTTGGACAAACACTTTTTCTGTTTTATTTGAAAACCGTTGATTTCAGTTACATACAGGAAAAAGAACCTTTTTTTAATTGAAAATTGAAAGTTTAAATAATTTCAAATGAAAACAACTCACTTCCATTTAACTTCTAAAACATTTTTTTTCAAGACATTTGAAATCAAACAATTCCTGCTACCAAAAAATGAATGGACGGTGTGCCTACATCTTCATAAATAGACTGGTATGGAAGTCAAACGTAAAATCTTCACCCAAAGAACAAAGATAAAATATAGGAATTAGATTTATGTTTATCTAAATAAAAATAAACTGTAAAACGCTTACCAATCATATTATCAAAAACTTATGAACTTGATATGACGATTTGTATAAGTAAAATAAACATTAAGAGTTTTACAGCATAAACTTTCAACTTTCATATTTCTTCTTGTTTTATATTGCGACATGAAACTTAAAATTTCACATTACAATTCATATTTTCCAACAAAATCAGTGACATTTTAACCTAAGATTTCGCAAAGATTTAAATCGAATTTGCCTGGCTTCACATTCAGCGACTATTAAGATAGAAATATCAGCAACAAAGAAACATGAAGAATTGCCATGACTTTTTTATTTGTAGCGATCTTTTTTTTTTTAAGATTTCAGAATAACTTTCAGATTTCATATTTATTGAATAACTATAGTGGGAAAGTTAAAAGATGAAATCAATTAAAGTACTGCTTAAAAATGTCTTCCATAGTCATGATTTGCAGGCATAAGAAATCTAAAAGGCATGTTCGGCAAAGTGGTTACACAGGAGAGAAGCACGGAAATGTTAATTAAAAAAGATAAGACGGATAAGGGTACATATTTTGACTTGCAACAGGCCACTTACGGACAATGAAAGAGTTGTTGCTGTTGCAAGGCTTCTAAAGTGCATGAAACTCCCTTTGGGAGTTATCGGTCAACACCTGGGACTGAAAGGATAGATTGTCGGACAGATTGATGAAGGACTTATGATTATACTTTATCACAAAATGGCACATGTATTAATTTAGGAATAGATGTAGACCATTATTTCACTTAGTTTACAAGTGGTACTTCACTTCCAATTGAGAATAAAACCTATAAACTTAAAGTTTAGTTTGATCACAATTACAAGGTTGTTATTCTTTTATTTACTTTAATCTGCAAACTGCCTGTACATTAGTAACTGCGAATTCAAATAATTTCTAATATTTTACTAGACCTATATTTCAATAAGAAAATCAAAAAACGATTACTCAACAGAATGATTAAAGAGTCACGTGCTGACTGTAGCAAAATAACGTGTCCGAGGAAAACGATCTAGTCAATGTCTCTTCGGCGAACTCAAGATTTCTTCTTGTAGATGTGTATATGTAGTGTTTAATAATCAAATAAACATCTTACTTTATTAAAAAAAAAAGTGTAAAATTGGACTTTTTGTGACTCCTCCTTTTGTACTTTTATACGGTGTTATCCTTTGTACTGTTATACGGTGTTATCCTTTGTACTTTTATCAGCTCTTCAACTTTTGTAGAAGTTTTAGATTTTCAAATGTTTTGGCCTCGAGCATCACTGAAGAGATATTTATTGTCGACATGGGCAACTGGTACATTAAAAATTGGAACTATAATGTTATTAGCACTAACGTGAGGTTACCCAAATTGCACCTATTTTGACAGTTTTTTCATCTACGATTTTTTATGATCCAGATAAAAGTTTTTATTCTGTGTTTATTTTGTAGACGTATCCTTATTTACTATATAGTTACACCAATATAATTTTGAATCCATATTGAATCATAGAAAAATGGACTTGAACCGACCTCCAAACGATCCATGATTCTGTAATGAGGAGTACCCAAATTGCATCCAAGCTTAAATTCACATCCTTACAAATCGAATAACAGATGTTTTGTTCTATTTCTTCAAATATTAATAACAATTTGACATTAGTCCATGCTTAGTATTCATTTTTTTAGAAATGGATGCTTGTAACATATTTCATTTGCTCATTTTTAAAAGATGACATTTTATGAACGTCGCATCGCGACGTTTCCGTAAATTTTTCTTTTTCAGTGAATGGTTCATCTCTTGATATATACTGTGAACGTTTTGTGTATTTTAGATATATTTACCTATGTTGAAAGACGTGTATAATGTCAAATCATAGAATTACAAATTGTTAAGTCGCAAAGAAAACTTGTAAGATTCTCCCAGCTATTTTTGTTGAATAGGTGCAATTTAGATACTCGGTGCAATTTGGGTACTGTGACGTTAACATTGGTCCCTTTAATTTTAATACTATACTATAAAAAGCGCTCAACCCTCACATACACTGGCACAGTGGTGTAACAGTGCATCATAGGAACAAACTGTAAAAATCAGTTGCAATTGGATTAACTCAAAAGATCGATACAAGACACAAAAACCAACTAACATTAAGGCAATAGACACAAATCACCGAAATAAGAGTATTTGCAGTTACTGAAACCTTGTTAATTTAAAGAATAAATATGACTAATGTTGGAGCTTAAACTAAGTTACACATCAGATTAAACATTGGAAAGAAATTGAGGGTATTAAGTTGAACCGGAAATAAAATTGAGAATGGAAATAGGGAATATGTCAAAGAGACAACAACCCGACCAAAGAGATGGCAAGTAAGATGTTTTGTCAATAATTTGCGTAAAGAAAACCAAATGTTCAAAATGGCATGATGTCGAACAAGTTAATGACCAATTATTATAATATCTCAAATGTCAAACTAGAACAGATAATAAGCCATTTCTTTTTGTACAAAAAATGACATACGAGAAAAGGAAATAAGGACAACAAAATTTTATGTAATTTTAGGAAGAAGAAAAAAGCAAACTACAAAGTCGGATAAATTTTAAATTTCAGCTGTATTGTAATGACAAGGACACAATGTGCATGAACGTAACAAGATGGAGATCAGTTTGGCATGAAATGCCAAAATGATAGTGGAACAAAGTATAAATCATTTATCTGTTTATCAAAGGGAAAATTTGGGCTTGAGGGTTAACAATATTTTCTTATGCCGTAGATATGAAGTTATCTTCAATAAAAATAATAAAAACAAAAACAAAAAGAAAATTAAAAACCAAATGTTCAGAGAACAATTGAAGGTCTTTCCACATCAATTTTCTAAATAATTGATAAGAAGCTACTTCCGGTTTTCTCAAAGTTACTATTGGCGTCCAGTCTTAGGTCTCTTCATACTGATTCGATAAATAAATGGTTTCTATTTACTTTTGTGTGAAATAAGGGAGATAATGTGCTACTTCCGGTTAGTCATCAACGTGACAGTATGTCGATTTAAATGTATAGAGAAGGATAAAATAACAATTATCTGTAAAGAAACTTGTATGTTGAAATGCTTATTTAAACATCGATAAACTCTTGTTGCCTTGATTTATAGTTTAAAATATTTTACCCAAGGACAATGTATTTGACACGTCTGAATAGAGTTCAGTTCAATGGGACAAAAATAGAGTGCAGTTCAATAGGACAAAAATAGAGTGCAGTTCAATAGGACAAAAATAGAGTGCAGTTCAAAAGAGCAAAAATAGAGTGCAGTTCAATAGAGCAAAAATAGAGTGCAGTTCAATAGAGCAAGAATGGAGTGCAGTTCAATAGGACAAAAATAGAGTGAAGTTCAATAGGACAAAAATAGAGTGCAGTTCAATAGGACAAAAATAGAGCGCAGTTCAATAGAGCAAAAATAGAGTGCAGTTCAATAGGACAAAAATAGAGTGCAGTTCAATAGACAAAAATAGATGCAGTTCAATAGGAGTTCAATAGAAAAATAGAGTGCAGTTCAATAGGACAAAAATAGAGTGCAGTTCAATAGAGCAAAATAGAGTGCAGTTCAATAGGGTGCAGTTCAATGGGACAAAATAGAGTGCAGTTCAATAGGACAAAACAAAGTTTGCAGTTCAATAGGACAAAAATAGAGTGCAGTTCAATAGGACAAAAATAGAGTGCAGTTCAATAGGACAAAAATAGAGTGCAGTTCAATAGGACAAAAATAGAGTGCAGTTCAATAGAGCAAAAATAGAGTGCAGTTCAATAGACCAAAAATAGAGTGCAGTTCAATAGAGCAAGGATAGAGTGCAGTTCAATAGGACAAAAATAGAGTGCAGTTCAATAGGACAAAAATAGAGTGCAGTTCAATAGGACAAAAATAGAGTGCAGTTCAAAGGGACAAAAATAGAGTGCAGTTAAATAGGACAAAAATAGAGTGAAGTTCAATAGAGCAAAAATAGAGTGCGTTCAATAGAGCAAAAATAGAGTGCAGTTCAATGGGACAAAAATAGAGTGCAGTTCAATAGGACAAAACAAAGTTTGCAGTTCAATAGGACAAAAATAAAGTGCAGTTCAATGGGACAAAAATAGAGTGCAGTTCAATAGGACAAAAATAGAGTGCAGTTCAATAGGACAAAAATAGAGTGCAGTTCAATAGAGCAAAAATAGAGTGCGTTCAATAGAGCAAAAATAGAGTGCAGTTCTATAGGACAAAAATAGAGTGCAGTTCAATAGGACAAAAATAGAGTGCAGTTCAATAGGACAAAAATAGAGTGCAGTTCAATAGAGGAAAAATAGAGTGCAGTTCAATAGAGGAAAAATAGAGTGCAGTTCAATAGAGCAAGAATAGAGTGCAGTTCAATAGGACAAAAATAGAGTGAAGTTCAATAGGACAAAAATAGAGTGCAGTTCAATAGGACAAAAATAGAGTGCAGTTCAATGGGACAAAAATAGAATGCAGTTCAATAGAGCAAAAATAGAGTGCGTTCAATAGAGCAAAAATAGAGTGCAGTTCAATGGGACAAAAATAGAGTGCAGTTCAATAGGACAAAAACAGAGTGAAGTTCAATAGAGCAAAAATAGAGTGCGTTCAATAGAGCAAAAATAGAGTGCAGTTCAATAGGCCAAAGATAGAGTGCAGTTCAACAGGACAAAAATAGAGTGCAGCTTAATAGTTCAATAGAGAATTGGTTGGAAAATACAGTTAAACCTACTTTTTTTTTGACAAATGTAGAATTATAAAAAACATTGTGGTTTTTAGTCTTGTTTAGTCAGATATATTGTAAAATACGTCCTACATATTCTTTTCGTTGTATATTTCCTTGAAATTTAGAGGGTTAATGAATGTAATTACACTTTTTCATTGTTATGCGTCCGATGCTCTTTTCTGGATTGTCGTCATTTGAAACCGTCATCAGGAACTAATCTATTCTTTATAATGTGAAATGTCATCAACCGATTATGAAGTGAAGTGATTTTTTCATAGATACAAAGATTTCGTATGGAAGTTTGGCTGTACCTGTAGAATACTTATTTCAAACAGGTTATCACATCTAAATTTTAACGGAGATGCTGTTTACCGAGCCCGGAAATTTAGATACGATCCGGGTAAACTTATCGATCCTTTAAGTAAACTCATGCTAAAAGGTTACCAATTCAACACTGTAATTAGATCTTTGAATATTGTTTTTATAGGTATAGATATTGATTTTGTTATTCGTAAATTCAAAATCAAACTAAATACTTTTTTTTATATACATATGCATATTCATGGCTCTACAATCTGTCGATACCAAATCAACATTGAAATTAGATCTTTGAATATTGTTTTATTGGTATAAATATTGAATTTGTTATCAGTAAATTCAAAAATCAAACTAAATATTATTTTTATATACATATGTATTTTCATGGCTATACAATCTGTCGATGCCTGTATTGAACAAGGTCATGTAAAATGACTTCTTTACACTAAATCCATTGGATGTCAGATGTGTACTGATTGATATTTTAGTCTTAGATGCATGATTTTTTTTAATAATTTTTTATTAGCTTTGAACTAGCTGCGAATACATTCAGATCTGTTGACGTGCTTTGTGTCTGTTTCGTTGTGGGGATGGATATATACCCTGCCACGTCTGGTCTGTGTTTTTGCTAGATGTTTTCCTGCTATGAATCGATCTGACGAGTTAAGCCCTTTGCAACTGATTTTTATAGTTTGTTCTTATGTTGTACTGTTACACTACTGTCCCAGGGAAGGGAAGGGTTTGGCGCCAACAAACAAGTTTAACCCCGCCACATTCTGTTTGTGCCTGTCCTAAGTCAGAAGCCTTTAATTCAGTGGTTGACGTTTGTTGCTGTATGTCATATTTGTTTTTAGTTCATTGTTTTGTACATAAATCAGGCCGTTAGTTTTTTCGTTTGATTTTTTTTACATTTGTCATTTCGGGGCATTATATAGCTGACTATGCGGTATGGGGTTTTGCTCATTGTTGAAGGCCGTACGGTGACTTATGATTGTAAATTTCTATGTCATTTGGTCATTGATGGAGAGTTGTCTCATTGTTAATCATACCACGTCTTCTTATTTTTATAAGTTTTAAGATTAAATGAGAAAACCAAAATATAAATTACCCGTATAAATAAACATTTTGTTAGTTCATTGCATGCGTATTGTTGTCAATAATCCATTCCATGGATTACACAATTGATCCTGCATACGACTCATTTAAATTGCTTTAAATATAAAACTGATGGAATGTACCATTCTATAAAAATATCGACTAAAGACTAAAAATTTTTTTTTTTATTAGTATTTTTTCGTGAAAAAGACCCAAGTAAATCATTGTTATGGTGACAATTGATAATTTCTTAGCTTTCAATTACACAATTGTTTCATTTTCTGTGGCTGGCAATTATATGTTAGATAGCGCTCGATACCAAAGAGATTATTTTCATAAAATTGGAGATAAATATAATTATAAAATTTGGCGTAATAAGGTTACATTTTTAGTAGAATAGGCAAAGACAAATTATTTTCAAAATGCTATTTCAAATTGTAAAGATAGTTAAACTATTTGGAAGTATGTAAAATGTTTAAATCCCCCAAAAATACATGATAATATCACGCATTTAGAATATAACAATAGTGAAATTGATAATTATGTTGATATAGCAAATACATTTAAAATATGCATTTCTCAAATATTGCTGCAGGTATAGTTGATAACAAATTATGTAATAATGATGAAGGTCCAAGTTTCCATGTACTCAAAAATTTTGTGAAATCAAAGATACAAAGGGGTATTGAAAATTCAGTATACCAGAAATGAGTATTTTAGATGTAAAAATGTATTACTGAAAAAAACTTGACAAATCTAAAGCAACTGGTTTAGATGATGTTGGACCAAACATTTTGAGTATGTGCAGTGCTGTCATTGCACCAGCTTTAACATATTTATTTAATCTAAGCATTAAATGTTGTAAATTTCCTAGTATTTTTAGGCTTCAGACCTAAACATTCGTGCACTACTGCATTACTAAATTAGTAGATGAATGGTTAACACATATAGATAATGGAGAAATAAACGGAGTTATATTTTTAGATTTAAAAAAAGCTTTTGATCTGGTTAATCATATAAGTTTATTGAAAAAAAAAATGAATATTATAATGTTTCAAACTGTACACTAGACTGGTTTAAGTCATACTTGTTTGAACGAATTCAACAAGTTAAGGTAAATAACGTCAATGTCTGATACTAAATACATAAAAACTGGTGTACCACAAGGCTCTATCCTTGGCCCTCTATTATTTATTTTATACATCAATGATTAACCACTGAACATAGAAAAGTCATTAATAGATTTATATGCAGATGTTACTACTTTACATAGTACTGAACATCGGATGACCGCAAGCTTTTGTGGAAGATCACAAGCACTTGTCTCAGAAAGTATATAAATCACATCTCTTTACCTGAAAGTGATGTTAATGTACAGAGATATATTTTTTTCTGAGACAAGTTCGTGCGTGAATGATAAGTAAATGACAGGGAATCCAACCTCACCGTAATAACTATAATATTGTAGTAATATTATATTAATATTTGTATATAACAGTTACATGTATATATGATTTTCATCCATTTGTATATCATTCTATTCTATTATTCTAATAATAGTGCAGTGCAAGTGCATGGTGGAAACTCTTCTGTAATAATTAGATTTTTCCAATAGATTGGATTTGAGCAGGCATTTATATTTTCCCGCAAAACGTTCTTGAGATACTCTTACGCATACGTTAACACAATTTTTCTGTACGTGTGCATAGATATTAATGATTTTTACTTATATATATATATTTCTAACGACAAAACATTTTCTTATTATTAACTTATGTTCTAAAATAATATTTTTATGAGTATTCATTGAAGAAATGAATATATAACAAGCGATAAGGAATGTTATTTTGCACTCGATAATGTCCGCGTATTTAAGGATCGGTTACCAGCCAAACACGAAAGTTATGTTAGTAGAAATCTCTGTGGCAACAATACTACGGAATGCCCTCACGGTTATCGCGATGTAAAAATGTACATGATTTAAATGCTAACCTTCAAAATGATATTTATATAATTGAAAACTGGTGTTCGGAAAGTTGTATGAAACTAAATGCCAAAAAATGTAAATCAATGATTATTGGTTCAAAACAGAGGCTTTATTCAACTGGGAACAGTTTAGATATCAATATTTCAGATGAACAAATAGATAATGTAGATTGTGAAAAACTTCTTGGTTTATATATCGACAAAAACCTAAATTGGAATCAGCAAATAGATAAAATGTCATGTACAATATCAAATAGAATCAACTTATTACAAAAGATAAAAAAGTATTTACATATGCATATACGTATTATTTATTTAAATGCTTATATTCTGCCATTGTTTGATTATTGTTGCAATGTATGGGGTAGTTGTTATGAAAATGGAATAGATAAACTTAATAAGTTATTAAAGAAATCTGCTAGGGTTATAGTAGAAGCTGACATAATGACATCCTCAAGTTTTTTGTTTAATAGTTTAAACTGGTTAAATGTGGCAAAACGAATTCAATATCAAAAGGCAATACTTGTATTTAAATCATTAAAGGATATGGTTCCTAACTATTTACAAGAAAAATTTCATTTTACTGATAATCAAAATTATAATTTACGTTCAGCTGATGAAAAACTATTAAATCTTCCAAAGCCAAAAACAATTTTTTTAAAGAAACCATTTATATATTCTGGTTCTCAAATATGGAACAGTTTACCAAATGAAATAAAGATGAGTAATACACTTGTATCTTTTTAAACAAAATGTTACAAATTTTTCATGAATTGTGCAAATTAATATGCTTTTCATTAATATCTATATTAAATTGTATATTGTGTATATACCATTATAATAGTTTATGTACTTTATATGTTGTTATTATTTTGAGGACTCTCAGGAAGATTAGTTATAACTAATGGGATTATCCTCGTGAAATAAAGATTATTTATTTATTTATTTATTTATTTATTTATTTATTTATTTATTTATGAGTCATCGGATATAACGTCCCAATTCAGACTGGACATTGCTACGTATTAAGCGGATACGATACAGTTATAGGGGAGGTAATGACGTTTCTAACGTAAAAATACAGATGTCACCACTGCAACAAGTGCTTTACGATATTTCTCCACTCGATATTTAAAGCGCAAGTCTTGCCGAGCTTTTTAAATCATTAAAATTTAACTGTTGAGAGTGGAGAAATATCGTAATACACGAGATATAGTGGTGGAATCTGTTTCTCTAATGATTTTTATCTTTCCTTTTGAAAGATTTGCAAAAAGTTGTGTTCTTTATATGTGACGTCATCAGGCATGGTCGCCTTTTTTAATGACGTCACAATAGGAAATTCAGAAGAAACTTAGAAAATTTGACGTCATAATTAAATTTAGACCAATAATTTGCCGAGAACAGATATTTCACTAGTGAGGAGAAATCTTTTTCTCACACCGATCAAGAAATGTGAAAATAGCGCAAAAATTACAGAATGTTATTTTCGGGACGTCAAATTGTGACATATCGGGAAAAGATGCATTTTTCGAATGATTTTTTATCATTCAGACTGATTTAACTTGAAAACAAGTTCATGGACCCCTCTTTTTTAATTAGGTTTGATTACGTATGAAGATTATTTGTACCAATTTTTATGAAAAAGTCACCGATGAATTTTTTTTAAATTAGATAAATATACAGCCAAAAAATGCCGTTTTTGTCTAAAATCATGAAACTTTGATAAAAATTAATTATTTCCAAAGAATTGTTATACAAATTTAGGGCATACTTATGTTAAGTAAATTTTCCAAATGTTTTTACAAAAATCCGCTTGTCTTTATCATTTGAAACAAAAAAGTTAGGTATGTCTATCCAAAGGATAGAAATGTTAAAAAAACCGAAATTTTGAGTAAATGTCTGAAATTTCGACCCCATTTATCTCTTAAAGTGGCACATGAAGGTATATTTTTTTATTACATATTTGAATTGACTAGGTGCAAAATAGCTTGCTTTCAAATTTTCGTAAAAAAATCACCGTGGGATCAAAACTGTATCTTATGCCCTTTATACATCACGCACAGCCAAAAGGCTTTCGACATTAGCAAGGATGTTACTTCTGGACAGGGAGACGTCCAGATAATAATCGTATTTCCATACCCCAGTCAACCTTTGGGGTATGCCGTTTGACCTTATTTTTATTTATTGCTCCCTATGCTTCTAAAGGTACATGTATGCATGCGAGCATGTATGTTTGCTGATATTTGTCCCGTCATCGATTCTATCCCGTGTGCTAATACGGATTAATGTCAAGAAAGCCTTTTTACTCCTTTTTTCATATCTACCTGCATTGAATCATGATCAATTACATCAGAGATAAAAGGCGTTTTTTCAAAAATGATAAATTTAAGCCCATCCAAAGAAATTTGTAGTACGCAGTTTTACTAGAAATATGTATTTAAAGTCTTACAGGAAAAATCAACAGACTCCGAAAATCTGTTTAGTTGCCCCTTTTGTATCAAGCTTATACTCATATGACATGCACCAATAATATTTCAATTCTCTTAGATTAAAAAAAAAAAAAAACAAAGGATGGTGGGTATCCATCCATGACGCAAAATCAGTACATGCACAGCAAAAAAACACAGAAAAAGTTGCATGATTTAAGAAAATATGTCATTCGGCCCTGTTACAGACAAAAGAAATGGATATATCTATTCATCTGTTGATTGTTTTTTTTTTTATCGAAAAAAAATATGATTCACGGATTTTTCTTACCTAAATTATGTTTAACTTTAAAAAAAATGTAAATGACAGCAATTTTTTTTTATTTTTCTAGTTTTTATTATGTCCAGTAAATTAGCTGTTTGTGGAGTATGTGCATACCGCAAAATCAACAAACCTTCAGTGATCTGGTGTTCAGAATGTGACGAAGGGCTTTGCGAGAGAGTAAAGCGCATCATGCAGCTTCAAAGGGGTCAAGGAACCATAGTATTATTTCAATCGCCAAGTACAAGAATTTACCTTCCGGTATATTGGAAATTATTCAAATATGTCCAAAACACGATGAAAGAGTTGTATGCCGCTGAGGAAAAGGAAAGCACAAAAATTAAAAACATAATATCACCCATTCAAGAAGAAGAAAGAAATATTTCAGAAAGCCAAACTACTTTAGATAAAATAAAACAGCATGCTTGAGACCTGCAGACATTCTTAGCTTTAAAACACATCCAACGAGATGTCACGAACAACGAACAATTTCTTGAATTTTTAGTAAAGGGAGAGAAAATGAACCATGTATCCATGTCTTGGAAAAACGAAAAAGCTGTGGAGACCCTACCTACCACAATCAAGAAGATGGGAACCATTATCTTGGATAGCAGATCAGGTGATTCAACATTAACAAACAGGAAAAACAAACAAGCACAGACAATGATGCCTATTACACATGTTCTTACCATTGATGATATCAAACTCACTTTAAGAAAGACCGTGAAAACATATGGGGAAGATATCACTGGTTGCTCCTTACTATTTGATGGCAGAATGATTTTTTCCTGCTATGAACAAAACGGAATTTCCGTGTTCAAAACCGATGGGACTTTAGATTTTACTTTACAGTCAGGATTGCGTACATCTCATATACACTTTATCGATGAAAGCCAAAAACTTGTGGTAACAACTGGGATTTACGACCCATTACAGGGGCGGATCAGGATTTTAGATTAGGGGGGAGCAAACTTAAATTTTCGCCGATGTAAAATTATCGAAATATTCTTTATTAAGCTGAGGACAACCCATGCTTTGCAAATTTATCCCCGCCTGAATCCGCCCCTGCATTAATGAGGGGCCTGATGGGGGCCGGGGGGGGGGGGGGGGTCTCATCACGATTCACGAGTTGATTTTTTTGTCAATCACGATTCACAGAAAATAAATTTCCATGATCACGGATCACGAAAATATAAAAGGAGTATAAATCTGTAGAAAAACGGATCACGATAGCGAAAATGCACCGATCACGAAGAACGAAAATACCCATCAGGCACCTCATTAATTGCGATTATCGATATGAAAAACAGAAAAAACTGAGAAACTTATTAATGTGCGATCAGTGAATTGCGGAATTGTTCACAAAGATGGGAAATTGATATTTAATGGAGGTAATAGTGGCTTATGTGTTGTAAGATTATATAAAGAGATATAAGAAGATGTGGTATGAGTGCCAATGAGACAACTCTCCATCAAAGTCAAAATTTATAAAAGTAAACCATTATAGGTCAAAGTACGGTCTTCAACACGGAGCCTTGGCTCACACCGAACAGTAAGCTATAAAGGGCCCCAAAAATTACTAGTGTAAAACCATTCAAACGGGAAAGACTCTGTAACACAGTTAGTTAACGCTCCCTTGTACCAAAATAGAAGCATTGCAATGTGTTCTTACAAATAAAACATCTACAAATGTATTCAGAGTAAAGACATTCAAATAATATACAGACTTATTATGTAATCACTTCAGTTATAGTCGCTACAATTACTGTTTAGGTAGCAATACACAGTGAGGAGTGTGGTTTCGCATTTTGGCCCCGGAGGATTTTTCAAATATGAAAGTTATTGTGCATTATAATTCATTTTTAGACAGCTGAAAACTATAATTAAGCCTTCAAAGTGGGTTTATATGAGTATCAAGATTATTTTTTTCATGTTTTATGGGCTTTTTTCTGTTTGACAGTCCGTATTTTCATATCCTGACCAGCCATGGACCCAGAAATTATTGTAATGTTTACAAACAATTTTTTTTCACACGAAATTTTTTACGCAAATTTACGAAACAAATGAAATGAAAGACATATGATTTTATTTCAATCTCAAAATTTAGGAGGGTAAATTTTGATTTTTTTCCTAACTGTATATTGCTACCTTATGCCATCGCCGTTAGACAAAGGAGACATTAAGGTTTAGCCGTGTCCGACTATCCGTCCGTCCGTACGTTCTGAAATTCGTTTCCGTTCCCTTACTTTAGTTTGCCTCAACCAGGGTCTACATTGTCGTATGGACGGAATCTTTATTTTTCAAACCATGGTTCAGTGTTCAACATTAAGTTTTCATGATTAGGTCCAATTTTCAGATACTATAATCAAAATCTCATTTTTTTTTCGCTTTACATCTAGTGATTCAAATTCAAATATGTTTTATCTTAAGTGGCATGATAAATAACAATCCAGCAGTAAGCTTTTAAACCGACATACATAATGAATTAATGACATGTATATTATATACAGTGCGTGCAGACACAATAGGACAAAACAGGAGATGCAATAGTTTACACATATACACAATTTCCACATAATGAACTGTTGACACAGATAAATATCTCGCCTGTTGGCAGAAAATTCGAAAAAAGACAATCTGATGGACAGCAACATCTCTTATCAATTCAAAGTCACTGGACTATAACCTACGGGACAGGGCCTCGAAATAATTGTCAAATTTATATGAATGATAGTAATGCAACTTTATAGAAAACATCATTGATCTATCACAAGTATTACTATCAAACTAACTAAAGTAGAAAACTTAACACTGAAAATTGCTTAATAATATTGAAAGACGCTGGACCTTGACCTAGGAGACAGGGCCTCGAAATAGTCGTCAAACTGATATGTACTGATAACAATGCAACTGTGTACAAAATATCATTGATCTATCACAAGTAGTTCCTATCAAAAAATGAAAACAACACGTTATAAATTTTATGCGTCCGAAGCGCTTTTCTGGATTTACCTTCATCAGGAACGCTCAAAGCCGAATATTTGAAAGCCAAGGATGTATATTAAGGACCGAAAACGTTGAAGAGCTATAAACCAAAAAGGACCTAAAAAATAGCCAAATCTATCTAAGGCCAACTTTGCATGAGGGAGTTGAAACCTCAGTTTCTGTATAATTTAAAAATTTATAAACGAGCAATTTTAGATAATTTGTTATAAATCATATCAGTACCGAAGTACTGACTACTAAGCTGATGATATCCCCGAGGTCCACCAGCAGAGGTATCGACTCAGTGCTGTAAAATGAAAACAACACGTTACAAGTTTGAGCTTTCTGAAAAGCTGTGGACTGCTTCGCTCTATCCTAATTTAAGGTAATATGTGTGCATGTGGTTGCTTGATTAGTATTCTGGAGGTGTGCCTCTCTGAAGGTGTGCCTAGATTGGCAGAAGTTATAAAATGCAGATAATGCATTTTTGTAAACATGGTATAGGAACATTGTTTAGCAAAACAAATCGTGCATATTGCAGATTAACAAAGCAAATAAACACGTTTTAATAATTGATATTTCAATATTGAATTTCAGTGTGCAATATATGCATAATGAAACGTACATGAATTAATGACAGTTGATCGGAACTGAAATACACATAGTTAATTTTCCGGCATTTGATGTCTTATCTTGAGACGAGAAAAGTCTGTAATTCTTTATCTCATGTAAGCCAATAGCTGTTGCTGTATCTCAGCCCCATCATAAAGCAACCAATCAGAATCTATTTGTGATTAGTAATTATTTCAAGATGGCGTGTATATCGACTGAAATTAATAGCTCCGCACCGTGATTCGAAGCAATAAATTTGTTATAAATCATATCAGTACCGAAGTACTGACTACTAAGCTGATGATATCCCGAGGTCCACCAGCAGAGTATCGACTCAGTGCTGTAAAATGAAAACAACACGTTACAAGTTTGAGCTTTCTAAAAGCTGTGGACTGCTTCGCTCTATCCTAATTTAAGGTAATATGTGCATGTGGTTGCTTGATTAGTATTCTGAGGTGTGCCTCTCTGAAGGTGTGCCTAGATTGGCAGAAGTTATAAAATGCAGATAATGCATTTTGTAAACATGGTATAGGAACATTGTCATAAAGCAACCAATCAGAATCTATTTGTGATTAGTAATTATTTCAAGATGGCGTGTATATCGACTGAAATTAATAGCTCCGCACCGTGATTCGAAGCAATAAATTTCATGCGTCCGAAGCGCTTTTCTGGATTTACCTTCATCAGGAAAGCTCAAAGCCGAATATTTGAAAGGCAAGGATGTACAAGGACCGAAAACGTTGAAGAGCTATAAACCAAAAAGGACCTGAAAAAAATAGCCAAATCCATCTAAGGCCAACTTTGCCTGAGGGAGTTGAAACCTTAGTTTCTGTATAATTTAAAAATTTATAAACGAGCAATTTTAGATAATTTGTTATAATATCAAAGTGACTTCAGCAAAAAACTTAACAATTGTTGACGCATCCTCCGTCGTCGCCACCGTCAACGCCGCCGAAAAGCAACACCTATGTCTCGCTTTCCGCGACTTTCGTCGCAGTCGAGACAAAGAATAGAAGTCTAGCATAAAAGCATGATAAAATTAAGTTAGGCAAACACATAATGAGCAAAACTTTACTGAGATTTTGTGGTTCATTTTGAAATGTGATATTGTACGTGAAATCAGCATATTCTCAGGTGAAACTGTTTCGATTTATGAAGGCAGTTAGTTACCATGATGTCACAGTGGTATCCAGTCATCTCGTACAATAACCATTTCGTACCATTGCCATTTCGTACCCAAAATTACCATTTCGTACCATGAATTTGCCATTTCGTACCATGAACATAAACCATTTCGTACCATATGGAAAAAAAGATTTACCATTTCGTACCATATGGGAAAAAAATGCTTTACCATTTCGTACCATATGGAAAATGGTTTACCATTTCGTACCATATGGGAAAAATGCTGTATCATTTCGTTCCATATGAAAATTGAACTTTACCATATCATACTTGGTACATGAAAAATATTCAGTTTTAAATGGGAATATTAGTATGGAATTTGTTTTATGACAATTTTGTTTTAATAGGCAAGTTTCCTTATACTGACTCGGTTCGTTTTAATAAATGTTTTATGATTTATATATATCTAGTGTTTTTATATATTGTCTAGTGACGAAATGTATTTATATAATAAAATGAATAAAATATTATCACATCAACTTGGAACTTTGTGCACATGTTCATTGTGATGTGAATTTTCTTAAATATACATGCTAATTAAGGTTTTGACATTTAGACGTCCAGTTGACATATATGAGGGTCTGGATGGGAGACCTTCATTTCTTTATTCTTTTAATTTAAGACAATTTTTAAATGCTTTATTTAGTTTGCCTTTTTTTGTCCTTATTCTGCACTTTTTGTACTTTTTGTCCTTTATTCTGCACTTTTTGTCCTTTATTCTGCACTTTTTGTCCATTATTCTCGATTCTGTAAACCCTTGCAGATCCTCATATATTCTTTCTTTTCAAGTTATGCAATGCAACATACCATAACAACCACAAACATTCGACTCTTCGGCCGAAAATAGATTTAAAAAAAAAAACAAAAATAAAAAAAAAATAAAAAAACAACGAACACATGGTACAGGGTCCGTGTTACACTCAACAATTCAAAATTTTAAAAAAGTTCTAAAATTTTAGTATTTTACGATTTTTTATTAAAGTTTTAAAATATCTACATTTCTTTTTTTTTTTTTTATTTTTTGGAAATTTTGAAAATTTCACCCAAATATTTAAATTAAAAAAATCCCCAAATTCGCTTTTTAAAAAATTTAATAGTCTATATCTTTAATTAAACTTGAAAAATACCCAAATTTACGTGCAGTTTTGATCATTTCGCTTTTTGAAAGTTTGAATGTTTCGATTAAATAGTTAGAAATAGAAAACGGGCGAAAAGAGAACCTCTGTATCATTATCAGGTACATGTAAAGTGCGAAGTGGAATAAAATCGGAATGGAACAAATAAAACGAAACGAAATTTGTCAAAACGAAACAAAGCAAAACGAAATATGACGAAACGAAACTAGATAAACAGTATTTTTCAAATATAATGTAGCGGTAGAATGTTCAGACCCCATGTACAACGTATTTCCCTCATGTGTATGAAGTCCCGTTACTTTACGTTGTACTCCCGACGGGACATTTCCGTTGTCCCGAGCCAGGTCGGGTCTTCTAATGTATAAATACAGCCAGCGCGTGGGTCCCCATAGCCCGGATACTGACGTCAGTAGCTGACGACAACAAAATAACTGACAACTGAACTAACAACTAAGTTTTCACTTTGGTAAGAATTCTAGAACGTCTACACTTGGGGAATTATATTGTTTATATTGTTTATCTAACAATCAATGAGATACTTTTATAAAAGTTAACAAATAATCTAACGTTATTCTTGTTTAATATCAAATGTCGAACTTGGAAACGACGGTTGTACGGGTCAAGAGAATCAGTGTTCACCACAAAATATACTCCCGTTACATTAATATAGAATAAATATGACTTTGTTTGACCTGAAACTAAATTACACATCAGATGAAATCGGAAAGAATGCATGGTTCTGTAGTTAAACGGAAAAATATTTTCATGGCGAGCCAGATGTTTTGTCAATAATTTGCGTAAAGAAAACCAAATGTTCAATATGGCATGATGTTGAACAAGTTAATAACCAATAATTATAATATCTCAAATGTCAAACTAGAACAGATAATGTTTTGTAATGACAAGGAAACAACGTGCATGAACTTATCATAAAAAATATTAATCATTTATCCGTTTATCAAAAGAAAATTTTGATGTGATGGTCAACAATATTTTGATATGCTGTAGATATGAAGTTATCTTCAATAAAAATGAAAAACCAAAAAAGAAAATTATAGAAATGGGGTATAATGTTATTCTAGAAACGTTTATAAAAAATATATAAATGTATTGCATAACATTTGTTTTGCATTCAGCTGCTTTGATTTTAATTTCAAAGAATAAATTACCCTTCCTTGCCACGGTAAGAACACAATTGTAAGAAAACGACAGATATACAGTTGATCTGAATCATGAATAAATAAAACTACATAGTATTACGTAAATCGTTTTTAATCTAGATTTGGTTATTCAAATAAATCACTACAATATTAAATTGATGTAATACAAATTTTAAGTACAATGGGAAAACATAATGTAAGATTAATGTCGCTTTCTTTGTGTTGTTGTTTGCATACCAGTTATATAATGTCTTATTGTCAGCAACGTGACAGTTTGTCAATTAAAATGTATAGAGAAGGATAGAAGAATACAATTAATATGTTTAGACACTTGTAAATTTAAAGGCTTATTTAAACACCAATAAACTACTGTTGCTATAATTTTTGAACTAGACGGGTTAATGTTTCTCACACTCGTCCCAATAGGACAAACATACAGTGCGTATATATAAAAAAGAAGATGTGGTATGATTGCCAATGAGACGACTGTCCACAAGAGACCAAAATGACACAGAAATTAACAACTATAGGTCACCGTACGGCCTTCAACAATGAGCAAAGCCCATACCGCATAGTCAGCTATAAAAGGCCCCGAAATGACAATGTAAAACAATTCAAACGAGAAAACTAACGGCCTTATTTATGTACAAAAAATGAACGAAATATTTTAATGGACAATTGGTCAGAGAATACAGTTAAACTAGGTTCCATTGACAAGTATTAAATGATGAAGAACCTGTTTTTTTCGTTTTGTTTAGTCAGTTATATTGTGGAAAACATCACTCATGCATCTCTTAGTTGTATAGGACAATTGGTCAGAGAATACATTTAAACTAGATTCCGTTGACAAGTGTAAAATGATGAAAAACTGTATGATTTTTCGTTTTGTTTAGTCAGTTATATTGTGGAAAACATCACTCATGCATCTCTTAGTTGTATAGGACAATTGGTCAGAGAATACAGTTAAACTAGATTCCGCTGATAAGTGAAAAATGATGAAAAACGTGTTTTTTCGTTTTGTTTAGTCAGTTATATTGTGGAAAACATCACTCATGCATCTCTTAGTTGTATAGGACAATTGGTCAGAGAATACATTTAAACTAGATTTCGTTGACAAGTGTAAAATGATGAAAAACTATGATTTTTCGTTTTGTTTAGTCAGTTATATTGTGGAAAACATCACTCATGCATCTCTTAGTTGTATATTTTCTTGAAATAAAGAGAGTTAATGATGGATTCAGTCCTTGACAGGCAATTGGATAACCTATAAAAAAAAAAAAGATGCAGAACTTGATCTTCCGTCACTGTATTGAACACCTAAATTACATAAGTGTCCTTACAAAAAAAAACGTTATATTGCTAGGTCTTAGTGCACCATGAAACCTCTTTCAAAGTTATAAACATCAATTTTATCAACAAACAAAGTCTGGCTTTAAAATATGGGAAACTATCTACTATAGGGGCGGCGTGAAGCAGATGTGGATACTTAAAAAAACCAAAGATGTGTAAGAGTACATACAATCTAAGTATCTTTCCTCTTGTAATAGAATTAAAACATTTGACTTATCTACCCTTTACACAAGTATACCCCGTTCCAAACTAAAAGACAAATTGAAAGAATTGGTCCTGCTTTTTTCATAAAAAAGAATGGCCAACGTAGATACAATTATCTTGTCTTAGGGAGGGACAACGCGTACTATGTAAAACATCACTATGATTCTGACATTATCAAGATGCCTGATTTCTTGATAGACAACATATTTGTTACCTTTGGTAGACGTGTTTTCAACAAACACTCGGTATTCCCATAATAACCAACTGTGATCTTCTTCTTGTCGACTTGCTCCTTTATTCATCTGAGGCTGATTTCATACAGGAGCTTCTTAGGAAGAATGAAAAGAAGCTAGCTTTATCCTTTAACTTCACGTTCCGCTATATAGATGAGAACTAGCTATATCCTTTAACTTCACGTTCCGCTATATAGATGAGAACTAGCTTTATCTATTAACTTCACGTTCCGCTATATAGATGAGAAGCTAGCTTTATCTATTAACTTCACGTTCCGCTATATAGATGAGAAGCTAGCTTTATCCTTTAACTTCACGTTCCGCTATATAGATGAGAACTAGCTTTATCCTTTAACTTCACGTTCCGCTATATAGATGAGAACTAGCTTTATCCTTTAACTTCACGTTCCGCTATATAGATGAGAACTAGCTTTATCCTTTAACTTCACGTTCCGCTATATAGATGAGAAGCTAGCTTTATCTATTAACTTCACGTTCCGCTATATAGATGAGAAGCTAGCTTTATCCTTTAACTTCACGTTCCGCTATATAGATGAGGTCCTCCCAATACATAACTCTGGTGACTCTTTTGAACGTATTTATCTCATCGAACTTGAAATATGAGGATGCAACAGATACAGTTAAGTTTGCCTCATATCTTAACTTACATCTAGAAATTGACAACAAGGTCGATTGAGAACAAAACTTTACGACAAAAAAAGGGAGGAGAAGTATTACTAAGTGATATTCAAACTCATAAATCGAAACCAAACTGACAATACCATGGAAAAAAAAACGAAAAACGATGAAAAGACAAACAACCGTATACAAAACATAATATACAAAACTAAAGACTGAGCAACAGGAACTCAGGTGCTCCGAAAGGGTAAACAGATCCTGCTTCCGATGTGACACCCTTCGTGTCTCATGAAAATACAAACCCGGTGATTCTTATTCGGTAGGTCACATTCGAGGAAAGATGACGGGATTATGATTACGACAATTTGAACATATCCGTCGTCATCTGTGACATAGATGATCCATAACGGTCAACCCACTCGTGAGGGCGTCCGTAAAATTTTCAAAAAGATAATTTCAACTTCACCACTTGGAACTCTTGTATCAAAAGCTTCCTTGTAAGCAGCAACCCTTTATCAATGAAATCATTATAGGAAATGCAAGCTCTAGAATATCGTATCAACCGGGAGATATATATACTTAGTATTCCAAATGCAGTCACTGTTGGAATGTTGCTACACAAAAATGGAAAGTTCATAATTGGGAAGCTAAAATAATTTTTTACACTGGGTCGATACCCCTGTTGGTGGAATATCAGTCCCAAGGGTATTATCAGTTCATTAGTCAATAATTCGGTACTGACATGGTTTATAACGAACCTTTCTTAAATTGTCCATTTATAAATTTATAAATTATTCAACGCCTTCATGCAAAGTTGACCTTCGATGAATTTGGCTATTATTTTTATGTCCTTTTTGATCATATATTTTTTAAATGCTTGGTTCTTTTACATCCTTTGCTTTCAAATATTCGGCTTTGGTCGTTCAGGATGAAGGTAAATCAAGAAAAGCGCTTGGGACGTAAGAAAATAATAAGGTGTTATTGTTTTAATTTTTTACAGCACTGAGAGAGTCTATACTGCTGCTGGTGGACTATTAGTCTCCGAAGATATCATCAACTCAGTAGTCAGTACTTCGGTACTGACGTGATTTTTAACAATTCTTTCTCAAACTGTCCTTTAATAAATTTATAAATTATTTAGAAACAAGTCGAGTTTGAACAGAATTTTGAGAAAAAATATCATTACAAAACCAGAGGATCCCGAAAGGTCTGTATTTTAATCGGATTATTAATCTACTGAATGATGAATTTCAACGCACAGGCTAACAAATTGTCTGTAATAGTTATCCCATGAGGACGCGGTGTGTCAGTGTAAGATCACCCCGATGGCCGGAGGCCAGAGGGTGATCTTACACTGACACACCAAGTCCGAATGGGATAACTATTTAAATCCCAGCTATTCTAGATTAGATAAAAACCCATTTACGTTCATAAAATCAAGTTTAGAACGCCACACAATCATTATAATATACTTTATATATTACTATATAGTATATACCCTTTATGAGCCCCGAAAACAATATTTAAATATGTTTAATTAACAGAGAGTTTGTATCCAGTTCTAGCTGCTAGAATAGTTACGGGGTTACCTATATTCACAAGCTCAAGGGTTATTTATGAAGAACTTGGATGGGAAACATTAGCTGAAAGAAGAGAGAGAAGAAAAATTCAAATGTTTTATAATATTCAAAAAAATAATGTTCCAGAATATTTGACAAATTTAATTCCCCCAAATATCCAAAGTATGACAGTCTATCCTCTACGCAATGGAAATAACATCATTATTCCATTCTGCAGACTAGCATTGACTAATGATTCATTTGTTCCATCAACAATACGTCTTTGGAATAATCTTGATGATTCAACTCGTGATGCGGAATCAATAAAAAAATTTAAAACTGAACTAAAAAAACTTTACCCTCAGAGTAACATATTTGTACCGAAGCAATATGAGTTTGGAATTCGAAAACTGAATATTATTCTAACCCAACTTCGATGTTTTGCATCATCCTTAAACTATGATCTATATAGGGTCAATATTATTTCTGACCCTTCTTGCCGCTGTGGTGTTAATCGTGAAGATTCCTATCATTTCTTTTTTAAATGTATATTATATTCAGACATACGAAATAAAATGTTTGAAAGTCTGCGCTGGCTTCCAAATGATTGTAAAATTAACATAGAACTACTAACCTCGGGTAGTTATCTTCTTTCTCTAGAACAAAACCAAACCATTTTCAAAAATGTCTTCGAGTTTATTAAAAGTTCGGAAAGATTTCTAATTGTCTAGATAGCAAACCATGATCGCACACACATCATCATCTAAGTAAAAGTCTTCCTTTTTTTTTGTTTGTTTAATTTGTATTTTATTTTTTGTTTTTGTTTTCTAAATATTCATTTATTTATTTTTATATATTTATTTTTTCTGTATTATTGTTTTCTTTCTGTCTTCACTTTTCTGTCTTTTGACATAAATCCATATATATATATATTAAATAGATATACCATTCTATACATGCATGCTCATACATATATTTTGTATTATATTGCTATAAATGTTAAATGGAGAAGACTTCATAAGTCTGTTTGACTTGTGTCTTATCCAGTTTGTACTTGGAACAAATAAAATATGTTTAAACTAAATCCAGTCGTCCTGGTCATGGAAGTAATATTGAAAGGAATAACAACGTCGTCACTTCAAAGGTTTCATCTGCGTTAACTCGATAACTCGTTAATTAGTTTATTATATGGCATGGTAATTGACTGTCGGCATGTGATAGATCAAATCACTGACACTTTTCGGTCATTTTCGTGTTCTCGGAAAATTACGAATAGACCGGTTGTTGTCGTATATACGTACGAAGTAACCCGAATAGTTCACTCGTTACATTCCGCTGCTGTACGCTACCGAATAGAGTCAGTCGTTCAATGTTGATTTTAGTCTATTTTTCCTATTTATGTCTTTTTCGATCTTAATAGTTTAGGCCGACAGTTTTCACATATGGAATTTAAGAAAAAGGGTGGATCATTTTCAATTTTAATATTTAAAACTAGTAAATTAAGAAGCCATTTCTGAAAGTTAAGAAGATGATTGTACAAAAAATATGTTTCGACCCCCTTTTATTAAATACGAATAATCCAAGTCTTTCGTGTATACCAGGCAATTTAAATATTCACAATTTTAAACGTTTCTATTCTTTAATTTGTACATAAACGAATTCATGTAAAATGATTTGCGGTTAGACATATAGCGTCAAGCTCATTTTGTTTGGTTGATTTTCTTTTTGCTGTAACGTGCTACATTAATATTAGTATTCAATTGTAAATACTTTTTTAAAATAGATATAAATTTAACATGTTTACGAACTTATCCCGATTTTAATTGTCCAGTTTCAATAATGTAATCAATTACTTGAAAGTAAACATTTTTATAAATCTCGATAAACTTAAATTGGCACATTTCAACAGTAAAATATTCTATGTCTACATTTGTCTACACTATTTTGTTCAATATCATGTGAAACCTGATCGCTTCATCGTTATTACCTGTTTTACTCGTGATCCGCTTTTAATCGGAAAATACTTTTAGATCAGTTTAAAACAAACAGTAAAAAGCAAAAATATGCAAAAATAAATATAACTGTCCATGTTAAACTGTTGTAGTTTAAACAATTCTAGTCCGTTTTTCAAGTTTTTTACATCGTTCGATTTCTTTCTGAAGGTAGAAGTTTTGTATGATACAGCGCCACCTTGTTATTAATAAACTAGGGATTTCCCACAGGTGATTTATAATTACCGGACCCGATAAAATCACGTGACTGATAAGAAATTCCAGATGCCATTTTACAACCGCGGTATCACAGATAGTAACCAAAGGGGTCTTGCCGCTGAGACTATAATTGGATAAAGTCATATGACTTTAGTACAGAGCTCTGCAGGCCATAAATACATGCTAATTAGTCGTTGTTATTCCTTTTGAATATTACTTCCATGTCCTGGTGTAGGGGTATGTCTCGTAGGTCTATATGCTAAAGGTCTTGAGTTCGATTCCAAGCATAGATACTGGATTTTTTTCTATACACATTTTGATAGTAAGTCTTTTCCGTATAAATATTTCTAAGTTTTATTGTGGATTTGACATTCCCGCCAAAATGTTACAGAACAAAGGAAAGCATACAGAACAAACAAACTCAAGATAGAGTGATCTAGCAGGGGTGATCCGGCTCAGATCACCCCTGGTAGAACAAAGAAGCTGGGATGTAATTCAAAAGAGTACACATACATTTGCATGCTGAGCACGGCGGGCGAATAAAATGTGTTGAATACTTATTAGTATAATTGTTATTGATCATGACACTTTGTCACGTTTTTCAAGCCATAGGAGTTAAATCAAATCAATTAAAACAAATATAAGAAAGTAATTTCCCGAGATTAAAATCCTAACGATGATGTATTTCCTGCAATAAAAAGATATACAAAAACGCATAAACTGAAACAGTAAGGTTTTTGTTTAATCAGTCTTTTGTCACGATATCACAATAAAAAAAAAAAAAAAATAGAAGTAGACGTACCGAATGTCGTAACGACCAACAAATCACTAAATTTCCAAATAATGATTTCAACGAGTACATTTCAACTCTTTCGTCATTAACTTCCTTTGAAACAATATTCCTATATAAAACAGATGCTCTTGAGTATTCCTTCTGCAAAGAAATGTATATTTACCATATACCGGTACGGACTGCTGAAATGTTTTTTTTCTTATGAAACAAGGGGTACCAATTGTCAATGCCTGTGTAACCAAAGAAAACATATGTGTAACGAGAAATGAGATTACCGAAGTAGATATATCTGTGTAAGGCAACCACAGGACACCAAAGTTAATATCTGAATGTGTAAGATGACCAGAGGTAACAAAGTAAAAATCTGTGTAAGGAGACCAGAGGTAACCATTAGAAGTCAATGTATGTGTTTGGTGACCATAAGTATCCATTTTCAATATATGTGTGCGGTGACCAGAGGTGGTAACCAAAGTCAATATCTGCATGTTAATGGTGACCAAAAGTTAATACCTGTGTAAGGTGACCAGAGGTTACTAATGTTAATCTCTAAGTTAGGTTACCACAGGCAAATTTAATATATATGTGTAAGGTGACCAGAGGTTACCAAAGTAAGTATATGTGTAGTGTTAGATAACCAGAGGTAATTAAAGTCAATATATGCATGTGTAAGGTGACCACAGTTATCAAAAGTTAGTATCTATGTAAGGTGACCAGAGGTAACCAAAGTTAATATCTGTGTAAGGTGACCAGAGGTTACCAAAGTAAATTTATTAGTAAGTGACCAGAGGTTCACAAAATAGATAAATGTGTAAGATAACTAGAGGTAACCACAGTCAATATCTGCATTTGCATGGTAACCAGAGGTAACCAAAATTAATATAATCTATGTGTACGGTGACCAGAGGTAACCAAAGTAAATATGTGAAAGGTGACCAGAGGTTACCAAAATAAATTAATGTGTAAGGTGACCAGTGGTAACCAAAGTCAATATCTGCATGTGCATGGTAACCACAGGTAATTTAAGTTGATATCTGTGTAAGGTGACCAGAGGCAACCAAAGTAAAAAATCTGTGTAGAGTGACCAGAGGTAACCAACGTTAATATATGTGTACGGCGACCAGGCCTTGCGGCCATAGATTTTCGAGCACGATCATCGTACTCAAACTCAGAAACCAACCAATCAAAATACTGGATTTGGTGTTTCGAGCAAAAATTTTGCACTCCGAGTACTGAGTAAAGTTTTTTGACCGAGGGCCAAAGTAAATATATGTGTAAGGTGACCAGAGGAAACCAAAGTAAATATCTGCATGTGTATGGTGACGAGAGTTTACCCAAGTTAATATCCGTGTAAGGTGCCTAGAGGTAACCAAAGTCAACATCTGTGTAATTAAGATAACCAAAGCTAACCAAAGTCAGTAAATGTGTCAGGTGACAAATTGTATCCTCAGTAAATATATATGTAAGTTGACCATAGGTAACAAAAGTCAATATATGTGTATGGTGACCAGAGGTGGTAACCAAATTCAACATCTGTATTAGGTGACATGAAATAACCAAAGCCAATATTTGGTGTAAGCAAAGTCAATATCAGTGTAAGGTGACTAGAGGTAACCAAATTTGATATCTGTGTAAGGTGACCAGAGGTAACCAGATTAAATATGTGTGTTTCTTAAACATAGTTTTATATTTGTTTTTATTTTTATGAGTCTATTATACAACATTTTGTACTTATAATTTTAGATGTATGAAGTAACCAATATACTTTGATACTTGCCGTTTTAGCTTTTGAGGCCACGACAAACATCAATATTCACTTATAACAACAAAAGAAAAGACATCCGTAAGTAGCTATACGGCCTCAAAGGATGACCCGATTGACCACGCTGTATAGTAAACTCTAAATTAAACAGGTTATATACAAATTCAAAATATATATATGTCACCAAATTCCTAATTGAGAATCGGGACCTTAAAACACTGCATATGACACTCATATCCGGGTAAAATTAGTGTGTGCGAGTACGCAACAAGACAACATTACTACGAGAAATGTACGATAAAAAGTATTTTGCATTTACGGTAAAATTATTGATAAACAAATTTCCAAAATAGATCATTGTATTTTAGAAGGTGTGCTGGATGAGGGATTGTGCTGTGTCCTTTTGTTTAACGGGAATGACAGTTTAAAATACTATACGAGTCCAAATACAAACACATTTCCTAGTAAAATCGTTTAAATCACTTAAAAAATACATTCACTTGTAGTATTGAAATCCATTTTATTGATAAATAATTTATAGGTGGTCACTGAATTTGTGAAGTGCATTTGTCATATGTAAAAACATAGGGAAAAAATGAGATAATAAGATTTCAATGCGCAATGCGGTCAAAAGGCACGCTATTTTTTTATTTACCGTTTAGTTTTTTTCCCCAATGCAATGCAGTAGATCACGACCTTGTTCGACGCCAAAATATGAGTATCGACAAGACGTGGGACCACCCTTTCATATATAGTTTGAATATATAGTATACATAATTTGCCAGCAAAGCATACTTGATAATTCGTTAATGGGTAGATATTGAATACTGATGATAGATGAATTAATGACTGTGCAACGTCCAGTGGCAAGTTAAATGCGAAATCAGGACGAGAACATGTTACTGTAATATGAATATGAACCCTGCTTTGTACTACACCGACACGTTGAGACGGATCTTTAACGTGCTAGATCACACATGTCACAAGGTAACAGTCCGCAGGAAGCCGATCGACATGTCAACCTACCTGGACACATTATTCTGACTCCGGGCCGACAGTTTTACTCCTAAATGCCGCGTACTGTAAATCTTTGGTTTTACCCGGCCAATGATCAGATCCACGACCTCCCGCACTCAAGACGAGCACGCTACCATGAGACCACCGAGGCGGTTTTGAAATTTTAAGATACACATACATGTATATTCAAAAGATATGAAGCAAGAATAAGTGTCCATAAGACATCGTGCCCCCCTTTTCATATTATCACATGCTTATGTTCATTGAACCACTCAATCCAGGTCAAACCCTAATTTGATTTATAATTTTTAAATATAAATTGCATTTGGCACAGGACGGACGAATGGACGGGTGCACAGACCAGAAAATATAACATCCAGCCGCTAGCATGATTTGGGCATAAAACAAAAAGAACCTACTTAACAAAACTGCTATGAAATATTCCATACATGTCCGTTTTTCAGAAGCATTTGTTTCAACGTCAAACATTTCTTAAAAACAATTTGTGAGCAATGACGTTAAATTACACATACAGACTCTTCATAGTACCCATGCATCATTTAATTTATTTTATATAATTAAAGAAAAGAGGTAAAATAACAACTGACTTGATAAGTGTAATGAAGATGCATCCTCATAAATTCCCTTTTAAATAATTCTACGGAAAGATGACAAAGTACTATCTGATAAATACATCAATGATCTGAAATGTTGCTTCTGACAAAAGTATCTTGAAATTGATTACAGAAATATGCTAAATAAGAAGCAAGTCGAAATCACTTTTTACTTTCGGGTGTGATTGAAACTCCTGGTTTAACCTTACAACTTAAAAATCAAAATTGAGAATATCATCTCGCTCCAGAATTCATTATTTTTATTTTTCAGACTTTCCTCGACTTAATAGTTTTAAGAGTTCATCCTTTGAGAAGAACTAAATATATGGATTAAATTAAATGACCAAGTAATGATGGTGCATTTGATTACACGTAGCTGGATTTAATATTCCTTAAAAGGTTGTTGCCAATAAAATCCTCGTGCATCTAATAACAAAATATGTAAAGATTTTAAAAAGCAAATTGAGCTAATATCAATAATAAAATCTATTCGATTCCAACACAATATGTGTATTCAACTACCAAAAAAATCACGCAGTGTGCTCCCGTCCGTCATGCTTCAATGCAATATGCCGAGATACGTTCAGATAGGTTGGTTATGTCGAGTAATGTCATTTTATTGGAAATCTCTACTAAACGACCTCGTAACACTTGACAAAGGTGAACTTTCTTTTGATAATATTGTTCTAACTAAGGTTTCAACCCTCATGCAAAGTCGACCTTCGATGGATTTGGCTATTATGTTTAGATCCTTTTTGGTTATATAGCTATTCAATTATTTCGGTCCTTCTACATTGTTGGCTTTCAAATATCGGGCTCTGAGCGTTTCGGATGAAAGTTAATCAAGAAAAGCGCTTGGAATGCATGAAATTCATAAAGTGGTGTTGTTTTTATTTTTTATAGCACTGGGTCGATACCGCTGCTAGTGGACTATTAGTCCCGAAGGTATGATCAGTTCAGTGGTACTTCGGCACTGACATGATTCAGAGGCGGATTTAAGGGGGGAACAGGGGGACACCCCCCCCCCCTTTATGAAAATTTCTGGATCCGCAACTGATTTATAACAAACCTTTCTTAAATTGTCCGTTTATGAAATTTATAAATTATTAAGAAACTATTGTTAATCCAGAAAAACCCTTCGAACTCATGAAATTTATAAAGTATTGTTTTCATGTTTTGTACAGTCCCATCTACTACAATAGCTACTTATTTTGTACAGTCTCATCAATTCTTGATTTTAAGAATTTAAAAATTAATGAAAATATTTAAAGTCAATAGTTGGTAAATCCCCATGTTAAAATATTATGACTCCGGAATATTAATCACAGGAATTGTCATAAGCAGTGTTTACCTTAGGAATGAATGTTGTAACATTTTTTTTTTTTTTTTTTTTTTTTTTTGTTATTGTTTTGTTTTCTATATAAACCATGTGTTTTTTTTTTTTTTTTTTTTCTCATATTACATCGAATGCAAATTTGCATCTTTCAAAGAGTTATATACAGACTACAAGGAGATGCAGTGTTAAAGAGTAAAAATGAGAGGATGTATTTTATGCAACATTTACAATGGGAGCAGATCAAGTTCTGGTATGCTTGTCCTTCTGTACAACTTTTTTGAAAAGTTTAATACAAAAACAAATGAAACTGCAGGAATAGTAAGAATATGTAGTGGAGCATAAACTGAAAATCCTCTCTTTTTTATGGTGCGGTCCATGTTGTTAATTCCTAAGTAGGGGTCTTTTTGTTTATCTTTTCCTTGGTTTTTTTTTAAATTGTGTTTTATTTTTATTGGCCCTTGGTATCTTCTCCCTCCTTTTTCTTTCAACTGGATGATTGAAATTGCAGCAATTGTTTACCTTTGTATCAAACAATTTCCAACATTGATTCTACATTGCCCATTGTTTCAATTCACCGGTTCAGAATATAATGCATTCTGGTAGATATTTTCAATAGCGTACACCAAAATATTGTGATTGGTTATTAACAATAGACATTATTTTCATTTTTGGGGGTACTTACAATGAAATTATCATTTATCCATAGTCCATCCAATGTTGATTCAATATTGCTTTATAATGTTGAACTGACATTTAAAATCCAACTTATCATTCAACGTGGATTTAACATCAGGATGCAACAGTATTGCACTGTTAGTGTGCCTGATGGGCAGACCTATAATTTAGTACACCTGTAGCACGTTTTGTTTACACAAGACTCATCATGGAAAATGAATGACAAATTTTAGGAGAATTGAAAATTCAACATTATAAACCTTTGTGCCAAATCCAGCTACGGCCATCTATGGCTGGGGATAGAAATAACTTTAAAATGTTTTGGAAGATTTTAACATTCTATGAACTGTGAATTTACAGAAAATGAAGTATCAATGACATTTTATGTCAGCAGAGAAGTGAGATAGAGAGAAACTATGATAATAAACTACATCTTTTTTCTTGACGTCTTTGTTAGATTTATTTATATATTTTTTAAAAATTTTTAGGCAGATGTGTTGTGTGTCTGTAATGTATGTTAACACAGTTTTGGCTGTGGGATCCCAATTATTGTCACATTAACATATTATGTCTGTTTGGGTTGCCCACCCAATTTTGTCAATATAACGGATATAATGTAATAAGTAATGCATTTGACCCGACTAACGATTTCTATTTGAAAAAGAGAAAATCTATTTTATTCTCTTTTTTCCTACTTCACTTGAATGAAATGTGTATAGATTTGATATGGACAAGCTTGCATTATTCGGGGCAAAAGCCCGAAAATGATATAATAAGTTATAATTGAAAAGCAACATTTAAAAATTATTAAGCAAGTTATCTCCATCAATTTGGGGCAAAGTCCCCAAAATGAAATGACTACATATAATTTTGTGTGTTTTATATGAAGGCGATACTATATTATGTAGCTGATTCAAATGAGTTATAGTTTAGTAAGCGTACAATAAAAATCTTGTAGAATTGGGGCACATGCCCCAAAATAATTTTTTAAAGAAAAGATTAAAGATTATCATACTTTCCGATAGGCAAATATTCAAATTATTTTGGGGCACAAGCCCCAAAATTACCAAAAGACGAGTGCAAAAATATCAATTTTTTGGTTTGTTTGTATTGACTCACATTTATTTATGTTGGATGCTTTTATAGCTGACTATACAGTATGGTTTTTGCTCATTGTTGAAGGCTGTACATATCTGTATAAAAATGTTTGATAAAATTTGCTATTGGTAATACAACACTTGTCCTGTATATTGTTCAAACAATATACACTAGACTTCTTTTCTTCATAACCGCCTCGATGCATGTTGTCCGGGTCTGACTGCGGACTGTTGTGAACTAGCACGTTAAAAATCCGGCTCAGTGTGTAGGTCTAGTACAAAACGGGGTTATTTTCATATCACATTATGATGTTCTCGTCCTAGATATGCATTTAATTTGCCATTGGACGTTAAACAGCCCTCCATCCTTCTTTTCTTCTTAACATGCATTCCACCTAAAATAATTATAATAAATTCATTGAGTACATATATGATATCTTACTTTAAAAGATAAAAAAAAACATGTTCGCATTATGACCAACAACAGATATCAATAAAATAGCAACAATTCATCGTTGATTTATTAGCATATTATTCCCTTTATACTTAATAGAAAAATTAAAGAAAAATGTGGTATGATTGCCAATGAGACAACTCTCTCGTAATTTATTTGGCTAATTCCGACAACTTTAAATGTTTTACTTATGTGGAACCGGAATACATTTCTTTCAGAAAAAGACAGTATATATATATATATATATATATATTGTTTAAAATCCTTCCATTGAAAAAATTTGGAACGAATAATTTTACGCGACATGCTATAGACAAAAGTCAACAAACTCTTATAATCATACAAACATATCAAGCAGTAAATAATGTATGCCAGCTTAGTTTATACACAGTTTAAAACATTGACGACATAGGCAAATTATACGCATTCTATTGGAAGAGTGAAGTCAGTTTTTGCTTTTTCGGGGTAAGTATCTCCTGTTTTACTGCGTTCATGCGAACATTATTTAAATTTATATAGGATTATGTCAGGAAACGGGAACTCCGGAATGAATTGTAAAATTTGTTCCACTTTAAGAACAATCGCCAATGAGCCGGGACATAGCAAAAGTATAATGAACAAACTTGTCATAACGGCATTTAAACGTACGGAGAAATGTATATTTATTTCTACACATTCAAATATCTGCCATTTCTATGCATCTATCAACAATTTCAATGACAATAAGTAACCACTATTCTTAATTGAATAACAAAAGACTATTTTAGGTCTCAAGTTACAGAAATTATTTATTTGTTTAATTATTTTTTCTCTCAACGTCAGAAATAATGATAAAATTAATTAATATTTGTCAAAACTTTCCGGCTGAGAATAGCTTTTTGAAATTTTAGATTACCAAATTCAATTCACTTCGATTTGTTAAAAATGGTTCTGCAAAACGTGGTAACGAATTTTTAAAATTCGCAATCTCGTAAAAACGGATTTAAGAAATCAGAAATGAATAAAGAGCTGTGGTATGAGCGCATAATACGCCCGTATCCTTTTAGCTTGTCTTCATGCTTTAAATGAATGTGTTTGATCAACTAGAAATACTGTGATTATTCCTAAAATTTGAATAAGGTTGTGGCCTCCATTTTTGAACAAATAACATCCTATAACCGTCAAAAGTGTGAAATATGGACAGGTTTCGACAAATTTTCAAGGAATAATGTTCCATAACTCTTATTTAAATAGAAATAAACAAGTCAACAAAGTTTCATGAAAACTTATCAAAGCGTTTTTTAATTAATGTCCGAAAACTCGAAAAAAAACTTTTTTTTAAGAATGAAGTCCCATTACTCCAAACATTTTCAAAAATCAAAAGGGAACTTATGTCAATATAAATAAACAATTCACAATAGTTTCACGAAAATTGCTCAAAGCATTTTAGAGTTATAGTCGAAAAACTGGAATATCCCCCATTTTTTATGAATAAAATCCCATAACTCGGAAACGTAAAACCTAAAATGTATAGCAATCGAAGGGGGGCTTACGTCAATAGATAGTAACAATTCACTAAAGTTTCATGAAAATTGGTGAAAACGTGTATGAGGTATTGTCCGAAGTGTTGACGACGGACGGACGGACGGACAACGGTATACCATAGTACGTCCCGTACACGAGCGTTTAAAAATAACGAATTTGAATAAGTTATTACAGGCTTTAATTCGAGTTTTTGAGTTTTTGTTGATTTAATATAAACGCGTTTACGATAATAATAATTGATGTAAAACTTTGAAATTCGTTTACTAAAATTTTAATTTGTTATAACGAATTTCATTAATTTTAAATTAAAGAAATTCATAATAACGAAATTGAACGTTATAAGAAATTAACTCCGTACCTTTTGATAGATTCTAATTAAATTTGATTCTGTTATTTCGATTTCAAAATGTGTACACAAGATATGTTTTCTATCGTTGAAGACAGTAGGATAATTCTAACTGTGTTAATAACCTTCGAAACAATTTAAACTAATAGGTTAACAAGTTAAACATGTTTGTAAGGAATGGCTTTCGAAACAGTATAACGGTCATGTTAGGTTAGATTACTTTATGGGAGGTCAGAGTATTAATTTGCTAAAAGCTAACATAAACCAAAATTTATGATGTCTGGTTTTGTAATACAACAATGTCCTAGGTTTACTGCAGTGTTTATATTTAGTACATGGTTGAAAACCAATTTTTGTTCAGATTGAACAAATGCTGCTTTTGAATAATCAATCATATTAATTGTTAAAGGGATCATCATAAATAATTCATTCGTCGAAACTGAATAATGGCATTTTGATTTGTCTTAGAATGAGAGTCCCCAAGGAAAATAAAACAAATTCAAAAATACTAGACTAAGGTAATAAAAATGTCTAAAAAGTAAACAATTTCATGCATTTAGAAAAAATGATTCTGATTGTGGTCTACGGATGAGCTTGAATGCATCATTTCCTTATAGACTTTAGGACTCGGAAGGGAATGATCCTGAAACGAAATTTCTAGAATATATCAAGATAAAATTCTAAAAATTGTATATCTGTTTAACGTGTACAGAGGAGATGGTACCACAAATTTATTAATTTCTGATATTGTATTCAAATATCTATAATAATATACGTTGGGTAAAATTTCGTTTAAAAAACGCACTCAGAGGCGGATTCCCCTGGATCCGCCACTGGCACTACTATGCAGTGTATTTTAAAACAATTATTTTCAGATATTTTCACATTCAACTGGCCAATTGACAAGTTAATGGCATGTATGATTGAAGTGCACATTAGCAGTTCAGTTGATAAATAGCTAAAGGTACATATTATTCACTCAAATCAAAGTTTAAGAAAATTGTGGCTCGATAAGAAAACTTGACTGTGAAAATGATTGATTGATTGATGGTTGCTTAACGTCCAGTGGCAAATATTGCATGCAATGACACACGTACATGTATGTGTAAACACTGAATATATTCATACCTCTTTATTCCTTGTCTTCGTCTTTTCTTCTTCCTTTAAATGTTTTGGTGGCCCCATTTTACAACACGAAATTTTAAACAGGAGACAAATAATACGTTTATCTTTATAGTAACATGTATCATGCTTGTACGTTGAAAGTGCCTTCAGCGACAATATAAATATGTGGGCGTTAAATTCAGAAGAGGAAGTTACAGCTCTGACAGACAGAAGTACATTGTATATATTATTGTGTTGACCGACAAATTTCAAAACCTGTTATTATTTACTTGAACGACACGGATACGTGATGGGATGTATTTCTTGAAGAAAATCAACATTTTCAAGATTTAAATGGAGATAAATCGGGAAAACCCTTAAAACATGTATTATAGGGAAATATTTTACTTTTTTATTATATAGAAGAAGAAAAAAAAAACAAATGAAATGATTGACGTCCGTGTGCAGTTTATCTAATGATCACAAATCATATATACAATCGATCTTTATTTTACTGGAGTGCATTCAAATCATTATCCAGCTTTGATTCCTAATAAATAATGCTGATAAAATTAAACACGTAACAAAATAATGAATATTGTATTTAGAAAATTTTCACATTTCTGAATATACTTACTTCTTTATTAAGTCTCTTTTTTCAGTTTACATATACGTATATGAATAAAACATGTATGAAATATTGATGAACATGTTCGTTACAGTGATGATTTTATTATCGACCGAGGCGAAGGCGAGACCGACGATACAATGTTGGAAGGTTTGAAAACTGCTTTGCCATCCTCGCAGATATGAGTGCTTTCTCCAATAATGCTGGTGCTTTTTCAATTCTACGTACATGTAGCTTTTTATTTTTATAAGTTGATTGTTTGTTTTTAATTTTAAACAATACAAGAAGTTAAGTTAAAATATTTCTCTACTGAAAAGATAACACACATGTTATTCTGCACCTTATTGAACAAATTGCTACTTTCAGCCATGTGGTAAGTAAATTAACACGTTTTTATTAGCTAATTAAAACACAGGTTACCAAATTTACATGGAGTACATAAATGAATAAAGGCAATTATATTAGTAATAAGTAACAGTTACGCACACAACGATTGAATTAAGAGTATTGAAATATGTACTTTACGTTTGTGTGAAATGTGGTTTTCTTTCTCTCTTTTTAAAACCATATTCTATGTTGTTTTATTGTCGCTTATCATGTCAGATTTGTATATCTCTAACAAGTTGCAATTTTGTACACTATAGAAAGACGCAAAACTATCTACCTCCAGGATTTCAACATCGAAGATTCGGCGTATAGTGAGGAGTTCAGGGCAACGCTGTTTTCCAGGACATGCAGCATTTTTAAAGCTTGGACAACAATAAGGAGGAGATGTTTTGAAATAAAGAACTAAGAGTGCGTATGACTTTTTTTTGTACTGCTGACACACCCAGGGTTTTTATATTTAGAAATATTGACCCCAAAATAAGTTTTCCCATATAGCATTTGAAAGAAGGGATAAAATTAAGAAGAAAAAAACACAGATGTTGAACTTGAATATTTTGTCAGTCTAAAAAAAAAACATGTGTGTGTATGGTTTCCGTATATGAATAAATATGATAGGTATCAGGTATGTAAGTTTTTTTTTTATTTTATCAAATTATATATCCTTGAGTTTACAATTATTCAAATTGTCATGGTACGCAACCAAAAACTGCCAATAAAACCCTAGACAGAGGTATTTTCAATTCTAGCCTTATCCAGTCAGAGCTGTTAAACTTCCATGTTGGTATGGTACTTGAGCTATTAAACAAGCAAATTAGAATTTTGTCTCAGTTGACCGTTTTTCCCCTTCGCCCGCTCCCCCTTCCTCTGTAAAATGAAGAAGAAGGAAAATGTAACAAAACCGTTCACGACACTAAACGCTTTTCCATTGATGTTCATTTCAAATTGTAAAATATGTGCACTTTCAGACATTGTATATTGATCAACTTATAGTATTTATTATCTTCAGCAGAAGGTGTAGTCACTAGATGTATCACTAAGAAAATATGTAAAATGTAAATATGGATACTCGATGTCATATATACATTTTGTTAATGTCATAAATGTTTAACAATCAAGTCGGCGTCAAATAATGAAACTACTTAATTTTTTATAATAAGTATTATCACATTAAATCTCTTTTTCTGTAAATTCAGTTTCATTTGTATCGGTCTAAGTAGCCAATAAACAAAAGGTCTGGATTGGGTTTTCATAATAGAGAAAAATGGTCAAATAATATAATGAAGGGAAAACAAATTTGCAAAAATTAAAAGAATGGCGAATAATAGGGTGCAAGATTATGAAGAGTAACAGTGGAAAATGAAAGAATTAGGTAATGTAATACTGATTACAGAAATGAACGATGTACAGAATAACGAAATCATATACTTGCAGAAAAAATAAGAGTTAATTTTACAGGATGGGTGTTATGTTTAAAGATACAGAAAAAATACCTAAAAATTTAAGGAATTCAGAAATCAAGGAGTCCCCATCCAGACCCTCGCTCATGGACCGTCAAAATTAACGGTACACAAATATCTTTACCGATTGGCAATTTGCAAGATATGTATCTACAGTACCTACTAATAAAGACGGTTTAATACCAAGCAAAACATGGATTCAATAAATTAATGATAAATATTGTGTCCACTTCTTGCAGATGATATAGATGATACGCTATGAAATAGGTTCTAACCCCACCAGCTTATCGATGGCTAGCATACTGATCTCTCCGAAAATAAGGGTGGCAGTTATAAAAAAATATATATACAGAATAAACTTAGATCACAAATTTTCGACCAAAGTGTGTTCCCTTTCCACCAACAATCATAAAAGTTCATAAAACAGTCTAGTCTTTTCAAAGCACAGTTGGTGTTACACACTTTCAATCTTATTGCTTTAACAAATTTCATAAAAAAATATATTTTTAATTACCGTCGGTTGAATCTTGTGCTATACATTAAGTTTATGCGTTAATAGTTTTCTCAGTCAGTAAAATTAAGAATGCATAACAAGAATTTGTTAAATCAAACGAAGACTAGATCCAATAATTAGGCAAAGCTTTTTATAGTTTGAAAAAAAACAATATATAAGGTGACATGTTCGTTTAATGTTTGAATATAAAAAAAAAAAAAAAAACTCGAAAGAGATTGAAGTTGGCAAGAAAAGAACATTCTGCAACTATATGTAAGAAATACGTTGATAATCCTTATTCTTTCAACATCCTCAACAATATCAAAAAATATTTATTAATAGTTTAGTTTGAACAAAATTCTTGAATTAATTATCAATTGGATATTCTGGTTGTCTTTAATTTCATTCGAAATAAGATGATTGCTTGATTAATTGCTGTTTGCTTTACGTCCAGTGGCAAATATTTAAGGCATGCTCAGGCGAAAACAAATTAAGAAGTATTACAATAGTTTGGTCCTGTAGTAGGGTTCGTCCGGGTTTAAGGGTGAAAAATCTCACCGGAAATAAGGATATGTTAGATAGGGATAGGCCACCTACAGACCCCTGAAAAAGTCGTTGCAAGGGCATTCCGACAGGATGTGGCTGCGTATTTATACATCCCGAACAGCCAAACGGATGCCCCACTTTAGCCAGGCTTTTACTGCCGGAACAGGATGATTTCCAAGGGGTGTATTGTCCTTAGATTTTCCTCTGACAAAAGTATATATGATAACACTGACTACTTTTGTCCATCGCGGCCTAGCCCTATCATTTAAAATTAAATCACAAATTTTGAATGTTTGGTCCATATATTCCAAGTACTTCTAGAAATTACAGGATAAACCATATCTTTGTCGTTTGGTCATTATGGATGATTTGGTGCATTGGCAATCATATCACATCTTATTCTTATAACGTTAAAATTTGCTAAAATTGAAGAAATATATATCTGATCTGACATGCTGACTGATCATGCAAAAAAAAAAAAAACAACTACAACACTGTGTGATAAGTAAAAGAAGTAGGGAATAGAAACAATACTGTGATGAGTCATGAATAGTATCCAGCACATTTAAATACATGTATGTTTGATAAGTTCCGATAAGAATAGTTTCTACTTGTTTTTAAGTATGAAACGGTTACATAGTTACCAAATTCCTGTGACGGCTGTAGGGGGTCATATTACATTACTTTACTGATGGAAAATTATGGAAAGCCTCAGCTGTCATATATTAGAGATTTATAAAACATTATGCTGAAGCTTAAAATGTAAACTTAAGGCAGCGTGATGTTGAATTGAGTCATCAAAATGCTAACTCTAATTACAATATGCTTATTTGAATCTGCGCAATGTTGACTTGCAATGACAAGTGCTTTAGTTGTGATAATATAATGATAAGTCACGATGTTGTGATGATATGCCAAACACACGTTACGTTGAGTTTAAAGTACATGATGCGAAGTTGACGTTGCATGATGTTAGCATGCAGATGGATAATGCTCAGTTATCCACTTCGATTGCTATGATAACAAATAAAATGAATAGCTAAAATGTATGGTGCTGACTTGTTATTTAAAATAAATGTTGAGCTGAGATAGTACGATGTTATATCATTGTGATATTGCGATAGGTCTATCATGCAATCTGTTGATTTAAAACACCATGATGTACAGTTGAAAGTACATGATGTTAAGTTAAGATAACACGATGCTACACCACTATATTGAAACGAAAGGCTTACCATACAATGTGTTGACTTAAAACTACACGATGCAACGTTGAAAGTACATGATGTTAAGCTAAGATATCACGATGGTTTATCAGTATAATGTCACGATGGGCTTACCATACAATATGCTCACTTGAAACTACACGACGTACAGTTGAAATTTTGTAATGTTAAGCTAAGATAGCATGATGTTATATCATTATAATGTCACGATAGGCTTATTATACAATTTGCTCATTTAAAATTACACCACGTACAGCTGAAAGTATGTGATGTTAAGCTAAAATAGCACGTTGTTATATCATTAGAATGTCACGATAGGCTTACCACACGATATGCTCATTTAAAACTACATGACTTACAGTTGAAACTAGGTGATGTTAAGCTAAGATCGAATGTTGTTATATCATTTGAATGTCACGATAGGCTTGCCATACAATATGCTCATTCAAAACTACACGACGTACAGTTGAAAGTACGTGTTCAGCTAGGATAGCACGATGTTATATCATTATGACGTCACGATAGGCTAATCATACATTCTAATGCAATTTTATGTAACAATGTTTTCATTGGCTAAAAGTTACCGTCAAATCCACAGTTGACCAGGCGTAACTAAGGAGGGACCCGCCATTTTGAATTGATTAAATCAACAAATGTTCAATTACTACAATATTATCAAAATAAAACAACACCTACCTCGAATTCGCCGTTTCAATGTAATTTTATCCGAATTTGAATCGTAGAGGTAACGTAATAACCTCCAGGGCCCGGTTGTTCAAAGGCTGGATAAAGTTATCCACTGGATAAATTCTGTATCCACTGGATAACTTTTGTCCACTGGACAAATTCGGTTGTTCAAAATTGTCCAGTGGATAAAATAGCAACCACTGACAAAATTTGTCCAGTGTCTGGGGTTCGGATAAGTTCTTATCCAGAGGCTAAATATGGCTGCCCATGTGTTGTATGATGTGTAGCAGACATATAAACCACGCATAAATAGTGAATTTCACGGTGAACCATATATAGAGTCTGAATTTCAGGCTAAGTAAAGGTTTTCTGAAGCTAGCATAGAAGTTTTAACAATTTTGCTTTGTGATGATTTGAAAAGACCTACTCACAGAAGCTATGCCATTCCAGTTGCCACACCCATTAACATTTGCCTTATATGTTTTTTACAGTTGCATTGTTTGTTATTGTGTAATATTGAAGTGAAAAAAAATCAGTTTGGACAAATTTTAAGAACGGCTTTTACTTTAAAATATTACATGACGTCACAAAAGGTCTGACGTAGGAGGATCTCGGCCAACGCACCTGTTGATGAAAAACTAGATACGAGTTGTTTTTCATATCGTATAAATTTTCCAACTGCGATTTGGAAAGCACAATAGAAATAATCATAAATACTGGTCAGTTCTCTTTCTAATCAAAATTGTTAGAAATGCATAAATAAAAGAGTAAAAAAAAGAGAAATATTTGCAAATGGTTAAAAACAGTTTAATTTGGATAGTCCATGTATTTCTCTGATCAGCAAATGGAGACCCAATGTAAGTAATGATATGATAATATTTTGAAAATAATCACCACATTTTTCCTATGGTAAGTTCTGGACAAAAACATTTTACAACCGTAAACAAAAACTTTTAAATGTGCACCTTTTTCGTGTTTTAGAATAGTCAGTCGCAATCCTTTGACGCACAGCATATGTCTTTCACACAGAAAAAAATCCGAATATACACTAAGAATGATATATAGATTTTAAATTGTATAAATTGTTATTTTCTGTTAGCTGCAACCATGCTGGCCTTAACAATTTCGTATCAACGCAAATTTATTTTTACCGTTTGGAAAAATGCGTGATTTGCAATTTACAGGCAATATCCGTTTGTTATTGACAAGTGAATATCTGATTAAAAGAATAAACTAGTTTTTTTTTATCTATTTGAATATGTTAACAAGTCATTATAATACTGCAAGTTAAGAGAAGGTATTATTGATTGAATGTTGATTTTGACCGTCCAGTGGCACACACTTCATGAATATTTTGACAAAAGGTGATATAGAGAATAATTTTCAGACAAGAAATACAAAGTTGCACACGTTTCCATTTAAACAGAGCGGCTTGAAAGCGGGGACAATTGCAAATAATAATAAAAATATCGCTATGACCATGACACACAATTAGTGTCGCCGGGATATTTTGACCCCATTTTGTTTGATCTTTATTACTGTTACACTTACAAAATTAGAAAATTGAAATTTGAACATGGTGTCTTAATTCTTATGTCGTATGAACTAAAATGTAGGTATTTAATGTTAACTTGGCACGCCATACTTGATAGAAATGCGGACGTGAAAGAAAGCACTTTTCTTAAAAGCGTCAATGGAGATGAATAGCCTAGCCTACATTCCAGGGCGACGACTTTCTCATTTATAAAACAAAATACATGTTTCTGAAGGTAGAGATGTACTTAAATTTAATGTTAATATCAATATCCATCTGTTTATTAAAGAATTTTTATTCAAAATGTGTTCCTGTTAAGAAACCACCATTCCGCGGAGATAACATGCTTAACAGTAACAAAGTTTTGTAGTTTTTACGCTACAAAAGACATGTTCATGCTTTGACATGATTAACGTCTGTGTCACAGGGTTCTTAATATTGAAATTTAGTAAAAAAAGGAACTGTTTTAGTATGAACAACTTATCAAACAACTTCATTTACATTCCCAAATTTCTTTGAAGTTTGTCACAGATCCTTCTGATTTTTGGTCAAAATTATTCGACGGTCTGTTAAAATGTCACTTTTAATTCATGAATATTAAATACGGGAATATCCTGTTTTCCTGTCTTAAATATGTTTAATTTTCATCCTAAAGAAACTAGCCATTATCTAGCATGAAGATAAGTGAATAAGTCTGTCGTCGGATCCCAGTGAATACCGGAAATAATCTCCGGTCAACTGTTCGTTTAAAATTTCGATGATTCAATGAAAACTACGAGTAGATCCGAGTAGGACGATTTTTTTCATCTTTTTAATAAGTTTTAACTATGAAACGGAGCATGAATAATATTATTAAGAGTTATCTGGTTATGGAGTTGTCCTCCGGATAGCATTTTGTCCAGTGGATAGCTGGACAATCCTTAACCAGATTTTGAACAACACAATTTAACCACTGGATAGCAATCCACTGGATAAACATTTATCCAGTGGACAAGCTTATCCATTGGATAACTTTATCCACCTTTTGAACAACCGGGCCCAGTTTGTAAGTTTTCATATGTATGACGTCACGTTTAGCCATGACGTCTTTGCGCCAAAATCATTCATGAAGTTTCGCGGATTTTTTTTGTATGTCAAATTTATACATTTTTCAAGCTTTATCGTATTATTTCTTTTGTAATGCATTAGAATCGGAATAACAGTACTGTAGTTGAAGAGTTGCCACCGTCAATTTTGATTTGACGGTCGCAAATCTCCGTTTTACTGTCTCCGCTACGCGTCGCCAGTAAAACTGCATTTGCGACCGTCAAATCGACAATTGACGGTGGCAACTCTTCAACTACAGTACTGTTATTCCTTAAATGTGTTGACTTGAAACTACACGATGTTCATTTGAAGTAGTTTGGACTTGACTTTAAACAGTAAAATGTTAAGTTATAAAAACAGAACGTAAAGTCAAAATAAAACAATGATAGGATGGCATATACTAGTGCAGAATTGAAGATTTTTGGTGTTGACTTCGAATATAGTACAAATATTAGATCGTTTTATGTTAAATTGAAAGACAATAATGATGCGTGAAACATTACAGAATTATGTGAATTGAAACTGCAATTCTATGGAATAGAATGAGGGACAAATCCCCAGGATTTTTCTTCTTCATTTTGCAAGTTGATGAATATTAATGAATTTTAACTCTAGAGGCAAAATGATATACAAAGAAAGTTTTCCATAAATTCATAAAGCAAAAGAATTACCCATCGCTATATTATACAATTATATCCTTTGTATGAGGTCGATACGATGTTATATCGACCTAAGAGAAGCATATTGACTGAGGACGAAGTCGGAGGTCGATATGCTTCTCTGGGTCGATATAACATCGTATTGACCTCAACCAAAGGCTACAATTGTTATATTATTAATCAACAATTATTGCATGAATAATGTAAAATTTCTAGAATCTATTTTAGTAACATGCGGTATGCCCTGTGCAATATGCTGTTTTTGACCTACGAAAAGCTAAAGACAAAAGTATTGGAGTGCAAACTGAGCAAATACAAATGTACATGTGATCAAGATTTAACGAATCACAAATCCTTAAAAATATTCGATTAATAATATATTACACTAGAATACAGTTTTGCCGTACATTTTACATGTTTTGTTTGGATTTTTTTTATGATTAAAAACCAGACTTTTTATGAACAAAATTTATGTTGTGTGTTAATATATTCAACATAATATTGTGGCTTTATAAGACTTATGACTGTGAGGGTCAAATTTTATTCATATAAAATCACATCTATGTAAGAGTTATCAGAGAATTTGTATTTACCACTCCCCTTTTACCCGAAATAAAACATAAGCATCTGGAGTCTTAATCTTAAAAAACAAAGATCAACTGATATGACAAATAATACGCTAAAGCGTAGGACTGAGAGGGTCACAGCTATATGAGAATGTGACCCCCCACCCCGGCCTTGTTAGAGGTATTAGAAAATTTGAATTTTCTTTTCCACGAAATAAAACCAAAGAATCTGGACTTTATCAAAACCGATGCGATTACGATTTCCATAGAATGTCAGAGACGGTTTGTCGACTAGTTTGTTGAAAATTCGGCTACGCAAGTAAAGTATGTCTTGTAAAAAAGCAGGGTTTATTCACATTCATATCACACTTACATGTTCTCGTCCTGATATCCATGTAATATTTGCCATTGTACGTAAAACGCACCCCCTTTCCTCGAAATAAAACCAAAAAATCTGGACTTAATCAAAACCGATGCTATTTGGATTTCCATAGATTGTCAGAGACGGTTTGTCAACTAGTTTGTTAAAAATTCGGCTAAGCAAGCTAAATATGTCTTGTACAGAGCCAAGATCTATTCATATTCATATCACACTTACATATTCTCGTCCTTATATGCATGTAATATTTGCCACTGTACACTAAACAAAAATACATTATGATCAATTCTTTTTTATGAAAAGGAGCCTATTTTAAGCACGTTTATCGATTTCACACCCTGTAATTCATGTTTTTTGGGAGTTCCTCGAAAATTATAACACATTCCTTCTTTGTTTGCAAAATCGCCAAGTGACGGGTGCCACATATGAAACAGGATCTGCTTACCCTTCTGGAGCACCTGAGATCACCCCTTTTTGAGGGTTTCGTGTTGCTCAGTCTTTGGTTTTCTATGTTGCGCTTAATATACTGTTGTTTGGCTTTTGATCTTTTTTCTCTCGTTTATTTCGGCTGATGAATTTTTGTCATGACATTGTCAGTTTGGTTAAGGGTTTTACTATCCCTTTTGTATCTTTCGCCTTCTTTTATCCATTTTTGTGTATTTTTATTCAGTTTTTTTCGATTCTCCCCTCCCCCTGAACAGTGTAATAGATAGATAAATAAAAACACAAACCCTTTTCAACAAAAGGAGATCTACAAGTAACTCGACGTGACCGATATTGTAAATTTCTTCCTCATTAGAGATATTGCCCTTAGGGTAGATCGGGTGTCTTCCGCCATCTTAGATTCTCATATAGCACAACACATTCGGTCTAGATCTAAAAAAAATATACAAGTTTTGAGAGAGGAATGTTATTCATATGTAGTACTTTTCATCTTGATGAAGAAAATTATGTGATTTATCTGATTAAAACGACTATTTATTTTTGAATACGGAACGTTTTTTGCATATTTTTTCCCCCAACTTTTCCATATAAGGGGAGATAACTCAGGTAACATTATTTTTTGTCGGTCTTTATTTTTTCTATTTTTTGCCATGGCATTGTCAGTCTGATTTCGACTTATGAGTTTGAAATCCCTTTATCTATTTTGTTTTGTAGACAGAAAACGAATCTCGTGATCCCAATTTTTATTTTTATTTTCTAAAATTGAGTTTTCCATGTATAGTTTATACAAAATCTGACAATACTGCATAACCTGTAGCTTGCAAAATGCTCTGTGGCCCAAACTTTTTATTATGTTTTTCAAAAAAGAATAAACTACATTTTGGCAAATAATCAAAAAAAATCTACCGATTTTAATTTAGACCACACTCATGAAAACTGTAAGAGAGAGAGAGAGAGAGAGAGAGAGAGAGAGAGAGAGAGAGAGAGAGAGAGAGAGAGAGAGAGAGAGAGAGAGAGAGAGAACTGTTGACATAAAAAACCATATCTACAAATTAATCAAAGCAATACCAAAATAATTCATGCACTTTAACAATTTTTACAGATTTTTGATTTTTTTTTTCTTTTTCTTTGAAAACATATATAGATAGAGAGAAGCTGCAAAGAATAACAAAATCACTATGGACAAGAAAATAAGTGACGGAGATCATTAATTGGCTTCTTATTACAAGTTATAGGGGTCATTGTCCATTAATGACTTTAGCAATTTAAAAAAATAAAATATTCTCCTAGTGGATATATAGATAAACTTGGGCATTATCTTACTTGGTGCTTGGAAAATGATTGGCACTGCTGTAAATGATGTACTTTTTTTTTTTTTTTTTTAGAAAGTTGACGATTTAGACTGGAGGCTCTAGGTCAAATTTCATTAGGTTTCATAGACTTCATGTATGAGCGAAAAGTATACAACAGAATCTACCATACTTTATGTTTGGGTTGGCCCCATGCAGTAGGATTCTTCCACCTATCAATTCATCCATATGGATACATTCGAAATTTATAGATTATTATTCAATCAATAATTTCATTATTTTGTTTGGGTTTTTTTTTTTTTTTTTTGCTTTTGGAGGGGGGAGAGGTCACATTCTTTTACAGTTCTACTCTTTATCGTATCATTTATCAGATCTGTTGGGTTTTATTTTTTAGATTAAGTCCATATTATTTTCCTTTATTTCGGAGAAAAGGGGGCGGTATTAAAATAAAAATTATCTGACACGGATGTGGTGTTATAAGCTTTAATTTTAGTAGATCATTTCCCAGAGCATTTGAATTTTGTTAGATGAGATAACACAGATTAAGGCATAAGACTTTGTATTTCCTGTCAGTGATATATTTTTTTTATCGCGTAAAAGGAATTTATACGAGAGAGAAAAAAAAACTAATCACATGAGGATTATTATAAAAAGTCGTTTAATCTTTACAAACATTAACAGTTACAAAGCTCATTATGAAAACGCTGTACGAATAAACGGGAATGTGGGTTATGCATAACTGGGACAGCAATCCAACGACGAAAAAAATCAAAAGACATAGTGAGGGTAACACATTAAACAGAATTCATCAAAGAATTGTCATTAAAATCGAATTCTTAAATATAACGAAAAACATTAAGTTATGACAATTACCGACGAGGTTCCTGACTTGGAACAGATACATGGAAATATGATTGCCACAATATTATGTTGTATATATTAAGAAACAACATAGATAGACATATTCTTAAATATGGTTCATCGAAAAAATTCTGACAGATTTTGTTTTTTTGATCCAAAAAATTTGCATAAAATCCTAAAAACATGTAGAATATGCAAAACTGTATTCAAGTGTACTGTATAGCGATGAGTAATTCTTTTGCTTTATGAATTTATGGAAAACGTTCTTTGTATATCATTTTGCCTCTTGAGTTAAATTTCATTAATATTGATTAACTTGCAAATGAAAAAAAAAAATCTTGGGGATTTGTCCCTCACTCTTTTCCATAGAATTGCAGTTTCAATTCACATAATTCTGCTATGTTGACGCAGATTATTGTCTTTCAATTTAACATAAAACAATCTAATATTTGTACCACATTCGAAGTAAACACCAAAAATCTTCAATTCTGCACAAGTATATGTCATCCTATCATTGTTTTATTTTGACTTTAAGCCTCTCGTGACGTCATAATGATATAATATCGTGCTATCTCAGCTGAACAACACGTCCTTTAAACTGTACGTCGTGTAGTTTTGAATGAGCATATTGTATGTCAAGCCTATCATGATACTATTATGATATAACATCGTGCTGTCATAGCTCAACATCACATACTTTCAACTGTACGTTGTGTAGTGTTAAATGAGCATATTGTATGGTAAGCCTATCGTGACATTCAAATGATATAACAATATGCTATCTTAGCTTAACATCACCTAGTTTCAACTGTAAGTCATATAGTTTTAAATGAGCATATCGTGTGGTAAGACTATCGTGACATTCTAATGATATAACAACGTGCTATCTTAGCTTAACGTCATGTACGTTCAGCTGTACGTGGTGTAATTTTAAATGAGCAAATTGTATAATAAGCCTATCGTGACATTATAATGATAAAACATCATGCTATCTTAGCTTAACATTACCTAGTTTCAACTGTAAGTCATGTAGTTTTAAATGCGCATATCGCGTGGTAAGCCTATCGTGACATTCAAATGATATAACAACATGCTATCTTAGCTTAACATCACCTAGTTTTAACTGTAAGTCATGTAGTTTTAAATGAGCATATCGTGTGGTAAGCCTATCGTGACATTCTAATGATATAGCAACGTGCTATCTTAGCTTGACATCACGTACTTTCAACTGTACGTTGTGTAGTTTTAAATGAGCAAATTGTGTAATAAGCCTATTATGACATTATCATGTTATACCATCGTGCTATCGTAGCTTAACATTACAAAATTTCAACTGTACTTCGTGTAGTTTCAAGTGAGCATATTGTATGGTAAGCCCATCGTGACATTATACTGATAAACCATCGTGATATCTTAGCTTAAAATCATGTACTTTCAACGTTGCACCGTGTTGTTTAAGTCAACACATTGTATGATAGGCCTTTCGTTTCAATAAAGTGGTGTAGCATTGTGCTATCTTGACTTAACATCATGTACTTTCAACTCTACATCATGGTGTTTTAAATCAACAGATTGCATGATAGACCTATCGCAATATCACAATGATATAACATCGTACTATCTCAGCTCAACATTTATTAATAACAAGTCAGCACCATACATTTTAGCTATTCATTTTATTTGTTATCATAGCAATCGAAGTGGATGACTGAGCATTATCCATCTGCATGCTAACATCATGCAACGTCAACTTCACATCATGTACTTTAAACTCAACGTAACGTGTGTTTGGCATATCATCACAACATCGTGACTTATTATTATATTATTGTGAGGAAATAAATTTTACTTTATTTTTGGTAAAACGGACAATCCATAATTTAAGAATATTTTACAGTAAAGCGACTTTTAAATTAAAGTTGTAAAGAATTGATTAAATTCATTGGTAAATATACTTAATAAAGTTGGTTAATTTATAACGGTCACTGTAGATTAATTATGGTAAAGGTCAATATAACATGTAAAGCCTCAAGCTTAGATAAACACTTTACAAGTTCGTTATGCAACTTTTCTTCGGTCATATCGAATACACAAATAATTCAATTGATATATATTATCCAGTTACTAATAATTAAATAATACATCAAACAAAATAAGTGATGACCACGTAAATCAAATAGCGGTCAGTTGGGTGTTTCCAACAACAAAAATGTGAGGAGAAAATATGGAAAGCCTCAGCTGTCATATATTAGAGATTTACAAAACGTTATGCTGAAGCTTAAAATGTAAAGTTAAGACAGCGTGATGTTGAATTGAGTCATCAAAATGCTAACTCAAAATTACAATATGCTAAGTTGAATCTGCGAAATGTTGACTTCATTTTGGTCTCTTGTGGACAGTTGTCTCATTGGCAATCATACCACATCTTCTTTTTTATAATAATTGCAATGACAAGTGCTTTAGTTGTGATAGTATAATGATAAGTCACGATGTTGTGATGATATGCCAAACACACGTAACGTTGGGTTTAAAGTACATGATGTGAAGTTGACGTTGCATGATGTTAGCTTGCAGATGGATACTGCTCAGTCATCCACTTCGATAGCTATGATAACAAATAAAATGAATAGCTAAAATGTATGGTGCTGTCTTGTTATTAATAAATGTTGAGCTGAGATAGTACTAACATTGTGATATCACGATAGGTTCATCATGCAATCTGTTGATTTAAAACACCATGATGCACAGTTGAAAGTACATGATGTTAAGTTAAGATAACACGATGTTACACCACTATATTGACACGAAAGGCTTACCATACAATTTGTTGACTTAAAACAACACGATGCAACGTGTTAAGCTAAGATGCTCACTTTAAACTTCACGAAGTACAGTTGAAATTTTGTAATGTTAAGCTACGATAGCACGATGGTATACCATTATAATGTCATAATAGGCTTATTATACAATTTGCTCATTTAAAACTACACAATGTACAGTTGAAAGTACGTGATGTCAAGCTAAGATAGCACGTTGTTATATCATTAGAATGTCACGATAGGCTTACCACACGATATGCTCATTTAAAACTATACGACGTACAATCGAAAGTACGTGTTGTTCAGCTAAAATAGCACAATGTTATATCATTATAATGTCATGATAGGCTTATTATACAATTTGCTCATTTAAAATTACACCACGTACAGCTGAAAGTACGTGATGTTAAGCTAAGATAGCACGTTGGTATATCATTAGAATGTCACGATATGCTTACCACACGATATGCTCATTTAAAACTACATGACTTTCAGTTGAAACTAGGTGATGTTAAGCTAAGATAGCATGTTGTTATATCATTTGAATGTCACGATAAGCTTACCATACAATATGCTCATTTAAAACTACACAACGTACAGTTGAAAGTATGTGATGTTGAGCTATGATACCACGATGTTATATCATAATAGTATCACGATAGGCTTCCCATACAATATGCTCATTCAAAGCTACACGACGTACAGTTGAAAGTACGTGTTGTTCAGCTAAGATAGCACGATGTTATATCATTATGACGTCACGAGAGGCTTATAATACAATGTGTTGACTTGAAACTACACGATGTAAATTTGAAGTAGTTTGGTCTTGACTTGAAACAGTCAAATGTTAAGTTATAAACACAGAACGTAAAGTCAAAATAAAACAATGATAGGATGACATATACTTGTGCAGAATAGAAGATTTTTGGTGTTGACTTCGAATATAGTACAAATATTAGATCGTTTTATGTTAAATTGAAAGACAATTATGATTCGTAAAACATTACAGAATTATGTGAATTGAAACTGCAATTCTATGGAAAAGAATGAGGGACAAATCCCCAGGATTTTTTCTTCTTTGTTTGCAAGTTGATGAATATTAATGAAATTTAACTCAAGAGGCAAAATAATATACAAAGAACGTTTTCCATAAATTCATAAAGCAAAAGAATTACTCATCGCTATAAAGTACACTTGAATACAGTTTTGCATATTTTACATGTTTTGTTAGGATTTTATGCAAATTTTTGGATAAAAAAAAACAAAATCTGTCAGAATTTTTTTAATGAACGATATTTAAGAATATATCTATCTATGTTGTTTCTTAATATATACAACATAATATTGTGGCAATCATATTTCTGTGTATCTGTTCCAAGTCAGGAACCTCGTCGGTAATTGTCATAACTTAATGTTTTTCGTTATTTTTAAGAATTCGATTTTAATGACAATTCTTTGATGAATTCTCTTTAATGTGTTACCCACATTATGTCTTTTGATTTTTTTCGTCGTTGGATTCCTGTCCCAGTTATGCATAACCCACATTCCCGTTTATTCGTACAGCGTTTACATAATAAGCTTTGTAACTGTTAATTTTTGTAAAGATTGAACGACTTTTTATAATAATCCTCATGTGATTAGTTTTTTTTTTCTCTCGTACAAATTCCTTATACACGATAATAAAAAAATATATCACTGACAGGAAATACAAAGTCTTATGCCTTAATCTGTGTTATCTCCTCTTACAAAATTCAAATGCTCTTGGAAATGATCTACCAAAATTAAAGCTTATAACACCACATCCGTGTCAGAGTTATCAGATAATTTTAATTTAATACCGCCCCCTTTTCTCCGAAATAAAGCAAAATAATATGGACTTAATCTAAAAAATAAAACCCAACAGATCTGATAAATGATACGCTAAAGAGTAGAACTGTCAAAGAATGTGACCTCTCCCCCTCCAAAAAAAAAAACAAACAAAATAATGAAATTATTGATTGAATAATAATCTATAAAATTCGAATGTATCCATATGGATGAATTGATAGGTGGAAGAATCCTACTGCATGGGGCCAACCCAAACATAAAGTATGGTAGATTCTGTTGTATACTTTTCGCTCATACATGAAGTCTATGAAACCTAATGAAATTTGACCTAGAGCCTCCAGTCTAAATCTTCAACTTTCTAAAAAATACATCATTTACAGCAGTGTCAACCATTTTTCCATCACCAAGTATAAGATAGTGCCCAGGTTTATGTATATCCACTCGGAGAATATTTTATTCTTTTAAATTGGTAAAGTCATTAATGGACAATGACCCCTATAACTTATAATAAGAAGCCAATTAATGATCTCCGTCACTTATTTTCTTGTCCATAGTAATTTTCTAGGTTCTTTGCAGCATCTCTCTATCTATATGTGTTTTCAAAGAAAAAGAAAAAAATCAAAAATCTGTAAAAATTGTTAAAGTGCATGAATTATTTTGGTATTGCTCTGATTAACTTGTAGATATGTTTTTTTTATGTCAACAGTCTCTCTCTCTCTCTGTCTCTCTCTCTCTCTCTGTCTCTCTCTCTCTTATTTGCCAAAATGTAGTTGTTTTTTTTTTTTTGAAAAACATAATAAAAAGTTTGGGCCACAGAGCATTTTGCAAGCTACAGGTTATGCAGTATTGTCAGATTTTATATAAACTATACATGGAAAACACATTGTTAGAAAATAAAAATAAAAATTGGGATCACGAGACTCGTTTTCTGTCTACAAAACAAAATAGATAAAGTCCCTACACATTCCACCATTAGAGACGAAATATGCCAAAGGGATTTCAAACTCATAAGTCGAAAACAGACTGACAATGCTATGGCAAAAAATGAAGAAAAATAAAAAACGACAAAAAATAATGTTATCCGAGTTATATCCCCTTATATGGAAAAGCTGGAAAAAAATATGCAATAAACGTTCTGTATTCAAAAACAAATAGTCGTTTTAATCAGATAAATCACATAATTTTCTTCATCAAGATGAAAAGTACTACATATGAATAACATTCCTCTCTCAAAATTTGTATATTTTTTTTAGATCTAGACCGATTGTGTTGTGCTTTATGAGAATCTAAGATGGCGGAAGACACCCGATCTACCATAAGGCAATATCACTAATGAGGAAGAAATTTACAATAATTTCGGTCACGTCGAGTTACTTGTAGATCTCCTTTCGTTGAAAATGGTTTCTAATTTCATATATCTATCGATTATACTGTTCAGGGGGAGGGGAGAATCGAAAAAAAAGCTAAACAAAAATACACAAAAATGGATAAAAGAAAGGCGAAAGATACAAAAAGGATAGTAAAACTCTTAACCAAACTGACAATGTCATGACAAAAACTCATCAGCCGAAATAAACGAGAGAAAAAAGATCAAAAGCCAAACAACAGTATATTAAGAGCAACATGGAAAACCAAAGACTGAGCAACACGAAACCCTGAAACTAGAGGCTCTCAAGAGTCTGTGTTTCTCACCTGTATTTACTGATGGCTTTGGAAATCATGTAAAATAAGGTTAAAATCATAATTAATAGTATTAGATATTAGATATTATAATGATATCTAAGATAATAACAAAAAACTGCAAAATTTCTGTAAAATTACTAACTCAGGGGCAGCAACCCAACAACGGGTTGTCGGATTCGTCTGAAAAATTATGGGCAGATAAATCTAAATCTGATGAACATTTTTGCCACGTCAGATTTGCTCTAAATGCTTTAGTTTCAGAGATATAAACAAAAAACTGCATTTTACCCCTATGTTCTATTTTTAACCATGTCGGCAATGATGGTTGGAAGGCGGGGTCATCGGAAAAATTTTTAAAACTAGACACCCTAATAATGATTAAAGCCAAGTATGGTTAAATTTATCTCAGTAGTTTCAGAGAAGAAGATTTTTGTAAGTCATTACAAAAATTTATGAAAAACTGTTAAAAATTTACTATAAAGGGCAATAACTCCTAAATGGGTCGACTGACAATTTTTGTCATGACGACTTATTTGTAGATCTTACTTTGCTAAACATTATTGCTGTTTACAGTTTATCTCTATCTATAATAATATTCAAGATAATAACCAAAAACGGCAAAATTTCCTTAAAATTACCAATTCAAGGGCAGCAACCTAACAACAGGTTGTCAGATTTGTCTGAAAATTTCAGGGCAGATAGATCTTGACCTGATAATCAGTTTTACCCTAGTCAGATTTACTCTAAATGCTTTGGCTTCAGAGATATAAGCCAAAATCTACATTTTACCCTATTTCTATTTTTAGCCATGGCGGCCATCTTGGTTGGTTGGTGGGGTCATCGGATACATTTTTTAAACTAGATACTCTAATGATGATTGTGGCCAAGTTTGGTTAAAGAGGAGAAGATTTTTGTAAAAGCTAACGACGACGGACGACGCCGACGACGACGACGGACGACGGACGCCAAGTGATGAGAAAAGCTCACTTGGCCCTTCGGGCCAGGTGAGCTAAAAAGGGGTGATCTCAGGTGCTCCAGAAGGGTAAGCAGATCCTGTTTCATATGTGGCACCCGTCACTTGGCGATTTTGCAAATAAAGAAGGAATGTGTTATAATTTTCGAGGAACTCCCAAAAAGCATGAATAACATACAAGGTGTCAAATCGATAAACGTGCTTAAAATAGGCTCCTTTTCATAAAAACGAATTGATGATAATGTATTTGTGTTTAGTGTACAGTGGCAAATATTACATGCATATAAGGTCGAGAATATGTAAGTGTGATATAAATATCAATAAATCTTGGCTCTGTACAAGACATATTTTGCTTGCTTAGCCGAATTTTTAACAAACTAGTTGACAAACCGTCTCTGACAATCTATGGAAATCCAAATAGCATCGGTTTTGATTAAGTCCAGATTTTTTGGTTTTATTTCGGGGAAAAAGGGTGCGTTTTACGTACAGTGACAAATATTACATGCATATCAGGACGAGAACATGCAAGTGTTATATGAATATGAATAAACCCTGCTTTGTTACAAGACATACTTTACTTGCCTAGACGAATTTTCAACGAACTAGTCGACAAACTGTCTCTTACATTCTATGGAAATCGTAATCGCATCGCTGTTGATTAAGTCCAGATTCTTTTGTTTTATTTCGTGGAAAAGAAAATTCCAATTTTCAGATACCTCTAACAAGGGGTCACATTCTCATATAGCTCTGACCCTCTCAGTCGTACGCTTTAGCGTATTATTTGTCATATCAGTTGATCTTTGTTTTTTTCAGATTTAGACTCCAGATTCTTATGTTTTATTTCGGGGAAAAGGGGAGTGGTAAATACAAATTCTCTGATAACTCTTACATAGATGTGATTTTATATGAGTAAAATTTGACCCTCACAGTCATAAGTCTTATAAAGCCACATTATTATGTTGTATATATTAACACATAACATAGATAAATATTTTCTTAAATATTGTTCATAAAAAAAGTCTGGTTTTTAATCAGAATAAAAATCCAAACAAAATATGTAAAATATACGGCAAAACTGTATTCAAGTGTAATATATAGCGATGGTAAATTCTTTTGCTTTATGAATTTATGGAAATTTTCTTTGTATATCATTTTGCCTCTTGAGTTAAATTTCATTAATATTCATCAACTTGCAAATAAAGAAGAAGAAATCCTGGGGATTTGTCCCTCATTCTTTTCCATAGAATTGCAGTTTCAATTCACATAATTCTGTAAAGTTTTACGCATCATAATTGTCTTTCAATTTAACATAAAACGATCTAATATTTGTACTATATTCGAAGTCAACACCAAAAATCTTCAATTTTGCACAAGTATATGTCATCCTATCATTGTTTTATTTTGACTTTACGTTCTGTGTCTACAACTTAACATTTTACTGTTTCAAGTCAAGACCAAACTACTTCAAATTTACATCGTGTAGTTTCAAGTCAGCACATTGTATGATAAGCCTCTCATGACGTCATAATGATATAACATCGTGCTATCATAGCTGAACAACACGTACTTTCAACTATACGTCGTGTAGTTTTGAATGAGCATATTGTATGGCAAGCCTATCGTGATATTATTATGATATAACATGTAGTTTTAAATGAGCATATCGTGTGGTAAGCCTATCGTGACATTCTAATGATATAACAACGTGCTGTCTTAGCTTAACATCACGTACTTTCAGCTGTACATGGTGTAATTTTAAATGAGCAAATTGTATAATAAGCCTATCGTGACATTATAATGATATAACATTGTGCTATCTTAGCTGAATAACACGTACTTTCAACTGTACGTCGTGTAGTTTTAAATGAGCATATCGTGTGGTAAGCCTATCGTGACATTCTAATGATATAACAACGTGCTATCGTAGCTTAACATCACGTACGTTTAGCTGTACGTGGTGTAATTTTAAATGAGCAAATTGTATAATAAGCCTATTGTGACATAATAATGATATAACATCGTGCTATCGTAGCTTAACATTACAAAATTTCAACTGTACGTCGTGTAGTTTAAAGTGAGCATCTTAGCTTAAGACGTTGCATCGTGTTGTTTTAAGTCAACAAATTGTATGGTAAGCCTTTCGTTCAATATAGTGGTGTAGCATCGTGTTATCTTAACTTAACATCATGTACTTTCAACTGTGCATCACGGTGTTTTTAATCAACAGATTGTATGATAGACCTATCGTAATATCACAATGATATAACATCGTACTATCTCAGCTCAACATTTATTAATAACAAGTCAGCACCATACATTTTAGCTATTCATTTTATTTGTTATCATAGCTATCGAAGTGGATGACTGAGCAGTATCCATCTGTAAGTTAACATCATACAACGTCAACTTCACATCATGTACTTTATACCCAACGTTACGTGTGTTTGGCATATCATCACAACATCGTGACTTATCATTATACTATCACGACTAAAGCACTTGTCATTGCAAGTCAACATTGCGCAGATTCAACTTAGCATATTGTAATTTTGAGTTAGCATTTTGATGACTCAATTCATCATCACGCTGTCTGAACTTTACATTTTAAGCTTCAGCATAACGTTTTGTAAATCTCTAATAAATGACAGCTGAGGCTTTCAATAAGAAAAGAAGGAAATTAAACAAGAAATTATTATAAACTTTTAGCAAAAGTCTTCAACGAATAACTTAAATGAACCTCAGTTTATTGCTAACGAAAGTACTATATAAACCTGTGTCGCCAATGCTAAAGCACTTCGGTGTTGCGGCATATTAAAATATATTAGAAACTTCGTTTCTATTATTCACAGGTTAGTCGAATTATTTTATTTAAGTTTTTAAGCAGTAAACTGAGTACTCGATAAAGATAAAGTATTTTAGTATTTTTATATTATTAATTATTCAAAAGCAAAGTTAATTCAAATCATTAAATTACTTGGTTTAAATGATTATGCAAAGTTGTGTCAATGTCAGATAAACAATAAATGCAATATTTAATTAAATAAACTAGAACATAAATTCTCTTTCTATTATCAAGTTTAAATGAACAACTTATTGACATAATTCAGGATATTAACCTCATACGGTCAACCGCGTATTTATATACATATTATGGAAACTTCTTCAATTATTCTTTTTCTATATTTGCTATGTTTGTATATATCATTATGTATTGTTAATTGTATCATATGACTTCGGTGTTGCGGCATATTAAAATATATTAGAAACTTCGTTTCTATTATTCACAGCCAAGACAGTCCCACCCAAAGCCAAACTACGGCAAAGTTACAGGTCCGTCTAGAATACTTACAAGACAAAAATAGTCCTGATAATTTTGGTGGAGGCCCGAAAGTCCCGAAATCCCAAAAGTTCCGAGAAACTATGTCAACTCCTATCAACTACAGAAACAGGGATACAATGAATGATTTTCTACTAAGAAGCAAAACAACCTTATCCGACTTATCCAAAATTCCGATAACGCCGGTGAAATCAATGATACCACCGGGTTCCATTGACATACCACCAGTTAACCCTAGTCCGGTATCGGAGTCCAAATCAACAGTTGAAAATGTCGCATCAGTGGGGACAACACCTGACAAGAACACGTCCATGATGGATCGGACACGTCAATTGACGGAAAGATTATCGCAGCCGTTGGCCCAACCGCCAAAGTATTCAACTCCTGACCAAGTGCCTATACGGCAGCCACATCCTTCACAAGAGGACCCTGAAAAACAACAGTTAAAGCTGCATGTTCAAAATTTAGAACGGCAGCTTCAACTACAAATGCAGCTGAACCAATTGCAGCCGCAAGTGCCACAGGCGTCTCAACCAATGCAGCAACCTGAGACACGGGGACCGAAACACATGGGTAACGTGACCCTGCAGAAATTCGAAGGAAGAGGTGAAAGTCCTATTAAATTCTGGAGTCTCTTCATTCAATACTGCTCCTTATTCAAATACACAGATAGTGACACAGTCAACGTTTTTCCACTACATGTTTCCAGCACAGTGCAAGACTGGTTTTATTCACTAGAGGAAGGCATTCGAAGGAATCTGCAGCGTCTGAAGGAGGCGTTTTTGGAGAGATTCCAAAGACGAAACTTGGAATACAGCCTTCAAAACATAAAACAGAATCAGTCTGAAGCGGTCGACGATTATATAAACAGAATCCTCGCACAAACGTCGGACAGCAACGTTCCGGAAGCCATTCTGGTAAGCATGCTGGTTGGAGGACTAAGGCCAGATCTCGCCGCGATAGTGATACCCCAAGTACCCAAGACCCATCAACAGTTTTTGGCTGCAGCGTCAATAGCAGAAAAAACGGTCCAGATGACAACTGCCAAGCCTATCGAAAATCTAACTGTGCAAGTGGCCAACATTGCCAGTATGGAGGACAGACTGTCGGCCATGTTAACAGACAAACTCAACAGTAGTGTCGCCGAAATGTCAGCCATACAGGCCCACAACACTAACCAGTCAAATGGACCGTACCAAAGACAAAGATATCAACAGAAACCCAAAACTAATTTTCAGCAACAAAATTACCAGCATCCACCGATTTCAACATGTCATGGATGTGGTAGGTACTGTTTAAATAGACAGTCATGTCCTGCACAAAATTCAATTTGTCGGTTTTGTAAAGTAAAGGGTCATTTTGAACAAGTGTGTAGAAAAGCTAAGAGGTACAATCAATACCAACAAAATCAATACTCACAACATCAGAACCAACAAAATCAATATACTCAAAATCAATATACTCAAAATCAATATCCTCAAAAGCAAAATCCTCATAGATAGGAATTCGCGCCTGTCCAAGGCTTCTCCAAGGATAGGCACAATGGAAAGTCGGTTAAAATCAACTTAACGACAATATTACATAAAAACACAACTCGTGTTTTCGTTAATCGTATACCAACAAATGCTTTGGTTGACACCGGTGCAGACATATCTTGCATATCACAATCATTTTTAAATAAAATTTTCATAGGTAAACCAAATTTAAAGAAAACACAGCATATTCAGTTTTAGGTATAGGACAACAAAAATTGAGAGTGCTAGGAAAAGTATTTTTGACTATTCAGATAAAAGAAAAATGTTTTGATTTTGATCTTCATGTCATTGACACTTTACCACATTCACTCATCATAGGTGTAGATTTTTTAGAAACAAACAATGTAACTATTAATTTATCTAGGAAATCTGTGGAAATATCAGATAAATGTGCTAAAATTTGTTCACTTGAGACTAATTCAGGTTTAGCTCGATGTATTAAATCTTGTGCATTGCCTGCCAATTCCGAGATAGTTCTACCAGTGCATGTGTCAAGAAGAATCCAAGGTGAGCAAGTACTATTAGAACCCAATCCAAATCTTGAAAAGAAGCAGCTAATAGGTGCACGTTGCATAGTTACAGTCAACAAAGGTAAGTCAGTATTTAGAATCATTAATTTAACAAATAAAACCGTACACTTACCAAGACGATATATACTTGCAAATGCAATTAACGTGGATGAACAATTCATGCAGACGTTAGATAATGCCAAAGTTAAAAGCATAAACACAATAGAGACTAAACCGAAAAACACAAACAGAGACAATTTAGAATTCGATTTATCGAAAGCGGAGTTGACGTCACAGCAAAAGTCGCAACTTCGGACGTTCCTTAATGAAAACAAAAATGTTTTTGCTACGACTTGAAAGAGTTAGGCCAAGCTACATCATTTAAGCATAAGATCGAAACACACGATTCACATCCGGTAAAAATGCCATTTTATCGGCAACCACCACACTTACAAAGAGAAATAGATAGACAAGTTCAAGAAATGTTAGATAACAACATTATTGTGCCTTCGACATCTGACTGGTTTTCTCCAGTACTCCTAGTGCGCAAGCGCGATGGGTCATATCGATTCGCAATCGATTATCGTAAGGTTAAGAAGCAGACAAAATCGATTTATTTTCCGTTACCAAGGCTTGAGTGTGTCTTCGATGCGATAGGCGCTGCCAAAGCAACGATGTTTTCAGTAGTTGATTTAGCTTCCGGGTATTTGCAAATTCCAATGGACCCAGAAACAAGACACAAAGCAGCTTTCATAACCCAATCAGGAATTTATGAATGGCTAAGACTACCATTTAGTCTTTCAAATTCTCCTGCGTCTTTTTCAATGGTTATGGTGCAAGTTTTAAGGGGAATTAACTGGAAATTCGTCCTATGTTATGTCGACGATATCGTAGTTTTCAGCGAAAATTTTGAAACTCATCTAGATCATTTACAGCAACTTTTCAACTGTCTCTCAAAAGCCAACTTAACATTAAAACCATCCAAATGTAGTTTTGCAGTTACAGAAGTAAAATATCTCGGTCATGTCATCTCCAAAGAAGGTGTCAAAGTGGACCCAGAGAAAACTTCAGCAGTTGCAACATTTCCGGAACCAAAAACACAAAAAGACGTACGTAGTTTCCTAGGTATGTGCAATTACTATAGAAAATTCGTTCAATCATATTCAAAAATCACTACACCTCTAACGGAATTATTGAAAAAGGATGTTCAATTTCGTTGGACACCGCAATGTCAAATCGCATTTGACGATCTAAAGACAAGGCTTACATCATCACCAATTCTCGCATATGCCGACATGAACAAACCTTTTGAAATTATATGTGATGCATCAGATTATGCAATAGGACATATTTTAATACAAAAAGACGACCAAAACAGATCAAGAGTAATAGCATACGGAGGACGATCGCTAGGTGCAGCTGAGAGAAAATATCATACAACCGAAAAAGAATGTTTAGCTATTGTTAACGCAATCAAAAACCATGACACATATTTATCAAACAATCGCTTTATAATACATACCGATCAGCAAGCCCTTTGTTGGCTCCAAAACACAAAACATAAATCGGGAAGACTCTTAAGATGGGCGATGGCGTTACAACATTATACATTTGATATTAAGCATATTAAGGGCAAAGACAACATATGTGCTGATGCATCAAGTAGGCGAACATACCCAGAAACACATCCAGATCAAGATCAAATGGAAGATGGTCCAAAATCAGCAGACATTTTCACACTAGATAACATAAAAAGAGAAATAACAGAGGTACATTTCTTTTATGACCACGATCCAGATACAGTCATAGCAGCCGTCCAGGATGATAACTCGACAGTGCAAATCGAACAACAGGAGGATATAGGTACCTTACAACGCAAATGTCCTGACTTTGAAGACATCTATGCATACTTGAATGATGGAACTCTCCCAGAAAATAACAAATTAGCACGTAAAGTCAACATAGAATCTCAACAATATAGTATACTGAATGGCATTCTTTATCATTGGTACCAAAGACGAACAAAGAATCCAGACGAACAAGCAAGACAACATCAACAACTGGCACTTCCAAGAGTACTTAGGGATGATGCATTACTAGCTAATCATGATAGTCAAAGCGGTGGCGCACATTTACCAACAAAGAGAGCTTACGAAGCACTTAAACTAAAGTATTATTGGCCAAAAATGCACCAACAGGTAGATGATTATGTTAGATCATGTGACCGATGTCAAAGGATAAAAACTAGAAATCAAAATCATAAAACACCACTGACACCTATGCCTATAGCAGACTCATTTGAAAGATGGCACATAGACATTTTAGAGCTCACACAGACAAAAGACGGAGATAGGTACGTTTTACTTGTCGTTGATAGTTTTACCAGATGGTGTGAAGCTTTCGCGCTAAAAACACAAGACGCCAACGCCATAGCAAAAGTTTTATATGCAGAAATATTTTGTAGATTTGGTTGTCCAAAAATTTTGCTAAGTGATAGGGGAGCAGCTTTCATGTCGAAACTTGTCAGCGCGCTTAGTGAAATTTTTCATTTTAAACGTCACTACACTTCTTCATATCACCCACAAACCAACTCGACAGTCGAAAGACAAAATTCTACATTAGCGCAATGTTTAAGAGCATATTGTAGTAAAGATCATAATAACTGGCCAAAATTACTACCAGGAATTATGATGGCTTTTAGAATGTCACCAGCAACAGAATCAACTGAATACTCACCATATTATCTACTGTTTGGTAAAGAAATGAACCAACCATTCGATGTAGACGTATAACCAAAAGATAACATGGGCAAAGAGGCAAAAGAACATATCCAGGAGGTAATCGACAAATTAAAAATAGCTAAAGAAATAGCTACAGACAATGTTACTCGTCGTCAAGAAAAGAATAAAGAGCATTATGACAAAAAGGCAAAGGAACCAGATTTTAGGGTTGGGCAAAAAGTTTTAATTCGAGTTTACAAAGTCCCCCCCAGGACTTTCTCGTAAGTTACAAGACAAATCAGACGGACCTTATTTGATAACACAATTGGGACCAAATCACACATATCGTTGATGAATTGCAACACACGCAAAGTAATGAAATCGTTGATCAATGCTCAACATTTACGTATTATCACGACCCGCGTTTATTTAGACGTCAAGATGACATTATCGTCACACCACATAACAATGATGAAGAAAACGATGATCATCAACCAAATGCAGATAACGCACAAACGGTTAGCAATGAAATTGACAAAGAAATAGTAGACGAAACAACGTATGAAGTTGAATGTTTACTTGGAAAGAAAACAATGAACGGAGTTGTTCATTACAAATGCAAATGGAAAGACGGATTAACTCCAACCTGGGAACCAATCGATAACATTGCGGAAAATCTTATCGAAGATTATCATATTAAGTATACTCAACAAGGTAAACGACGCAAACGAAAAGGTAATCAGAATTATCGTTATTTCAATCAATCCCAGGAATAAACAAATCTTACGAAGGTAAGTGTCATAATTGCCTCCAAAGCCTTGACGGCTGACTAATGCAGGAAAGTGCAGAACAGTATAGAACATTTACGATTTACATCTGCACCTGGTTGGACTCGATTGGTTCATGAGCGACGTCGTGAATTTTATTTGGCATATATTTTTTTTCTCAAAATTCATTTTCAAAATTCAGTGTCTGTCAATCATTTAAGTGTCTGATCAACACTTATGTGACTAGCACTATTATTTTTTTTCATTTTATAGGAAATATAACCAGTCGACTTAGCCTAATGCTTATGTTTATCGTAATGGTCATACTACCACTCAGCATCGTCGGAGGACACATGACAGTGCAAGCAAGCAATGCAGAAGAAGATATACACCGACTAAATTATGGTGTACTTTTTCAAAAACAACCATCATTATATTGGCTTCACACTTTTGAAGTAGAATTACCTAGTAATATTTCAATTCAAAGCATACCTTCATGCACTTCTGCTGTATCAACTTGTTATTTATTTAACTCAATCATTTTTCATGTTAATGTATTAAAGGAAAACACAATGACATTTACTCATTTACTCGAACACTTATGGAAATTTTTGACATGGTTCCAGAAACAGATTTGAACCCACAAAAACGTAAATCTCGTGCTTTACTGCCCTTCATTGGTTCGTTAAGTAAAAGTTTCTTTGGAACAGCAACCATGGACGATGTCAACCTTTTGGCTAATCACATTAATAAATTGGTAAAAAGAGATAGACAAATGAGTCATGCTTTGGAGCAACATGGTTCACACATTTCATCTTTTATGAAAGTAGTAAATCATCGATTTGACAAGTTAAAGGAAGGCATGCAACTAAATCATGAATTGGTAAATCAATTATTATCTTTAGGCAAAAATGAAAGTAGTAAATCATCGATTTGACAAGTTAAAGGAAGGCATGCAACTAAATCATGAATTGGTAAATCAATTATTATCTTCAGGCAAAAATTTTGAAATCTTGATGACAAATATGTCCATGGCAGCATTCAAACAAATCAGTAAAGCCAATGAAATTCAAGTTCAATTAGTAAATACTCTTTCTTCAATTCAGTCTCTCATAAATGGTAAAATCACACCTCACTTAATCCCAGAACATGTTTTGAAGAAGACAATAAACGGTATTTTTAATATCTTGCTGAAAGATTATCTTCAATTTCATTTACTTCAAAACAAACCATCTATGTATTATCAAAATGCCAAATTCTTTTTTACAAGGCATCATTCAAGGTTATATATCACAATGAAATTTCTAATTTCATCATTTTCATCAACTTTAACATTGTACAAGATTTTGTCTTTTCCTCATCCTATCAGTCAAAAGAATACAACAAAAGCTTCTCAAATACTTGATTTACCAAATTATATTACAATCACGCCTAATCGTCGTCATTTTACAACTTTTAATTACGAAACCTTGTACAATTGTGATGTTGATAGGTACATTACATGTGATGTTTCATTACCAATTCAAACTATTAAAACGTCAAGTTGTATTTTTGCATTGCTACATGATAACAAATCAGTAATTTTTGACCAATGTAATTTCAGATTGTTACCAGAATTGACAAAACCAAATATTTTTGAATTATCACCAGCATCAATTTTATTGACAAATGCTAAAGAGGTAACTTTGAAATGCCCTAATAAAACATCAACATTACCAGGATGTCAATTTTGCATTCAAAATATTCCTTGTAGATGTACTCTACAAACCTCTACAATAACATATCATCCTCGTTTGGTAAATTGTCAGGAAAAGTTACAAGAAAGTACAAGATTGTATCCAATAAACCTAGCATTATTACATGCATTTTTTTGGTTTTGACAAGGTAAAACCTTATTCTGGCAATACATATTTCAAAACTGCAGTAAATATATCAATTCCAAATTTTAAATTTTACAATCATAAGTTTAATTCAATTTTAGCGTCAGATATCGAAGACCACGTAAATTTAAAGAAAATTGCTAAATCAGCTAAAAAGGATGAGACTATTTTCCAAAATTTAGCAGAACCTTTACTCGATGGTCAAATAACACTTGATTCGAATTGGCCAGACACTAACTGTTATTTAGCAATAGCATCAATAACTATAGGAGGAATTTCTTTTATAGGTTTTGTTTATATGTTTTTACAATTCAGATCTTTGAGAACTTCACTTTTGATGTTACAACAAGTTCATAATGTACATTCAAAGTCAACAGTACCATCCTTTCTTTTGAAACAGTCACACAAACTACTACAAAATCATTTTTAGACTCAGCTATTTTAAAAGAATTTACTTGGATACATGGATCTCTAATAGTAGGAGTTTTAATTTTAATACTTTTAATTTGTGTTTTAGTTTGCTTATTCAAACATAAATCTCATAACACAACTATAATGTTAGAAATTACTTCAGGAGGATCATGTGCTACAATTCCAGTTACATCATTTCCATTGTGTCCATCTTATTGGGATATTCAACCCCCGGTCACTATTCAGAACGTTCAAATTTGTAATTTCCCATTTGGAAAACTTTCAGTTGAGTGGCCAGGATTCAAAGTTATAAATAAATTGACGAAACAAAGCTTAACAGTTAAAACATGTTTCAAAGTTGGTTTGTTTAATTATTTCAAAGTAAGGCGAATAATAAACCAACTATATTGTGCATACATATTGATTGGACATCAAGGATTAGCTACACCTTTACAGGAAAATTAAGAACCTTTAATTCCCAAAACCACGCAGTATCATGAATTTCAAAACAATCTATATCCAAATTTAGAACCTTATTTATAGGCAATCATGCAAGGCATGACGTTTAAAGATAAACGGTATCTATTCATGTCTAATGTATATATTTGTGTTTCTTTAATTAATTTGTTTATATATATATATATATATATATATATGTCTAATATCTACTAGTTTTATATTGATAGCCTGTGTTTAAATACCGTTATCGTTGCCAAGTGGATGTTACATAACATTTTACGATATTTCATTATCGGATTCCAGATAATCCTATGTGCGGACATTTAATATTCATTTCAGCAGTGACTTCGAACCAGTGTGGACATTTAAATATGTGAACAATTAATATAGTGAAACGTGGACAATAATTTTACCGAAAGTGAACAATATCTCATGTATATATTTATTTTGTGTCATCCATTTTATTACAGAATTGTCGTTGTGTGCTTTGAGGACAAAGCAAATTTTTAAGAAGAGGGTAATTGTGAGGAAATAAATTTTACTTTATTTTTAGTAAAACGGACAATCCATAATTTAAGAATATTTTACAGTAAAGCGACTTTTAAATTAAAGTTGTAAAGAATTTATTAAATTCATTGGTAAATATACTTAATAAAGTTGGTTAATTTATAACGGTCACTGTAGATTAATTATGGTAAAGGTCAATATAACATGTAAAGCCTCAAGCTTAGATAAACACTTTACAAGTTCGTTATGCAACTTTTCTACGGTCATATCGAATACACAAATAATTCAATTGATATATGGATTGAACTTTATCCAGTTACTAATAATTAAATAATACATCAAACAAAATAAGTGATGACCACGTAAATCAAATAGCGGTCAGTTGGGTGTTTCCAACAACAAAAATGTGAGGAGAAAAGAAGGAAATTAAACAAGAAATTATTATGAACTTTTAGCAAAAGTCTTCAACGAATAACTTAAAATATTATGGAAACTTCTTCAATTATTCTTTTTCTATATTTGCTATGTTTGTATATATCATTATGTATTGTTAATTGTATTATATGACTTCGGTGTTGCGGCATATTAAAATATATTAGAAACTTCGTTTCTATTATTCACAGCCAAGACAGTCCCACCCAAAGCCAAACTACGGCAAAGTTACAGGTCCGTCTAGAACACTTACGAGACAAAAATAGTCCTGATATTATCACAACTAAAGCACTTGTCATTGCAAGTCAACATTGTGCAGATTCAACTTAGCATATTGTAATTAGAGTTAGCATTTTGATTTCAATTCAACATCACGCTGTCTTAAGTTTACATTTTAAGCTTCAGCATAATGTTTTGTAAATCTCTAATATATGACAGTTGAGGCTTTCCATAGAAAATAAATTGTTATTTTTGGATAACTGGGAAATTTTATAACATACAGACAATTCAAAGAACTTGTAAAATGATGATGGTACATGTATTAACCATTTAGATATTTACTTATTATTTGCATATGTCTCTCATCACACATGCCTCCGGAGGGGCGTATGACATTTGCGCCGATTTTAAAAAGTTTCGATCTTTCATTTGCGCCGATTTGATTCTTTTATATGCGCCGATTTGATTCTTTCATTTGCGCTGATTTAGCACAGGTAAATTACAGGTGAATGTTATTTTTTAGTTATCAATATAAACCTCTTCCGTTAGCCAGTTGTACATATGTTATAAATTGTCAATTATAACATGTATATAACTGTTGTCCCCTGCAAATAGATTGTTGTCGTTTTCATCTGACACATAAACTTTTGGGCTATCATTCCTTCCCACAGATGAAATCGAGGACTGCTTAATGTTTGCCATTAGGTCTGATGCTCCTTCTAATGACATGCAGATTCATGCATTCTTAGACTACGTATTATTAAAGTATTCATATATGCTTAACTTCACGTTATTCACCTTATTTCTGGGCAGCTACACCCGTTGAAAATTGTAAGAGGAAGAATAACAGTCCTGAATCGTTTCATTCGCATAAATTTGACTTCTTTTGCTTGAAATCCTTATTTCTCCTTCCCGTGGTGAGCAGGGGACAACAGCTATATACATGTTATAATTGTCAACAGAAGAGATTTATAATGATAAATAAGAAATAAGAAATAACATTCACCTGTAATCTACCTGTACACAATCGGCGCAAATGAAAGAAAAAATCGGCGCAAATGAAATAAAAATTCTGCGATAATGAAATGCAAATCGGCGCAAATGCGAAACGCCGCTCCTGGGCACTAATTAATTGATTTGGTGAATTTAAAAAAAAAATTTCCGATTAACTTGGTGTTTATTTAACAAATCTGCACTTATTGGAACCATTTATAATAACTTTACTTTATTGCAAAAAGAAAAACCCTGACGGGTTAAAATGCAAACATAACAGACATGTACTGAAAACATACAATACATGAAAAAATTTCTTAACAAGTCAAGTTAATATTAATAATATATATAAGTATATAGATAACTGACCAATGTGGACCTTATTTTCGCAACTCCATGGATTGCTTTATATAGCCCACAACTCTAGAAAAAATATCTTAATTGGGATCTAAAATAGTTTTAAGTTTAGAGTTTGAGTCAAGCTGGTTAAAATTAGGATAATGGGTTTTAATTGTATTTATATGGGGATTTCTAATATAACTGCTGATTTGGCAATGAAGGAAAAAGTGTTCCTCATCATCTAAAATTTTGCAAACTTTACACACTCTATGTTCTCTTGGAATTTTCTGATATCGACCTATTTCAATTTCCAATTGATGGTCACTTATACGGAAGTTTGTTAATGGTTGACGAATATTAACATTTTTAGGTTGTGCAAGTAGTCTACCAGTTTAATTTCATTTTTTGTCCCCTGCGTAACCCGTTGCGGGGGACATGGAAATAAAAACCGAGCTTCCATCCGTCCGGTCTTGTTAGCGCTCTCACAGGTACCAATCTTGCCAGATTTTTATAAAGCTTATACTATAGGTTAATATCAGCAATATCTCGGACAAGTTCTATAATGGTTGCCGATTGACTTTTTTAAAAGAGTTATGCCCTTGGAAATATTACATTTATGGAAAATGGCCTGGTTAGCGCTCTCACGGGTACAATTCTTGTCAGATTTTTATAAAACTTATTCTATAATAGGTTAATATCAGCAATATCTCGGACAAGTTCTATAATGGTGGACGATCAACCTTTTTTAAAAGAGTTATGACCCTTGGAAATATTAAATTTATGGAAAATGGCCTGGTTAGCGCTTCAAGGGTACAATTACTGCCAGATTTTTATAAAACTTATACTATAGGTTAATATCAGCAATAACTCGGACAAGCTCTATAATGGTGGACGATCGACTTTTTTTAAAAGAGTTATGCCCCTTGGAAATATAAAATATGTGCAACGCGGGGGGCATCGGAACTGTGTTCTTTTATTAAGTTTACTATAAAGGTTTTTCAAGAGTGATTTTAGATAACTTTTCTTTAACAATATGTTTAATAGTTTTTTACGTGAATTTTTTGTTAGTTTGAAAGGTTTATCAAATCAACATATTCTTCATCAATATTAAATTCTTTAAAATGTGCTTTGCAAAAGTGTGCCATGTATATACTCCATCTTCAGACATAGAATAATTTACTTTGAAAGCTTCTTCAACAAGAGGGTTTATATCCTGACAGTTAATTCTACAAAAATATAATAAAACTTTAGTTTTTATAAAGGAGTCGAGTGGAAACCGTCCTAACTAAGACTTTGCAGTTATTTTACATGAGGTTTTTTTAATTCCAAGAATAGTTTTACAAAATTTATGATGCATTTCTCAAAGCTGAATCTATCTATCAAGGAAAAATATCACAGTTAGTTTCATACATTTTGGCTCTGTTTGTAGCTCTAAAAATGGAGTAATATTATTAATTCCATAAACCAAATTTCACTTTTATATGAAATTATGGGTTTAATTAATGAATCAAATAATTTATCTGATAAATCAACAGGGACATGATGAAAATTTGACTTATACAATGTATTTTTTTAGTGAAAATAACACGTTAAGCGCTTTCTTGATCTAGCTCTTAAATCTCCTTCTTTATCAATAATGTTCAGAAGTAAATTATACTCTTTAACTTCCGTAGCGAAGGAGGCATCAAGTTTTACCCTTGTCCGTCTGTACGTCCGTCCGTACGTCCCGAAATTGGTTTCCGTTCTATTTATTCAGTTTGCTTCAACAAAATGTTATAAATCTTATACACAATATTTATTACCACAAAACACAGATTGAGTTTGAAATTTGGTGGCGTCACTTTTGCCGTTCTAGGGTAATGCCCCTTTACAAATGGAAAAATTGCTGATTTTATTTTTGTTTCCGTTCTCTGACTTAAGTTTGTCTCAACCAAATGTTATTAAATTTATACACAATGCTTATTTAATACCACAAAAATCAGATCAAGTACGAATTTTGATAGCGTCACTTTTACTGTTCTTGAGATACGTCCCTTTTATAACGTTATATGCAAGCGGCAGCATCATCTGTGTCACATGGACAAATTCCCCATTTATTGTCAAGTATTTCATTATCAAAGTTTTTAGAATAAAAATGCTATCTGCTGTGTCCTATGATTACTTCTAAATATAAATTGGTGAACTGAATTTTTTTTTCATAGTAATTGACCACTCTAGAATTATTAACAGCACTAGAAAAAATTAGCAATACAATTTTGAAGAGAAATTCCTCTATGATTATCAATATCTAGCTTTTTTCCAGCTTTTTGAATAAGTATGGTAAAGGATTTATTCCAATTTGATTGATATTTACCAGAATCAAGAATTAAAATTAAAAAGATTAGTTATAGCTTTACAAGTAACAAAACCACTATATTTAATATTTTCATTAGACATTTGATCTGGACCATGCAGAGCTTTTCCCAAGTTTTAATTTTTGTATGCATTTATTTACTTCATTGATAGTAAAAGGTTTGTCAGTTACCTCGTTGAATAAAAGTTTATTTGTTTCTTTTAATATATCGGTTTCAATTTTAGCTTTAAATTCTGTATCAAAGTAATGACAGTTGCATCAAGTAAAGATTATTATTTCACTGATGTATTTCATCTGAGGTACAATTAACCTAACTATTAAAATCGTAAAATTTCCGACTTTAATTCTCTGACTTTGATAAGTGTCTATATATGTTGCTTTCCTTTCATTTATATGAACAGTTATATTTAATTTTTAAAATTTAAATAAATCTTCTAAATTTTATGGCTCTTGACTCAAGAAAATGTAACTCTTATGGAAAAACTGGGCTGTTATATTTGTGACTGTTTTGAATTAAAGAGATCAGGTATGCATATTGACACTAAGTCAAGTAAATGATTTGAGAATGAATGCATATAATGTAATTTTATTCTTTTATTCACAATATATATGTGGTTTTTGGCTCTGATTCTGACCAATGCTAATATACTAAATATATATTTTCAAGTGACTATTATTGTTGTTGTTATCAATTATGTAAATCAATTGTATCTGATTTTATGCCCTTTATGGGCCCTGTAATTTGGGAAATAAAAATATTCTTTTCTATTCTATTCTATTCATTCTTTACTCGCTTTTACATTTTAGAAATTGGCATCAGGAGAAGAGATTCTGGGAATATGTCGATATTGATAGACAACATTGTACCAGTCATAGTTTTTAAAGCTGTAGATGGACAAAGAATAAAGAAAATAAATCTTAGAATTAGGAAAATCCAATATACTGAAATTCTCATTATTCTTTGTGTTATTGTGCTTTTTATGTGGACACATTTTGCGAATTCTTCAACATCGATATAAGAAGAAAAGAAAACAATAAGAGAGCGTGGCTCTTCTGCTGAAAAGAATTTAGTATTGAGTCATTTTTTTTAAATTTCTTTGTGCGGCAAGAAGATTTAGGGCAAAAGAACTGATAATGAGACGGAGTGACTCTAGAGGAAAAAATTACCGCCCTTCCAACTTCTTACCAATAAAACTCCTTACAATTGATTGGAGAATGATTGATTCATTTTAAGGCGAAGTTGATGATTGCTTTGATCACTCAAATACAGGTCCATTTGTCAGAATGGTCTGTCATAGGAATATTCTAAATTGTTCTGAGAAGCTCTACCACAGAACTATTCGTAGGTAGCTAAAACTGTCAATATTTCTATTCTAAATGACGTACGATGAACAATTTATACCAGTTATAGTAGTCGAGGTAGTCGGAGGGAGTGTACTGAATGTTTTCTATCATACAAATTTTAGATAAAAAGATTAGAATATAATAAACATAGTATTTATCTGTTTTTGGTTTGAAAGTATTTTTCTTGGCCATTACATTGTTAGGCATGGTTCCAAATGTTGCTATACGAATAAATTCAAAAAGATTTTTTTATTGGCTGTATACTATACACTAGGTCTTTGGAATATGCAATATTTCCGTATCTGTATGCAGCTTGACTAGAAAAGTTCAGCAACAAATATTAACAAAATCAATAAATATTTTAACAATTTCGTAAAACCTTTAGAAGTCACTAGGCAAACGGACCTTGCTCCGAGAATTAAATTAATTTGAATGGACCGAGGAAAAAACGAGTATATTAGTACAAAATTCGATACAACCTTACCTAAAAATGGATAATAAATAGTAAAATCTTTCAACAACATATATTATCGTTTTTTGTAAAAGTAGTTTCCCTTAATTCTAACCTTAACAGACATAATTTTAGTCTGTTATACTCACACATAGAAGTTTGTTTTCAAATTGAAGTTTCCGTTACGATTATCAGGCTGATGTGCAAAACGAGAAAAAAAAGTATATACTGTATGCGTGTAGGATGTTATGTCATTGTTAAAAATTCTGAGCCCTAAGTATTAAATAGGGAAGGACATCTACCCAAATACAGAGCAGATAAGAAGAAATGTTCGTTCAACACCTGACGACATTTTATCACCCTTAACAACTGCTACGAGTTTTGGGGCACGTGACCCAAAACAGAACAAATATTACGACATGTTAGTGAAGCTCCTATCAAATAAACAACATGTTATTATTTTGGGGCATTTGCCCCAAAATATTCAGTTGGAGATAAAAACATTTGAATAGAAATATACTAATTAATGCAAACAGATGGATTTGAATTGCAGATTAAATTACATTGTACATAAGACATTGGCAATTGTGTAAACAAACTCAGGTGGTTCGGGTGGTAAATTAATGAAAATAAAATAAATACAATACAAATATTTTTAATTTGATTTAAAGTATTATAAAATAGTCAATTGTAAGAGGGAAGAAATAGTGATAAGTCATTTCTCAATATATTCCTTTAAGAAAAAAACTATGACATTGTATTAGTAATCTTAAATTGAATTTTAAGTGACTATTAATCATTGCGATAAAACTTCAAATTTAATCCTTCCGAATGTACTTTGAATAGTCTGGCATTGTCTAAATTGGGAACCTCGTTTATTTCATATGAACATCTTAATATACTGCAAAGACCAAAACTTTGACTAAAGTAGATGTATTCCTCAGACTTTTTATGACATCTGTACACTTTATTAGATATGTAATGATTAATATTTTAGTCTGGAAAACCTGATTTATTTGTTGTAACTGTCTTTGAACAAGCTTTCAGTAATTGTGATTTATCTGAAAAGAGGGTGGTAAAGGGTTATTTTCGTGCAACGTGTTTTTGTCATTTTTATTTCACGTGCAGCCGTGCAAAAAGGTTCGTTAATTACCGTGTTTCGTGAAATCGGTAAAAAGATCAACGTGCATGACATTTTTAATTGTTCGTTCATCATGAAATGGCAATTTTATTTCGCGTTCTTCCGTGCAGATACCCCCCTTTACGCCCCTCTGAAAATGTACTTTGTGTCTTTTGTCTTTATATTATTGTGTTGTGCTTCGTGTCAATTTAATAAGAGTTACAGCCCTTTCCAACTGATTTTACAGATAGTTCGCTCACACAAGCCTGTTTAAACCTGTCACTGACATTCTTTGCACGGCTGTCCCAAGTTAGGTGCCAGTAATTCAGTTGTTGTCTGCCATATGTGTGTTTCGTTGGTTTTCTCGTTTAATTTGCTTTACTTTGTCATGCAGGTGCTTATGTCTTCCTTTATGTCTTATTGGAAATCATACAACATCTATTTTTATTCACGATGGTCTTAATTTGGCTCTATAATTGTACTCTGTATATCATATACACAAATCTATAATAATCTTAAACATGCAAATTTAGAAAAACTAGATCCCGTTTTTGGATGCTGTTCGCTTTCACAAAAAAAACAAGCATTTTTCTAGTTTCATGACAATAAATTGTATGTAAGTGTATGGATCTTTCTGAAATTGTACTACAAGGTTCCATATCACAAAGGGAAAGCTGGAATTGAGTTTGGGGCTATTTGCCCAAAACGTTGAGGAATAAGGGACCAAAAAGGGGCCAAAAATAAGCATTTTTCTAGTTTCCAGACAATAACTTGTGTTCAAGTGTATGGATCTCTCTGAAATTGTACTGCAAGGTACCATACCACAAAGGGAAGGCTGGGATTGATTTTGGGGGTAGTTGCCTTAAAAGTTTAGGAAGTAGGGGCCAAAAAGGGGCAAAAAACAAGCATTTTTCTAGTTTCAGGACAATAACTAGTGTGTAAGTGTATGGATCTTTATGAAATTGTACTACAAGGTTCCATATCACAAAGGGAAAGCTGGGTTTGAGTTTGGGGGTAATTGCTCTAAACGTTTAGGAATAAGGGGCCAAAAAAGGGGCCAAAAATAAGCATTTTTCTAGTTTCCAGACAATAACTTGTGTTCAAGTGTATGGATCTCTCTGAAATTGTACTGCAAGGTACCATACCACAAAGGGAAGGCTGGGATTGATTTTGGGGGTAGTTGCCTTAAAAGTTTAGGAAGTAGGGGCCAAAAAGGGGCAAAAAACAAGCATTTTTCTAGTTTCAGGACAATAACTAGTGTGTAAGTGTATGGATCTTTATGAAATTGTACTACAAGGTTCCATATCACAAAGGGAAAGCTGGGTTTGAGTTTGGGGGTAATTGCTCTAAACGTTTAGGAATAAGGGGCAAAAAGGGCCAAAATAAGCATTTTCTAGTTTCAGACAATAACTTGTGTTCAAGTGTATGGATCTCTGAAATTGTACTGCAAGGTACCATACCACAAAGGGAAGGCTGGGATTGATTTTGGGGGTAATTGGCTCAAAATTTTAGGAATTAGGGGCCAAAAAGGGGCAAAAAACAAGCATTTTCTAGTTTCAGGACAATAACTAGTGTGTAAATGTATGGATCTTTATGAAATTGTACTACAAGGTTCCATATCACAAAGGGAAAGCTGGGTTTGAGTTTGGGGGTAATTGCTCTAAACGTTTAGGATTTTGGGGCCAAAAACAAGCATTTTTCTAGTTTTCAGACAATAACTTGTGTTCAAGTGTATGGATCTCTCTGAAATTGTACTGCAAGGTACCATACCGCAAAGGGAAGGCTGGGATTGAGTTTGGGGTAGATGAATCATAAGGGATTTCAAAAAATTTGGGGAGGGTTTTTTTTTCCTTTTTTTTTCTTTAAAATTTTTCATTATTAGTTGTTTTTTTTTAATTTACATATAAAAGCAAATAATAATGATATGGTTTGATTTCATCAAAAATTAAAATATTGGGGTTCTTTGATATGCTGAATCTAACCGTATATTTAGATTCTTTGGTCCCGTTTCAAATTGGTCTACATTAAGGTCCAAAGGGTCCAAAATTAAACTTAGTTTGATTTTAACAAAAATTGAATTCTTGGGGTTCTTTGATATGCTGAATCTAACCGTGTATGTATTTAGACTTTGGATATTGGACCATAATAGGTAAATTAAAAGTTTTTAAGTTCTTAGACCACATTCATTCTGTGTCCGAAACCTATGCTGTGTCAAATATTTAATCACAATCCAAATTCATAGCTGTATCAAGCTTGAATGTTGTGTCCATACTTGCCCCAACTGTTCAGGGTTCGACCTCTGCGGTCATATCAAGCTGCGCCCAGCGGAGCATTTTATTTAACTGTGACACTACATTATTAGTTCCATAGATACAAAGATTTGGTTTGGAAGTTTGGCTGTACCTAGAAAACTAATTGCAAATAGGATAGCACATCCTTATTGTTACGGTGATGTTGTTTACCAATTTAGATATAAAGCAAGTAAACTTATCGATCCTTTAAATACACTTATAATAAAAGGTTACCAATTCAACACTGTAATTAGTCTTTGAATATTGTGTTTATCGGTTTAGATATTGATTTTGTGTTTTAAAACCCAACTAAATATTATTGCTATATACATATGTAAATTCACGGTCCTACAATCTGTCGATACCTAATTTTTGGCATTGGTAAAGGTCATGTTTTTTTCCAACTGTTAATGACGTCTTTAGACTAAATCCATTGGATGTTGAATGTGAACTGATTGATAATTTAGTCTTGGATACTTGATTTTTTAATTAGTTATTAGGTTTTAACTAGCTTTCAGAAACTGAAAGTGCTCTCAGATCTGTACTTTGTGTCTTTTGTGTTTTTGTTAGTTTTTTTGTGCTTTGTATGCTTTGAGTTTCGCATCAGCAAACATGTTCAATCCAGCTTCATTCTGTATGTGCCTGTCCTAAATCGGGAGCCTGTAATTCAGTGGTTGTCATTTGTTGCTGTATATCATATTTGTTTTTCGTTTACTGTTGAGTTCATAAATCTGGCCGTTAGTTTTCTCGTTTAAATTGTTTTACGTCTGTCATTTCGGGGACTTTTATAGCTAACAGTGCAGTATGGGTTTTGCTCATTGTTAAAGGCTGAACAATAACCTATAGTTTTCAATTTCTACATCATTTTGTCTCTGGTGGAGAGTTGTCTCATTGGCATTCATACCACATCTTCTCATTTTTAGCTCTTCTCATCACTTGGCGTCCGTCGTCCGTCGTCGTCCGTTAACTTTATCAAAAATATTCTCCTCTGAAACTACTGGACCAAATTTAACCAAACTTGGCCACAATCACCATTGGAGTATCTAGTTTAAAAAATGTGTCCGATGACCCCGTCTGCCAACCAAGATGGCCGACATGGCTACAAATAGAACATAGGGGGTAAAATGCAAGATTTGTCTATTATTTGGAAAACCGTTATAAATAGGGAAAATCTGACAGGAGCAGAAATGTTAAGAATGTTGAGCTCTACCAATTGTCCATATACGTCAAAACTGTCAGACGACTTCTTATAGGAGTAATTGCCCTAAAATTACAAATTTTACCATTTTTCTTTTAAATTTTGCCTATTATCTTGAAAATTATAATAGACAGAAAGAAACTTTAAAATGCAAAAATGATCAGCAAATCAAGTTCTTCAAATAAGTCTGCATGGTCGAAATCGTCAGTCGACTCCTTATTAGAGTTATTGCCCTTTGATGACAATTTTTACCATTTTTTTGCTTTTTTGCCTTACATCTTTTAAAAAAATTATAATAGATAGATAGATAGAAACTGAAATAAGCAAAAATGATCATCAAGACAAGACCTACAAATACTGTAAATTCAGAAACTATTGCGTGCATTTATTATTGCGATTTTAGAAGAATTGACAAAAATGCGAGATTAATTATTGTGATTTCAGGAAAAACTGCATACAGATATATCGATCAGATATCAGAATGTGAGTTCTTATTATTGCGATACTCACTCGGTCCCATTATTCGCATTAATAAAAACCTCGCAATAATTTCTGAATTTACAGTAAGACAATATGGAGGAAATAGTCTGATGACTACTTATTGGAGGTATTGCCCTTTAATGACGATTTTTACCAATCTTTTTGCGTTTTGCCTTATATGATAAAAATTATAATAGATAAATAGACACTTTAAATCACAAAAATGATCAACAAGGCAAGATCTACTAAAAAGTCAAATTTTGCCGATATAGTTAGTAGACGGTCACTCTTCATAGGAGTGATTGCCCTTAAATGAGGATTTTTTTACCCTTTTTTGTGCTATGAGCAAAAACTAAAGAAGATAGAGAGAAACTAAACAGACTGAAAGATGAGCACTACAAGATCTACAAAACAGAGATTTTTGTCATGAATACTATTCTAGTCTACAATATTGGAGGATGTCCTTTGTTGAATATGCATAGACCAAGGTGAGCGACACAGGCGCTTTAGAGTCTCTGGTTATATATAGATTTTACCACTGCATCAAGTCTGATATGATATATCTCTATTCAAGACAGTTAACTTTTTAAATTATATAAAGACGAACTTTTTCACTGATCAGGCAAAAACATCTGTTCTTTTTATGTGATGTCATCAGACATGGTCAGGTTTTTGTGTGACATTATTATGGGAAATCAGAGGAAAGCAAGAAAACTTGACGTCATAATTTAATTTTGACCAATGAAGAACTGACGTCAAATGAACCACACGATGATTATAAAAAATAATCAACCCATCAGGAAAAGTATAAATCGGATAAGAATAAGAGAAATGTGTATAACATGTTGCCAAATATACAGGATTGGTAATACAACAAATAGATCTTAACGGACAGAAATTATTCTAAAGGTCAAATATATTTGACCATAAACATACTGCATCTGAGAAATTGATATACCAGGTAAGCAGGAAAACTTCTGTTGAGCATTGATCCATTTAAATGAGGTCAGGTTTAAGCGAATCCAGACAGGTATGCAAATGTTTAAAAGAGTCTAATGAACAAATCTTTATAGCTAGTTGGTGTATAACTTATTGTGCCAGAGAAAATGACCAAAGCACAAAAACTTAGTTAATGAAACAGGAAAAGACGTTATCCCTGTCTATTTCTTAATTTATGCTTTGCAGTAAAGTATTAAAATTAATCTCAAATCCGTAAAATTACCATGGCAGGTATATAACCCATGACCTTCTGCATTTAAAGCACTGCTACCAAGAGGAAACTGAGGCTTAGTGGTTTATCATTTTATCATTACAAACTTAAGATTCTTGTACAGTCTGTTGGTCTTGTTTGTAGAACGTGTTACATTTCCAAAACAAGAATGTGTCCCCAGTACACGGATGCCCCATCAGCACTATCATTTTCTATGTTCAGTGGACCGTGAAAATGGGGGAAAATCTCTAATTTGGCATTAAAATTAGAAAGATCATATCATAGGGAACATGTATTCTAAGTTTCAAGTTGATTGGACTTCAACTTCGTCAAAAACTACCTCGACCAAAAACTTTAACCTGAAGCGGGACAAACGGACGAACGGACAGACGGACGAACGAACGAACTGACAGACGGACGGAAGCAGACCAGAAAACATAATGCCTATAAATGGGGCATAAAAATGGGGCATAAAAATATAGACAAATAATTCTTCAATTTTTTTATTGATAAATTTCATTTTTTTTTTGTACAAAGGTCATGAACATTTACCAATTCAATAAGCAACACTAATAGTTGTAGCACTAATACATTTAACTGTACACTAATATATACAAAACTGTACACTGTACACATATCACTAGTACAATTATAAAACGCACTTATAGTGTACTGATCATACCTCTTATGAACACTATGTACAAAATGATATGATATGTATATTATACACAGCGAGACATAAACAATGTTTCCATAATATACAAATATTAACAAAGTAACTTTTCATAAAAACTTTTAAAACTTTAACATTAACAAAGCTGTTTTGTATTTCCTCCAATCTACAAAAAGATAAACTTCTATTTGCTCCTAAGGGTTACTCCATTATAACGGGTGTGGGAGGATAGGAAAGGACTTTCAAAACACCCCTAAAACAAAACACTTTCTTGGAGTCATTTTGCTTACATCAAATGGTCAAATAACCATTACTACCCCATGGTCAAAATAAAACATCCTTTACTATCCTCTCAAATTCATTTAAATGGAATAGTGCTAAATGTCTCATAGATATGGTATTTGTAAAATTTCATAGAGATGACCCATAATCCACGTCCAAAAATAAAATGTCCCTTCCTACCCTCCCAGAATCATTTTAATGGAATAGCCCTAAATTACTAATAGAAATGATAATTGTAAAATTTCCTAGAAATGACCAACACGTCCAAAAATGAAATATCCCTACCTACCTTCAATGTCCATTTCAATGGAATAGCACTTACCAGTTCTAGTTATACTTTTAAAGAGTAAATTCATTATCTTCCATCATTTTAATTCATTTCTTTTTTTCTGAACAATCAGTTAAAATTGTCAGTCCTATGTTTTATTTAAAGAGCATACATTTATCAAAACCATAACTCAACAAACTTTCATATATATAACCATTGATAAATAAAAATTTCATACATGATACATACCTGTTCTACACAAAAGAAGTAGCATGGGTTCTACACAAAAGAATTAGCATTGCTCAGAACTTAGCTTTAGCAATCATTGAACTTTATTTCATGATTATACCCATAAGAATATAAATATACATTAACCTTGTAATCAACTTGAAAAGTGTTACCTTAGTGAACTTGAGATGTACAACAAAACCTGACCCATAGGTAATTTAATAAATTTCTAAATTTAAATAAAATATCATTTTTCTTACAAAGGTGGTTTAATCGATTAACAAATTAGTACTTTTTATTTTTGATTTAAAATAGCATGATTAAACATTTAGATTTATCAGAGTATAAAAAGGACATTTTTCTGCTTACATAACTATATCATATACATTACCTTAAAACAGGTATGACTGCATAATTTTAAGTCAAAAATAAAATACAAGATTGATTTGCAAGACATTTAAATGCATTGCTACTAAAAAAAGTCAGTTACATATATTACTGTCAAAATTGTCAGTGGTGACCATCCAGTAAGACTTTTTTTCAAAAACATCCACACATAGTACTTTTTCAGATTTGTTCACGGAAAATATGTTCAGCCCAGGTAGAATGATTTAGAAAAGAAATAGAAGTAGAGACATATTTTTTAAATCTGAACCTTTTATCATTTCATACCAGTTTCAGTGTTGGTATATTTTTAATAAGAAAGGTGTAAAACTCAAATGTATGATATGATCCTATAAATTCAAACTATCTTTTTTCCACATGAAAACTAATTCATAACAATATATTGCACAAAGGAAATTTAAAATGTAATACAATGTAAGGCTATAATAATAATAAAAAAAAAAACAGTTTAAATTTTGATCTACTTGTACTAAAAATTGATGGACATGCAAACAATTTATGTCTTATATACTGTTCCTAGTACAAAAATCACTTGCTTTTTGGATGGAAAAGATTAATTCTGATGCAATTCTTTAGAATGATAATTTTCATTGGATGTTGACATATATTTAAAGGGTTAGATTCAACGTTCTACCAGTCTGTAACTAAGGAAAGCCACCATTTTGAATTCTGAACTGTTTTGGTATGTAATTTCTCAAAAATAAACAAAATGTCACATTTTGTGCTTCAAAATCTTCTTTTTGTCAATATCTAAACCCTTCAGAAGAGTATAAAAAGTATAAATACGTCAAGCGTTTATGTTTGACATCACATTGTTTAGATGCCAAAGACATTTCGAGGACTTTTTCATTTATGGCATTTTTACGCCAAAATATTTACTAAAATGGAATTTATTTTAATATGTGGCATTAGAATGGGGATATCTGTATTGTATTTTAAGCTTGGCTTTCCTTAAACTTGATTTTACTGTCACAAATATCCATTTACCTAGCTCCACTACACGTTGCCAGGTAAACTCAATTTGCAACAGTAAAATCTACGATTTACGAAGGCCAAGCTGACAATACATGTACAATACAGTTATCTCCTAATTTTTGAATATCAAAAGCGTCAAATAAAAAAGTTGAATAACAGCAGGTAGGGATAAAATCTGGGAATAGAATTAAAACAGGTTTAGATATTCAGAATGCTCTGTATTACTTAATCATTTGTAAGAATGCTTCAAAATGGGTGAAATCTGCTAACCTAAATACATTCATCAGTTTACAGAAATGCCAATAAGACTGCTAAATTTTATGTTTTTGTAAATTTTTCACTATAATACAAATGTAAATTCAAAATTGAAACATTTAAAGCCCATGCAAACAGTATATCCAAATGGATTTAAAAAAAAAAAATTATCAATATTTTGAATTTTGTGTTTTACCATCTTGTTTCATATTCATTTCAAAGCAGAGTATCTTGAAGATTCAAGTAATGTAGTGAACACTCAAGTATCATAATCCATATGGATTCCTCTTATAAAAAAAATTTTCATATGTTTTTTCGTTTTGCTTAAACCCAAAACAAAGTATCCAAGATTTGTTAAAAAAACTGAAGATAAACAAAAATTTTTTAACTAACAAAACAGCAGACTGATAAAAAAAAATAAATAAAATAATTAATTGAGTGTTCCTCGACAAGCTGCATCTCCACAAAGACATGGAATTTTTTCGTCCTCCAATGGAAATTTATAATCGTAGGTTATTTCTTCATTAACGTCAATCTCACGTTTGGAATATATCACAATTTTCTTCTGGTTATCTACATTTATAATTTTGGCATAACAGTTTGGCTGAAAGAAAGAAAACAAATAATTATAATCATAATTTTAATTAACAGTTTTACTTTTTTCTATGAAAGATATTGAAACGCATACATAAGATTCAACTACCGTAAATTCAGAAATTATGGCGAGGTTTTTATTAATGTGAATAATGCGACTGGGTGAGTATTGCAATAATAAGAACTCACATTCTGATATCTGATACATTTACTTGTATGCATTTTTTCCTAAAATTGCAATAATTAACATCGCATTTTGGTCCATTCTTCAAAAATCGCAATAACAAATGCATGCAATATTTCTGAATTTAAAGTACCTTGCATACTGGTATATAAAATGTGGATCTTGTTGCATAAAAATTTAAAAACAAATAGTTATATTTTTTCCAAATATACCAAATTTTTAGACCTCTGTTTAAAAGTTCAGCACTCTTCATTTACAATGCTTTTACAATCAGATGTCTTCTCCTTCCTACTGCAACAACTGCAAAATCACTAAAAGGGTTTTATGATTTCCATCTTGAGTTGGTCCATTGTTTTCTGTCACAAATGATTGATTGATTGTTGATGTTTAATGCCACTTTCACCACACTTGGCTCCATCAGGGCGGCCAGTTTTTATTGGCACAGAAAGCTGGAGTGCCAGGAGAAAACCACCAACCTTAGGCAAGAAAACTGACAATCCTACTACGTTTAGATCAGAAAAACACACATGAGGATACATGTATGTCACAAATGATCATGGATTAATTCTATAAACGAACTTCAACATGTTCAAATTGTTAAGTAATGGATTTATTATCAAACTTCATATTTGATCCATTATCATACTTGAGTAATGACACCACATGTAAAGCAGAATCACTTACTTTTAAGGATCACAAAATACCATTTATGGTTTTTATGGGATTTTGTACTGCCAAAATATTTAGCAATTAGTTATATACCTTGTCATGTTTGTACAGACAGCTGCCTTTTTTTTTTTTTTATTTTGGTAAATTATAATGCTTTGTGTTCTAGTTTCTGATTCCCTTCTATAAGCACCATGCTTGTGGTCATAAACATTTCGAGTATAATTATCGTAACCAGACTCAGAAATCTAATTAAAATACTGGATTAGGTGTTTCAAGCACAAATTTTGTATGCCCATGTACTGAGTTAATTTTCATGACCAAAGACCCTGTTTGGCATTTAGTTTTACCTATAACACTTGGGTACTTTTTTGCATATATGTAACAGTAAGTAAGGTAAGATAAATTTATTAAAACACTTACATTACAACTATGATTGATAAACCTAGCCAGATTTCCACACTTCGTTGCATCAATAATTGTATCACTATCCACCCTGAATAGATAACTACTGCCGATTCCTGATTTCTCATATTTCTTCTCCCGCATGTCAGCTACGGACTGACGAATACCGGCACCTACATACTCGATAACCATCTCATCTGCTGCAATAGGTTCTAATGCAAACAGTCCCCACGCATGGATACCACTGCGAGCAAATTTCATATTCTTCTTTCTAAACTGTTGACAGGAAAATTTACATAGCATTACAAAATATATATGACTATAAAAGTAAAAGAATTAAGCAAACAAAACTAAAATTGAGGAAAAGACAATTTCAATGAAAAAGAATATATTCCGATTAAACAGACAACACCACTGATGTAGAATTAAGACCAAGTAACTGGGGAATTTATGATCAAGGAATAGGATATGTGCCTGTAGTCCAGTGTAATTCTATAGCAGTATTTTCTTTCTTGTTGTCCGAGTTTTGCATTAGCAATTCACTGGAAATAAGTTTCATTAACTTTTGTTGTCATCCAAAGATATTAGGCTGCAGTGAAAATCTAGTCCATTTAATTAATTATTACAATCTAGTCAAATATCAAAATAATGACAATTTTTATTTTTTAAATTATAATTTTTAGTCATCATAACTGTAAATCATTTTAGTGTCTGTAACTGTGAAATCCTATTCATGTCTAGTGCTATATATCTGTATGTCATTTTAATTTATTGTGTCTGTCAAATTCATGTCTTTTATCTTGAATACATATATATATATATATATATATATACTAGCACGCACCCGTGACATCGTGGGTTCGTGACTGAATTAAAGTATCTACGCCTTATTTTTCAGTTCAACTGAGTTCGACTAAAAAAAGTTTTTCCAGAACGTTCAACTTACATGTTATTTTGTGAAGCAACCGGAAGCTATATGTTACATATACTATTGGTATCGGTGTCGGAATCGACCCGGAACTTCTTAATTATTGGCAATATTAATTACGTGGAAAACAAATGGGCCTGAAGTGGTGTAATTTTTAATCAACACCATTGTACTATATTAGTTATATATAAAGTTGAATTCTTTGATTTATCGTTTTTACGTCATGACGGCTGACAAATTGGACCTCGTTATTTTAGTATTATAGATATATAATTATTTCATATGCATTAATTATAAATTAACCAAGAAAATTGTTGACTGTACCAATCATTAAATCGCAGCAAAGTGAAATTCATTATTAAATTCTAATCTTGGAACTAAAATTAACAAACCATCCAACATGTGTCCAATAATAAAACTATAACGAACCCAAAGTTTTATGAACAAAATGAGTTATTGTGCTTAATATTTGTATGAAGAAACTAGTCCTCAATGTGTGTGAAGTCAAATATCAACAGTCTATGGATATACCATGATTTTAAAGGTAATCTAAAGAGAATTTTAGCAGATTAGTCATATTGATTATTGCTATTTTCCTTCATTTTCTTTTCTTATTTATATTTGAAAAATTCCATCTCAAGCATCTTAACTGAACTAGTGGTTTCTCAGTCAAGTCAAGTGAAAATGCAATGACATCTAAGCAAACATCATTGACGTTGCCCAAGAAAATAGCAATAAACAGATTATCAACAGATTATTTCAAAAGTGAGCAACTTTCTCCTGTTCAAAATCATAGATAATCTATAAACACAATATCTGCCTCCATAACTTACTTTAAGTTGATTGAATTTGAGAAGATCTCCTATATCCAGATCAGCAAACGTGGTCTGTAACCTTCGGTTTTCATGTCGAGCTTCTCTGGAGTTTGAGTATGCTGTCACTTTCTTGTCCTAGGAAAACACGTTAAATAATATATATGAATCTTCATATTCAGAAGAAAAGCCTACCACTATATACAAATAATAAAAAAACAAAAATAAATGGGGAATGTGTCCATGGGACACAGATGATGCCCCCGCTTGTCTATCATATAAAGTTATAAAGGGACATAACTGAAAAACAGTAATAGTGACACTACCCAAAGCTTGATACTTGATCTGAGTTTTGTGGTAATGAACAGTTGGGTCTAAGTGGACACAACATTTGGTTGATACAGCTTGAATTAGAGATTGAAATGAAAATTCATTTTCCATTTGTAAAGGGCATAACTCTAGAACAATAAGAATGACACAAAACAAACTCGATCTGGACTTTGTACTAATAACCACTGTTTATAAGTTTCATAACATTTGGTTGAGGCTAATTATGGTCCGGAAACAAAAATTCAGCAATTTTTCCATTTGTAAAGAATAACTCAGAACAGTTAAAGTGACACCACCAAAATTCTAACTTGATCTGTATTTTGTGGTAATAAGCATTGTGTATAAGTTTCATAGCATTTGGTTGACGCAAACTTAAGTTAGAGAACGGAAACAAAAATTCAGCAATTTTTGGGCATTACTACAGAATTATCAAAGTGACACCCTAAAATTCAAACTTGATCTGTATATTTTGGTAATAAGCATTGTGTATAAGTTTCATAGCATTTGGTAGAGGCAAACTTAAAGTCAGAGAACGGAAGGCGAAATATTCAGCAATATTTCCATTTGTAAAGGGCATAACTCTAGAAAGGTTAAAGCCACCAAAATTCAAACTTGATCTGTATTTCGTGGTAACAAGCATTGTGTATTAGTTTCATAACATTTGGTTGAGGCAATCAAAGTTAGAGAACGGAAACCAACTTTGGGACGTCGGACGGACGCAAGTACAGACAGACAGACAGACAAGGGTAAAACCTAATGCCCCTCTGCTATGGCGGGGCATAAAAATAACAACCAGAGGTAGCTAAGAGACTGAATCCCTCACTTGGAAAAACTATGTCATTTTTGATATTTATTTTCACCTGATTCCTATGATCCTTTTTGGTTTTATCAGCTCTTTGTATTAGGATTTGGATTTTCAAATATTTTGGACTTGAACATCAATGAATAGACATTTATTGTTGAAATGTGCATCTGGTGCAGTAAAACTGGTACATGCAAAATCAATATACAGAATATTAAGTACCGTGAAACCAACACTTTTGGTGATGTTTTTTGTTTGTGAGAGTTGCACATGTTGCAAAGGAATATGTTTCACCAAAAAATTTAACTTTTGTTTCAAATTTTGATAGCATTATTTGCATGCAGCATTTCCTGAAATCATAAAACCAATCTTGTATTTTTGTCAAATTTTCACTATAATAAATGCATACAGAAATTTCTTAACTTAAAGTATAAGAATGACAAATGTTTGAATACCAACCTGAGTTTTATTTGTCTCCTCTAATGCACAAAAGCTGCCTGATGAACTTTGCCCATCTTATCTTCCCTGGATAATTTGTAGAAGCCCTCTGTTCTCGCACACCCTGTAATACAACATATAAAACCATTTCTAAATTTTATACTTTTTTAGCTACTGGTATGCATGGTATGCTAGTTAGAACAAAGAGCATCGATTTTTTTTTTTGTATAATTGTTACGATTCTATATTTATGGCAAAAAACAAATTAATTTGTTTCCAAAGAGAAGTGAGAAAAATTGTTTGTTTCCATTGAAAATTAGGGTGGTGGGATAAATACAACTTCTTGTTTCTGTATGCTATTGAATGAGGTCAAGGTCCAATGAACACTGTACGATAGAAATGAACACCTTTCTCAATAATTCTATATGCCAAATATAGTTGAACCATTTCTTCAAGTGTCTGAGAAATGGACCTAACCTTGAAAACTTAAAATTTAACACTATTCCCAAGTCATCCATGGGGTGTCATAAGAATTAACAATCGGCTGAAAGGTCATTGATAAAATGTTATATATAAAAAGAACATTTATTTATGTCTCCTAAAATTTAACACTGATCCATGAAATGAGATCAATGTCATTTGAACCCTGTCTGACAAATGTAGACCTATAAATGATTTAGCTTAGATGAACCCTGTCTGACAGATATTTAGACCTGTAAATGATTTCAATTTTGTTGAAATCAAACAAAGTTTAATTTTGGACCCCGATTTAGACCAACTTGAAAACTGGGCCCATAATCAAAAATTTAAAGACATGTTTAGATTCAGCATATCAAAGAACCCTAAGAATTCAATTTTGTTAAAATCAAATTAAGTTTAATTTTGGACCCTTTGGACCTTAATGTAGACCAATTTGAAAACAGGACCAAAATTAAGAATCTAAATACATGGTTAGATTCAGCATATCAAAGAACCCCATATATTCAATTTTGTTGAAATCAAACAAAGTTTAATTTTGGACCCCAATTTGGACCAACTTGAAAACTGGGCCCATAATCAAAATCTAAATACATGATTAGATTCAGCATATCAAAGAACCCTAAGAGTTCAATTTTGATGAAATCAAACAAAGTTTAATTTTGGACCCTTTGGACCTTAATGTAGACCAATTTGAAAACGGACCAAAAATTAAGAATCTAAATACACGGTTAGATTCAGCATATCAAAAACCCCATATATTCAATTTTGTTGAAATCAAACAAAGTTTAATTTTGGACCCTTTTGACCTCAATGTGGACAAAGTTGATAACGGGCCTAAAAATCAAAAATCTAAATACATGGTTAGATTCAGCATATCAAAGAACCCAATATATTCAATTTTGTTGAAATCAAACAAAGTTTAATTTTGGACCCGATTTGGACCAACTTGAAAACTGGGCCCATAATCAAAATTTAAAGACATGTTTAGATTCAGCATATCAAAGAACCCTAAGAATTCAATTTTGTTAAAATCAAATTAAGTTTAATTTTGGACCCTTTGGACCTTAATGTAGACCAATTTGAAAACAGGACCAAAAATTAAGAATCTAAATACATGGTTAGATTCAGCATATCAAAGAACCCCATATATTCAATTTTGTTGAAATCAAACAAAGTTTAATTTTGGACCCCAATTTGGACCAACTTGAAAACTGGGCCCATAATCAAAAATCTAAATACATGATTAGATTCAGTAAATCAAAGAACCCTAAGAATTCAATTTTGTTAAAATCAAACTAAGTTTAATTTTGGACCCTTTGGACCTTAATGTAGACCAATTTGAAAACGGGACCAAAAATTAAGAATCTAAATACACGGTTAGATTCGGCATATCAAAGAACCCCAATAATTCAATTTTGATGAAATCAAACAAAGTTTAATTTTGGACCTTTGGACCTCAATGTGGACCAATTTAAAACGGGCCCAAAATCCAAAAACTTAATACACGGTTAGATTCAGCATATTAAAGAACCCCAAGAATTCAAGAATAAAACCCCATTGAAATTGGTCAAGAAATAAGCAATTTATACAAAGTATCTTCTTTTGCACAATACTGTGCAATTGAATATTTCTTGCAATTGTGCAATACTGTGCAATTGAAGATTTCTTGCTATTGTGCAATACTGTACAATTGACAATTTCTTCCTATTGTGCAATATTGTGCTATTGGATATTTCTTGCTATTGCGCAATACTGTGCAATTGAAGATTTCTTGCTATTGCGCAATACTGTGCAATTGAAAATTTCTTGCTATTGCACAATACTTATTATATAATAATTTACACATCCTGTTTGGTGTGTATCTCCTGCCATATCATTATTATTTGCTTTTAAATATAAATCAGAAATAACCAACTTAAAATGGAAAATTTTAAAGAAAAAAAAAGGAAAAAGGAAGAAAAAGGAAAAAAATTCCCCAATTTTTGAACCCCTTATGATTCATCACCCCAAACTCAATCCCAGCCTTCAATGAGGTATGGTACCTTGCAGTACAATTTCAGAGAGATCCATACACTTAAACACAAGTTATTGTCTGGAAACTAGAAAATGCTTATTTTTGCCCCTTTTGGCCCCTAATCCCTAAACGTTTAGGGCAATTACCCCAAACTCAATTCCAGCTTTCCTTTGTGATATGGAACCTTGTAGTACAATTTCAGAAAGATCCATACACTTACACACAAGTTATTGTCCTGAAACTAGAAAAATGCTTATTTTTGCCCTTTTTGGCCCCTAATTCCTAAAATTTTGAGGCAATTACCCCAAAATCAATCCCAGCATTCCTTTGTGATATGGAACCTTGTGGTACAATGTCAGAGAGATCCATACACTTACACACAAGTTATTGTCTGGAAGTTACAAAATGCTTATTTTGGCCCCTTTTGGCCCCTAATTCCTTAACTGTTGGTACCATAACCCCAAAATCAATCCCAACCTTCCTTTTGTGGTATTGAACCTTATGGTAAAATTTCCTAGAGATCCATTTACTTAAACTAAAGTTAGAGTGCGAAAACCAATGTGTCTTCGGACGACGACGACGACGCCGGACGACGACGTTACGGACGGCGACGACGACGACGGCGACGACGACGTAACGTCATACCAATATCGACCACAAAAATTTTTTTGCGGTCGATAAAACAGTAATAGTGACGCTACCCAAATTTGTACTTGATTTGAGTTTTGTGGTAATAATAATCGTGTCTAAGTTTCATAACATTTGGTTGAGGCAAACTTAAGTTAGAGAATGGAAATGAAAAATTCAGCCTTTTTCCATTTGTAAAGGGGCATAACTCTAGAACAATAAGAGTGACACCCCAAAAAAACAAACTCGATCTGTACTTTGTAGTAATGACCACTGTTTATAAGTTTCAGAACATTTGGTTGAGGCTAACTTAGAGAACGGAAACAAAAAATTCAGCAATTTTTCCATTGTAAAGGGGAATAACTCTAGAACAGTTAAAGTGACACCACCAAAATTCTAACTTGATCTGTATTTTGTGGTAATAAGCATTGTGTATAAGTTTCATAGCATTTGGTCGAGGCAAACTTAAGTTAGAGAACGGAAACAAAAAATCCAGCAATTTTTCCATTTTTAAAGGGGCATTACTATAGAATTATAAAAGTGACACCCCTAAAATTCAAACTTGATCTGTATATTTTGGTAATAAGCATTGTGTATAAGTTTCATAGCATTTGGTAGAGGCAAACTTAAAGTCAGAGAACGGAAACGAAATATTCAGCAATATTTCCATTTGTAAAGGGGCATAACTCTAGAAAGGTTAAAGTGACGCCACCAAAATTCAAACTTGATCTGTATTTCGTGGTAACAAGCATTGTGTATTAGTTTCATAACATTTGGTTGAGGCAATCTAAAGTTAGAGAACGGAAACCAACTTTGGGACGTACGGACGGACGCAAGTACAGACGGACAGACGGACAAGGGTAAAACCTAATGCCCCCTCTGCTATGGCGGGGGCATAAAAATAACAACCAGAGGTAGCTAAGAGACTGAATCCCTCACTTGGAAAAACTATGTCATTTTTGATATTTATTTTCACCTGATTCCTATGATCCTTTTTGGTTTTATCAGCTCTTTGTATTAGGATTTGGATTTTCAAATATTTTGGACTTGAACATCAATGAATAGACATTTATTGTTGAAATGTGCATCTGGTGCAGTAAAACTGGTACATGCAAAATCAATATACAGAATATTAAGTACCGTGAAACCAACACTTTTGGTGATGTTTTTTGTTTGTGAGAGTTGCACATGTTGCAAAGGAATATGTTTCACCAAAAATTTTAACTTTTGTTTCAAATTTTGATAGCATTATTTGCATGCAGCATTTCCTGAAATCTTAAAACCAATCTTGTATTTTTGTCAAATTTTCACTATAATAAATGCATACAGAAATTTCTTAACTTAAAGTATAAGAATGACAAATGTTTGAATACCAACCTGAGTTTTATTTGTCTCCTCTAATGCACAAAAAGCTGCCTGATGAACTTTGCCCATCTTATCTTCCCTGGATAATTTGTAGAAGCCCTCCGTTCTCGCACACCCTGTAATACAACATATAAAACCATTTCTAAATTTTATACTTTTTTAGCTACTGGTATGCATGGTATGCTAGTTAGAACAAAGAGCATCGATTTTTTTTTTTGTATAATTGTTACGATTCTATATTTATGGCAAAAAACAAATTAATTTGTTTCCAAAGAGAAGTGAGAAAAATTGTTTGTTTCCATTGAAAATTAGGGTGGTGGGATAAATACAACTTCTTGTTTCTGTATGCTATTGAATGAGGTCAAGGTCCAATGAACACTGTACGATGGAATGAACACCTTTCTCAATAATTCTATATGCCAAATATAGTTGAACCATTTCTTCAAGTGTCTGAGAAATGGACCTAACCTTGAAAACTTAAAATTTAACACTATTCCCAAGTCATCCATGGGGTGTCATAAGAATTAACAATCGGCTGAAAGGTCATTGATAAAATGTTATATATAAAAAGAACATTTATTTATGTCTCCTAAAATTTAACACTGATCCATGAAATGAGATCAATGTCATTTGAACCCTGTCTGACAAATGTAGACCTATAAATGATTTAGCTTAGATGAACCCTGTCTGACAGATATTTAGACCTGTAAATGATTTCACATAGGCAAGCTTGACACTTGCATTTGTAATAAAAAACATAATAAACCCTTTACAGAGATATGACTTGCTTGTGTAACATTTAAACTATTCAAGTTTCAAAGTTAACTGACCAGAGCTGGGAGGGCAGGGCCTCATAATCTCCATTAAAAAGAGATTATACCACATAGTTATTCTAGTAATTATAAAAAGTGAGAACATTACATTTAAAAATAAAAGAAGAATGTCCCTGATCAATATTGCTTATAATACTTTTTGAGAGTATTTGATGTCACTGCTAGTTTTTAAAAAATCTATTGTTCTAGTCTTATGTCTTAGCATTGTGTATGAGTTTCATAAAATTTGCCTGAGGCAATTTAAGGTAGAGTGGAAACAAAAAAATTGCAATGTTCCAAGTTATAAAGGGGCATTACTCTAGAATGGTAAGTGAATCATCCTTTCCCCTAGTGTCAGTGGCATAAAAAAACCTGTGATGATGATCCATGAAATGACGTCAAAGACAACGGAAAAATGCCATATATGCCAAGTGGAAAACATACGGCATCTGTATACTAGATATGAAGTATTCAGGTCTACCACCTCTTAAAGTCTTATACAAATAGTTACACCTTTGCTGGAGGATAGGCAAACCTTTGTGTTGCAAGCGAGACAAAAATAAAGTAATTCCATACCAAATTTTAGTTTATCCTAGTGAAAAAGGGATATCAAAAGATACAATGTTATTTACAAATGATACTGCCACAAATGTCAGGAAAGTACAATAAAACCAGTTCAAATAGAAATACTTATGTTTTGTTTGGACTAAGACAGTTCAAAACAGAGCCCCTTTTAGAGTTGAAAAATTGGTTTGGATTAAGACACAGGTGTTTGTTTTACACAGGTTAAGGTCAAGTTACAGTAAATGGGCTATGTCACAGATTTTGGTATGGTCCATTTGCATACAACTTTGGTAGGTGAACATTCATAAAGAAAGCATTTTAATATGTATTAACAACACATTTTTTAAATAAATGTGGATTGTGTCCACATGTGGACACAGATGATGCCCCCGCTTGCATATCATATAGTTATAAAGGGACATAACTGAAGAAAGGTAAAAATGACGCTACCCAAATTTGAACTTGATCTGAGTTTTGTGGTAATAAGCATTGTGTGTAAGTCTCATAACATTTGGTTGAGGCAAACTTAAGTTAGAGAACGAAACTAAAAATTTTGCATATTTTCCATTTATAAAGATTCAGCATATTAAAGAACCCCAAGAATTCAAGAAAAACCCCATTGAAATTGGTCAAGAAATAAGCAATTTATACAGTATCTTCTTTTGCACAATACTGTGCAATTGAATATTTCTTGCAATTGAAATACTGTGCAATTGAATATTTCTTGCTATTGTGCAATACTGTACAATTGACAATTTCTTGTTATTGTGCAATACTGTGCTATTGGATATTTCTTGCTATTGCGCAATACTGTGCAATTGAAGATTTCTTGCTATTCGCAATACTGTGCAATTGAAAATTTCTTGCTATTGCACAATACTTATTATATAATAATTTACACATCCTGTTTGGTGTGTATCTCCTGCCATATCATTATTATTTGCTTTTAAATATAAATCAGAAATAACCAACTTAAAATGCAAAATTTTAAAGAAAAAAAAGGAAAAAAAAATCCCCACAATTTTTGAACCCCTTATGATTCATCACCCCAAACTCAATCCAAGCTGTTCCTTTGAGGTATGGTACCTTGCAGTACAATTTCAGAGAGATCCATACACTTGAACACAAGTTATTGTCTGAAACTAGAAAATGCTGATTTTGGCCCCTTTTGGCCCCTAATTCCTAAACGTTTAGGCATTACCCCAAACTTAATTCCAGCTTTCCTTTGTGATATGGAACCTTGTAGTACAATTTCAGAAAGATCCATACACTTACACACAAGTTATTGTCCTGAAACTAGAAAAATGCTTATTTTTGCCCTTTTTGGCCCCTAATTCCTAAAATTTTGAGGCAATTACCCCAAAATCAATCCCAGCATTCCTTTGTGATATGGAACCTTGTGGTACAATGTCAGAGAGATCCATACACTTACACAAGTTATTGTCTGGAAGTTACAAAATGCTTATTTTGGCCCTTTTGGCCCCTAATTCCTTAACTGTTGGTACCATAACCCCAAAATCAATCCCAACCTTCCTTTGTGGTACTGAACCTTATGATAAAATTTCCTAGAGATCCATTCACTTAAACTAAAGTTAGAGTGCAAAAACCAATGTGTCTTTGGACAACGACGATGACGCCGAGACGACGACGCTAACGTTATACCAATATACGACCACAAAAATTTTTTATGGTCGATAAAAATCTAAATACATGTTTAGATTCAGCATATCAAAGAACCCTAAGAATTCAATTTTGTTAAAATCAAACTAAGTTTAATTTTGGACCCTTTGGACCTTAATGTAGACCAATTTGAAAACGGACCAAAAATTAAGAATCTAAATACACGGTTAGATTGGGCATATCAAAGAACCCCAATAATTCAATTTTGATGAAATCAAACAAAGTTTAATTTTGGACCCTTTGGACCTCAATGTGGACTCATTTAAAAACGGGCCAAAATCCAAAAACTTAATACACGGTTAGATTCAACATATTAAAGAACCCCAAGAATTCAAGAATAAAACCCCATTGAAATTGGTCAAGAAATAAGCAATTTATACAAAGTATCTTCTTTGCACAATACTGTGTAATTGAATATTTCTTGCAATTGCGCAATACTGTGCAATTGAATATTTCTTGCTACTGCGCAATACTGTACAATTGACAATTTCTTGCTATTATGCAATATTGTGCTATTGATATTTCTTGCTATTGCAATACTGTGCAATTGAAGATTTCTTGCTATTGCGCAATACTGTGCAATTGAAAATTTCTTGCTATTGCACAATACTTATCATATAATAATTTACACATCCTGTTTGGTGTGTATCTCCTGCCATATCATTATTATTTGCTTTTAAATATAAATCAGAAATAACCAACTTAAAATGGAAAATTTTAAAGAAAAAAAAGGAAAAAGGAAGGAAACAAAAATCCCCCAAATATTGAACCCCTTATGATTCATCACCCCAAACTCAATCCAAGCCTTCCTTTGAGGTATGGTACCTTGCAGTACAATTTCAGAGAGATCCATACATTTGAACACAAGTTATTGTCTGGAAACTAGAAAATGCTTATTTTGGCCCCTTTTGGCCCCTAATTCCTAAACGTTTCAGGCAATTACCCCAAACTCAATTCCAGCTTTCCTTTGTGATATGGAACCTGTAGTACAATTTCAGAAAGATCCATACACTTACACACAAGTTATTGTCATGAAACTAGAAAAATGCTTGTTTTTGCCCCTTTTGGCCCCTAATTCCTAAAATTTTGAGGCATTACCCCAAAAATCAATCCCAGCATTCCCTTTGTGATATGGAACCTTGTGGTACAAAGTCAGAGAGATCCATACACTAACACATAAGTTATGTCTGGAAGTTACAAAATGCTTATTTTTGGCCCCTTTTGGCCCCTAATTCCTTAACTGTTGGTACCATAACCCAAAATCAATCCCAACCTTCCTTTTGTGATATTGAACCTTATGGTAAAATTTCATAGAGATCCATTCACTTAAACTAAAGTTAGAGTGCGAAAACCAATGCGTTTTTGGACGACGACGACGACGACGACGACGCTAACGTTATACAATATACGACCACAAAATTTTTTTGCGGTCGATAAAATTGGTTTGGATTAAGACACAGGTGTTTGTTTTACACAGGTTAAGGTCAAGTTACAGTAAATGGGCTATGTCACAGATTTTGGTAAAGTTTTGCATACAACTTTGGTAGGTGAACATTCATAAAGAAAGCATTTTAATATGTATTAACAACACATTTTTTAAATAAATGTGGATTGTGTCCACATGTGGACACAGATGATGCCCCCGCTTGCATATCATATAGTTATAAAGGGACATAACTGAAGAAAGGTAAAAATGACGCTACCCAAATTTGAACTTGATCTGAGTTTTGTGGTAATAAGCATTGTGTGTAAGTCTCATAACATTTGGTTGAGGCAAACTTAAGTTAGAGAACGGAAACTAAAAATTTTGCATATTTTCCATTTATAAAGGGGCATTACTCTAGAAAGGTTTGAGTGACACCACCAAAATTCAAACTTGATCTGTGTTTTGTGGTAATAAGCATGGTGTATAAGTTTCATAACATTTGGTTGAGGCAAACTTAAGTTAGAGAACGGAAACTAAAAGTTTTGCTATTTTACCATTTATAAAGGGGCATTACTCTAGAACGGTTTGAGTGACGCCACCAAAATTCATCCTTGATCTGTATTTTGTGATAATAAGCATTGTGTATAAGTTTCATAACATTTGGTTGAGGCAAACTTAAGTTAGAGAACGGAAACTAAAAATTTAGCAATTTTTCCATTATAAAGGGGCATTACTCTAGAACCGTTTAAGTGATGCCACCAAAATTCAAACTTGATCTGTGTTTTGTGGTAATAAGCATTGTGTATAAGTTTCATAACATTTGGTTGAGGCAAACTCAAGTTAGAGAAAGGAAACCAATTTTGGGACGTACGGACGTATGTACGTACAGACGGACAAGGGTAAAACTTTATGCCCCCTCCGCTACGGCGGGGGCATAAAAAAATCTATGGATTGGAGATTTGATGATTTTAAGACAAAATTAAAAGGTTTTTTTCCATTTTTTATGTGCTTTCTATACAAATGTTCACCAATTTTGAAAGAATTCAATCAATAATATTTCAGAGAATAAAAGAAATAAATGCATTATTTTTTTCTATTTTCAGTTACAGTTCAACGAGCCAAAGTTGTATGCAAAATTTTACCAAAATCTGTGACATAGCCCATTACCTGTTCCTTGGCCTTCAATTTCTTAAAAAAAATAATTCTGAATTTCATAGTACGAGAGTTCATTAAACACAGATTCCTTTTTATGCAGGGTTCAGTACAGACAGGTTTTATTGACATGAGTAATACCAATGTCTTACCAACAAAACCTAACAATTGCAACAATTAAGAAATTGACTATCTCTCAACACCTAAACATTTTTTGTAGTCACTGAATCTTGAAAATGAGACCACAGACACCTGATGAATGACAGAATAAAACATCAAAACATAAAGAGCACCAACTAAAACTGGAACATATGATATGAAGGCCCTTTTTTTTTTTATTAGATTTACTTTTTTCCCTACTGAGCAATCCTGGCTGTTTTAACATATCTAATGGATTTTTACAATGTTTTTACCTAGCCTACTATTTAGTCTCGGATTGATATAAAAAACAAGCATTCTGTGAGTATTGCCTGGCAATACATAGTCCCCTACCGGTTAAAAATTCATTGAACTGGAACAAAATGCTAACTTGATCTATAACTTGTCATGGTGTAAACTATATACCAATTATCAAGTCAATATCTTCAAGCATGACGGAAAAAAATGTGGAAAATTGATTCTTTAAGTAAATTTTCTAAGTCCAAGGACCATAACTATGCACAAAATCATCAGACCGTAACAAAATTTGAACTTGATCTGTAACTTGTCATGATAAAACTATATACCAAATATCAAATCAATATCTTCAAGAAAAAAGTGTGGAAAACTGATTTGCCGGACTGACGGATGGACAGACCGACAGACAGACAGACAGAGTGCAAACCTAAAGTCCCCTTGGAATTCGTCGTTAGGGGACTAATAAGGAGATGTGGTATGATTGCCAATGAGGCAACTATCCACCAAAGTTCAAATGAAGTGAGTCTGCTACATTAAAGCATTCCTTTTTTCTCCAAAAAATTGTATCCTCACAAAATGGTGAGCTAAAAATCTGAACTCTTTTCATAAAAAATCTTACAAAAAATCTGAACTCTTTTCATAAAAAATCTTACAAGACTCATACTTTTGTAAGTCATGAACATTTCGAAAGCACAACTTACATAAGTTTAGTTTATATCATATTATTTGTTGTGAAAAGAGCCACTGGTCTTTAAGCATATTTATCTGTAGCAGCATTTTACATCTTTTATAAATTTATAATCATACAAATAAAACTTATACACATGGTGAAACATTAATAATACAATAAATAAACAATAAAGATGATAAATAAAATAATATTTTCATTTATATGAATAATACAAATAAATCGGATTAAAAATAAAATAAGATTGCAGGACATACAAACATCCAGTAGTTCATAAATAATAAATGTTTGAAGAAAATTAATACTGTATATTGAGAATATTTCTGTTTTTATTAATTGCAATGGATAAGGTTTCATAAAATAAAAAAATATTTAAATTTTGAAAGAATTATTTGTTCACAGAAATTTGTAAAATTGTAATATTTAGTCGAGCAGAGCTCTTAGGATTATATTCGTGTCTGGGATTAACACTGGTGTTATATTGAAAAAGCCATACAATATTCTCTATTTACTAATTTATTAAGTTAATCAGGCCAATTTGAGGACAAGTTAAACTTTAAAATCATTCATTATTCAATTATTCATGTTTAAGTGGATATTGTTTTTGTTCATGTTTTAAATTCGTCAGTCATTATTTCATAATGCAATATTTATCAAGCTACTTCAAGCTACCTTTCAAACTTACCATCAAGTCATGTGGTTTGCCTTGTCTATTTTGCCTTATAAATTGGCATCCACGAATCAAGGATAGCTCAAATGATAGAAATAGTCTTGTTCTCCAAAATCAATGTTTAATTTGTGTCATCAATTATTTATAGGTAGTTGAACTGATATATGTCAGTTAACAACTATTTGTGTAGATTTTGTGTAAAATATAGATCAATGAGACCTACTTTTTGTGGCAGGTAACTTTACTCCCTAAGATGCATCCTTACAACAAGTTATATGATTTTATGTCATTTATGTGATTGATTGTTGTTTACTTAATGTTCAGTGGCAAATATTTCATGCAGGTTAAGGACATTCTAAACTCAAATGTTAGACTTAATGTAAGTCAATTAAGCATAAAATATTGGTCAGAGTACTAAACCTCTTTTTTATGGGTAGCTTCTATGTTCCCAAAGATGCATTTTCAAACTAATTTATATGTCTGAAGGTTATTAAGTATCTGAGATTGACACATAAACCTTACTTGGTCAATATAAAATAAAACGCTATAAATCCAGAAATATTTGCATGCATTAATTATAGATGACTTTTACATTAGTGCATTTTCATGTTCATTTTCGATGTCGCAATGCTTTTTTATGTTGGAGGGTGCTATACAACCTATATTCCACAAGATGCCTCTTTACACCAAGCTATATTATTGTAGGTCACTACATATCGGAGATCTGAACTTGAATGAAAAATCTAATCTACATCAATGAAGCATAAATATATCTTTTCTGTAATAACACAGATGTAATATGCATGATTGGCAAACTATATCTTTCTAAAGTTTAGTATGCATATAGACAATAATAATATCAATAGAACTTGTATACATTTTAACAAAACAAAGGGTGTATACTTTCCCTTTGAAACATGTAACATACATATCATGCATATGTTATCCCAATTTTGGGATTTTTTAGTCAGAAATAACAAATGTATGTTATTTTTCTCTAATGACCCTTGACTGGTAGGTTCTGCTAAGTGGTAAAACAGGGATGAGGAACATGGAGTGCCACTGGAAAACAAGTTGATGCAAGGGTTCTTTTACTTGCAGAAAGCTTCGTATTTTCTCTACCCAAGGCTTTGGATGCCAGTTCTGACTGTAAATAGCTGCAAATTTATACATCCAACAAACTGGCAAGAGTTTTACTGACAGTCATCAGAAGACTAAGATGACCATAGTTCTACAGCCTTAGATTATCTGAATTTTGCTTATCTAATTATTATTAAAAGAATGTAACAAAAAATATAGGGCACAATGAACTACTATTAATGGAAGACTGTCATTCTCCCTTAGATGCATCTTGGCATGCAAGTTATATCATTGTCAGTCACTTAATATCTGAGAACTAATTTCAGTAACAACTTAATGAATTTGATGTAACCTTCATCTTATGGCTTATATTATTTTCTTAATGACTAATCTTTATCATATTATTGTTTATACTGTTTTTTACCCAGTTCGATGTTCTTACCAGCTATTTTTCTAAGTTTCCTAATTTCTGTAGTATTTTGCTTAAAAATAATTTGTGATCTTGTGCCAAACAATCTTTTGGTATTGATAGTGCAGTGTCAATGGGTAATGTCATTTCTCTTCCATATGAAAACAAGAATGTGTCCATAGTACATGGATGCCCCACTTGCACTATCATTTTCTGTGTTCAGTGGACCGTGAATTTGGGGTCAAAACTCTAATTTGGCATTAAAATTAGAAAGATCATATTATAGGAACATGTATACTAAGTTTCAAGTTGATTGGACTTCAACTTCATCAAAAACTACCTTGACCAAAAACTTTAACCTGAAGCGGGACAGATGGACGAATGGACGGATGGACGAACGGACCCACAGACCAAAAACATAATGCCCTCTACTATCGTAGGTGGGGCATAAAAAGATATTACATACTGTTGATTCTAAATTTCTTAGAAATGGCTGGTGACATAAAGAAACACACAGAAAGTACACAAAAGATTGTTGAAGCCAGACTTGGTAATTGTAATTGTAATCATTAATCAGCTGTAATAGATTACAATTTTACAATTCATCATTAATCAGCCAAAATCTGATTACACGTAATTTAATTTAATCAATTACTTTCAAAGTACCTTGTAATCCTCATTACTATTTTGATTACATTCTGATTACAATGAAAAAATCTTCATCATGTCTTAAATGAATATTTCTATTTTTCATATTTATTAAATATATAACTGGTTAAAATAGTTTTGTTTACTTTAAGCATGTTAAATTATTATGAAATATGGATATACATGTAATTTGATACCAACAAAATGTTATCTTAATGATTTTTTAACCTTTATTCATTAACATCATTCAAATGGGTTATTTTAAAATTCATTGTAATCAGATGTAATCATAATTACTTGCCAATGTAATCATTAATTTAATAAGCTACTTTGAGAAATGATGTAATCATTAATTTAATTTAATCCTACAATTGACAAAGTAATTGTAATTTAATCAATTTGTTTGAAAGTAATCAGCCCCATCTCTGGTTGAAGCAAGCTATTAATAAATAATCCTGCAAATATTCAAATTCCTGTAATATACATGATATACATAAATGGTAATGTTATAGTAAGAAGTATGAAATATGGTCTATTTCTTGTCAAAAGTAAATAAAATTCAAGAAGTACAATACAGACCTAAAACATAGTTTTATAATTACATATACAACATACAATGAAGGAAAACTCCACAAAAGAAATACATATTGGTGTATTAAGTTAATATTATACAAGTCATGTATATTTACTTGAAGGTGTAAGTAGTATTTTATTTTCAAAGTTTGAATAATCTCCTAATAATTTACCTGTACCATTAATAAAAAAAATACTTGTATAAGTTTACCTCTGACTGTCATATCAATATGAGAAAATAAAATATCTATAAATTTCCAGGAACTAACTTTTTAATGCTTAAGTCTAAATAAATATGCCTCCCTTTCCTGATAAACACATGTACATTACAATGAAATAGTTTTTAACTGCCTATCTTTACATCAAACTGTATCCCATAGAAAGGTTTTATTTGACAGCAAACATGTTGTATGGGAGATAACTCATATTTTATAAAAGCAGATCAACTACAAAATTAACTGTCAGGAGGTCCGTTCTATTTTTCCAAGATAAATGCAAGAATGTCAACATGGTCAAGTTATTTATAAATACTGACTTTACACAAAAATAATTGAACAATAAATAACTTCTCAAAAATCTGCAAATTATTTTTAAAACAAAGCTGTATGTCATTAAAAAGAACTCTATTATCTGATTATTTTACATAGAAATTAATGTATCAACAACATCTATAATTTTTTAAGAAATATCTATGGATTTGAAATTGGAGTTTTGAGGATTTTAAAACAAATTTAAGAACATTTTTCACCTGATTGTATGTGGTTTCTATACAAATGTTCACCTATTTTGAAAGAATTCAATCAGTAATATTCAGAAAATAAAAAAGATAAATGCATTATTTTTTCTATTTTCAGTTAGTTCAACGAGCCAAAGTTGTATGCAAACTTTTACCAAAATCTGTGACATAGTCCATACTGTAACTTGACCTTAAGGAAATAATTTCAATACAAGATGATTTTACCACCTATAGCATATATCCTTTTTCTCAAGGATTATTCAACGGATGTGTCAGGCTCTGTTATGTACATGACATATATAATCTTTTGAATTCAAAAAGAAAAAGTTAACCAGATGTGATCACCATGATCAGCCTGTATATAGTTAACTGTGTAATTTATAGTCGTAACAATGATTTGTTTTATACATCCATTATCACTGTTTTATAAAATAATACATGTACTATAGTAAAATAACATTAAATTCTATAATCAGATATTAATTTTTACATTTGTACAACAATACCATGAATACAAGCATGACAAGATATGCTGCTAACTTATATGAACAAAAATTGTATCTTTTAAAACATTAAATATGTAACCCTAGCAACATGTTTTTTTTTAAAACATGCAATTCCTGAAATAAAAAAAAAATTGATAGAAATATTCAGACTTAAAACCTTGCATAAAACAACCAACTCGTATACTACACTTTCCAATTTGAACACACATATATTCTTAATAGCCAACACCAGAACCATCTGAATACCAATAACTGACATATACCTGTTTTGTGCTCATGGTCCTTTTTCCGTCTTTTTGATGGCACTGGGTTGGGAATATTTGTGAAAGGATGGTCGACCCATAATATATCATTTATCCAATAACACATAGGTTCTTCCGACTGTAATAAATGGTCGTACGTCCGTTTCAAATAATTGACATCTTCATTGTCTATGCCCTGATTATAGAGATCAAAGAAAATTTGACGTTCCTCTTCCAATTTCCTTGGAGTGAATTTTTTCACCTCTTTTGGAGGTGGAAGAAGATTAATTAATTCTCTGCTGCCTTTAGACTTATTCAGTACGTCCGTAATATCCACTAAATGCATGTCTTTTTGTTTTCTTTTGCCTCTCTTTGGAGGCTCTTTTTTCTTTTTGTCTTCTGGTTTTAATAAATTTTCTATATTTTCTAAATTCACAATTGGTTCTAAATTCTTTGGTTTTAAAGGTTTTTTCTCCTCCAGAATATCTTTTATCGACGGTTTAGGAGGTAAGCAATAATTATGGTCAATAAACACTTCCATAGGAGTTGTATTGCCATCCTCGTCTGCAGAATCTGTGCCGTCTGAATCAAGATCAACGTCATCCAACCTTTCTTTTTCTGGCGGTCTTACAAGAGGAGCTGCAAAATAGTCATGTTCCGCCAAAAAGCTTGGCCGTTCTTCCCTTTCAGGTGCTTTTAAGGGAGTTTCTTTCACTGGTGTTAAAACAGGTGGTTTTTGCTCACTATCACGTAAGCTAAGAATTTCTGAAGCCTCGAGTAAAGTCTGAAATCCAGATTTAACAGAACTGTCTGTAGAAGAAGACTGAATAGCACTTGGCTTTTCTTCAGCCTCACTTTCAGTTTGTTTACTATCGGAATCTTCTGTTACTTCACTTAATTCTCTGACAGGTGATAGCTTTCCTGGAGATTTCTTTCTCCCTCTTTGCTTAGGAGTCTCTTTTCTGAAACAATTCAAGGGAAACATTAAAATACTAAATTTAATCTAAATTTAATTTAAAATAAGTTATTTATCTCTTTACATATATACAGTGTTCCAGCTAGGATTTCAAAAGGGCAGGGTGCCAATCCTGAAAAAAGGCATTCAACGCGTGATATGATTATATGAAAAGGGCATGTTTTAATAAAGATATTAATCAAACATTGTCTTTATTCTTTGAATCACTGGTTATATATATATACAAGTACAACATGATTAGCCCAGATAAAACTCTATCTGTCTACTTTTTATGCTGAAAAAAACTTGTCAACCACCTAATGTCACACAAGTTTTCAAGGCATTGCTTGTCATAGTTTAGCTTTATATGCAGTATGTTTTCAGGATTTCCTGCTTCATTCTGTTTCTATAGTCATAAAAGTTATACCTGGGAAAGACTCTTTCTGTCTCTGCTGTGCTTAATGGTAATACAGCAGCTGTGCTCAATAAATGCACAATGTTATAATATAGTGAACAGTGAAAATTTGTGTTAAAAATAAAGAATACAGAAAAAGATGACCAAGGCACCTACCCACAATGCTACAAACACCCTCTTAAACTTTTCCCATAATTCAAAAAACCTAAACATGTAAATTATAAAGCTAGAAGTATGTAGACATATCTTTAGTAGTTAACTCAATGCTAGGAAAAAATAAAAATGAGTTATCTTTCTTTATTCGGGTGTGCTCCTTCTTTGGAGGATTATACACAGTACATAGAAGAAGTGAATACGATCAACAATGGCAGCCGGTTTTGTTATTTTCGTATCAAAAGTGAGGGCAGGCAAAGACAAATACTTGTGAATTTGCTATTTTTATTTACGGAAAACAAGTAAAACGATGTTTTTAACAAGTTGATTATGGTTTTCGACTTTCTGTCAATTATGTTTTCTCAATGAAACTACGATAAGCATCGCAAATTGTGTTGTCGTATAAACATTTCTCATTCATGCCGACTGACCTATTCTATTTGAATGAATTAGTGTTGATGATCATTAATGACCCATCCGATTAATGGATTACCTGTAACAACATATTATGACACCTGTTATAACTGTTGATTAGCTTGGGGTCATAAATAAAGTCATTAACTTGTCGCAAGGTAAAATTTCCTAATGGCGGATCATAACAAAACGAACAAAATAAAATACAATCGATCTTCAAAAAGGCAGGGCCCTGGAAACTGCAAAAAGGGCACAGGGCGGCACTCGGGAAAGGGCGGGCGGACCGCCCTGTGAAAACGGCCTAGCTGGAACACTGATATAATCTTACTCAATGAGACTGATTCATTTCTTATATAGTGTATAAAAGACAACTTATTTAACATACATTATTAATATCTTTTTAATGAAGGAACATGCTGATGCCTTTTAAAGCTAACTTTACAGCATGGGTTCTGCTCATTATTGAAGGCCAGACAGTGACCAATAGCTGGCTTATACCCAAGATAGATAGCTGTCTCATCGGCAAGTATACATCTTCTTATTTTCATATTGTTTTATATTGAAAGATATGTTTTTGACATCTTAATATCTCATTTGGTTTTGTTGTATTGTAAGGTTACTGTCTCTTTATTGTTTTAACTTATAATTTCTTTTATTCAAACATGCACTCTGTATACTGTTGACACCTTTACAATAATTTTTTGTTTGATTTTCGTGTGTTTGTGTGTTTTGCACATAAATCAGGCTGTTGGTTTTCTTTGTTTTTCATTTGTCATTTTGGGGCCTTTTATAGCTTGCTTTGCCATAATGGTTTTCCTCATTGTTGAAGGCAGTACGGTTACATATAGTTGCTTATTTCCAAACATTTGAACTGTTGTGGACAGTTGTCTCATTGGCAATCATACCACATCTCCTTATTCTTATTTGAACAGTAGGACTTACTGAGTAGAAGAAATTACTTTACTATGGCTAGTAATCACTCATAGATGCAGTAGAAGCCGATGGTTATTAAAGCAATTGATGATATTTAATTCTTTCTTGCACATTTTTTATATCAATTGGCAGCATTTGATACAGTATAATCATACCACATCTCCATCTGTTATATATATATAAATATGACATTAAACATTGTTCTATTTTTAAGAATTTAAGGAAACATGTGTATTTTTTTTAACTTAAGACACAAGCTAACATTGCATTTTTGATTTTTTTAATTCTAACAAAGTATTCTTTTTATTATTTTAAATTTGAAGGATTTGTTTTTCTTTTTTTTTTTTGGTGTAGTTCTATGGGTTGACTGTATAATATAACACAGTAAAGCCACATGATATTACACCATACTGTCATGGAATCTAAAACTTATATTGAATTTATGTTTCTATGGTTACTCATCAACCTTTTTGTTTCAACTTTGACCTCTTCTTCTTGAGCATCAGATGTCATACTTTCTTCCTCCCTTTAAAATAATCATAAAACACGTTTGAACTATGCACATAACAAAAGAAGATATTGTGTGTGGGGGGCGGGGAATTATACAAAAATGGCCAATAAGACAGAAACCCCCAAGTTCAAAAGTAATACAATATACAAACTATCAAATAAAACTGAAGAGTACCAGTTTGCTTGTCAACATGAATGTTTAAACCAGAATTCAATTTCAATTTGGTTTGTTTGATATAACGATTATTTAAAGCAATTTTTCTTTCATATGATTATTAATATCTGAAATCTTCTGAGTTTTAAATTTTTCAGCAAATGATCAATTCAATAGCAATTTTATAAACATCTGTTGTAAAAAAATATATGGTGTTAGAAGCAAATAATGCTCAAATGAAATTTGAGGTAAATCCAAGTTAAAATCCCCATGAGCAAGGAGATCTCAGTATGTAATAAATGTTTTTTTAATGGCTTCATAAAATGATGATAAATTTAATTTGAAGTTGCTAGAAAACTAGTTAACACTATTGTGAATTTGGTTGAAGTTATGCTAATTTTCCTTCTTTTGAAAATTTGAAATGTGTCATTCTTAAAAGGAACAAAATTACAATCTTAACTAATTTGACTCTTTCGACCCTGGTATTTGGTGGGGTTTGTGTTGCTCAGTCTTTAGTTTTCCATTAATTTTTTTGTAGAATGCTGCTTTTTCTTGTTTTTTTTTAAAATTTTTTGTCATAGTTTTTGTTGGTATCCTCAACCTCTTTCTTTTAGTGAATGGTAGAATGCAAGGTTTTACCACCAACTTTACAGTGATGATTCTGCTGTTAAAATTTCTTCTCTATCTGATTAAAATGTAGGTCCTGTGTCCACACTTCACTTTCAAGTATCAGACAAGCTTCTGTTCTGCTTTCTGTGCTGAAGACCTCTTCAGGATTAGTGATTTTGTCTTTATGATAAACACTTATAAAAATTTTGGTGAAGAAATTTTATTGGTTGACGTAATAATTATCAGAACAGAAAGACGAACATAGCGTTACTAGATCCTTGTAAGCAATACAGGATCAGATTTCCAAGTAAAAGGTTTGGTGAAGTACAATGACAATAGAACAACAAATGAAAGAAACTACAATCATACTTCTCCTCTTCAGACAATGCTGATTCAGCAGTTTCTTCTGGTTCTGTTTGTAATTTTTCTTCTACTTTTGACTCCGCCTTCTCTTTCTCTGTCTCCACCTCTTCCTCTGAAGACTCCTCATCATCATCACTTGACTCCTCCTCTTCACTGGAGTCTTCTTCCTCCCCTTCTTCATCACTGCTCTCTGCACTTGCTGCTTCTTCATCTGAAGGAAAAATTATGTGATTAAGCCGTAAAATATTTTCCTGTTTTTGTATGGTGGAGAGATTTAACTTCCTTTGCACTGATTTAGCTGTCCTTAATTTAGCAAAGACAGAATTTCTCATTCTCACTGAATGTCTGTGATCTTAAATAACACCTTGTGTAAGATCTTTTTAATGTAACGTCTGGAGAGGGTCATAAAGGGGGGTTAGTGCTCAGACAAATGGGAAATTAAATGGAAATTTCATGATTGAACAAAAAATGAATAAATATCTTACTTGTTGCTTTTACACTAGTTTGCATGAAACACAGTGCATAATGAACTGCAAGCATGAACCTGTGAAATAAAAATTGCAAACATGTTGCCAATATTAACCCTTTACCCCGCTCCAACTCATCTTACCTTCTGACTCATCCTCATCATCTCCTTCTTCATCTTCACTTTCTTCATCTCCTTCCTCCTCTTCACTTTCACTAACCACTGGCTTCCTACGAGGTCTCCTTGGGGATTCCTTATCTACAAAAAACATATATAGCGTGTTATTTTTATGTCTTTCATATTGTAACTTAACTTAATTTTTACAATAAATACAATTGTAAAAACATCACAGATTTCTAAAAAATAATTCATTTATGATTACTGAATCCAATAATTGACTCAATAAACTGTACATTAATAATAACAGCTTTTAAATTTAAAAATGCTTTAAAGTGGAAAGGAAAATTTACCACAAATTCCTGAAACTAAAAAAAATCTTTGATGTTAAACTCAAGTGATGAAGAATTTAGGTTGAGTAGTATGATTTGAGGCCAAGCTAATCCCTAATATACATCCTGATTTATGTGATTACAGGTCAGCTTGTATATGAGATCTAAATTGGTGGTAAATCTCAAGAATCCCAAGAAAAAAAATATACAGAATTGGAGAATGTATTATACACACTTTTTAACTGAAGATATATAATCAGTAGAGGGCTGCATATTATACTGTACCAGGAGTACTGTAGGCTCTGGAGATGTTTTTGTCTTCATTATTGTATCATTTAAAGTATAGGTGTGAAATCACAAGATTTGGGATGAAGAGGAGGTGTGGATTATACATAAAGGCAGAGTATAGATGGCCGAATATGGTAACGCAATGATCAGTCTGTCTCTTAGTTTCCTTATGCTTACCAGAAATTTCACCTTCCTCATCCTCTTCATTAAGATCTTTGGACTTTGATTTCTCTTCCTGTTGCTGTACGTCAAACTGTGGGGGTGGAGGTTTGTGAAATGTTTTTCGCTGCAAAAAAGAAATATATGTATCTAGATTGAGAAAGTTAATACTGCATGAATACGTAACAGCTTTATTAAAACAGACTGTAAAAAAGTTTGTACCAATAAAAGTTTCTAATGCAAACCAGTTTGGTTAAAGTCATAACAGGATGATACTACTGTAGATCAATCAGTCAAAAATTGTAACTGACGATCGGTTATAATTGGTTAAGCCAAACTTTTGATTACTAGTAGACATTTTTTAGACTCCAACCATCTTATCTTATCATACATATTTTCAATCAGACAATTAAAGTCAAATTTGAATTTCACATGAGAAAATTAGATTAATGGAGTCCAATTTGAAAAAAAATTAACCCCAAACTTAAACTTTTGCTTAAAACTTATACCTTTTAATATGTGTCTCCTATCTTCTTTTGGAAATTTTAACTTACATGACTTACTTAAAAAATTCTATTTTCACTTGACATTCATGCTTTATTCACATGAATTTTTTCATGTAATTTCACGTTAATTTCACATGAAGAAAATTTGCCTGTGTACCCAAGTACAGTTTGCTTTTGCTTTTAACCAAGAAAAAAATCTGCAATTTACCTTGAAAGATGGCAACCTTGGCATTCCACCACGGATTCCAAGAAATCCACCACCACCACCAAATCCACCAAGGTTAACCTCTCCTTCTTTGGACCATGGATGTTGTGGTTCAAACAGTGTTGCCAATGTTGACATGACCTCACTTTTACCAACTGTCACTGTCGATGGCTTTTTTGATTCGGTTGGTTTTGTTGGCAATAACCTTTGAGGCATGGACTAAAAGAGAAAAAAATCAATTGTTCATTTAAAAACTTATTCATTATCTAGATCTAGAAAAGAAGCTGTCTTAAATTTAAACATTTTCTCTGACCAGTCATACATTTGGCTTGGAATGCTTTTATTTTGTTTCCATTTTTTTACTTTGTGGCAGTTGATGGGTATTTGAGTTATTTTTATGTAGAAGATTATATGTGTGTGTAATTGAATACAGTATGACGTACATTGACCTCTAGACCAAGCAAAAAATATAAGTATCTTTTGTAATCATTTTGAAGTATATTGTTCAAACACAATACTTTAACACTTACTAATGCATCAAATTTAAGTACACACATGTAAACAACAATTTTATTTTGGTGGTGTTATATCTGTATATAGGTTTTATATGACTGTTATTGGCTTGTCTTTTTATCATTGTTCTTTTTGCCATGGCATTGTCAGTTTCTCTCAAAGGTCCCAGTGGTATCTTCCACCTCTTAATTATGGCAGTCATAAATCTGATTAATCTGTGTAGCAGATTCAACAAGGTAATACTTTTAAAACTGATTGACAGGTGTCATTTACATATTTGTAACGAGGGCTGTTTAATAATAATATCTGTAGTGTCCGCTTACTTGAGATGTCTTCCATGTTACAATGTGTTAATAAGATTAAATTGGGTTAAAGTCATGATTTTTAACATTGCTTTTCATTTAGAAATACAGTTATGATCTGCAGTCTGTAAAATCGGTGTTATACAGTGGTCCTCTCCATATCCTATTCGTATACGTACATCAGTCAAGGCTATAACTCTATAGGGTTATTAGAGAAAAATAACATACATTTGTTATTGTGGACTAAAAAATCAAAGAACTGTGATTACATATGTATGTTACATGTTTCAAAGGGCCGATATACATCATTTGTTTTGTTAAAATGTATACAAGTTCTATTGATATTTTGTCTTTATTTATACTAAACTATAGAAAGTAAACTCCGTTTGGTGAACCAACGCCTGTGTGAATCATTTCGATAGAGTCCCTGAAGTGGATACCTTGGTATGCAGGGTTGTCAAATTGTGCAAATGAATGCAACATTTAAATAATACTCAAAATTGACAACAACACTTCAAATGGTCTGCAATTTATTTGCTATGGTCTACATGTTTAGACTGCAGGCAGGCGTCATCAGAACAATTTTCATACAGAAATTAATTACTGAAGTACTCAAAGTGGTACATTGAATTTGACGTTGTCAAGGTGAGAGAAACAATGAAAAGTGAAAGTAGCAATAAAGAGTTATAAATAGATAAGATAAATATAGAAAATAAAGTTTGTTTACAATGTAGATTGAGTTCGCTTTACTTTTATATGATACATGACATTGTTCTAAAGGCTTGGTATCTAAATGGACGATCTTCCCATGGTTCCTACCATTTCGCAAGGCTTCCCAATGGCCAGGTTGGAAGGGAAGCCTCATGGTGGTATATAAAAGTAAAGCGAACTCAATCTACATTGTAAACAAACTTTATTTTTCTATATTTATCTTATCTATTTATAACTCTTTTGCTACTTTCACTTTCATTGTTTCTCTCACCTTGACAACGCCAAATTCAATGTACCACTTTGAGTACTTCAGTAATTAATTTCTGTATGAAAATTGTCCTGATGACGCCTGCCTTGCAGTCTAAAACATGTAGACCATAGCAATAAAATTGCAGACCATTTGAAGTGTTGTTGTCAATTTTGAGTATTATTTAAACTATAGAAAGATATAACAGTTCATAGTTTGCCAATCATGCATAGTACACTTATGTTATTACAGAAAAAAAATGCCTGTAATAACATGAATAACTAAACGATGTTATTACAGCTTCTCTACATCACTTCAAAGCCTTTGCTCAGACATAAATCACGCTTAATCACAATGCATTTTAATATATTGTAAGAAATAATGATCAAGGCATGTAATGAGGTCCTGCGCAAGCTTCCAGTAATTCCCAAGTATCTCATCTAATAAGTTACATACCTTTAATAACTAAGCCTTGTTATTACAGCTAAGTTTATCCCTTAAAAGCCTTGTGTCATTTATTTACCATGGTTGATGAAAAATGTATTAATGTCATTCAAAAATTAGTAATCAAAGCTATGTATTTAGTTTCTGCTCAAAGTTTCTAGAATTCCCAAGTGCCGACTAAATATTAAAATATTAATGATTTATTTAACAAATAACAAACATATGTTACAACAGATTTAGAAAATTTAAGGAATAGAAGGTAGACAACTCATGAAAGTATCTGTAATAAAAACATGTATGATATTTTCTCTAATAACCCTATAGAGTCATATCCCTGACTGTACATGTAGGGTCTTCATCTTATGAATAGAGTTTCCTTGAAATTTTCGCGTTTCAATTCTAACCGCGAAAATAAAACTGCCACGAAAAATTTCCCTGGTTACAGTATATTATCTGACTATACTATACCTTTGTTCTTGTTTCGTTTGTGGTCCACCAGCTGTCGAATGACTTAAATGCAGAACTCTCCACCATTTTCTTACACATGTCTTTCTGCATAATCTCCTTCAATTCTTTCACAAACTTGTCCAGAACAGAAGAAAAAGTTTTATCTAATTGCTCATCGTCTACCTTATTTTGAAGTGAATTTTGGTCATTCATGATGTTTTGATACTGATTAAAATAATTTTGGTTATACATTTCTCCAACAGGTTGATTTGGATAACCCATATAGCTACCATACTGAGAGTATTCTGCACTGAAATTAGGATTTGTCATAAAATTAGCACTAGACTGTGGATTATTGGCAGCTAACATGCTTGGATTTATTTCAATATTCTGATTACCGCTTTCTCCCGATGAAATGCTCATTTTGTCATCCTCTGCTTCTGCCTGATTGGCCACAGGTGTTGACATATAAGGCGTGTCCACCGGTGTTTGCATGTATGGGGTCTGAACAAAATGATTTTCTCTAAAGTCTATTTCAGTTTGCTTAGGATTCCTTTGAGCACTAAAACTGTCTGTAGGTGTGGAATGAAAATTGTTAAATGGAGTTTGGGAAGCACTAATACTGATGTCATTATTTGGAACATTTGCTGTATGTGATGGAGAAAGTTCCTTTTTACGAGTTTCACCAGCTGAATCTGATGAAGGACTTCCAAAAGTGTCCACCATTCCTGAACTCTGGAGCAAGCTCTGAATTCTAGAGTCTAAACTCATCACTCTAGGTTCATCTTCCGACGGTTCAGGATCTGGAGTTCTTGGTTTTTGAGGTGGAGCCTGCTGGGTTGGTGGCTGCTGAATGACAGGGGGTGGGATCATTTGGGAAGGAATTATTGAAGGGGGTGGAGGTTGCATCATCATGTGATCTTGCTGCATTAAAGGAGGTTGACCTTCTTCACCTTGAGAATCGAATCGCTCTCTTGAATCCCTTTCCCAATCCCTCCCTTTGTCTCTGTCTCTATCCCTATCATAACTATAGCGATCCCTATCCCTACTTCCATATCTATCACGGTCCCTATGTGAATAATCTCTATCGTTTCTATCACCTCTGCCGTCTCTACGCCAATCACGATTACGATCATTTCTATCTCGATCGTATCTGTTTCTCCCGTACCCTCTGTCACCATTTCTGTTGTTCCTATCATTTCTACGGAAATTACGGTCATCATTCCTACTAAAACCTCGATCATCATTACGGCCATAACTTCTGTCATCACCTCGATTGAAATTTCTATCCTCCTCCCTATTAAAAGTTCTATTATCCCCTCGATCAAAGTTGCGACCGTCACTTCTGTCAAAGCTGTTGTTTCTATCCCTGTGATTTCTGCTGTTGCGGTAGTTATTGTCAAACTGAGATCGTGGCGGTTCATTATTTTGTGGTGGCATCAATGGGGGTGGTTTGTCAATGACTGAATTAGGAGGTGGCTGTGTATGATCAATGAATGGTGGTTCAGGTGGCTGTAGTGGTGGCTGATGTGGTGGTTGTAGTGGTGGAGGTTCCAATATTAAAGGTTTTGGACCATCCATTTTATTAAATGCATGATTATTTCCTCCAAATGATGATGGTGTGCTCATTGAACCGAACGATGATTGTGACATAGGTGTAGACATATTTGGTGTATTTGGGAATGCAAAATTTGTCATATTTCCTTGAGATGAACCATGAGGAGAAGGAGTCAAACCGAACTGATTTGGAAAATTTCCTCCATGTACGTTTGGAGTCATTGCTGGTGTCATTCCAGGTGTCATGCCAGAATATTGGATATCAAACGCTGAATTTCTAGGATCACTAATATTATTTAAGAATCCTGTATCATTGAAGGTTGGCATAGGTGTTTGTGCTCCAAAAGCATCAAAAGTGTTTTCCTCAAAGCTAGAATCTGACTTAAAACTAGTGTTAAAACTTGATGATCTATTGCGTCTTGGGTCTGATGGTGTAGTAGGTTCACCGGGAATTTTTTTCGGCTTATCAGATAAAACGTCATCAACTAACTTCGTTCTTTCTTTACCTACAAAAGGACATGCAAAAGTCAAATAGTGAATAACACATATATTATCAGATCAAAAATTAGCATATGCTGTTGGTGACCTAAAGTTTCTAACTTCTACATCATTTGGTCTTGGATGGATGAGTTGTCGCGTTGGCATTTATACCACATCTTCTTATTTTCTATATGTATGACGTACAGTCAAACCTCGTTGTGTCAAACTCGGTTGTGTCAACAACTCGGATGAGTCAAAATAATTCCTCAGTCCCGGTAAAATTCCCATTCGATCAATGCATAATTACCTCTGATGAGTCGAACTCCATTGATTCAAATACTCGGTTAAGTCGAGTAAATTTTATACTCCCGTCGATGTTAAATTAATGTAAATTTACCCCAATGTCTTGAAGTTCGAAAGTAAGAATTTTCAAAAAGATGCAAACCTAATGATAAAAATTCAAATCGGATGTATTTCTTTTGTAACCTAATTCATTTTCAAAAGAGATTAAAGCTGAGTAAACATACTTGTTTGTATAACAATTAAAATGACATGTTTATGGTGACTGTTGATTAACACCTTTGTAGATCGTTCAAACCAGGGCTTCCAAAATTATTTTTAGCCAGCCGGACATTTTATATATTATCCCAATTTTAATCCCTTAAGACTAAATAAACAAAATGCAATTATGCCGGGATTAAATTATGGTAATCAGTTGCTGAGTTGGCCATCCCAATGATTGACATTAAAAAAAAAACGATATTAAAGTTTCTTAGATTCAAATTCGAAGTTCTGACGTAAAATGTTAAATTGGCAGTGCATCATTCGAAGTATGCAACATCAGCGTATTTATATCTGCCTTAGACTCTTTGTCTTTATTAGTGGAAAATAACGTTTTTAAATCTAATACCGGATGTTATCGTGACAATGGTAAAACATGGACCAGAGACAGATACGTAAATTCCGTGTACGTTTGCAAAGCATGAATGAGTGCAAGTAGCTCTTTCTACGTTATTTCTTCAAGAAAATATTCAAAATAAACGTGAGATAAAGGTATCAATGACAATTTAAGCATTTTTTGAAGAAATTTGGATGCATTATTAAATTTCACACCTACGCACACGTGTACTAGTTCAAACGGAGACATGTGGTTCAAACAACGTGGTTATGACGATTTTTCATTTTCAACTTTTTAATTTTTTCATCAAATCATATTTGGAAACGTATTTCTGATAATTTAAATCTTTTTGACTAAATTAATTAGATGCAAACCGCTGAAATGTAAGAAATTAACTTTGAGTAGACCAATCAATGTCCGGTTCAAAATAGTTTACCTGTCACCTGAACAGGTAAATTTCAGCTGTTCCATAACTAATTAGCCTTGATTAAAATGAGAAGGTATTAAAGTAGGAATTGTTTTGATAGTACTTAATGATCATGTCACTTTTATGACCGGAAATATGTGGCTGTTAATGGCAAAAGTTGGGTCAAAAAGATCGCGAATTATGTTAAAATGACCGTCTCTTAAGAAAGCCTTGAAAACTTAAAAGTAGATGACCGTTTCATGCTTTGCCCAGCGGACTTTTACCGGACATTATACAAATGTCCGGAATATATGACCGTTTGGAAGCCTTGGTTCAAACTGAATGTTAGTGTGTTGAATATTTTTCAGATGAGATTAAAATGAAACGAATTTAAAATACCCAAGATGATTAAATTAATCATTAGATTTAAAACTCATTAATTACAATGAATAAAAGGATTAGGACAATTATGATAAATTCATGATAATTAAATGTAAAGCAGACGACCTAATCAGAGACCGTTCTGAACTTATTTCATTCTGCAAGTAATTTCATAATTTATAGTGACTGACCTTGGTAAATATTTGTGTAGACTATTGATTTTATTTGTGCATGATTTGTATCTGTACTTGTGTGTGTTTAATTATTACACATGACCAAAAATGCAGATTGAATACACATTCATAAAGTGTCATATTGAAAAAAGGTACATGGTTCATTGTATCTAGTTGACACAAATCTCATACTGTATTTCTAGCATTCCAAATTTATGATGACACACTCGACCTCGGATGAGTCAAACCTTGGATGAGTCGGATACTTTGGCCCCGTCCCTTTGACTTCGACACAACAAGGTTCGACTGTTTGTTCTTTAATATTGTATCATTTACATAGATGCCAACCCTTTTACTGCAATTAGTAAAAATTTGTAAGGGTTCCGCAGAACCCAGTGTCTCGCCTACTTTTTCTGTTAATCGCAGGCTCAACAAAAATGAGGAAGTAAATCAATAAAAATATTCCTCTTAATACTATCTTTTGATTGTAAGAAGCTTCTGTCCAAGTTTGGTAAAAATCCAGGATAGTTTATGAATCTAATAAATGTTTAAAAACTTTAACTGCAGACTGAATGTAATGTTAACTGGAAGAAAACAAAATTTCCTTCTAGATACTAGCATTTGATCATAAACAAGCTTCTGTCCAAGTTTGGTACAAATCCAAAAGGTATAAGAAAGTTATTAAAATTTTAAAAACTTTAACCACAGAGTGAATATGTTGTTTCCTGGCAGAAAATCTAAGTCCATTTAAAAGTAAAATCAGGAAAAAATGGATTTATTTTTTTACAAAATTTCCTTCTAGATACTAGCTTTTGATCATAAACAAGCGTCTGTCCAAGTTTGGTACAAATCCAAAATAGTATAAGAAAGTTATTAAAATTTTAAAAACTTTAACCACAGAGTGAATGTGTTGTTTCCTGGCAGAAAATCTAAGTCCATTTAAAAGTAAAATCAGGAAAAAATGGATTTATTTTTTTACAAAATTTACTTCTAGATACTATCTTATGATCATAAACAAGCTTCTGTCCAAGTTTGGTACAAACCCAGGATAGTTTAAGAAAGTTATTAAAATTTCAAAACTTTAACCACAGAGTGAATGTAATATTTCCGGCAGAAAACTAAGTCCATTTATAAGTAACATACGGAAAAATGGAATTTTATTTTACAAAATTTACTTCTGGATACTATCTTATGATCATAAACAAGCTTCTGTCCAAGTTTGGTAGAAATCCAGGATAGTTTAAGAAAGTTATTAAAATTTCAAAAACTTTAACCACAGAGTGAATATTTGTGGACGCCGCCGCTGCCGACGGCGACGCCAACGGAATGTAGGATCGCTATGTCTCGCTTTTTCGACTAAAGTCGAAGGCTCGACAAAAATGTATTAAGATTTCCATAATTTGTGATTTTTTTTCAGTAATAAAATTTTTTTTTCTTCATAAAATTTTACAATAATCATACTAGATAGTTTTATCAATTGAATTGTTTCATATTTTTCATGTTGGGCCTTTTATAGCCGACTATAAGGTATGGGTTTTTCACATTGTTGAAGGCCGTACGGTTGCCTATAATTGCTGTCATACATCCACTTCATTTGAACTTGGGTGGATAGTTGTCTCATTGGCAATCATTCCACATCTCCTTATTGCTATACTAACAACTAGGCACACTGTGACAAATACATGACTTCCTTTATTTATGACAACTACGATTCTAAGTTAATGAGCAAGAGAGGAACACCGACATCACGCTGAATTGAAGTCTTGTTCACAATATATGCAAACGACATAATGTTCCAGTCTCCGATTTCGTTGTCCTAGTTTTCTTTCCTGCAGAAACTCAATTGTGTCATCACACATCGCACTTACCGCTTCATTAATTATTCGGAATTTAACAAGAAATGAATAGATTGCTTTCTACTATGATACTCTATTAAACCCTAAAGAATTTAATAATCTGAATTACTCAAGTGCTGTTACAAAATTATAAGCAAAAATGAAGCGTCACAGTGATCAAAATTATATCTAAACAGGGAACTGTTCTGGACAGGTAATGGCTGAAAATCTGTAACAAGTAGACTGTTAACCATAACACCATAATTCTGGGCCAAAATTTGTACAGTACACACAGAGAGTTTGTAATCCCAAACTCCATACACCGCAATTATTCCTGGTGTGACACCAGGAAACTCCGACATCCCTCCCTAAATTCTCGGAGAAATTTGGGAGTATTCCCTCCGACTTCCGCGTAAATTCGCTACCTTTTGTTTATTGTATTAGCGACATCTCTCCCAGTCCGGTGTGACGTGGTGTCACACCAGGTAATTAATTGCCCTAATCCTTCTGATCTATGCCGGCACACGACAGTCAAGGTATGTGAGATTTCTAATGTAATTAAACAGTTGTATTTCCTGTCTATTGATAATCAGGTTATATATCTGATTGCTTGAAACAAATAAAAGATTAAAAAGCAAAACGTTATTGTTAATTCTTTCAATTACACTGCACATTTAAAATTAGTTTTATTAAAAACAACTATATTTGATTTTGACCTCAGTTTTTTGTCAGTAAATAAATGTTTAATTTACAAAAGAGATATAATTGTGTAAAATAAACGGAGACTAACGCTGAATAAATATGGGCAGTTTGAAGAAAATTACACGTCTCAAAGTTTTGTATACAAATAAAAAGAAAATATTATTCACTATTCGTTATGCTTATAAGTCTACGCCATTTTCATTTTACGATTACATAATTGCTTGAAAAAATTAAAGATTTAAAAGCAAAATGTTCTTGTTAATTCTTTCAATTGCATTAAAGTTTTATAAAAAAAACTATACTTGATTTTGACCTCGTTTTTTATCGGTAAATCATATTACTTATGAAAAGAGACATACTTGCGTAAAATAAACGGAAACTAACGCTGAATATAAAATGTGAGCAGTTTAAAGAAAATTACGTGTCTCAAAACTTGTACATGCAAGTAAAAAAGAAAATACTATTCACCATTCGTTATGCTTAATAAGTCTACGGCATTTTCTCTTTACAATTTGTTAGCATTACTTTAGGATAAATAATACATTTCGGCTACAACAGGAATACTTCTATAGCTACATCAACTCGTCGATGCAAAATATTCATTTACGCACAATGAATGTAAACTTTGTGTTGTATTTAGGACAGTGATCTTTAAATATTTTTAAAGGAATTAATTGCAGTGGGAAGACGATACACATCTCAGTGATCAACAGTGCGTGGTTGAACTTTGAACTTGACTTCGCTCACAATATTGAATGCTAAAAATAGTGACATCAATTTTGTCCACGAGATTTTTATTTGGCGGGAAATATTATCACATAACAGTAAACTCAGGTGACCTTTCTGGATGACCGTGGGAAAATTCATTCAGGGTTTAAATTTGCTTTGTAATGATTGACATTTGTGTGCGTTAAGATTGAGGCTCTAGATGGTCCTTTTACAATTAATTAACCGGAATCTAAAATATAATCCTTTTCTGAATAAACGAACACCAGCCTTTTATTTTTACGTTTCTCAGTCAGCACAGAACGTAAACCTGGACATTATTTATACGTCCATGGTCAACAATATACATTAATGGTAGATGAAAACACGATGCATGTCGTTCAGTTCCTGTTGGCGTTGGTAGAGATCCTCTGTGAAAATGTGCAGATCATTAAAATCCGATCCACATTTTTTTTTCACATATTTTTTCACGATATAGTTTCATTTTAATATTCTATAGTAATTGTTGAAATACTTCTTTTTTTATTTGGACAAGGACTTTTAACATCCAATTTTATTTTAAATAATAAAGGATCAATAACAGACATGACAGATCATAACAGAGATAAACAACACATGATTTTTTCTTCTTCATATAATTAATTAGGTTGTGATTATTGTGTTGTGTCTGGGCGGGGAATGTCTCTTAGTGTTGTGTTTTTATGAATATAGGGTACATTGCATACAAAACGTTTTCCCTTCGTTCAACAGAGTTGTCACTTTACAGTTTCTTTTCTGAATTCAAATAATTCAAGTCGGTAATGTACCGGAGGTAGTGAAACAATATTTTACATTGCAAAATAAATTGAAAGTAACAGAGTTCACTTGTTGATCCGATAAATTAACTCTTGGGTTAAGATTGAACAAATTACCGTTAAAACAACATTTTGTTTTAAGCCAGTTGATTTTTATATATTGAACAATTAATGAACCGGATATTGCTCACTGAGTAGGTCATAAAAGATACTAATTGTGGTAAAATCGTCTTTGTTGAAAAACACAAATTATGACCTGACGGACTATAATAAAAATACAAAATCAGTGTTTTATTCGTATTTTTATTCGTTGGTACGTTTTATTTCAAATGACAATGACATGGGACAAAAACATACAAGAATAATTATCTTATTTTGAATGATAATGTCACATTTTATCTGTCAAAGAAAGGACATTTTATTACCGTGTTTTAAAGCACATAGATGCAATCAAGATCGATTAAATGTACATAGGTAATAAATCTGGCTAATCCGATTATGTTGTCACGCGTCATTAATCTTCAGTACATCCGATGGGCAATAAACCAATTAACAGCCACGCGGTGTTGGGAGAGAATCTTTGGAGGAAATTGGGAGTATAATCCGTGATTCGCGGTGTCACACCGCTACACTCCGAAATCGGTGATTAGAGTTCGCGATTACAAACTCTCTGTGCGTACTGTAACAATTACAAAAATATCGTAACGGTAGGAATCTATCCTTTTAGGTTGGCAGTTTAAAGGAGAAGGTATGAAAAGATCCTTTTTTCACCCCTTTAATTCCAAATAAAATATTATCATTATCTACCAAACCACATCCTTCAGATGTTCGTAAGAAAATTTAAGACCCTTAAACATTAGACATCAGTTTTTAATTTTATGGTTTTGAAATTTGTCTTACATATTTACATTAGAGCTTCAAACTTCAGGAAAAATAAATGGAGAATATGTCCAAAGGACACAGACGATGTCCCCGCTTGCATATAACGTTATAAAGGGACATAACTCAAGAACAGTAAAAATGACGCTAACCAAATTCATATTAGATCTGAGTTTTATGGTAATAATCATTGTGTATAAGTTTCATATCATTTGGTTGAGGCAAACTTTAGCTAGAAAACGGACACGAAAAATTCAGCAATTTTTCCATTTAAAAGGGCATAACTCTAGAACGGTAAAAGTGACACCACCAAAATTCACACTTGATCTGTGTTTTGTGGTAATTAGCATTGTGTATAAGTTTCAGAACATTTGGTTGAGGCAAACTAAAGTTAGAGAACGGAAACTTATTTTGGGACGTACGAATGAATGTACAGACGGACAAGGGTAAAACTTAATGCCCCCTCCACTGTGGCGGGGGCATAAAAACTGCTCGATTACATATTAGCCAAGGATTTACCAAAAAAAATTTTTACCTCAAAATGTATAAAACTTACCAAAGATGTCAATGTGTGTAAAACATGTTTTTTGAATGACCTTACTCATATATATTTTGTAGAAAAACTATGTGTAAAATTGTAGTTCAAAATATATTCCAATTTCAACATTTTTATGACTACACAGTGACCTTTCTGTACTAAAATATCCAGATTATATTAACCTGCTCATTTATGAATAAAATAAACATTATTTGAAAAGCTGGAATATTTTACTATTTTGCATTTTCAGGGGCCACATAATGGCAATTATCATGCCTCCTCCTTTGGAACATATATATAATTATTTTGTAGACAAAGTTTAATAATTAAACTAGATTTGATGTATTTTCCTTGCTCTTTTTGTCAATAGTATATTATACCAATGCCATCATTATTTTCTTATTGCTTAACTCTGCTCGTCACGGCAAAAATTTGCAAGTCCCTGGACTCCCCTATAAAAATCTTTGATGAGAACCCTGGATAGTATTTCCAGCTTACCTCCAGGATCAACATAAACAGTCATAATGTTTCCCATTTTAGAAGTCTGATTTAGTTTCTCTGCACATATCTTTGCTGACTTTGATGAAACAAACACAGCCTGAAAAAGAAACAAAACAATATTTATTATTTTATTATTTTCTTGATCCAAATTTCATTCAAATGAGTCCGGAATCCGTCATGCTTGCCAGACTAGTTGATTGATTTAAAATTCAAAAACTGATATTAAATTCTTAAATTCTTCATTTCAGTCATTTTGAATTTGAAAATTTGTCATGATCAGACATTTTCTTCCCTCTTTTGTGTACAAAATTGCATTTTCAAGTTTTCAATTATTTAACCTGATTGCAATGCTTTACCGGTAATAACACTGCCACTCGATATTGTATTAATAGTCCACAAGGCCTCTTTGGTAGTTTAATGCCCATAGGAATATCATGCAAATGATCCATTATTCAACTGCACCAAAGAAAACTTTTTACAAGTCTTTTTGTATAAATGTATTTGCAGATTTACTGCGTTGGGTAATGATAAGTAAGAAAAAAGGGAAATTTCATAAAAATTACAGACCCTTGTTCAAACCTATGTTTTTTATCAATACATTTTCGTAATTAATACAAGTACTTTATAAATCTGGTTTTATTTTGCATGCATGTATGTGGTTTCATTTTCTCTTTAACAAGTTTAAATTTCCTATACATTAATTTCTATGTTAAGTGTACTTCATGTATCATCTAATGTTATGAGAAGACCGAAGTTCAAAACTTCTGTCATTTTTTTTTACAATAAAATATGTCTGAAATATATATATCTTATTTTATTTTGTGTTTATTTTTTGTTAATCAGTCTGTTTTCTAATTTGAGAAATTAAGCAGAATTACATGATGTATGAGAACAGATAACTAGATATGGACAATGCCCTCCACCCTCTTTCTTCTCTGCCATATGCATGAATATAGTTCCACATATTTTAGATTTGACAAACAGTGATGTTGGCATACAACTTGAACTTGAAGACTCATAATATTTGAAAAAAATTAAAATCATGTAGCCATGCACACCTCCATTATGTGTATGAACATCCTACAAAATATTAAAGCTGTATCTCCAAAACTGTAGGAGGAGATAGCCAAACAAACCATGATCTATTTATGCAGCTAGTACCAAAAAAATGACTAAGTCCAACTACCTGTCATTTTCAGAATATTTAAAAGAAATCAAAATCCTGTGGCCATGCACACCTCCATTATGTGTATGAACATCCTACAAAATATTAAAGCTGTACCTCCAAAACTGTAAGAGGAGATAGCTGGACAAACCATGATCTCTTTATGCAGCTAGTACTAAAATAAATTGCTTCGCCGGGCGCAGAATTGGTTATATGATTTGAATTTATATTCAATTTTTTGCTTTTGTGCAATACACTGTGCCTGTGCGAATTGACCCCACCCCCACCCCCCAAAAAAATAAATAAAAATTAACCCATTTTTTTTTTTTTGCTTTTGTGCAATACACTATGATGTTGCATATTGGACCCCCTTTTTTGAAAAAAAAAATTTTGTGAAGAAATTTTGTTTAATTTCTGATTGCCCCCTTTTTCCCCAAAAATTCTTTCTGTCAAGATATGGTCATAATCTCAATTCAAATTACCAATGGAGTTTGCAACCATAATTACCCATTTTAATACATCATAAAAGTCTTAAATATATAATTTAAAAGCAGTGTACGGGAAACTATAAAAATGCCTTTTGGGGCCTCTTTTGTGCCCCTAATTCCTAAACTGTTAGGACCATAACCCCAAAAATCAATCCTAACCTTCCTTTTGTGGTATTGAACCTTATGGTAAAATTTCATAGAGATCCATTCACTTAAACTTAAGTTATTGTGCGAAAACCAATGTGTCTTCGGACGACGACACCAACGTCATACCAATATACGACCGTAAAAAATTTTTGCGGTCATATAAAAATTACTACGTCCAACTACCTGTCATTTTCAGAATATTAGAAAAAAATCAAAATCCTATGGCCATGCACACCTTCATTATGTGTATGAACATCCTACAAAATATTAAAGTTGTACCTCCAAAACTGTAGGAGGAGATAGCCGGACAAACAATGTATCCTAATCCGGACGGACAGAAGAACGGACGAACAGGGGGAAACTTATATGCCCCTTGACATTTTGTCGTGGGGGCATAAAAATTCAGTTACAGCGGATTCAAATATTTTCGTGGGTACCAATTTTCGTGGATTGAGGAAAAATTTTATTTTCATGGATATTTTTTGGTTATGCTAAAATCTGCATTGTATGATACAAGCCTTAAGAAAATTTATATTTCGTCGATCATTGAAATTCGTGATTCACCTACAGTCAGGATTCTACTTCGTCAAAATTATCTCCCCATTACGCCACCTAATTTTTGTAATCGTAAAAAAGGAAGCCATTGTAGTGATGACGCGCTGTAAAATTAGGTCTTAAGACCAATCAATTTATCCACATAGCATCATTACGATCATTATATGCCAGTTGTATTTTAAAAGACAAATATATCTACTAGCTATTGAGCATCATTTAATGTACTTTTATGCATTTGGTCAACTTAAAACTATTGTCTGATCGGTTGTCAGGGGGAATTTTCGAAAGTTGAAAAATATTTCAAAAAATTCTAATTAAATATTTCGTGGAAGGGCAGACTAAAAATTTTCAGAGGTTGAAGACTAATTATCCTAGATAACACACACAAAAAATGAAGCTTTTTTGAAGTTATGCATTTTTAAGATCCACTTGTAAAGCAGGGTTCACCACAGAATGAAAATCAAGGGTGGGGGGAGAAAATTCATCAAATCAGAGATTTTGTGTTGCGTTGTCGAATCGATTCCTTGTGCATAAATTATTAATTATATGCCTTACATGTATTATTCATATATATAGCTAATTTGGAAAGGGGGTCTCACATACATTTTGTAGTTGGTCCCATTAGTGGTCACCACACTTGTAGGAACATATTAAACAGGGAGAGTAAACACCTGATGTGGCTTCCCAGATTGCAGGAATATTCTGACAAATTCTATTTAAATTGTCTTATGAAAAACCACATGGTAAAAAAGATAAAGAAATTATTATAAAAAAAATATTCAGTCACAGAATTTCAAAGTCATTTCAACCAAATTATGCCTACATTTGTATCTAGCATTTAATAAAATCATATTTGTTATGTAGAATGTTATAAGATTAACCCCCTTTCTTTTCCAATACAATTATGTAAAGGAATTATATATCTCCTCTTTTCTTACTTCAAATGAGTTTTAAGATAATGAAACTCCTATCCCAGATCTAACTGTCTAAAAATAACCAGACAATGTTTGTCTGTTATTTAGGGTTTCCCAGGAACATATATATTGACGGGACTTGACACTACCTAATTGTAGCTGATTTTATCGTGGGGTCATAGGTAATAAAGATATGATATGGAAACGGACATGTGTCAAAAACGTACTCGCTATTATCCTAATAAATTCTAATAATATCAGTAAAATGTCATTCAAACTAGTTTTACAGTGATGCTAGTGTATCAAACTTGTATTCTGTCACTTCAAATTTGTTATAATCGCATTCATTTTATCACAGAATGGTACAGAATACAAACAGGGTAATAAAAAAATGGCGCCGATTGCATTCCCAAATTCAAAACCATTATAAAACACTTCACATGAAATAAATCACATTTATATTGGTAATTTTATATACCAAAATATATCTACTTTATGATAAAACTTGTATTTATTTACGATTAGAATTATGTGGTTAATTTATTGAGCGGTTCTGATAGTTTTTTCAGTCAGACGCCACCAAAATCCATACATCTCGGGAAGTCTCGTGGAGTCCGAGATTTTATCAATTTTATACTGAAAAGCCTATCAGATTCATTTCCCGTTAGATATACTGTTCCCAGGGTTTCCCCAGTATTTTCCTGCCATAAAGATAATGCGACATGGTTGTCTACAAAAGGACCATGTGGTCAGGGAATTCATTTGTTTTCTGGATTACTGCTTTTATCACTCTAGTTAGGATATAAACATTTCATTTAAGGTACAGTCAAACATATGCATTTATAAAATACCACGCGAGACCATGTAAATAATATACTTGTAATCAGCTGTCAGTGTACATCTCTTGAGGCAATGTTCACAACAATTAACAATAATTAGATTTCTTAATTGCCACTGACATGATAATTGGATTAGGGATTATCTGAAATTTAACTTCAATCTATTGAATTTCAAGTGTGGCGGACAACGAAATAAGCGTGGCGCTGGGAATTTTAATGTGGCGCTGGAAATTTTAGGGTGGCGCACCCCCACGCTTAAATAGGTTGTGGTGATCCCTGGTAAAGTCTGTCGTCAAGTACTTTTAGTAAAAATTTGTCATTCGAAACACACCTACTCTGTTGTTATGACTCATTATAAAGGTATTTCACTTGACCCATATACAGTCAGAGATATAACTCTATAGGGTTATTACAGAAAATAACTGCGTGTGTTATTACAGATACTTTCATGAGTTGTCTACTCTTTATTCCTTAAATTTTCTAAATCTGTAATAACATATGTTTGTTATTTGTAAAATTATTTCATTTATAGTGGCCTCTAGGGATCTCTTGAGACTTTTAGAAACTAAATGCATAGCCTTGATAACTAATTTTTAATTAAATTAATACATTTTGATTAACCATGGTAAATCAATGAGATAAGGCTATTAAGGGATAAACTTAGCTGTGATAACAAGGCTCAGTTATTAAAGGAATTTAACTTATTATATAAGACACTTGGGAATTACTGAGAAACTTGCGCAGAACCTCATTACATGCTCTGGTCATTATTTCTTACAATAAATTAAAATACATTGTAATTAAGCATGATGTATGTCTGAGCAAATGCTTTGAAGTGATATAGAGAAGCTGTGATAACACCCTTTAGTTATTACAGGCTTATTTTTCTGTAATAACATATAGGTGTACTATGCAAAATTGGCAAACTATGAACTATTATATCTTTCAATAGCTAAGTATACATATAGACAAAAGTAATATCAATAGAACTTTTATACATTTTAACTAAACTAATGATGTATATTGTCCTTTGAAACATATAACATACATATGTTATCACAGTTCTTTGATTTTTAGTCCACAATAACAAATGTATGTTATTTTTCTGTAATAACCCTATAGAGTTATATCCTGACTGATATATTTCATTTTTAGTCGGTAATTTTTAATATTATTATATTAACCTTTAGCCTAGATATATAAACATAATAGAATCTGAAGCGAGATGACGTATCAAATATTTTTCTTTTGTATGTTTTCAAGACAGAATAGTCAACTCAAACACACCAGAACATAAAAAGGTGTTCTAGACTTTCCCTTTTCGACGAAATTATTGCCCATTTTGGGGATTTTTTCCAAAAAAACCTTCACCGGGGCAGAGATGCAAATTAATGCAATCTATTATTTTTTTGGCGGAATTTACGCTTATGCACAAAAAGATCCACATGTATTTGCACCTACCACAATCGACTGTTTTGTGAAAATTTGGTTATAATTTAAAAGTTAACAAATATCTCGAAGCTCCATACCATAATTTAAGTAAAAACACATATATAAGATGCATAAAATTGTAAATTATACACATTCATTAAATTTTGAAACAGATGTAAACAATTCAAATTTATCAACTAGGCCTTTTTCACCTTCTCTAACAAAGAGTTCCATTTCTTTTGTTTAATTACAACTGGGTTTCCACTTGACCTATATCCATGAATTCAATGAAATTTGGTATCCCACTAACATAAATGAATCCATAGTAACAGTAAGTTGATGAGTGATGTATGTGAAATTTTATCACACTGTATATCATGCTCACATGAATCAAATTTCAGGAAACCTAAACTAGAGGCTCTAAAGAGCCTGCGTTACCCCACTGGATCTTCAACAATAGCCATTTTTAAGTAAAAATCATCATTAAAGGGAATAACTCGAATAAGAGTTAACTGACAATTTGAGTCATGTTGACATATCTGTAGATCTTATCCTGCTGATAATTTTTCCTTTTTAAAGTTGCTATTTATTTGTTATAGTTTTCAAGATTATAAGCAAAAAATGCATAAGAATGTTAAAAATTATCATTTAAGGGCAATAACTTAAATAAAGAGTCAACTGAAGATTTCGGCCATAATGGCTTATTTGTAGATCTTGTCTTGTTGATCATTTGTGCTATTTAAAGTTTCTATTTATCTATTACAGTTTTCAAGCTAATAGGCAAAAACGGGGAAAATACTAATCAAAGGACAATAACTTCAATAAGGAGTTGATTAATGATTTCGGTTATGTTGACTTGATTGTAGATCTTGTCTGATCATTGTTGCATTTTAAAGTTTCTATCTATCTATTATAGTTTTTAAGATATTAGGCAAAAACAGAAAAAAATTGGTAAAAATTGTCATTAAAGGGCAATAACTCTAATAAGGAGTCATCTGACAATTCTTATTATTTGACTTATTTGTAGATCTCGTCTTGCTGATCGTTTTTGCTTTTTAGAGTTTCTGTCTATCTATTATAATTTTCAAGATAATAGGCAAACATATTTTAAAATAGTAAAATTCATTTAAGGGCATTAACTCCTTTAAGAAGTTGTCTGATAGTTTTGACACAAATGGACAATAGGTAGAGCTCAACATTCTGAACATTTCTACCCCTGTCAGATTTTCTCCATTAATAGTAGTTTTCAAAACAATAGCCATAACTTTACCCCTATGTTCTATTTTTAGCCATTTCAGTCATCTTGGTTGACAGGCGAGGTCATCAGACATATCTTTAAAACTAGATACCCTAATAATGATTATGGCCAAGTTTGGTTAAATTTGGTCAGTAGTTTCAGAGGAGAAGATTTTTGTAAAAGTTAACAGACGACAGACGTCATAGCATTTACAGAGGAAACCAGTATACTCCTGTCCTTCATAGCTTGGGTTTAAAAGTCAGGCCAAAAGATAATTTACATTTGTTTAAGGTTTCAGAATCTAATTCTAGTGCCTAGCCTATCTTGTTTTATCCCCATTTTCAGCAAATGATTGTTATGTAAATTATAATGTGGCTTCCATCTGAAGTCTATGAAATACAGTTGATAAATAAATCCTTTTTTCCCACCTACCTTCCTTAATTTCTGATACCAAAAGTCTATTTTTGTTTTGCCTCATTTTCATAATATTTTTTTCTTATCTCATACCTTCCCAATACCAAGATGTTTTTTATTCTTTGGGTTGTAAAAAATGTTCACTTCTTCCAACTGTCCAAATGTTTTTAACATATTTTCTAGAAACTTTTTGTCAATATTGTCATTCAGGTTGGTAAATGTCACTTCATTGGTAGGAGGTGGTCCAACATAGTAGTGGTCATACTGAAAATAGAACAAATGGAACAATAAACACACAATTATAATAAATAAAAGAAGAATGTGTTATGGACACAGATGCCCCCCTTGTAAATATGGTGCAAGTTTAACTATTTGTCCATTGATAAAGGGACATTACTCCGGAATGGTGAAAGTGACACCACCCTCATTCTAACATAATCTGTGTTTGATGGTTATAAGCATTGTGTATATATTTCATAACATTTGGTTGAGGCAAACTAAAGTTAATAAAAACAGAGACCAATTTTAGGATGTACGTACAGACAAAGCGCAAACTTAATGCCCCCTTCGACTAATGGTACGGCATAAAAATATATATTTTTAAAATTCTAAATTAATATCAAGGGCTATTTAATTTAATTTTAAGAACTTCCTGCCCCCTTGAACCAATATATAATCATACATAACATGTATAAGGCCACCCTTATAAAATTCTTAATTTGATGTTGCCTACCCATTACTTGTAGGGTTGGGTAGGTAGGTATGGATTTAATTTTTTTGGGCCAATAACATAAGTTACATGTTTTGAACAAGAAAATGCATAAGACCAGGAAGAAATCTCTGAAATTTTTATTAAATGATTTATCTCATAAAATCATAAAAAATTTCAGGTATGTAGGCAACTTCAAACAATTTCTATTTATTTTTGGCCTAAAGGGAAAGGAAACTAAGATTATTTTTCAATAACCTATAACTAGTCCAACCAAATTTACCAGTAAATGGCTGTTTTTGGGGGCATTTCAAACATTAGTCTATTATTTTCCTACTCCTTCAAGGTCAAGGATTGCCTATGGATTTGGATAAGGAAATATCATGACACTGAAGGTAAGTGATTGTCTACCGTTATAGGGTAATTTTCATTCCAATAATTTTATTAAGTTTTTTTTTCAGGATTATATTATAACTCTCAATGAAATTATATGTGGATCTCAATTTGCTTGTTTATTATTTATCAATTATGTTGTTCCAGTTTCTCACTATTTATTAATATCTTCTATATAATATCTCAAAAACACCAAAATATCATCATTAAAGGGCAATAAATCTAATAAGGAATCCTGTGATACTTTTTAAAGATTTACAAAAGATCTTGACTTAATTATTTTTATTTACCTGTGTATGTTATTTTATTGGGCGGCATTTTGTCCAAGGTTATGGTTGTCTTTCTGATATTGTTTTACATCTAACACCCTTGTTTCATTAATTTTGTATTTACATTGTGCCATAGATCAAATTCATTCATTCAGTGTATGTTCACTTGTTTTTGTTGATATGACTTTTGATTGAGTTAAGACATTTCAATTGATATTTTATAGTGTGTCTTTCTATGTTGTGATGTTACACTATTGTTTCAGGTAGGGTGAAGGTTGGCGCCTATTAAAACGTTTAAACCCGCTGCATTTGTTTGCACTTGTCCTAAGTCAGGACCCTGATGTTCAGTGGTTGTCTTTTGTTGATGTGGTTCATAAGTGTTTCTCGTTTTTTATATAGATTTGACCATTGGTTTTCCTGTTTGATGGTTTTACACTAGTCATTTTTGGGGCCCTTTGTAGCTTGCTGTTCAGTGTGAGCCAAGGCTCCGTGTTGAAGGCCGTACTTTGACCTATAATGGTTTACTTTTACAAATTGTGACTTGGATGGAGAGTTGTCTCATTGGCACTCATACCACATCTTATATCTATTTATGATAATTTACACTCTTGTTAGATTTTTTCTATCTACTACATGTCCATGCTTTCACTTGTTAGTTTTCAGGTACGCTATTTATATAAATACATGTACTCTTAAGTAAATTTTGTAAAATGTGATCAGTCTTCAAAAAAAAACTATACGTGTGTTCTGCAAAAATTCATAAAATCAAATTATTTTACATTTGTCATGTCGAGGCCTTTAAAGCTTGTTATATGGTATGTGTTTTGCTCGTTGTTGAAGGCCTTGCTAAATTCTACGTCCTTTGGTTTCTGGTGGAGAGTTGTCTCATTAGCAATCATACCACATATTCTCAATTTTATATTGGAAAGATGAAAAACCTTTGGCTGGATGTATAGGTCATACTGAAACAGTCACAAGATCTTATACATTTCAGTGATAGCACTAAGTAAAAATAAAATAGTTCAGGCAATGACTCATTCATAGAACTTTGTGACACATTACATAGTTTTACCGTAAATCTTGGAACAGGTAAATCTGCAGGAATTCTTCTTGTCCACATTCGAGTTAACCTTGATCTTGGATCTCTAGTGTGGATTTGATGACTGTCCTATAATAGGGAAAGCTTAAATGACATAACTATTCTAAAAGTTTTTAATACACATGATATTTAGAATTATAAAATCGTTTCTGTATCTTATCCATACACTAAAACATGTAAATCTGAACATATTGTATATTTTTCTGGGATTATACTATCTACCTACCATTCACCTGCAGCAAGATTTTTTTGTTCTACAAATATGAAACAGAATAAATATAATATTGTTTACCTATCAAATGATTTAAATGTTTACATCCCTTGTATTATCTAAAATAAGTAACATCATCCATATACATGCTATATAATCTAAATAAAATAATTTTCATAACACTTTTACATATTTAATGTGTTTTGTATACATGCACCAGTCATACATGTCATAGTTGAAGCTACAAAAAGAAAAAAAAGCATAATCTATTAGCAGATGCATGTTTTAATTTTTACAACTTGCACTTTAATTACACCATGTAGGGTATATCCAAGAATCTGAAATTAAGGTACATATACCTGTAAACAATGTAAAATTTTAAACATGCATGAAGTAAGTATATTTCCTGTTTAAACTGCATGTAGCAACATAAAAAGAAAGTTCTTCAACTGTCATAATTGACAGTCTTCTTATTCTTAGTCATAACATGTTACCGTTGGATCTATCCCATCAAATCTGTAGATTTTCTGGGAGCCTCCTCTTATCATGGGATCTACAAGCAGTTTGTAATTTCTTCTCAGTTTCTTGTCTCCATCCATCCCTGCCTTCATCCCATTTAAGCCTGAAAATAGAAATTAAATGCATTAATTTGCCATGACCCAAAATATGTTTTGGTAACTACAATTATAAATGACAGAATTGTCTTTTCATTGAAATTTTCAAATGTAAACATTGTATATCCTCACTGGAGCTTTCCATTCTGTCGAAATCCATGTCTTTTCACGTTGATTGACAATTCTGGCTACCCCTGGGCTTCTGTACAGATTCTTAGGTTAAATAGGATACATAAAAACACATCTACAAACAAAAGTATCGTTTGTAAACGTATTTAAGTGAAATAATTTGCTCATTCTTAAAACACAAGCATCAAAGATTCCTTTCTATCCCACAATTCATTGCACCGAAAGGCAGAGTTGTAAAATCTGGATATCGTGATATTTTCGTATAAATATTTGGCTAGGAAATTGTGTTTAAAAGATATTTTTATTTGTATGTCATCCAATTAAACACGAATTTACTAAATAAGTTGGAAAGGTTCACGTATTTGCTTTGATTTTTAGGAGAATCCCTCAACGTTAAGGCGTTTTTATCTGATTGGTATATTTCGGAATACCCCGTTTGTCTTTTGTCCAATCAAAATTGAGTTTACATCTTCTCTTGGCTTATTAATGTGAAAAGTGCACGTGTAGTATATCTTAGTATATAAAGATAAAAATGAACATCAGTAAAAAAGCCTTAAAGTTCACCAAACAAACAGCTATTCAATTGAAAGGTGAACTTATATTTTCAACACATCAAGTAATCATTTCATGAACAATCAGATCACATCAAATTTGTAGTCAATTTTACATTTGCCTGTCATCTCTCCCACTTACTCAGCTCGAATTTGATATATATGTATGTTTGTATGCTAACATATATACATGTATTGGTTAAACACGCACGGTGACTACTAATATTTTTAATATCAAATGTGTAATGCTACTGTAATGTTACTGATGACAAAATGGATGTCAAGTGCAATATTGAAGATCAATACTTTTTCCATTACTGGCATTAGAGAGTTATGGTCCTTGAAAGGTTGGAAAATGCCACTTTCTGTTATTTCCCTGCAATAACTTATGAACTGTCCAACCAGTGTTTTTTCAAATTTTGTTGTTACATGATAAAATGGAGGTCAAGTATAATAGTGAAGATTTTCACTTGAAAAGTACAGAAGTTATGGTTCTTGATAGATTGGAAAATTGGCATACGGTTGCCTATAATTGCTTACATCAACTTCATTGAACTTTGGTGGATAGTTGTCTTATTGGCAATCATACCACATCTCCTTATTTTTATATAGGTGCCTTCAAACATGTTTAACTCTGTCACATTCTTTATGTAAGCCTGCAGTTCAGTGGTTGTCGTTGGTTCATAGATATAGGAAGATGTGGTATTAGTGCCAATGTCTGTCATATTTGTTTTTTCATAAATTGTTTTGTTATAAATTAGGCTGTTAGTTTTCTCAATTGAATTGTTTCATATTTTCATGTCGGGGCCTTTTATAGCCAACTATATAGTATGGGTTTTTCATTGTTGAAGGTAGTCCGAGATTACTCTGACATCCAACGGCTGTTTTGCCAGACAAGCTGGCCCCAGTTTGTCTGTCAAAACAGCCGTTGGACGTCGAGTAATCTTGGACTATGTTGAAGGCTGGACGGTCACCTATAATTGCTTACATCCACTTCATTTGAACTTTGGTGGATAGTTGTCTCATTGGCAATCATACCACATCTCATTATTTTTATACAGAAGGTGGCTAGTCTAGCAGGCCTCAAAACCCCATACTTTAGAATATATCAATTTCATTCATACAAGTTGCCCTTTTAAGTTAAACAATAGTTACCTTTGAAATACAGAAAACCCTGGCGGTTGGCTGTTTCTTTGACAGCTCATTTCTTGTTATCTTAATTAATTGTTTGAAATATATTGTTTCAGGTAGCACTGTCATGACTCAACAGTTTAATATCATTGCATAATTTACAGTTTGGATCAATTGTTTAATCTGTTGTAGGTAATAGAAATAAAACATTTACTAAAAATTGAAAATAATTGAATGGACTGCTGAACAGAACGTGCAGGATCAATTACTATTGCCTATAAAACACCCATCATATGGCTATAACATGGTCAAATCTGACCTACAACCTTTGGGGTTTCGCCAGCGACCTTAAGTCTCATTTTAAAAGACCTGATAACTTGTAACAATATACATGATAAAAAATTCTGACCCACTAACCAGTAATTTTCTTAAGATGCATATATCATAATATAAACCAAAATATGTTTTGGTAACTACAATTATAAATGACAGAATTGTCTTTTCATTGAAATTTTCAAATGTAAACATTGTATATCCTCACTGGAGCTTTCCATTCTGTCGAAATCCATGTCTTTCACGTTGATTGACAATTCTGGCTACCCTGGGCTTCTGTACAGATTCTTAGGTTAAATAGGATACATAAAACACATCTACAAACAAAAGTATCGTTTGTAAACGTATTTAAGTGAAATAATTTGCTCATTCTTAAAACACAAGCATCAAAGATTCCTTTCTATCCCACAATTCATTGCACCGAAAGGCAGAGTTGTAAAATCTGGATATCGTGATATTTTCGTATAAATATTAGGCTAGGAAATTGTGTTTGAAAGATATTTTATTTGTATGTCATCCAATTAAACACGAATTTACTAAATAAGTTGGAAAGGTTCACGTATTTGCTTTGATTTTAGGAGAATCCTCAACGTTAAGGCGTTTTTATCTGATTGGTGTATTTCGGAATACCCTGTTTGTCTTTTGTCCAATCAAAATTGAGTTTACATCTTCTCTTGGCTTATTAATGTGAAAAGTGCACGTGTAGTATATCTTAGTATATAAAGATAAAATGAACATCAGTAAAAAGCCTTAAAGTTCACCAAACAAACGGCTATTCAATTGAAAGGTGAACTTATATTTTCAACACATCAAGTAATCATTTCATGAACAATCAGATCACATCAAATTTGTAGTCAATTTTACATTTGCCTGTCATCTCCCACTTACTCAGCTCGAATTTGATATATGTATGTTTGTATGCTAACATATATACATGTATTGGTTAAACACGCACGGTGACTACTAATATTTTAATATCAAATGTAATGCTACTGTAATGTTACTGATGACAAAATGGATGTCAAGTGCAATATTGAAGATCAATACTTTTTCCATTACTGGCATTAGAGAGTTATGGTCCTTGAAAGGTTGGAAAATGCCACTTTCTGTTATTTCCCTGCAATAACTTATGAACTGTCCAACCAGTGTTTTTTCAAATTTTGTTGTTACATGATAAAATGGAGGTCAAGTATAATAGTGAAGATTTTCACTTGAAAAGTACAGAAGTTATGGTTCTTGATAGATTGGAAAATTGGCATACGGTTGCCTATAATTGCTTACATCAACTTCATTGAACTTTGGTGGATAGTTGTCTTATTGGCAATCATACCACATCTCCTTATTTTTATATAGGTGCCTTCAAACATGTTTAACTCTGTCACATTCTTTATGTAAGCCTGCAGTTCAGTGGTTGTCGTTGGTTCATAGATATAGGAAGATGTGGTATGAGTGCCAATGTCTGTCATATTTGTTTTCGTAAATTGTTTTGTTATAAATTAGGCTGTTAGTTTTCTCAATTGAATTGTTTCATATTTTCATGTCGGGCCTTTTATAGCCAACTATATAGTATGGGTTTTCATTGTTGAAGGTAGTCGAGATTACTCTGATTCAGCGGCTGTTTTGCCAGACAAGCTGGCCCCAGTTTGTCTGGCAAACAGCCGCTGGACGCCAGAGTAATCTCGGACTATGTTGAAGGCTGGACGGTCACCTATAATTGCTTGCATCCACTTCATTTGAACTTTGGTGGATAGTTGTCTCATTGGCAATCATACCACATCTCATTATTTTTATACAGAAGGTGGCTAGTCTAGCAGGCCTCAAAACCCCATACTTTAGAATATATCAATTTCATTCATACAAGTTGCCCTTTTAAGTTAAACAATAGTTACCTTTGAAATACAGAAAACCCTGGCGGTTGGCTGTTTCTTTGACAGCTCATTTCTTGTTATCTTAATTAATTGTTTTAAATATATTGTTTCAAGTAGCACTGTCATGACTCAACAGTTTAATATCATTGCATAATTTACAGTTTGGATCAATTGTTTAATCTGTTGTAGGTAATAGAAATAAAACATTTACTAAAAATTGAAAATAATTGAATGGACTGCTGAACAGAACGTGCAGGATCAATTACTATTGCCTATAAAACACCCATCATATGGCTATAACATGGTCAAATCTGACCTACAACCTTTGGGGTTTCGCCAGCGACCTTAAGTCTCATTTTAAAAGACCTGATAACTTGTAACAATATACATGATATAAAAAATCTGACCCACTAACCATTAATTTTCTTAAGATGCATATATCATAATATAAACCAAATACACCACTTTCAAGTTATGTCCTTCACCGAAAAAGTTCTTCAATTATGCACCCCTTTATGATGTCACTTACCAGATAGAGGGGAAAGCCTGTATCCCTGCACTATTTAAGTTCATCAAGCATCTTCAGGATCATCATTATATAGGGTAAACTTGAAATAGTTGTTGTTCCGTAGATCTATACTTAATCACAATTACCTAATGACAGCAGTGCTGATTATCAATTATAAGAATGTAATTTGCCGAATAATTCGTGCAATATAGCATCATATTTGTACAACTGCTCACTCAACAGGGGAAGGAAGTGACAATGCCCCTAAATGCAAGAACGATGTTCACTAAAACCGAAGTTTTTGACAGAAATGCAACGAGCTAGAAAGTGGTCTATTGGTCAAAAACTTTACAAAAAAAATTGTGCACTGGGCTCTACTTTTTAAAATCAGTCTGTCATTAAAAAAGCTGTGAAAAAAAATCTTGAGACTGCCATAAAAATAAAATTGTCATTGTCAAACAGACCATCATAGTAATAAAAATAATAATAATAATAATAATTCTTTATTTAAAGAGGGTTACACAGCTAGCTATAAAACTAATCTTCCCTGAGGCCCTCATGAAATACAATGAAATATAACAAGCAATTACAAAATATGAAACAAACACACATATATGAAAAATGAAATAAAAATTGTTATGAAATATACAATTTTCAAAATGGGTAAAATTACAAATTCATATAGTATTGGCAACATTCAAATTACCTCACCAATATCTTAAGTTTGAGTAAGTGTGTGAAAATTATTATGCATATAAAATTACACAGCTTCTTAATGTTCCAACAAGTAATTTTTTAAATCTTTTTAGAATGAGCTTGTACTTGAGGTTGATTTTTTCAGGGATATTGGTAAGTTATTCCATAAAATAGATTCTGAATATATAAAAGATTTTTATACAGCTCTGTTTTGGCCTTTGAACTTGTAAATTTTGCAAGACGCATTCCTCAAACAATATTGGTTTATTTCTGGCATTTCTTTAAATTTTTCAGTGAGATATACAGGGGCTTCGTTCTTAAGGCATTTCTGCATCAAAACAGATTTGTGGTATGAGATATAGAACTGTTTCAACACAGATCTACAAACCCATTGATCTGATGATAAACATTTTCACCCTCCTCCACATAATGTAAATGATAATAGTGCTTCTCAGTTGTGTCTTCTCATTGAAATGATTTTTCCTTCATACAAGTTGCAAGCTTGAACTATGATTAAAGTAAGACTATTTTCATTTTAGATTCATACAGTCTGAGAGATGATTATGACAAAGAGGAATTGAAGAGAACATTTATAGAGGCAGTAAAGAGTATATCCAAGAAAGATATTAAGACTGAAATTCTACAAAATGTTGACAAATATGTTAAAAAGTTAGATAAGTAAGTATAAGGTTATGCTTACATAAAAAAAATGTTGATCAAGGGGCAGGGTTCCACTAGGTAATGGATTTAATTTTAAAAATACTGTTGGTTCAAAGTGTGTTGTCAAGAGTTCAATTTGGATGGTCATTTATAATTTGTATTGTATCTTGATGAAACCCTATCTATACTAGTAACAGTATGTCCTTTCATTTTTTTTTTTTTTTTTTATTAAATACTTGTTCTTGAAGAAGCTGTGCCATAGTCTAGATTATTTTCCAGTTGCCAACTTTGTTTTCAATTTTATAATTTTCTGCAAAGAGAAATAACACCTAGGTATGATGAACATTTTCCATGCCTTGACAAACCTTACGGAAAAAGCATGTTTTATGTACTTCAGCTTTTATGAATTTTCATTTGGGTACTTATATAGCAATCCACTACTTGTCATGCATGTGTAACATGTATAATGCACTTACGAAGAAAATTACTTTTTTCCAGCACAGTACATCATGCTCCTTCCACATGCTTTGTACGTGTTATATAGACTGGGATACAATTTGAAATACCTACATGTTATCTCCCTTTTAAAAAAATAAAAAAACTAAAATTAGTAATTGGAAATTTGACTTTTGACCATGTGAATATTAAAAAATACCAGGATTTATGTACAGAATTTATCAAGACAACTGGATTTCCTCAGCAATTAGCAGAAAAGGCATATGATTATCACATGGGTTATACAGTTCACGCAAGGTGAATGGTTGAACATATATTTATTTTTCGTAAACATGTTTTATTGTAGATTTCTTAGGAAATCTCAAACCAGGCAGCATGTTAGAGAGGAGAAAGATTTGCCAGAATTTGTATATAGTTTATATCAGCAAGATGGATGTCAACTTCAAAACACAGAGGGTAAAACAGAAAAAGAAAGAGAAATACTGGGTAAGGTTACAACAAATGCATTGTTAATCTTGACTAAATCTTATTTAATCAGTATCATAGTTAAAGAATCTAAATTATAAATATGTCTTTTCTTCTTTGTCTACACAGTTCTTAAATGCTGTGATTTAAAATGTTCAACTGCTAGAATCTGAAAATCCCGATGTTTTCACATGTATTAAACAGTTTGAAATATTCTGAGTAAAAGAAATGTAGCAATAATATTTTAAATTAAAAACTTTTAATAACAAAAAATCCTAAGTTTAAATCTTTATAACCAAGAGTATATGGAGTAAATTTGCACTTTGTGTTTAATTTTCTCTGATAAAATATTTCATTGATTGTTTCATGTGTTTTGTCTAGAAGTATTTAAAAAAAATAAATAAATAAATATATTTGTTGGTAAATTTTTTTACCCAGTATATACATATATATAAATATACTACATGTAATAATGTGAGTTAAAAATGATGTTGGGCTTGACTGCAACCTAACAACACAACAGAAAAACACAGAAAAATAACTTTAGGTTGATATTTTGTAATTGTACAATATAGACCAAATGAAAAAAAAAAATGATTGAATTGATATAAAGATATTTAAGTCTAATCAGTGTCCAGTCTAAAGCAATTTCTATGAGGGACTGGGTGGGGTTTACGTAATAGAGAATAATGTTCAAAATATGCAGAATAAAGGGACAAACAAATCAAGAATAGAGAATAATCCAGAGATAAAATATGAAGAATATAGAGTAAAAGGCTCAAAATAAAAAAGAAAAGAGAAAAATGGTCTTAAAAAGTAAAGAATACAGAAATGAAGGACCCCATCCGTGCCCTCTTCTATGGTAAATGAAAATACAGTTGATTGTATGTGTTATAACATATAGACCTATTTAATTTGTGTTATTTATTTTAGTGAACCAAATTATAGCTGAAAGAATTCACAAGGACCCAGAGGTGTTAAATTTGTTAGATGTAAGTTCTGTTTATTATGACGGCACACAAAACATTAAGATATAACTAAAGACATCACTGACAAGGTCAGCAAGAATCAGTCTCAAATTTATTTATAACAGGCCTAGGCTTAGAAATGTTACAAATAACCAAAAGACATCAAAAAATAACCAAAAGACATCAAACAAATAACCAAAAGACATCAAACAAATAACAAAATGTCATCAAACAAATAACAAAATGTCATCAAACAAATAACCAAAAGACATCAAACAAATAACCAAAAGCCATCAACAAATAACCAAAAGACTATAAACAAATAACCAAAAGCCATTAACCAATAACCAATAGACATCTAACAAATAACCAAAAGACATCAAACAAATAACCAAAAGACATCAAACAAATAACCAAAAGACTATAAACAAATAACCAATAGACATCAAACAAATAACCAAAAGACAACAAACAAATAACCAAAAGACATAAAAATAACCAAAAGACATTAACCAATAACCAAAAGACATCAAACAAATAACCAAAAGACACCAAACAATTAACCAAAAGACATCAAACAAATAACCAAAAGACATCAAACAAATAACCAAAAGACAACAAACAAATAACCAAAAGACATCAAACAAATGACCAAAAGACATCAAACAAATAACCAAAAGACATCATACAAATAACCAAACGACATCAAACAAATAACCAAAAGACACCAAACAAATAACCAAAAGACATCAAACAAATAACCAAAAGACATCAAACAAATAACCAAAAGACATCAAACAAATAACCAAAAGACATCAAACAAATAACCAAAAGACACCAAACAAATAACCAAAAGACATCAAACAAATGACCAAAAGACTATAAACAAATAACCAAAAGACATCAAACAAATAACCAAAAGACATCAAACAAATAACCAAAAGACATCTAACCAATAACCAAAAGACATCAAACAAATAACCAAAAGACACCATACAAATAACCAAAAGACATCAAACAAATAACCAAAAGACACCAAACAAATAACCAAAAGACACCAAACAAATAACCAAAAGACATCAAACAAATAACCAAAAGACACCAAAAAATTAACCAAAAGACATCATGCAAATAACAAAATGACATCAAACAAAAACCAAAAGACATCATACAAAACCAAAAGACATCAAACAAATGACGAAAAGAAATCAAACAAATAATCAAAAGACACCAAATAAATAACCAAAAGACATCAAACAAATAACCAAAAGACACCATACAAATAACCAAAAGACTTCAAACAAATAACCAAAAGACACCAAATAATTAACCAAAATACATCATGCAAATAACCAAATGACATCAAACAAATAACCAAAAGACACCAAATAAATAACCAATAGACATCAAACAAATAACCAAAAGACATCTAACAAATAACCAAAAGACACCAAATAATTAACCAAAATACATCATGCAAATAACCAAATGACATCAAACAAATAACCAAAAGACACCAAATAAATAACCAATAGACATCAAACAAATAACCAAAAGACATCAAACAAATAACCAAAAGACACCAAATAATTAACCAAAATACATCATGCAAATAACCAAATGACATCAAACAAATAACCAAAAGACACCAAATAAATAACCAATAGACATCATACAAATAACCAAAAGACATCAAACAAATAACCGAAAGACACCAAATAATTAACCAAAAGACATCATGCAAATAACAAATGACATCAAACAAAAACCAAAAGACATCATACAAAACCAAAAGACATCTAACCAATTACCAAAAGACATCAAACAAATAACATAAAGATATCAAACAAATAACCAAAAGACATCATACAAATAACCAAAAGACATCAAACAAATAACCAAAAGACATCATACAAATAACCAAAAGACACCAAACAAATAACCAAAAGACATCATACAAATAACCAAAAGACTATAAACAAATAACCAAAAGACATCAAACAAATAACCAAAAGACACCAAACAAATAACCAAAAGACATCAAACAAATAACCAAAAGACATCAAACAAATAACCAAAACACATCATACAAATAAACAAAACACATCATGCAAATAACCAAAACACATCATACAAATAAACAAACACATCAAACAAATAACCAAAAGATATCATACAATAACCAAAAGACATCTAACCAATAACCAAAAGACATCAAACAAATAACCAAAAGACACCAAACAAATAACCGAAAGACATCATACAAATATCCAAAAGACATCATACAAATAACCAAACGACATCAAACAAATAACCAAAAGACACCAAACAAATAACCAATAGACATCAAACAAATAACCAAAAGACATCAAACAAATAACCAAAAGACATCAAACAAATAACCAAAATACATCATGCAAATAACCAAATGACATCAAACAAATAACCAAAAGACACCAAATAAATAACCAATAGACATCATACAAATATCCAAAAGACATCAAACAAATAACCGAAAGACACCAAATAATTAACTAAAAGACATCATGCAAATAACAAAATGACATCAAACAAAAACCAAAAGACATCATACAAAAACCAAAAGACATCTAACCAATTACCAAAAGACATCAAACAAATAACATAAAGACATCAAACAAATAACCAAAAGACATCATACAAATAACCAAAAGACACCAAACAAATAACCAAAAGACATCATACAAATAACCAAAAGACCCCAAACAAATAACCAAAAGACATCATACAAATAACCAAAAGACATTTAAACAATAACCAAAAGACACCAAACAAGTAACCAAAAAGACACCAAACAAATAACCAAAAGACATCAAACAAATAACCAAAAGACATCAAACAAATAACCAAAACACATCATACAAATAAACAAAACACATCATGCAAATAACCAAAACACATCATACAAATAAACAAAACACATCAAACAAATAACCAAAAGACATCATACAAATAACCAAAAGACATCTAACCAATAACCAAAAGACATCAAACAAATAACCAAAAGACATCATACAAATAACCAAAAGACATCTAACCAATAACCAAAAGACATCATACAAATAACCAAAAGACATCATACAAATAACCAAAAGACATCAAACAAATAACCAAAAGACATCAAACAAATAACCAAAAGACATCAAACCAATAACCAAAAGACATCATACAAATAACCAAACGACATCAAACAAATAACCAAAAGACACCAAACAAATAACCAAAAGACATCTAACCAATAACCAAAAGACATCAAACAAATAACCAAAAGACATCAAACAAATAACCAAAAGACATCAAACAAATAACCAAAAGACATCAAACAAATAACCAAAAGACATCATACAAATAACCAAAAGACACCAAACAAATATCCAAAAGACATTACATTAAACAGAGACTTACCATCAAAGATCTGGAGTTGTCAATTCATCATGTATATCAACACATTGTTACCAATTTACAATGTTAGAGAGAATGCACAATATTAGTGAAATTGGTACCCAACAACAATTGTTGCTTTCACGCAAATAACAAATTATTTTCTGTTAACATTTTGTTGTACAAATGTTGTAAGACAGGGGCTTTCTATAAGGTACATGTTTTATCAGCAAAGCTTTCAATGCATGAAATATATTTGTAGGATTTCCCACCAGAGGATGAAAATTTTCCACAATTATCCAGTTGTCACAAGTTGCTTAAGTTGACTTCAGGATCAAAGCATGCAGAGACATTACGACAAATAATGCTAAAATATTTCAGGTAAGTACATTAACGATATAATCAAAATTAGGCTAAATGGAAAATTGAAAAAGATTATTTTAATATTTCACAACTAATAAAGTCTATAAAACTGAACAGAAAAAAAGTTAGAATTTAGAAATTAGAAACTCAGATATAATCCTTGTGTTACTATGTTTATGCAAATTTTTTACTATGTTTATGCAAAAGGAGTTGCCTTGCAAGAAACGGAAAACCTACTTACTAAACAAACAAGTTTCAGTTTAAATTTAATACTGTGGATTCAAGCTTATTATTTTTGTTATTTTCGTGGATTGCGGAAAAATTGTATTGTCCTGTATTCTTGATTTTGTGGTTTTGCAAAAGTTTGTATACAAGCCTTTAGAAAATTTATACTTCATTAAATGTTAAATTTCTGGTTTCCCACTGACAAAGAAATTAATGGAAATTGGTATCCCATGGATAATGAATCCACATTGAGTATATCTTTTCTCTAAATGAATCCACACTGAGTATATCTTTTCTCTAAACCCAAAGCTTCTTGCATAAACACTGTTACTAATAATCTGTTTAAATTTTAAGAGTAATTACATCTTGTATGACAGCTGGTGAAATACAGTGTTGTTTCTTTGATTTCAGAGTTGTACAGACTCAAGCAGAGGATTTAGTGACTGAACAGGAAACAGACAGGTTAGACAGATATATGTACAATATTAGTTCTATGTCAGAAAAATATCAACTTTTTTGTATGAGGCTTAGAAACTGGGAAGGGAGTGGTTTACCAAGAAAAGAGTTAATATTTTTCTGACATTGACTTAATAATATTGATTTTATACTGTAGCAAAAATGGCTACAATTATAGTTATTGTTCCCCCGCACGACGCGTTGTGGGGGATATAGAAATACCAGTTGTCCGTCCATCCCTGTTTTTCGATACTTTGAATTTTACAATATCAATTTATTTTCTTCACACATTTTCTCCAGTACAACAGAACATATTAATGACCTGATAAATGATCAGCAGCTTGGAGGTTGGAAGTGATAAGTTGTAATGTGTAACAGTGTTCCAGCTTGAATCTCAGGGCAGAAGGGTGCTAGTTGTCTAAAAGGGCACTTAGCGTAATGACCTAGATTGTAAGGGCACTGTTGGACAGTGTATAAATAACCTTGAATATTGCTAGGCTCAGCTGGAGAACATTAGTTGTATTTAATCCATATTCAGAAATTAATGTGTTCTTGATGTTGGTTTCAGTAAGAATTTTTTTATCAAATTAACATACCATGAAGCAAATCATAGCATTTTGATGTTAATCTAAACAAACTTGTACATTTATTAAGGAAAATAATCATCAGAAATTTCAATGTTTTATAACTTATACCAGTCTATAAAAATAAACAAGTAGTTTTGAAAGATGGAGTTATACATGCAAAATTAAATGTTTAATCTAATTAGATTATCTACATTTAAATTGCATGATCAAACATATACAGTATATTGTTATTAAAGTTATTTATTATCATTTCAATTGTTACAAAAAGTATTTTAAGTGCACACCAAAGTGCTCTTAAGTAAGGAGTTTTATAAATATAACAGGTGAGACAGGAGATGATCATATTATATTGATGCAATATTACAGGAGGTATAAACAGTTACTTTTTTTTCCATCATTGTTAAAAATAAAAGCATTTGTTGAGTGCTCCTTTAAAAGGAGGATTATAAAATACAAGAAGTAAAACAGGAAGTTATGTTCAAAGTACAAATTTCTTTGATTCTTCTTTAAATTTCTTACTCATGGTTATAAACAAAACATTTTTACCAATTTAGTCAAAACTATGTATGCTTTTAAAATTGTTTTAGATTTTATTTTTTATATTATGCCTTCTGAAATAAATTTTTTCAGGTGTACATGCTGCTGTACATAAACATTGCAAATGGATAACATGTGGACTTTTAATTCTGTATTAAATATCTAGTGTTTGTTCAATTATCTTAAATCCACTAATTAGCAGTAAACAATCATTAACAGAGGTGATAAAACTGCCAAAGGCATTAGGTATTTAACTTAATCCCATTGTCAGTTAATTAGTGTTACACAATCAGGTAACAATTTTACCGGAAACGAATCGGCATGAAATTGGGAAATTGTATTTTTTTGAAAAGGCAGAGGGTGCATTCTTTTGCTTTGGAGGGCAGAAGGGCGGGGTAGGCACCAAGGGCGGGCCGCCCTTCTATTTAGGGCAGACGGAACACTGTGTAAGGACTTCAATGATCAGTCATACTCCTAGTGTCTGTTTTCTAATACTTTGAATTACATGTTAGGTGTGCTTAGTATGATTACACACACATTCTTCTTCCGATTTTGATGATTCATCATAAATATAGATACGAAAATTGAAACATGTCCAATATCACTGCACAGAGATTTTTTGTTTACGCATTACTTTTGAGTTTCTCAATATGAGGCGTATTAGGGCTATTGACCCTAGGGTCAGGTGTCTTTTAGATAGTCATAAGACTCAGAGCAAACATTCATATGGATTGTTAAGGAATAGTACTTTCATTTGTAAGCTATTTTTGCGAAGGAAATTAACCTTTCATCAGATTAAGTTGATGTTGGTCAGGATATTTAAATTCTTGGAGGGTTAACTGTCTCATTGAATAATAATACAATAGCAATTGTTTATGAAGTTCATTTGATAAGAACTTTATATGTCCCTTGAAAAACCAATCATTCATTGATAAATTTTGCTGTAAAAATAATTATACTCCTAGTGATGAAAATACATATAATTTTTATACCAAAACTGAATATGGACACAGGAAATTACATGTGATTTTGTAATTAATCATTATCAACTAATTAATTTATACTGTATAGTAATCGTCTGTCGTTTAGTTGATTTAAAAAAACATTGTATGAGGGATCTAACGACTTCATTGCTAATATACATTGTTAATAGATTCATATTTCAATACTTTGGAAATTTTCTTTATTTTGTAGATGCTCTGAGATGGCAAAAGAAATAAAAAATTTTGTTAGTGTATGCCATCTGAGAAAACAACACTGTGATCAGGTTTGTATTTATGGTTGTTATCTATAATTAAGTTTCAGTGACCTTTTTAATGATGACATGATCATAAAGCACCATTGTGAATTAGGGATGTCAACTCGGTGAAGATTTATTAATCCAGTACTTGTTAGATTTACCGAGCGATACTCGAGTACTCGCTCGGATCAACATCTACAAAATGGAAACACAAATTATACCCATTTTACGTATTGCGGGTCGTTGTCTTATGGACGTAAAACCCTCAACATAATTACCTATGACTAGATAATAGTTCCAGGAATTTTATACCATAATTGATAATGAATAATAATAAAATCTATTTTATTTGGGTGTCACACATTGATTGATACAGTACATTTAGACATATATACAAATAAAAAGTAATATCTTTAAAATGCAATCAATGCCCAGCCAAACAGTTGACTTATGAGACACTTAAAAAGCATACATGTACATATATACAATAAACTGCATGTTAATTAGCAATATATTTCTAGGGTTCTTATTAATTTAATTTAGAAATTGCTTTCAAAAATACTGTTAAATATAAAATGTTATTAAAATCATATAAAATACTCTATTAGAAATTCTTTAAATTAATAGCTCATTTACTACATGTGTACATGCACTAATTATGTAAACTGGCAATAATCTAATCAATTAATTAATAAACATCTATAGAAAAATGTTTACTCAAACAACACTATTTGTACAAAAACACATTTAATGATCAACAAAGGGGTGATGATTAGTATAGAACTTACTGATACCTTTAACCATTCTCTGAGGGTTGATAAAGGGTGCAACGAATTTGTTCTTATTTAGAAATATTATCTTTTCAACTTTTTCTGGGACAAGTCGATTTCTCAACTTTGTTATGTAACTAACAGTCCTGCTGATGAAAATATTTGCTCTGATGGCACAGAGGTGTTGGAATGACTAAGAGACGATAAGCTAAAAGTGTAAGCCTTGGAAAGGTGCTCTTGTTCATAGCCTACATCTGTTCGAGGGAATTTTAAATGACAATTAAACGCAAACATTCGAAGCGTTTTTTTAATTTTGATTACTATTTAATTTCCTGGGAGGCACTCTTTATAATATTTTTTTTTCTTTAAGAAGGCAACAACATTCTTACAGAAACTGATTAGTCGAGTATTATTTTGGTATTCGATACTCGGTACTACTGAGTGATACTCGAGTACTCCTTGACATCCCTATTGTGAATATATTTTTAGAATCACATTGTAAAATTGAGTATTTTGTATTTTGAAGTTTGTAAGTTAGAGAGTAGATAACACCATAAACAAAACAACACAAGCAAAAATTAATCTAGGGATTTTGACAAAATCTGCAAACCAGGTGTCGGTTTCACAAAAAACATTATGACTTAAGATTGGTAGTAAGTATACGGAATTGTTCATGACTTACAATTGATCTTAGCAATTGTAAGTTTTTTTGTGAAACCGACTCAAGACATAAGGAATGTTGTATTTACTTGAAAATTATTTTTTTCACCTTTACCCTCAAAATCCACGTAAAAAAGTACCCCATAAATAATAATGAATCCACAGTAATCTATGTTGGTGTGACACCAGGTGTCTTCATTTTATATCTTCTTATATTTCTCAAATTCTCACTTATAGCTTTTGCATTCTTAAATTCTTTGTTTGACCCTTTATATTAAACATACAAACATAAAGTGCTTATTTCAGAGATTATTACAGTAGTTTTATTGTATAATTTGTTATTCAGTACTTCATCCATGGTTATAAAAATAAGGAGTTTAGGTATGATTGCCAATGAGACAACTATCCACCAAAGTTCAAATAAAGTGGATGTAAGCAATTATAGGCAACCATACAGCCTTAAACAATGTGAAAAACCCATACCGTATAGTCGGCTATAAAAGGCCCCACATGAAAAATATGAAACAGTTCAATTGAGAAAACTAACGGCCTAATTTATAACAAAACAGTTTAGTTCACTGTAAATTCTATAAGGTCTGTGGCATATTTATTGGTGTGGTTGAACACTGGAAACAGTGTGAGATTTCAAGAATTGCTGTATCCAAATGATGCTATAAACTTATTATAAAAATTTTTATTTTGGCAAAACCTATCCAGTGGCAATTTTGGCAATATTACAATAGTTGAAATTCTAAAATGCCCATATTTTCGATGTTTATTTTTTGCATTTATTTCTTTTAATTGTATTTTATTCCTAGTGTGGAGATGAGAAAAAGCCATCATATGAAGATATTTTGACATCTCTTTTATCCCTATATGTGGAATTGTTCTTGCAGTCTAATAAGTAAGTATTGAAACTTTGTGATTCTCAGGAAAGAAAAGAATAATATGTATCGCTAATCACAGTTCCCAAAAACTGAGCTGAATGATAGCATCAAATTAGATGCAATAAATCTCTTTATATCCTTATAATCAGACAACATGTAAATAAACAGAGTAATTATATTATAAATTGATTTAAACAGCAATAAAATCTTACTGGTACAGACATGTATACATGTATATTAAGTACAGTGAATCAATTCCATATAACTGACCAGCATCAATATTTGCACTTGTTAACTAGGTTATTTCAGTTTTAGTCTTGGTATTCCAGAAACAGGGAAAAGGAGAGAGACATTTTTTCCCATAGCCATCATCATTTTGTAAATGAACCTGATGATTTGCTCTCTGAATATTAATTCAAAATCCAGCCATCCATAAAGTGTTAAATTTGAATATGTTCTTATCCAAAAACCTACATTTTTTCTTTCATTATCCTTAGTGTTTTGTAATTCAAAGTATATATTAAATTGTTTTACTTTTTCATAACAAAGATCAGAAAATAACAAAAAGACAGGGAGACAACTTTGTGGTTTTGTCAAGTACTTGTTACCATGGCAGCAACATCAGCTAGACTTACTTTTACAATTGTCATCAATCACAGAAGAAGATGCATCAGTTATTCTCCCTCTGGCAAGGTACTTAATGAATTCATTAGAATGTGTGAAGATGACTTCTGTTTTCAGGAAAGGTATTAACTACGGTTCAATCATGTGTAAATAAAAGTTCAATTATGTGTAAATAAAGTTCAATCATGTGTAAATAAATTTATCATGTGTAACTAAAGTTTAATCATGTGTAAATAAAGGAAACAACGAAATGAATGGATAAAGGAAAATGTCAAATTTAGACAAGAACAAAGAAATGATAAAGAACAATGTGAGACTAAAACAAGAAAATACCAAAGCATATTTAGTGTTAAGTACTGAATAAGGGCATGGTAATTTTTTACAAAAGGGCACTTTTTGCGTCGACTATACCAAATAGGGCACATAAATAAAATAGTAATTTACATTTTTGTCTCGCTTGAAGGAATCAAAAGCGAGACATAGGTATGCTGTTTCGGCGGCGGCGCCAACAATGTATTAGTTTGTGATTAGGTCTAGTTTATGGTGAACCACAAGTAGTAGATCAATGATATTTGGTATGCAGTTGTATAAGCATAGGCACATCTCATTTCCATGGAAATTATTAGGCCTTGCCCCTCAGTCATGTTCTATTGACTTTGAAACTTTTGCTTAGTTTACATGTATTAGTTTGTGATTAGGTCAGTTTATGGGGAACTGCTAGTGGTTGGTCAATGATATTTGGTGTGCAGTTGTATAAGCATAGGCACATCTCATTTCCATGGAGATTATTTGGCCCTGCCCCTCAGTCATGGTCTATTGACTTTGAAACTTTTGCTAAGTTTACATGTATTAGTTTGTGATTAGGTCAGTTTATGGGGAACCACTAGTGTTAGGTCAATTATATGTGGTATGCAGTTGTATAAGTATTGGCATATCTCATTTCCATGGAGAATTTTGGCTCCGCCCCTTGGTCATGGTCTGTTGACTTTGAAAATTTTGCTGAGTTTACATGTATTAGTTTGTGATTAGGTCAGTTCAAGGGGAACCATGAGTGGTAGGCCAATGTTTATTGGTATTCAGTTGTATAAACATTAGCACATCTCATTTCCATATATAATATTTGGCCCTGCCTCCTCAGTCACAGTCTATTGACTTTGAAACTTTTGCTTAGTTTACATGTATTAGTTTATGATTAGATCAGTTTAAGATGTACTGCTAATGTAAAGTCAATGATATTTTGGTATGCAAATTTTTGGCATTTGCAAGTATGGTTTCCATGGAGATTATATAGCCCCACCCCTCATCATGGTTCATTGACTGAAGCTTTTACATAGTTTACAAGTTAATGTTTGTCTTTAGGTTTGTTTAAAGGAACGACTTATAATGAGTCAATGGTATTTGGTATGCAGTTGTATTAGCATTGGCACATCTCATTTTCATGGAGATTGTTTAGCCATGTACCTTCAGTCATGGTTCATCAACTTTGAATATTTGCATAACTTATGGGTTAAAGTATTTCTATTTTAATTTCAACATTTGCATTATCAAAATTACAAAAGGCTAGACATATCTCTGTGATAACAGTTTATTTAATTATGACATTTACACAATATATAAAACATACAATACACACGCATCAATGCAATCAAAACATGATTCAAAATTTAAATATAAAAGCTTATTTTTCTTTAAAAGATAAGAAATATTTGGTTCTAATAATCTATTTTACAATGTTTTAAAACTCTATTTTAAAATGTTTTAAAATCTATTTTGAAATGTTTTAAAACTTAAGATACAATTTTTCTTGTTTTTCGCTTGTTTGGTGTGTCCATGTTCATGTCATCATTATCTGAAAGGGGACCATCAGGTTGAGAGCCTTGTCTGACAAAGCATCATGTTGTGAATTTTGTGAACAGCAAACAAAAAGATAAAGTTCATATAATCTATGATGTAGCCTAATGATTCAATCAAGAGATTGTCAATTGTTTGCACAAACAAATACAAATACAATGGGCTTGTCAAAGAAAACTGCTATCAAAGCAGAAATATCTACATGTACATCAATTAATTGTTAATTTATCAAACAATAAAACTGTTAAATGCCTGAAGGTAATTTGGGAATCCATATTAATTGCTGTCAAAACATAATTGTTGACATCAGCACAATTACAATGTGCGGTTAAAATTCAATTTATTAATTTATTGACTCTTCAAGTTTTATGTAGAGAATTATTTTCTGCCTGCTGAAGAATGACATTAAATTTTGGCATGAGGCTGCCTCGGCCTTTCTCAATGTTTCTCTTTTCCTTTTTGTCTTTCAGCTGTCTGCATTTCCTTCAGTTTTTTCTGTATTTCTGTCTTCATTGCGGTTGTTGCCCTTCCATCAGCCAAAACCCATACCGAGACCTGATCTCGATCCCGATAACACAAAAGGGCACATGGTGTCAAATTTTTCAGAAGAAAAGGGCATGGCGTCGCGCCATGCTAAATTGCTTTAGATAAAACACTAATATTATAAAACTGGTATTCAAATATATGTAACAAATGTTTTTTGTTGCTGCACTCTATTTGAATTTCAATTTTTAATATACTGCATAATTTCCAAACTGCAGTGCAACATTAATCTGTCATAGCAAAATTTATTTTTCAAATGTTAATATTTAGGTAAATATATACTTTAAAATTCAAATTAAGTTGCATTCCTAAACTTTTGTCCTTATGCATTTTAGAGAGCATTATATATTTTCTATTCAGTACCAATATTGGAAAGGGAGATTAATCCATACCAGCACTTGATATTTATGAAAATAAGGAGACTTGTTATGATTGCCAATGAGACAGCTATCCCAGATTTTAAATAATTGGCTGTAAGCAATTATAGGTCACTGTATGGCCTTCAAGAATGAGAAATACCCATACCTTATATAGTCAGCTATAAAAGGCCCCTACATAAAAAATGTGAAACAATTCAAACAAGTAATCTTCTGGCCTAATTTATAATAATTCAATATACTAAAAACACATTTGACGAGACATGAACCAAATCCAGCATTGAATTACAGGCTCCTAACTTGGGACAGGCACATATAGAATGTGGTGAGGTTATACATGCTTGTTAGCCCTCAACCCTCCTTAACCTGGAACAATGGAGTAACATAAGAACAAACTGTAAAAATCAGTTGCAAATTGCTTAACTCATATATTTGTTTTATTATTTGAAATTGTCTAAGAAGAGAATGTGAGAAGAACAAAACTAGTTTTTCGCTTCAAAACATTATATTGTTAGGTTATTTCCAAAGAGAACTTTACTTATAGAATCAGGTCTGAAATCTGTTGTAAAATGAATAAAAGTCCAATTAAATTTCTGAATCCTGTATTTTTCAGAGCTATATTGAAGAAGACGGAAGAGTATCCAGAGGAAAAGATTTATCTTAGACAGGTTCTGGCTGTAAGGTCCCTTCATAATAAAATAGGGGATGCAGTAGACAGCATCAATGAGGTACAGTTAAAGTAATTTAGGGTTGTTCCAAATTTTATCAAGTAGGATGGTGGGAAGCTCTTAAAATAAATTAAATATAGGTGGTCACATGAAAAGACCATAGATATTCTGTTAATCACTATTAACCTAGGCAACATCAATGATGTTGGGCTTATGAGTTCATCGCACTTACAGTCTATTCGATTGAGAAAACCCATTTCAGTCTAGAAACTTGAAATGGAAAGTTACCAAAAAGATTATCATAGAATTTAAGATAATAGCAATAAAATTGTGTTTTTGATGTGCCATTGACATTCTTGTTATGTTTGAAAAAAGACAATAGGGTACATCATGGACCAATTCAGAAAAGGTGTTGCATTATGGGAAAGGAGCTGCTTTTTACATTTTGATTGGTGTTTATATCATTAATGAGGATGATGGTGCATTATAATATATGAAATTGGAAGTTGAATTTCTGTAATGGTCCATTTTGTCATCTGTTCATAAAATAAACAATACATAGAAAGTATAACAGAAATCACAAAAAAATACTGAACAGTACTACAGACCACATCAACCACCAGCACCAGACTCCTCTGAAAAATACTGAACAGTACTACAGAACACATCAACCACCAGTACCAGACTCCATGAAAAAATACTGAACAGTACTACAGAACACATCAACCACAAGCACCAGACTCCTCTGAAAAAATACTGAACAGTACTACAGACCACATCAACCACCAGAACCAGACTCCTCTGAAAAAATACTGAACAGTACTACAGAACACATCAACCACCAGCACCAGACCTCTGAAAAATACTAAACAGTACTACAGACCACATCAACCACCAGCACCAGACCTCTGAAAATACTGAACAGTACTACAGACCACATCAACCACCAGCACCAGACTCCTCTGAAAAAATACTGAACAGTACTACAGACCACATCAACCACCAGCACCAGACTCCTCTGAAAAAATACTGAACAGTACTACAGAACACATCAACCACCAGCACCAGACTCCTCTGAAAAAATACTGAACAGTACTACAGAACACATCAACCACCAGCACCAGACTCCTCTGAAAAATACTGAACAGTACTACAGAACACATCAACCACCAGCACCAGACTCCTCTGAAAAAATACTGGAGTACTACAGACCACATCAATCACCAGCACCAGACTCCTCTGAAAAATACTGAACAGTACTACAGAACACATCAACCACCAGCACCAGACTCCTCTGAAAAAATACTGAACAGTACTACAGAACACATCAACCACCAGCACCAGACTCCTCTGAAAAAATACTGAACAGTACTACAGACCACATCAACCACCAGCACCAGACTCCATTGAAAAAACAGATGAACAAACAAAGGAAAAAATGAACAAGACAAAGTCTATATAACCTGACTTGGTAGAGGCACAGCTTCTGGATTGTTTATTTGTAGTGTATATCTATCCTGAAATGTACAAAAATAAGTATTCTATAGGGAAAATAATCCCAAAGCAAAATAACCCATATAGAAAAGTTTTCCTGCTTTAATTCAATTAACTATTTAAATATACAATGTAGCCTTTAATACAAAAAAAAACTGTCATTTCATGGCTTTATAATCTGTTAATGATTTGGGTAATAAATAAATACAATATTATCCAATTGAGGCACATATTTTCTCTATTTAAATTTGCAAATTTTGTAAAAACAGGTTTTTAGGGTCAGTTCATCTCAAAATCATACCTTTTCCTATATAGATATATGTTTCTTGGTGAGCTTATTATATTGTTTCATTGTAGATATGCATGAAATACTGCCACTGACATGCTTTTAAGATTGAGGAGTTTGCAGGATTTCAAGATTTTTGCAATTTTAAGCCCATATGTATATTCCTTTACAATCATTTTGATTTTTTCTGATTTCTGGATTTTGACACATTCTGTTTTTTTCACCAGTGCACTGGTATTTATGCAAACAATCAATCAATCAACCCTTTGTTTTAGGTAGGCTGTCATTGGCTGAAGTGGTATTTTGTTCCATGAAATTTGAATATAAAAGAGAGGCGAAAGATACCAAAGGGACATTCAAACTCATAAGTTGAAAACAGTTTGACAATGACATTGTAAAAAATGAAAACCAATGAGAAAAACCAAACAACAGTACACAAAACACAACATAGAAAACTAAAGACTGATCAACACGAATATCTGACATATTTTATTTTTTTATGAAATCATATCTTCATAATTCAGAGGTAGTTTAATGAAGATAAATGAAATGAAATTCAGCAATCTTAGATAATAATCATTGCATTTATACTTTTTCAGACAATGAAGTCAGTGTCAGCGCCAAGAAAACTGCTGTCATGGTTACAAAACCAAGATGCTGAACTTTTGGAAGAATTTCCAAACGACAAAAAATTTAAGGGAACCATTGTGACAAAGTTTTTGTTGGAGGATGCTACAGAAGAACAGATTGAAAGACTTACAGATGTAAGAATATAAGTTGGTCACCTCCTGCATAGGAATACAGCCTTATGTAGGGCATATGTCAATGAGGCATCAACTCAACAATACACAAAGCCCCCAAAAAAACAACATTTTAAAATTTTAGTATTTATACCATATGTCAATAGCTAGACTTAATTGACTAGAATAGCTAGTTTTCCTGCTTAAAGGTCTGTGTTTCTGTCCAGGCACTCCTGCTTTCACTACTGATAAAAACTCACCGTCATGTTAAAAACAATATAAAAATATTGAGATGTGGTGTGATTCGAATGTAACAACTATCCACCAAAGTTCAAATAAAGTGGATATAAACAATTATAGGCCACCCTACATGAATGCTGAAATTGGCACAAAACACCAGCAATCAATAAAATCAAGCTTTGATTGCTCCTAGTCTAGACAAGTTGTAATAAAATGAAAAATAGATTACAAAAGATACGTGGTCAGTCAGTAATCAGTATATGTGGTCAGTATCATCAATGTCCGCTCAGAAAACATAGATGTCTTTATTTATTGTTTATTGTGTCGTTGGAGTTGCGTCTGATTGCAAATACATTACATCTTCTTTCATTCATGGCCTTGGAGGTGTCAAGGAAGAATGCTTGTCTCCAGTTACTCTTTTTCTACATTAGAACTTGGAAATTGTTTATGGATGACAGCTTTTAATGTATATTCCCCTAAGAGGGTCTTTGACAGTAAAATTTGCTTTTGATGATTAATGGAAATTGCAAAAAAAAGAAGTACATTAGGCCTTAAAGAAGTATTTAACCTACTATATCAATGACTCATCGGAAAGTATGATCTTTCAGCTAATAATTATAGTTTTTTTTACAATTTTCTATAATTATTAATGTTATGCTCTTAATGGGCCCTTTAATTTGGAAAATAAAAAATATTGTATTGTATTGTATTGTATAATGCAATATGTTACATTATGGTGTCATGTTCACCTTATTACATGTTAATATATCACTTACTTCTGGCCTTTGCTGTAAGACAAAAGACCATTGGACATGATTTAGTAAAACATTGTATTAGGCCAACTAAAATTAATTAGCAGCTTTTCATCCAACATCTGGAAAAAAATGGGGCGGGAGGGAGGATTTTATTTTTATACCCCAGCTGTAGGCAACATGGGCCTTAAGTGTTACCCTTGTCTCTCAATCTTTCCATCCATCCATCCCATTTTCGTTTCTGCACTCTAACTTAAGTTTTCGGACACATTTTTCTTTGCATTCATTTTATGTATTCTTCATATGTTAGTGTAATAAAAATAGCTGATATATAAAGAATTTTGCATACATTTGTACTTTTCCAAATATTTCAAAATGCAAAAATAATATTTCTGATTGGCAACCAAATTCTAGTTGCTTTAGAAACCATTTTTCAGTGTGTAGCAAAAATGTGGACGAATGCTCTTTTTGAGACTACTTGCATCAATTTTCTTTCACTTTCTGAGCTATGTAGTGTTCACAAAATGGAGCAATGTTTCAGGACCACCATATAGGCCAGTCAGCTAATTTGCAGTAGTAACTGTCCACATCAGATTGATACCCCTCCCCCTAAATGAATGATATCATTAGAGCAAGAATCATGGCACATATTGGTATGAAAAACAAGTATATGGAGTATTGAGTGAACATAGATGAAATATAAACTGTAGAGAATACTAAGGTTGATGCATGATGCATCAATCTAAAAACATGAACTAAACTGAGAGAACAAGGTGTTTGATTACTTTATTGAGTGGTTGGGGACTGATTGTGTTGTGTATTTGTCAACAAATTAGGACAGTTTGGAAGTAATTCTAGTTCACTCTATGTTGGCCAAGTTTTTTTTCTCACTATACAATCTTTAAACAGTGTAAAATTACACTGCATAACTTTGAGCTTGGGTCAATTTCTTTACTCCAATCATGCTTGTTCATACCAATGTGTGCCATGATTCTTGTGCTTTGGATATCATTTACAGGGTTTATGGTCCAGATTTACTGACACAAAGGCATAATTTGTATGAATCATAAAGAACATTTTGGCCCTTCTGGTATTCAATCTCCTTCTCACACGGTAACTTAGCTATTGTAGATCGACTTAATTATTGTGGTTGAACTACTCAAAGAAATACGAAACCGTGTTAATATTTGCAACAGAAAGTGTATGAAACTAAATTATCGGCACGGTTAGGGATCATAGATTTATTCTTACAAGGAAGCTCCGAGCATGCTCGGAGGATGCTCAGAGCTTTTCAGTAGGCTCTTGTCTGCAGTTTATGTGAAAATAATTATCATGATCCATTAAGATGTCAATCAAATCTACACAACTTCTATAATAAGGAAAGTAGAGCATTATAGAGGAAGCTCAATTAACACCTGTGTAAACATCTAATCTATTCAAATACATTTTGCCTGAAATTTTACAAAACTATAGAATAGATTAGAAATTCTTCAACAGTACTGTGTAATGCTTGGAAAGAAATCTCAAGTCTCCACAAAAAGTGAAAGTCATTTAACAAAATATATAATTATTATATTTTTAAAATAATCATTTCTTTTTTATAATAAAAATTATCAAATTTTATAATTAGATGATATGATTTAAATATAGTTTATATTATATAATATGCTACATAAAAGTTATCAAGACACAAACAACAGTCAGGAGGTGATACTAAACGAGTTATTTTTTAGTTACTTATATTAATAGGTATTTTTGTTTTTAAATTATTTGATATAATCTCAATTGTTATTTTAAATGTCAAAAGTGGACTAAATGTAGTTTTAAGAATTTTAATATCATTTCAATAAGTAAAATTAAGTATTTATTCAACTTGAGATGAGTATAGAGGTTACTTTAATAATGACAAAATATTACTTTTATAAATTATCTTATACATCTTGAAAAACTAAGTATACTTACAATTATTTAAGGAACATATGTAATTGTTTTGATTAATATTTCAAATTGTAAATAATTTCAAGTCTTAATTAAATCACAAGGTTTCATCCATTTATATTTGTTCATAGATTTTGAAGGAAAATGTTATTTTAATAGCCCCAAGAGACCAATCTATGACCAAGAAGTGTGGCATCAGAAAGGCAATTAGTGTTTCAGGAGGATTTAAATAGTTTTATACTGCATGGGTAAAATAACCAGATGTGAAAATTTGTTAAAGCTTGTAAAACCTGTATGAATGGACACCTATAGAAATAATATTAACAGAAGTTACTTATTCATGATATATAAGTAATATTTGAAACAACCTTGTTTTCAATATAACTTGTATAGGTAATTTTGAAAATTACTAGTTTAAGTAATGCCCTTAACTAAACAATGGTATTTTTTTTTTATAAAATAGCAAAGTTAGTTTTTTATATAAAATATTTTTGCAATTTTAGGGGACATGGCTACTAAAGCTTGTAAACAGAGAAAAAAAGGGGGAGAGAATTTGGTTGGTTAATTCTGGTGATGTCTACTTTCTTATATGCACTGAAAAATTATGTTGTTTTATTACTATAGTACAGGACAGGAAAAAACTTTACTCATGTCAAGTATTTCTTTATTTAAAACATAGATAAATTCTGCACATATTTTTGGAAAAATACCAATTAAACAAAGACTGATAGGGGAAACAATTTTATATTAGATTTTCACTGAAGTACAAGTCAGGATAAAACTTCACTTATATAATTATGCCAAGTATTTCTTTATTTAGAATAAAGCGAAATCCACACAATTATAAAAAAATGACAATTAAAGTGAGACATACTAGAGGAAAATAATGGTGGTATTTCCTCCTCAACTTTTCTTAGAGTAGCCATAATTTTTTATATAAAAACTAACTTTGCTATTTTATGAAAAATAAACAGCTGCGCCATGAGCGTATGATCGCCCGTCGTCTTGCGTGTGAATTTTATGCAATAAGCATAAATAGTTTCTGACATACGGTGACATCGAAAACCCCTTTTTTTACAAAACTCAATATCTCTAAAATAAAATTTTGAATCAAAACCAAAAGTATACAGATCTTTAGATTAATATAACTAAGAAGTGTAAAATTTTAAGCAATAATCAGAAATCGTTTTTAAGATACGGTAGCGACATGTGGTAAACCCCTTTAAAAAAAAAAAAATCAATATCTCAAAATAAAATTTTGAATCAAAACCAAAAGTATACAGATCTTTAGATTAATATAACTAAGAAGTGTGTAAAATTTTAAGCAATAATCATAAATCGTTTTTGAGATACGGCGACGTGAAAACCCCTCCCTTTTTTTACAAAATACTCAATAACTCAAAAATAAAATTTTGAATCATCACCAAAAGTATACAGATCTTAAGGTTAATATAACTAAGAAGTGTGTAAAGTTTTAAGCAAAATCATAAACTGTTTTTGAGATACGGTGCGACATGTGAAAAACCCCTCCCCCTTTTTTAACAAAATACTCAATATCTCTAAAATAAAATTTTGAATCATCACCAAAAAGTATACAGATCTTAAGATTAGTATAACTAAGAAGTGTGTAAAGTTTTAAGCAATAATCATAAATTGTTTTTGAGATACGGCGCGACATGTGAAAAAAAACACACACCTGTTTTAGTTACTAAGTCCCGTAACTCAAAAAGTTTTAATCTTATTTTCACCAAAAGTATACAGATCGTTTGACCATCATAAGAAACAACTATGTTAAGTTTCATGAAATTTGGATAAGTCATTCTCAAGTTACATTGCGACATGTTTACGCCGGACAGACAGACGGACACCGGACATTTGTATACCATATCGTCCGTCAAAAATTGACGGGCGATAAAAATTACCATTGTTTTAATAGTTAGGGGCATTACTTAAACAAGTAATTTTCAAAATTACCTATACAAGTTATATTGAAAACAAGATTGTTTCAAATATTACTTATATATCATGAATAAGTAACTTCTGTTAATATTATTTCTATAGGTGTCCATTCATACAGGTTTTACAAGCTTTAACAAATTTTCACATCTGGTTATTTTCCCATGCAGTATAAAACTATTTAAATCCTCCTGAAACACTAATTGCCTTTCTGATGCCACACTTCTTGGTCATAGATTGGTCTCTTGGGGCTATTAAAATAACATTTTCCTTTAAAATCTTAGAGATGAACAGATATGAATGGATGGAACCTTGTGATTTAATTAAGACTTGAAGTTATTTATAATTTGAAATCTTTATCAAAAAAATTACACATGTTCCTTAAATAATTGTAAGTATGCTTAGTTTTTAGAAGATGTATAAAATAATTTATAAGAGTAATATTTTGTCATTATTTTTAAAGTAATCTCTCTATACTCATCTCAAGTTGGATAAATAATTCTACTTAATGAAATAATGAAAAATTCTTAAAACTACATTTAGTCCACTTTTGACATTTAAAATAACTATTGAGTTTATCAAATAATTTTAAAAACAAAAATACCTTTTAATATATATTAAGTAACTTAAAAATAACTTGTTTAGTATCGCTCCCTGACTGTTGTTTGTGTCTTGATAACTTTTATGTAGCATATTATATAATATAAACTATATTTAAATCATATCATCTAATTATAAAATTTGATAATTTTTTATTATAAAAAAAGAAATGATTATTAAATATAATAATTGTATATTTTTGTTAAATGACTTTCACTTTTTGTGGAGACTTGAGATTTCTTTCCAAGCATTACACAGTACTTTGAAGAATTTCTTATCTATTCTATAATTTGTAAAATTTCATGCAAAATGTATTTGAATAGATCAGTTGTTTACACAGGTGTTAATTGAGCTTCCTCTAAAATGCTCAACTTTCTCTGAGCATGCTCGAGCTTCCTCGAAGAATAAATCTATGATCCCTTAACGGTAACAGAAATGAACAAAATCTGGAAATTGTAAATTTTTTAAATAAAATAAATCGAGGCAGGACAATTTCAGAGAGGTGGGCGGGATAAAAATCTACCAATTAATTTTAATTGGCCTTACTGTGAATTTATTATAATTTTAGAGATACTAATTTCATGGATTTCATGTACATAGATGATCCACGACTTTAAAAATTTAACGATATTAATATTTCCTGCAGAATTTTAAGCAGAGCTTGTTAAAACCAAGAAATAATATTTCCAGGAAAACACCATTTTTCCTCAATTCATGAAATTAACTGAATCCACAGTACCAGGGTTTGTAATAAACATTTTACACTTTTGGTATTTAGCTATATTTTGCCTACGAATGACCTTAGATCTACTCCGAATCACCTTTTGACGTCAGGCAACAATCACTTTTTAATTGTGACGTCAAATGTTTTGAATTATGATGTCAAAGTTTACGGGAACCTGTGTGATTTTACGTAATGGCAGACAAATTTGCATACAAGTGTAAATACGTCTATAAAATGTAGGCCTTGCTAGATTATGTGTGTTTTATATTTTTCAGATATTTTCTTATAATGAAGCAGAGGATGAAGAGCAATCACCAACAGATGAACCTCCATCTGATGAAACACCATCTACTAAACAGAAAGAAGATTTAGAACAGCTGAACTTCTTTATTGATACTGGAGTGAAACAGGACAAGTTGGTAGGATTTTATAAATTGTTCATTTTCTATATATTGGAAGGCACTTTTTATTTTACCCAAACGTGCACTGCCTTCACAGGATTTTCATGGACAGAGAATTGGATAGTATGGGTTTAGTTGCTTATGACTTTGAACCAGAATATAAGTTGGAGGAAGTTAAGTTGTGATTCTGTCACTGAGTCAGCATCACAGATCTATATCAGTTATTTGAATCTTAACTTTGGAAGAATGTTTGATTGTAGAAGACATAGATGTCTTTATTTATTGTTTATTGTGTCGTTGGAGTTGCGCCTGATTGCAAATACATTACATCTTCTTTCATTCATGGCCTTGGAGGTGTCAAGGAAGAATGCTTGTCTCCAGTTACTCTTTTTCTACATTAGAACTTGGAAATTGTTTATGGATGACAGCTTTTAATGTATATTCCCCTAAGAGGGTCTTTGACAGTAAAATTTGCTTTTGATGATTAATGGAAATTGCAAAAAAGAAGTACATTAGGCCTTAAAGAAGTATGTAACCTACTATATCAATGACTCATCCGAAAGTATGATCTTTCAGCCAATAATTATAGTTTTTTTACAATTTTCTATAATTATTAATGTTATGCTCTTAATGGGCCCTTTAATTTGGAAAATAAAAATATTGTATTGTATTGTATAATGCAATATGTTACATACCATAATGTCTGAATCTCATGTTCACCTTATTACAATTTAACATATCACTTACTTGGCCTTTGCTGTAAGACAAAAGACCATTGGACATGATTTAGTAAAACATTGTATTAGGCCAACTAAAATTAATTAGTAGCTTTTCATCTAACATCTGGAAAAATTGGGGTGGGAGGGAGGATTTTATTTTATACCCCAGCTGTAGGCAACATGGGCCTTAAGTGTTACCCTTGTCTCTCAATCTTCCATCCATCCATCCCAATTTCGTTTCTGCACTCTAACTTAAGTTTTCGGACACATTTTTCTTTTCTTTAATTTTTATTTCCTTTGAAATGCATTCATTTTTATGTATTCTTCATATGTTAGTGTAATAAAATAGCTTATATATAAAGAATTTTGCATACATTTGTACTTTTCCAATATAGTGTAACCTGTGTTATCCGACACACTTGGGGACCAGAGAAAAATGTTGGATTAAGCAGGGTGTCGGATTACTCAGGTTTTTCTGCAAGGATAGGCATATTTTGGGACCATGAAAATGTGTCGGTTAAAGCAGGATGTTGGAATACTCAGGTGTCGGATTAGACAGGTTACACTGTATTTCAAAATGCAAAAATAATATTTCTGATTGGCAACCAAATTCTAGTTGCTTTAGAAACCATTTTTCAGTGTGTAGCAAAAATGTGGATGAATGCTCTTTTTGAGACTACTTGCATCAATTTTCTTTCACTTTCTGAGCTATGTAGTGTTCACAAAATGGAGCAATGTTTCAGGACCACCATATAGGCCAGTCAGCTAATTTGCAGTAGTAACTGTCCACATCAGATTGATACCTCCCCTAAATGAATGATATCATTAGAGCAAGAATCATGGCACATATTGGTATGAAAACAAGTATATGGAGTATTGAGTGAACATAGATGAAATATAAACTGTAGAGAATACTAAGGTTGATGCATGATGCATCAATCTAAAAACATGAACTAAACTGAGAGAACAAGATGTTTGATTACTTTATTGAGTGGTTGGGGACTGATGGTGTTGTGTATTTGTCAACAAATTAGGACAGTTTGAAGTAATTCTAGTTCATTCTACGCTGGCCAAGTTTTTTTCTCACTATACAATCTTCAACAGTGTAAAATTACATTGCATAACTTTGAGCTTGGGTCAATTTCTTTACTCCAATCATGCTTGTTCATACCAATGTGTGCCATGATTCTTGTGCTTTGGATATCATTTACAGGGGTTTATGGTCCAAATTTACTGACACAAAGTCATAATTTGTATAAATCGAAAAGAACATTTCGGGCCTTTCTGGTAATCAATCTCTCCTTCTCACATGATAACTTAGCTATCGTAGATCGACTTAATTATTGTGGTTGCACTACTCAAAGAAATACGAAAACCGTGTTGATATTTGCAACAAAAAGTGTATGAAACTAAATTATCAGCACGGTTAGCGGTAACAGAAATGAACAAAATCTGGAAATTGTAAATTTTTTTAAATAAAATAAATTGAGGTAGGACAATTTCAGAGAGGTGGGCGGGGATAAAAATCTACCAATTTATTTTAATTGGCCTTACTGTGAATATATTATAATTTTAGAGATACTAATTTCATGGATTTCATGGACATAGGTGAACCACGACTTTAAAAATTTAAAGATATAAATATTTCCTGCAGAATTTTAAGCAGAGCTTGTTAAAACCAAGAAATAATATTTCCAGGAAAACACCATTTTTCCTCAATTCATGAAATTAACTGAATCCACAGTACCAGGGTTTGTAATAAACATTTTACACTTTTGGTATTTAGCTATATTTTGCCTACGAATGACCTTAGATCTACTCCGAATCACCTTTTAACGCCAGGCAACAATCACTTTTAATTGTGACGTCAAATGTTTTGAATTATGATGTCAAAGTTTACGGAACCTGTGTGATTTTACGTAATGGCAGACAAATTTGCATACAAGTGTAAATACGTCTATAAAATGTAGGCCTTGCTAGATTATGTGTGTTTTATATTTTTCAGATATTTTCTTATAATGAAGCAGAGGATGAAGAGCAATCACCAACAGATGAACCTCCATCTGATGAAACACCATCTACTAAACAGAAAGAAGATTTAGAACAGCTGAACTTCTTTATTGATACTGGAGTGAAACAGGACAAGTTGGTAGGATTTTATAAATTGTTCATTTTCTATATATTGGAAGGCACTTTTTATTTTACCCAAACGTGCACTGCCTTCACAGGATTTTCATGGACAGAGAATTGGATAGTATGGGTTTAGTTGCTTATGACTTTGAACCAGAATATAAGTTGGAGGAAGTTAAGTTGTGATTCTGTCACTGAGTCAGCATCACAGATCTATATCAGTTATTTGAATCTTAACTTTGGAAGAATGTTTGGATTGTAGAAGTTGCCAGTAAAGGCAAACACCCGAGAAATATTTTGTTGCAGAATAGATTTTAAATTTAGGGCTGTTCCATTAAAAATACACAGGACCCAGGGAATGCACTTTATAATCTCAACTATGGGTGGGCTATCAAATAAACTGAAAATGTAAGTTAAATTCTATAGTAGTTTCAATAAGGCCCTAAATTGCCTCCTGTTTTTAGCTAGAATCTCAAATTAGGATTTATTGACCAATATCACAATGATTCATAGCTAAAATAATGACAGTAATAGAAATATTTATTTTTGTTAAAAATTTACGAACTATTCATATTCTATTCATGTAGTCACAAATAGCACTAATTTTGATTTTCCACCAAAAATTCAATGAAAATTGATAAATTTTCATTGTTTTTTAGGACAGGAAACATAGAGCACATGGATCGACAAAAAAGATCTTTTAACATAATATTTGTTATGACATTTTACATATCTGACTTGAATATTTAGTTAGTCGATGGCTGCACTCTATGTTTCCTATGCCCTAATTTGGTTGAAATCCAGACAATTTTTCAAATTTAGCAAAAAATCTCAATTTTTTTAACCTGTTTGGGATGTATAAATAAACGCTTTAGAATAAAACTTGGACAAAAATAGTTCTATGACAAAATAGTTCTATTTAACTTTCTCATATGTCTTTTCGTCAACTAATAACATTTTGTATCGGCAAACATTGACTTTAATAATCTGGGCCAAATATGTCCCATACTGAACTTACTCCTTTGCCTCTATAGGTGATTGCCTCATTTTGAAAGATCCTTTCCTGAGTATCCTGAGTACCATGTATGTTAAAATTGAACAACCCTTAGATGATCATCATGGTCTTGCATGCTTTGATAGTTATGAAAATCTTCATCCAACCCTAATATTAAGGAAACATAAAAACAGGAATGAAATGTGTGACATAGAAAAGTACACTTAGTGTGTTCTTCAATATCAAAGAGTTCCACAAAATGTTGCAACCCACAAAATAGCAGGAAGGTCAAAATTTTATTCCATTTCAACTAATTTATGCAATATAAATAAAGAAATGTTGACATTATTTTATGCAAACCATTTTTTGCATTTAACACACATAATATCCATTTTTGCTTTTGTCTCCTCAACTGAATAACTTATGTCAAGTATACATGAATCTGTCAAATATTTATATACAAGTGTAAAAGAAAATGGAAAAGTTTTATTTGTGTCTGGTTGCTATGAATATCATTATAAATTTTACTTTTAAAATCTTCAGTGACAATTGAAAAATAAACTTAAACTGCATAAAAATATTGAGTTTGTACAATAGAAGTATTTACACTTGTATGCAAATTTGTCCACCATTACTTAAAGTCAAACTAATTCCTGTAAAATTTTGAGTCACATAAAACATTTGATGTCTTAATTAGAAAGTGACTGTTGCATGACGCCTGAAGGTTATTGAAAGACAGATTTAGGGTAATTTGGAGCAAATTCAACTTGTACGCAATAGTGTCAATACGTCTAAACCTTACATGTATGGTCAATTTTAAGAACCTTCATTTCTTCTTTAAAGATGGCATGCTTAGATTATTTATCACCTTTCTCAAACAAGAAATTTTAAAATTAAGGTTTATTTTATAGGAATCGGCTGCCAGTAAAGATTTATTCTACATCGATAAGGGAGGATTAGCTTTAGGACAGAATAAAACAGAAGACAGGAAGGACCATTCAGAGGATAAAAATGAGGCTGATGTTGCCATGGATACAGATCATAATGATAATGTTGACAAGATGGACAAGGCAATATTTCACATTGATACCTCTTTTAATCTGACATTGAAAAAAGATGAAAACAAACATTTGGAAGAAAACCAGACGGAAATAATGACTAGCGATGAACAAACATTGGAAGCTGATAAACATGACAGTCTTGAGGTAAACAATGTCAGTATGTTTGATGACAATGATCAAAGTCCAAATAAACATGATAGAAAAAGTCTTGTTCCAGATGCACCCGTTGAAAGAGAAAGTAAAAAAAACAGCAAAAGGTCAAGAAAAAGTTTAACATCCCTTGATAACCTGACCGATTCAGAAAAAAATTGTACAAAATTGGGAATAAATTCAAGCAAAAAGTCTCATTTACAAATTGATAGAGTTAATAAAGTAATGTATTTGAGAAAAAGTCCTAGAAAATCTGTAAGTTCCGATGTTGAGGACTTGTCAGGAGTTGTTGACAAAGACTTGCATAACAAATCTGCAAAAAAGAGTTCTAAGAAATTAGGTTCTGTAGAAGTTTATGATGGAAATTGTATTGAAAATGATAAGAAAAGAGGACGGAAAACTTCTTTGACATCAAACGAGAAAGAATATTCAGATGTGAAACAAGAAACCTACAAGAGCAAGAAATCTTTGTCAGATAATACAGGAAATCATGGTGATAACATGGATTATTCACTTGTAATAGAATATCAAGGCACAGTAAAACTTTCAGATGAGAGTGAAAGAGGAAATGTTAATCATTTGAAGATAAGGGCTCAAATTGGCGAGGAAGATTCTGGAATTGAAAATATAGAAGACAAAAATGAGGAAATTGTGGAAAATCCAGATAAATTAAGAAGGAATAAACGTTTGTCAGAGAGTTCAGTAGCATCTGATTTAAGCACTAAAGGAAAACAAACTATAGACCAGGTGAAAACCATCGGCCAGTCTCCGAATACTAGACGGTCCACACGTTCATCAGAATGTTCTATTTGCTCTGATCTAAATGATGGAAAATCTGAATCAGTCAAAGATAACAGTAAATTAAAAGACAGTCAAAAGAAACAGACACAAATTGAAAACTTTATGGTTCCTAGAAGTAAGATTAAAAGTTGGCAGGATAAATTTGGTGGTGAGGAGTTTCAGGCTGGTGAAACTAATAAGGTATTTTATTCACTTTTGTTTAAACAAACCCAACACAAAAATTTGAGTGACCCTAAATTACTTCATAGTTCTTTTTGCATAATTTTGGGGGTTTGAGTTGCAGTGATGTAGAAAGAGGAAAGTGTTTCAAACTATTAGGACTTATTTGTTTGATGAACCAGAGGCTGCATGGTGACCTTTAATTGCTTAACTCCACATCATTTAGACTTTGTGGATAGTTCTCTCAATGACACGTCTCCTTATTTTTAAAAAGTCTTAATTTCCATAATTCTTACATTCACATGATATTGAATGACAAGCAGTGTGGCATTAGGTGTTGAATCAATATTGACATATATATGTCATGTATTTGTTCTAAGCAGAATGATTGAGTACCATAAACAATTAGGGAAGGGAATCCAAAAATTTGTAGATTAAATGAAATTAATTGGCGATTGTTGTGTAAAAACCTCGAACTCTCAGTTGACCAGATGCAGTGGCAGATGAAGGGTTGGAAAAAGAGGGAGAGCTTAATGTCCATAATGTTAAAAATGGCACAAATATTATTAACCATTTTATGCAAAAAAAATGATTCTGTTTCTGTTCAAGGGGTACTACAACCCCCGCCTGAATCCCCTTCTGGAAACATATTCTGGATTTTAAATATTTGTAATTGCAGAGAAAAGAATTATCACCAGGAGTAAGGAAAACAAGATCAGGCAGAAGAATTAGTTCCCGAATTAGTCCAGGAAAACACAGTTCTATAGCTAGTACAACAGAAACATCTTTGGATGATTCTCTTCAAAGTCTAGATGTGACTGCTGCAGATGACTATGATTCAAGTTCATCAAATAAGAGAGAAAGACAGAAAAAAAGAAGGAAAGATACAAAAAATGCAGAAGATCTTGTTGTGCCTGATTCTCACGATGAAGAATTTGAAGATTCACCAGTTTTACCTAATATAACACAATTTATGGCAAAAAATGATACAGAATCAAATTTACCAGGGGAGGTAATTGATGGTGGCATGAAAAGGAAAAATGAACTTGGAACACCTAGATCACTTAGGAAGAGAAAAAGGTCTTCTGAATCGTCAACACCGAGAAGAATTAGTAATCAGAAGATTTCAGAAGAATCTGAGTCAGTGGAATGTTTAGAGATGAATGATTCCATGAAAAAGAATCTTCCAAGGATCATAGAAACAGAAGAATTCATTGTGATGTCTGAACCAAGCAGTGAGGGTCACCTTGGAGAATCAGTAGGTTTTCAGACAGGGGTGCAACTGAAAACGGTTACTTCTAAAAATAACTTCAACTGGTTATTTGTTTTATCACATTATGTGACATAACTGGAAAAGGTTTATCATAAAAGTAACCAAATGCACTTATCAATTTGGCCTTTCAAGGGACATAACTCTAAAAAAAATCTTAAGAATAACTTGTTTTAATTTTATTCAAAATTCTTAAACTACATTTAATGTTAATTTCTTTTTTCATGAGTATCTCATGTACAGATATATCATTTTCTCTAATTCTTCGTCAATTTATCCCTTTCTGCACCCATTGTATAAAAAAATTTAATCAACGTATGGTCCGTTTGATCTCAGTTCTTCATTGGTTAAAATCGTCGAATTTTCTTGCTTTCCTCTGAATTTCTTATTGTGACAGCATGAAAAAAGGCAACCATGCCTGATGAAGTCACATAGAAAGAACACATCATTTTGCAGATCAGTCGAAAAGAAGGAATAAGTTTGCCTGCATATTGTTTGAAAATCATTAGAGAAACAGATTCCACCACCAAATCTCGTGTAATACGATATTTATCCACTCTCGACAGTTAAATTTTTTAAATTTGAAAATTTAACTGTCTCGAGTGGATAAATATCGTATTACACTCGATGCAGTGGTAGAATCTATATATATCATTTTATAGATCTTTAAGATAAAAATGGGAATCAATTGCTGTTGAAGATGTGTCAGAAATTAAATATCCCAAGAATGTTGTTATAAAGAGACTTCACGCATTCAAAACCTGCAATATGCATTGTAAATTATTATAAATTCCAAGAGTTATTAGTAATTTTCGAATGGAGGCTCTTTAGATATATGCCGATACATTAAACTAGTTATTAAAGAAATAACTGTTTACAGTTCCATCCCTGACTGCTTTTGGAGCACTGAATTGTTTTTTTATGAAAATTTCTTACAGCGTAACTATTTTCATATTACTTGGGAATAAAATATGAATTTTTAACTGTACCATACACTAGATATCTAAGATTGGAGTCAAATAATAGGTCAACACCAACAGTTTTATTTTCTTTAACAAATCTATGTTTCAGGGGACAGATTCTTCTGACAAAAATTCACATGAAAGATACATTATACAAAACTAAAATCGATATAATTATGAATAATTTAAACATGTTAAAGTTCCATCATGGAACATCAACAGCTTTCTGAAACAGTTGAATTCCACTGAATACTAGAGATGGTTCTAACCATAGCATTAAAAAGAGCATTATCCCCGGCTTAGTATATTTCTAGGAGTTTGATTGGTTAACGCACGTCGTTACAAAACCCATAGCCCCTGGGTGTTGCTAACCCATATCCCGGACGTTACTACCCATTACATCGGGAATTTCACGACGTTTTCCTTAGTTCCATGGTTGTTCCTTCTGAAATATCGAATTTGTAGATTTTCCATGATGTCTGTATAATTAAATACTTAATCCACTAACGATTTTATCTTATTATATCGATTATTTCCACTCATTTTAGTGAATGCATCACTATGCAGCCACATTGTCAATGAATGGTACTACTGACCTAGCTATGCAAATGACCCACGTTGACGTCACACCGTTTATGATGTAACTCTCACAACATTGCGCACCAAATTCGACCCATTTCAATTTCTCTGTCTCTAGTTTAAAAACGTCTTATATTTGTCTACTTGTAGGGTTAGAACCCTACACCCCGTTAAAAATATGTCAAATTCCCAAATTTCAATAAAAGATATTTAAAAAATAAAAAAAAACGTTGCTTTCACGTTAAACTTTGTGGTCGAGTTTCTCTAAAAATCGCCAGATTTAGACTAAGACCGGGGATAAATTCGTTATCTACGGATATGAACGTAGATAACTTATAATATGCATGTCCATCCTAAGCATGCTTTATACTTTTGTTAAGAGTCTTTATTGAAGGTGAAGTCACTCTGTAATCTGGTCAGATGTTATATTTTCTTGGGAGGTTTTTAGTATATTTTGGAGATATATCTAAAACAAGAACATGAACATTTTCCAAATGGAACATAAGCTTAACATTCTATGCAGAAGAAAAATTGCCTGTTTATAGACACAATACTTGGTACACAAAATTTAATGTTTATTATGATATATATTTATTTAAACAGGAATCAAGTGAGAAAAAAGAGAAATCAAAGAAATCAAAGAGGAGGTAAGTGAAGTGTAATTAATTTTCTGAGCAATTGTAATATTTTCGTTTTATTAGGAAATCCATCCATTTTCATTTACAAAGAGAGCCATGGGTTATTATACCACTCCTTTTTTGTGCTTAGTGTAAACATATTTTATTAAAGAATTCATATCTCGTTTTTTATATAGATTAGACTGTTGGTTTTCCTGTTTGAATTGTTTTACACTAATCATTTTTGGGCCCTTTATAGCTTGCTGTTCAGTGTGAGCCAAGGCTCCATGTTGAAGGCTGCACTTTGACCTATAATTGTTTACTTTTTATACATTGTGACTTGAACATGTTGAATGGAGAGTTGTCTTATTGGCACTCATACCACATCTTCTTACTTCTATATATAGCTACCAGAGTAAATAACTATGAAATATACAATTAATTCATTAATTGGGATTAGGAAACAAGACCAGAAATTTGCCTCTGTAGGTGGTTACCCCATTTTTAAAGTGCCTTCCCTGGGTACCATATAAATAAGAAGATGTGGTATGAGTGCCAATCAGACAACTCTCCATCCAAGTCACAATGTATAAAAAGTTAACAATTAAAGATAAAAGTACAGCCTTCAACATGGAGCCTTGGCTCACACCGAACAGAAAGCTATAAAGGGCCCCAAAATGACTAGTGAAAAACAGTTCAAACAGGAAAACCAACAGTCTAATCTATATAAAAAACAAGAAACGAGAAAGAACTATGAACCACACCAACAAACGACAACCACTGAACAACAGGCTCCTCACTTAGGACAGGTGCATAAAAATGCAGCAGGTTTTAACAGGTGCCAACCTTCACCCTAACCTGAGACAGTAGTGTAACATTACAACATAAAAATACACACTATAAAATATCAATTAAAATGGCTTAACTCGATCAAAAAGACATTTAAACAAAAACAAGTAAACATACACTGAACAAATAAGTTTGATCTATGACACAATATAAATACAATATTAAAACGTATGTTTTAATGGAACAGCCCTAAACTCATTTATATGTTAATGCAAGAAAAATAATTCCACAATGAATTAAGCAAAACCATTATTTGTTCTTTAAAATTACTCAACCATTCAAAATTGCATTCAATCTGTTGCAAAATGGAAAGATGACACAACTTTTAAGTAAGTGATAATTTATCAGTAATGTGCACTCTTGTGATGAAAATTTTAATTTTGACTAATTCATGGCCCTACTCCATTTGATAAACCACAAATGATTAAGTTTGTCTTGTATAAATTCCTACCATACTCATTCAGAACATTAAGTCTGCATTTTCCACTAAATTGTTAGAGAAACAGATTCTGCCACTTTACCCTGTTGATGGTATGGTAGAATCTATATGTATCGAACAGACTATTCACTACTGGCCCAGGTAAGGGGGATGGTTGGTGTCTTCAAGCGTGTTTAACCCAGCCACATTCTTTATGTGCCTGTCCCAATTCAGGAGCCTGTAGTTCAGTGGTTGTCGTTGGTTCATGTCTGTCATATTTGTTTTTCGTATATTGTTTTGTGTTGAACAAGGCCATTATTATCCTAATTGAATTGTATCATAATTTTCATGTCGGGCCTCAATAGCCGACTATATGGTATGGGTTTTTCTTATTGTTGAAGGCCATATGGTTTCCTATATTTGCCTACATCCTCTTCATTTGAACTTTGGTGGATAGTTGTCTCATTGGCAATCATACTCCTTATTTTTATATTAATGTCTTCTAAATGATTGATATAAAACACTTCCAAGATAATAGAAGTAATATATGCATAACAATAAAAGTACTGTTGAAAAAAAGTTTTACGCACACATTGAACTGTTGTACAATGAATCTCGATAGAAATACCTTTATTCTTTTTATGTATCATTAACGAGTAAAATTATAATTGTTTTTAGACAGTCAGAGCCTGTGAGTAAGATAGATACACCAAACAAAACAAGACGAAAAAGTGAAGCGTACAGTTTAAAGAAAGGTATGATTAAATCCATATAGATTTCATTTTATTTTACATGTGAATTTTATAAAGATGGAAGATTTTGGCTGCATTCAATAAGCATCTTTGCCTTCACATCATAGCCGAGTTAAAAGTTCAGATATGGTGGATATTCATGTTAATCAATGAATCAAAGGAAAAGATGTTTAATTGCTGTTCTTCATTTTAAGAGTTTTTTTTTACATTCTTCTTTGATGAATTTAAAGGCTCAGAACTTACCACAAGATCAAGAGGTTAAAGTGAACATTAAGTTCTGCTTTTGACAAAAAAAAAAGTAATTTTTTTGTAAGGATTTTAATAGGATAGTATGTAATGAAGTAACATTAAAAATTATGGGTACTATTTCTCATGCTTTTAAGGTACATTTGTACCTCTAATTGATTGATAGTTAGTGTTAAATGCACAGCAGAGATGTATCAAGTCAAAACAAATTAAATAGATAATATAAAATGAACTTGAAATAAAAAATGATTAAAATACTGGATAGAAAAAGGGAAGAAATTTATGAAAGTTGTGTATACATTAAGAGTTTTGCCCACATCACACATTCAACCAACAGGCTGGCCCTCCTTTTGGGCTGAGCTCTTTTGGTAGATCTACTGGCCCTCCTTTTGGGATGGGCTCTTTTGGTAGATCTACCGACCCTCCTTTGGGATGGGCTCTTTTGGTAGATCTACTGGCCCTCCTTTTGGGATGGGCTCTTTTGGTAGATCTACTGGCCCTCCTTTTGGGATGGACTCTTTTGGTAGATCTACTGGCCCTCCTATTGGGATGGGCTCTTTTGGTAGATCTACTGGCCCTTCTTTTGGGATGGGCTCTTTTGGTGATCTACTGGCCCTCTTTTTGGGATGGGCTCTTTTGGTAGATCTACTGGCCCTCCTTTTGGGATGGGCTCTTTTGGTAGATCTACTGGCCCTTCTTTTGGGATGGGCTCTTTTGGTAAATCTACTGGTCACTGACAGATTTTTCACAGTAAGGACATCAAAGGAAATTAAAATGTATACACTATTTTGAATAAAACCCATTCCTTCCTTAAAAAAACATAAAAAATAAGGTCAACATACAGTTAGACCTGCTTTAATGGTCAATTGTCTCTTTCAGACCCTCCAAAACCTTTTCTCTACATCATTTAACTCTTTTCAGCAGTCACCTTATTTTCGCATGAAACTTTTAACAAAGGTCATTTTAATGTTTTTAACTACGAAAATATATGTGTTCAGTATAAAAATCAGAATGAGAATCATACCTGTTTGCAACCGAGATACCGCTATTGCAGTAGTAGGTGAATTTGTGAATTCCTCCTGTTCTACTCCTTTCAGTTTCCTTTGAAAACTGTATTATCAATGAATAATAAAATATTTGGAGAGTTTTCCTTCTGGAATCTGTCATTTTTTATTTCACTGCTTGCAAGAATGACAATTTTACCGATTGAAAACACTTAAACAATTTGCTGCGATCAAGGCCACTAACAATGTCTGAATCAGAATTTTTCGGAACCTCTTTGAAAAGGGCACCTCTCTTGAGCAGTCATTTTAAATACTTCCCATGATTGAATGCTTAATACAGGTTTGACTGTAAAGATGTCAGTGTAGTAGAAACCAATTCTAACATAATACCCTATAAACATGATAAAAAATGTGTTTAGTGAGATTTATATGCACATCAAGACATTCTGATTTTGGTAGTTAAAGTCAATGATAAGATTGTAGTATGGCTACATTATGGCAAGAGTTAGGATTAAATACCATGTGGCAAGTATTTAACAATTTACGACCTGTAATTGAATATCTACTCAAATCAAGACTCAAGTTAAATATTGTGGTGAATGTTCTAATTTGAATTTTCAAATTGTAGAAACAACAAACACTTTTTAGATTGAAGCTGAAAATAGTAACTGAAGTTTTCTTTCTTTCAGGAATGACATTACGTACAAGAAAAAGTATCACATCACATGATTAGCAGATTTGAGTTGATTGGTTCACAACTTTAAATTACTCAGAAGGAGAACTTTACAAAATCTGAACAAATTATTTTTCTTTAAATGAATAGATTTGGTAAATGAGTTTTAGCAGATACTGTGCTTTGGTTGAAAGTCTTAAATATCTAGTAAGGAAAAATTTTATACTTGCATTGTTAATATCAAAGAATGATAAATGTATGAATTTATGTTAATGATATGTAAATTTTGATAGTTATGAAGGAATAAAACTTCATGCCCAAGGACAATGTGTTATTTTAATTTTCTTTAAACTGGTAACATCTATAATATATAATCATTGCTGCAAAGAGGTAGGTTAGAATATGACACTTCAAATGGATAATTATGGAAGAGAATAAAGTGGTAGTTTTATCAAGAAAAGATGGATACTGTAAATTCAGAAATCATTGCTAGCATTTATTGTTGCGACTTTTAAGGAATGGACAGAAATGAGAGTTTAATTATTGCGATTTCAGGAAAATCTAGATACATTTATATGCATTATATATCAGAATGTAAGTTCTTATTATTGCGATATTCACCAGTCGCATTATTCGCATTAATAAAAACCTCTCAATAGTTTCTGAATTTACAGTATTTTTATGCCCCACCTACAATAGTAGTAGGGGCATTATGTTTTCTGGTCTGTGCATCCATTTGTTCATTCGTCCGTCCATTCGTTCGTCCATCCGTCCGTCCGTTCGTCTGTCTGTCCCGTGACCGGTTCATGTTTTTGGTCAAGGTAGTTTTTGATGAAGTTGAAGTCCAATCAACTTGAAACTTAGTACACATGTTCCCTATGATATGATCTTTCTAATTTTAATGCCAAATTAGAGTTTTGACCCCAATTTCACAGTCCACTGAACATAGAAAATGATAGTGCGAGTGGGGCATCCGTGTACTATGGACACATTCTTGTTTCTGATTTACAGTAAAGTAAACAAATAGAAAATGCTGTCGGTAAAGTTATGACAACTTGTACCTATTATTAAAATACTATCTGTTTGGACTACTTTAAAGGTATATAAACCTGCTATGTAATTTCTTTGCCACAGACATGTTCCGCTTATTGTAGACACTTTCTTGTTCTCTTTTCCTTGATAATGATATTATCAGATTTGACTTATCATTAAAATTCCACTTGCAATTAGTATAGTAACACAAGAGAAACTGCCACCCTTCTGGAGCACATGATTCCACTTGCAATAAGTATAGTAACATGAGGAACTACCACCCTTCTGGAGCACATGATTCCACTTGCAATAAGTATAGTAACACGAGGAACTGCCACCCTTCTGGAGCACATGATTCCACTTGCAATAAGTATAGTAACACGAGGAACTGCCACCCTTCTGGAGCACATGATTCCACTTGCAATAAGTATAGTAACATGAGGAACTGCCACCCTTCTGGAGCACATGATTCCACTTGCAATAAGTATAGTAACATGAGGAACTGCCACCCTTCTGGAGCACGATTCCACTCCTGGGTGACGGTACGATTTGTGTTCCTTAATCTATAATTTTCTATATTGTTTTGTTGATTGTTGTTGGCCTAATTTTCTATGTGGCCATGGTGTTGTCAGTTTTTTATTATTTTTTTTTTAATAATGGAATTTTATTTCCCAAATTGATATATCTTCTCACTTTTTTATGCTTCTTCGATGGAAAAAAGAAAACATTCACCTGTCTCCAAAATATTGACTCAAATTCCTCAAAACGAAGCTTGTATAAAAATTTTGCGACGTGGTATGATTGCCAATGAGACAACTGTCTCTCATGAAACTAAATTAAGAATATTTACAACTACATGTTACCACACAATCTTCAATGAAGTGTAAGTCCCATACTATATAGTTAGATATTAAAAAAAATTCTCTGAATTCCTTTAAGTGAAACAATTCAAGTTACAACTAGTCTTTACAGGTAGAAGTTGTCTGTTCTGTGGTCGGTTGTTGTCTCTTTGACACATTCCCATTTCCATTCTCAATTTTAACATTATCTGAATAATAGTAAATACACATTTCTTTAAAGTCTAAATGATATTATTAATGTAACCATGAACTTTCATTTATGGATTATCAACATTTTGATCTACCATACCCAAATTTAGTTATGTCAAAAAGTGGTGACCAAAACTTCACTTTAGAACTTGACAAAATGCATTGACACTCATTCATGTTGACCTCTAGATATAAAAATAAGGAGATGTGGTATGATTGCCAATGAGACTACTATCCAAAGTTTAAATGAAGTGGATGTACGCAATTATAAACAAAGGTACGGCCTTTAAAAATGAGAAAAACCCATCCCGTATAGTCGGCTATAAAAGGCCATGACTTGAAAAATATGAAACAATTCAATTGAGAAAACTAACGGCCTAATTTATAACAAAACAATTCACGAAAAACAAAATATCAAATATCAAAAAAAACGGACATGAACCAATGACAACTACTGAACTACAAGGCTCCTGACTTGGAACAGGCACATATAGAATGTGTCGGGGTTAAACTAGTTTGAAGACGTGCCAACCCTCCCCTAACCTGGGACAGTGCTGTAACTGCACAAACTAAGAACAAACTAGGCTAAACTTGTTTTTGTGTGAAAAACTAAAATACAGCTGATTTATGATGTCCAAAGATAGGTATATACCTGTACCTGGTACATTATTTTCTTGCCCCTGTTATGTTGCACAAGATTAAGTTCTGTTCACATTAAAAATTGAAACCTTTTTATACGACCTCAAAAAGTTTTTGCGGTCGTATATTGGTATGACGTTGGCGTCGTCGTTGTCGTCTGAAGACACATTGGTTTTCGCACAATAACTTTAGTTTAAGTGAATGGATCGCTATGAAATTTTACCATAAGGTTCAATACCACAAAAGGACGGTTGGGATTGATTTTGGGGATTATGGTACCAACAGTTAAGGAATTAGGGGCCAAAAATAAGCATTTTTGTAACTTCCAGACAATAACTTGTGTGTTAGTGTGTGGATCTCTCTGACATTGTACCACAAGGTTTCATATCACAAAGGGAATGCTGGGATTCATTTTGGGGGTAATTGCCTCAAAATTTTAGGAATTAGGGGCCAAAAAAGGGGCAAAAAACAAGCATTTTTCTAGTTTCATGACAATAACTTGTGTGTAAGTGTATGGATCTTACTGAAATTGTACTACAATGTTCCATATCACAAAGGGAAAGCTGGAATAGAGTTTGGGGGGTAATTGCCCAAAACGTTTAGGAATAAGGGGCCAAAAATAAGCAGTTTTCTAGTTTCCAGACAATAACTTGTGTTCAAGTGTATGGATCTCTCCGAAATTATACTGCAAGGTACCATACATATTGAATATATGGGGATCTTTGATATGCTGAATCTAACCATGTATTTAGATTTTTGATTTTTGGACCCCGTTATCAAATTGGTCCACATTGAGGTCAAAAGGGTCCAAAATTAAACTTTGTTTGATTTCATCAAAAATTGAATTCTTTGGATTCTTTGATATGCTGAATCTAATCATGTATTTAGATTTTGGATATTGGACCATAACAGGTAAATTAAAAAATTTTAAGTTCTTAGACCACATTCATTCTGTGTCCGAAACCTATGCTGTGTCAAATATTTAATCACAATCCAAATTCAGAGCTGTATCAAGCTTGAATGTTGTGTCCATACTTGCCCCAACTGTTCAGGGTTCGACCTCTGCGGTCGTATCAAGCTGCATCCAGCGGAGCATTTTATTTTAAATATTTTTGGTCATTACTAGTCTATATAATGGTAATTGACATGCATTGAAATAAGGAGATTTTGTTTGATTGCTAATGAGACACTTTTCCATCAGAATAGAATCATAGAATGATTGTAAGGTGTACATGTCTGTCTGGCATGGTTCATCTGACCATGACCTCATTTTGATGGATCATTGATAATGTTTAAGTTTATATGATACTTGTAGTAAAACCTTTCAACATAAAGTAAATCAGAAGTTAAAAGCAGGGGAGACATTTAAGTGTGTGCACTCTTGTTTAAGATAGACATTAAGACCACTGTTTCTATTTCAACTAAATTAGCACTGATTTGTACCAAATTGTATTAAAGTAGATTAGGGTTATGGCATTTTAAGAAGATCATTTGATATTTGGGGTGGGAAGTGGGTTTCAAGAGTATTCAAAACTAGAGGCTCTCAGGAGCCTGTGTCGCTCACCTGTATCTACTGTGGTTTTGGAAATCATGTAAAATAAGGTTAAAATCATAATAAATAGTATTAGATACCCCAATAATGATTGAGACAAAGTTTCGTTTAATTTGGCCCAGTAGTTAAATTAAAAGCAGGTCATCCCATTGTAGTCTTTACAATAGTAACTGAAGTCCTCTTGTCAATATTTGAATTAGTTTTCAAGTTGTGACCATTTGAAATTGTTATTTTACAATTTTCCTATGGACTTCTATAGTAAACCCCTATGTTCTATTTTTAGCCATGGTGGCCATGTTGGTTGGATTGCAGGGTCATCAGATACATTTCTAAATCAAGATACCCTATTGAAAATTGTGGTTAAGTTTAATTCTATTTGGCCTAGTAGATTAAGTGGAGAAGATTTTTGTAAAAGATAATAAAAATTTACGAAAAATTGTGAAAAGTTGACTTTAAAGGGCAATAACTCCTGAAGGGGTCAATTGACAATTTTGATCATGTTAACTTATTTGTAGATCGTACTTTGCTGAACATTTTTGCTGTTTACAGTTTATCTGTATCTATTATAATTTTCAGGATAATAACCAAAAACTGCAAAATTTCCTTAAAATTACCAATTCAGGGGCAGCAACCCAACAACGAGGAGAATCTTCTCCTCTGAAACTACTGTGCCAAATACCTTCATTCTTTAACTGAATGTTCCTTAGGGTATCTTGTTTATAAATTTTATCCCAAGTTTTGATCCATCAACAAACATGGCTGCCATGGCTAATAATAGAACATAGGGGACAAAAGCAGTTTTTGGCTTATATCTCAAAAACTACAGCAGTTAGAGCAAAAGTGAAAGGGGTTAAAGTGATAAATGGGTCATGATCTATCTGTTATGAAATTTTCTGACGGATTCGACAACCCATTGTTGGGTTACTGTTGGAAATAGTTTATTTTTATTTAGTTTTACTGTTTTTGGTTATTTTCATTAATATTATAATAGATAGAGATAAAGTTTAAATGGCAATAAATGTTCAGCTAAGTAAGATCTACAAATAAGTCAACATGATCAAAATAGTCAATTGACCCCTCAAGGAGTTATTGCCCTGAAAACTTTTTTTTTTTTTTTTTTTGACATTTTTGTGAAAGTCTAATTACTTTTTCAAAAATTTTCTTCTCTGAAACTACTTGGCCAAATACTTAAAAACTTTAATTGAATCTTCCTTAGGGTATCTTGTTTATAGTTTGTATTCGGGATTTGATCCATTCAAAAACATGGCAGCAGTTTCTAAAAATAGAACATAGGGGTCAAATGAAGTTGTTGGCTTTCATCTCAAAAACTAAAGTAGTAAGAGCAAAACTGACATAGGTGAAAGTGTTAAACAGGTTTAGATCTACCTGTCTAGTAATCTTCAGACCAATAGGACAACTTATTGTTGGGTTACTGTCCAGAATTAGTTAATTTTTAGGAAATTTTACAGTTATGTATTATCTTTAATAATATTATAGAAAGAGAGAACGTGTAAATGACAAAATTGTTCAGCAAAGTAAGATCTACAAATAAGTTAAATGCCTGAAACTGAAATTATAGGTGGGCGATATCAGGCTTTCATGTGCCTCTTGTTTAAACTAGATACCCTAAGGATGATTTAGGCCAAGTTTGGTTTAATTTGGCTCAGTAGTTTCAGAGGAGAAGATTTTTGTAAAAGTTAACGGACGACGGACGCCAAGTGATGAGAAAAGCTCACTTGGCCCTTTCGGGCCAGGTGAGCTAAAAATGAAAAGTCTGGCCTTGACAGAATTGGGGGAAAACAGTCAAGCAACCAGGAATAAATGAATACCCCAACCCCCTCCTCGATAATCTATTGGTCATCCCCTTATATCTAACAAAAATCTTAGTATTTCTCGAATTGAGAAGGTTGTGTATTTAATCCCTGGCTGGGTTAAACTAAAAACTTAAAAACTGACATGTTCTGCTTCTTTTTCAAGCATGTGGCATTGAGAACTGGCCGGCTCATAGTAGGAGTAATTTGTCAAAGTAAGATGAAATGTCTTCCTCTCGACTGTTACCTTGTTTATTATTAAATTAAAAATCCACCTTAGCTTACAAATATTGGTCTAGAACAAAGCAGTTTTCATATTCATATCACATAAACATGTTCTTGTCCAAATTTACATGTAATATTTGCCACTGGACGGTAAACACCAATTCATACAAATAAATCAAATTTTGATTTAAAAAAGAACATTTCGTCTGAAATTACATGAGTTTCATATAATGCTGATGTGATACAGCAATCTTTTAAAATATAAACCAGTAAAAATGTCAAATAAGACTGCAGGACAATCGAAAATAAACTGAAAACAGGATTGAAATAATCATGTAATAATAGCATTATGAACGTTTCAATATTACTAATTTCTTTTCAATTATACTGAAGGCCAAAATATTTGAAAATCCAAAACTGAAAAGAAAACGTGGGAAAACTGAAATTATTGTGTACAATTAACTAACGAGTCCGAGTTGTGAAAGAAGGAAATGGGGTTATAGTAGATACATGTTTTTGATGCTTAGCAATTCATTAGAATTCTGGAAATAAATAGTTATTTTTGGTCCACATGTTATCTAGCCATTGGGCATATAATTTTTGTCCCTTGACTTCTCCCGTCTGGCAGTATATCCCAATTGCCGAAGTTCGGCGGCCTTTTGGCTATGCAGGATGTTTAAATACGCAACCACGTCTGGTCGGAATAGGTACGTTAAATCTGATGTCCTACGCCTCCCTGTACGAAAATGTACTCTTACAACAACTTTCGTAGTTGTACGTAGGTGGCATGTAACAAATCAAGATTTCTGCATCTATCGAACATACCCTCATTTCCTGTGTCAATACATATTTCCCATCCTTTATTCCGGAGGACATAATTCTCATTGACAACGTTGATTCGTTCTCGTTCTAAATATTCATGAACAATTTGCCACCATGCGTTAAACATTCAACCAATCAATCTATATATGTTGCTTTTTAGGAAGTGATTATTCTTGCACAGTATGGAGAGTAGAAAACAATTTTATAGTGACGAATAGCTGTGTTTTCCAATGAATTCATGTGAAAAATGACTGTACCAACTCGGGATTGCAAGTCGTTAGTACATTTTTAAAGTGTTTCAAACGTCACTTTAATAAATTCAGAGTATCTAACAATATTATTGTTTTTTTTTTTTTTTTCTAAACAGTCAAATATTTATAAATGCCATAAGATAGACTTAGACCGAAATTTTGACAGATTTTGGAAAATTTGAAGTATTCATGTTAAAAAATACATTAGTCTGGGATAACACGATTTATTTATTAGTTGTTATTAATTTTGAACAAGCCTTCAGGAACTGTGAGCACTCTTAGATCGGTACTTTGTGGCTTTGGTCTTTATGTTAGTTGTTTTTTTACCTCGTTTCGATCTGATGAGTCAAGCCATTTCCAACTGATTGTTACTGTTTGTTCTTATGTTGTGCCATTATACCACCGTGTCCAAGATTAGGGGAGGGTTGAGCGCTAATGTTTAACCCCGCCACATTCTATATGTGCCTGTCCGAAGTCGGCATTATTATTGATTATTTTTTTCTTATCCTAAAAGTGCATGAAATATTTGTCGCTGGACAAAATGCAAACAATAACTTATTCCAAGAAAAATATCCGAGTCTCCTACATACCGCCTCGCTCAGCTTTTTTTTTGTTGTTGGCTAAAACGTTATGGTGGTCCAATTAATATAATCATGTTCCTATACATAATAAAGTTGAGACATTATTAATCAAAATGTTTAATTGTAAACTCATGTTTTATATCACAGCAAACGCAAATTATTATCACAAAAAAACAGGAAACTTTATATACAAATCAGCCTTGAACTACCAATACATACTCTTTAAAGTTAACATGACATGTATTTCTTGTTAAATATGAGCATTTTTTTTTTTTGTGAATCACGACCGGAGTTTAATAATTGATTATATTCATTATATTATTTTAAAAGTTTTATAATGGAATTTGTCATTTGCATGTATTTGTACTTTATGATCCTAGTCCCAAATAGTACTACAAAATGAACAACACATCTTTACTTATTTCAATTCTGCAGAAGTTCCATGAATAGTCGGTTATTTAAATGTCAAAGATGGTCAGCTATAAGAAAGGCGGAAACAACATATGAACTTGTTTTTTTGTTTTTTTGTGTTTTTTTTTTTGTTCATGCTAATTCTGTTGTTTTTGAATACATGGCCGCCAGACCAATTCGACGTAGCGCATACCAGACTTAGGGAGCTACCATTTGATTTTTATGGGGGGCTAGGATGAAAAATTTTGTCCTGCATTTTTTTTTTTAGTTGTAATCTCTGTCCTACCTGTTTATTTTTCACTCTATTCGGTCCTGCCTTTTTTTTCATTAGTTTATTCTGACTTTTTGACATAAGTTGTCATCCTGGCTTTTTTTTTTTGCCAAGTTGCTCATCCTGCCTTTTTTTTTACTCAAAACACCTGTCCTGCCTTTTTTTTTTCAAATTTCATCCTAGCCCCCCCATAAAAATCAAATGGTAGCTCCCTTAACTTTGAGTTCAGTAATGTCACTGGTTATTCAAGCTAAATATTTTTACCATATTCTTCTCTACGTCTATCAGGGTGGCTTGGTGTTGTGTTACGAGGATATTTTCTCCGTTCGGATGAACTACTATTTTAGTTGGATAGCTAATGCCTTCTGAAATGATGTCCCCAAGAATGTCGCCATCTATATTGAGCTGGACGACGGTATGAGATCGACATCCGGCTACAAATACTTTACTTCCGTACACGGCAATACCACGTGGTACTTTCAAGTTGTCATAACGAATCTCCCAACGTTTTTCGCCTAGTGCAGTTATGCAAGAAATACTTTTTCTATACCTGTCTGTCACGAAGATGTTCCTTGTATTTTTGTCCATGGCTACATAATCTGGAAAATTGAAATAGTCATTTCCGGCCATATCTCGTGCGATGGTTTTTAACTCACGCCCATCCCTAGACATTATCTTAACAGATGGCGGTGCTGAGAAACAGCATACTGCAAATTTCTTTTGAGCATATGCAATTCCCCAACATTTTGCACCAGTTTGGATATTTGCAATGCATATGAAGTCGCTATCTCGTACAGTATACAGTTGTATTTTCTTCTCGGTTGGAAGCGTAACGGCAATGTCAGAACCTCCGATACAACAAACATCGTACGGTTTAGCAGACAACACCTTTTCTCCACACCACTGGTAGTTGTGATTAAAAACTTTCACTTTTCTGTGGGTTTGGTCGCATAGAATAATTCTGCCGTCTTGGATTATTTCCGCTCCCGTGAAACAACAGTTTTCCCGGTCATTGCTGGTTCTACCCTTGAAAAAGGTTTCTAATGTTGCTTGCCTTGGTATTATCCGGTTGTAAGGAAAAGGTGAAATCGATTTCGGAAGCATTAATGGCGGCAGTGGGCTTGGACTTCGTTTCCTGAGTTTACGGGGTGTTACTACCGGTGAACTTGTAAGTTCATAAGGAGGCGTTAATGCCTTTCTTTGGGTTGCTGCTGGTGGCATAGCAACAGGTGATTTTCTTCCTGTACTGATTGGAGACAATGGAAGGCTCCGAACAGATTCGATCTCTATTTCTCTGCGTTTATCATCACGGTGTGTATGGGTATGCCGAGTTTCGTGATGTGAATGGTCACGATGTGTGCGGTCATGGTGGTCGTGTTCCCGATGTGTGTGTTCGTGGTGAATATGATCCCGATGTGTGCGGTCATGGTGGTCGTGTTCCCGATGTGTGTGTTCGTGGTGAATATGATCCCGATGTGTGTGTTCGTGGTGAATTTGATCCCGATGTGTGTGATCGCTGCGATAAGTCATTGGTTCTACGTTGTATGGTGCGGTGAGATTGACGTTTGCTTGAGTTGTGGTCAGCCTACCTAGATTATCTAATCCGTTAACGACTGCTTGTAAGGTGCTATCTGCGCTGAAATTGATGAAAAGATCTTTTAATCTGGTTGTTAAGTCAGCTAACTTGCTCTCGCAAGACTGAGATTCATTCTTTACATTATCTATGGCAAGAATGACATCTGTATCGGAACCATGGCGCATTGAATTTTGAATTAAAGCTATCGCGTTTTCCGTCGTACTCACCAGCCCATCACATGTTTCGATAACTTTGTCGTATTGTTCTTTTTCGTCAGCGTGGACAGTTTTCAGTTCTTCTAGTATTTTTACTTCTTTTTGGACAAGTAGGTCATTTATTTGCTGTCGTATGCTTGTTATCTGGTGCCGAATTTGATTGGTTGAATCCTCGAGAACACGTGCGCTGTGTCTTCTGTTTTCAGCAATACGACGTGACCAATCACGCTGAAGCTTCAATTTTTCTGACAAAGATTCTGCATCTACGTATTGCTTTTCGGCTGCTTCTGCAGTCGTCGTAACGTGTTTGCATTTTCTATGATCAATGGTTACGCATGACGAACATACGACCTGGTTATGATCTTCACAAAAGAAACCGAGTAGAGTTCCCTCGTGATCTGGACATGGTGGTCTTGATACGGTGTTTTTGATTGGTTGGGTTTTTAATTCCTCCATACTAACCAAATGGTGGTGCTGTGAATATTTCATTGACCTATGGAACCCTTCGCATTGCTGACATAATGCCTCACCACATTCTTTGCACCACCTTATAGCAATGACTTTCTCATTTCTCCTCGAACATGGATCGCATTTTTGAGAATCACTTCTTATTTTTACACCCTCCATTAAACTTAGTACAAAATGGTTTGGTGGAAATAAATCGGCCCATGAATGCGGCGGCTGATGCGGATCTGGTGAATCTACATGTCGTTTGCATTTCGGACAAGTAAAAGCTTTCGGATTCTTCTGGGCTTTCGTTGTTGACAATATATGTTTAGTCAGGCATTCTTTGCAAAAGGAATGAAGACATGGAAGTCCAACGGGATTCTTAAACGGTTCTTCACAGATCGAACATGTCAAAAACGTATCTGCCACATCTGGGTCGATAACTTCAGCAGCAATCGAAGACATTATCTGAAAAATAAAAATCTATTTATTATCATGCGACTTATGATAAAGTGTCTGATATTTTTTTTTAATTGCATAAGATATATAAAAGGAAAGAGACTATACAATATCAACCCCACCCCCAGTTTTGTTTGTTGCGTCATTCGCATCATTGTTGTATCCAAAGTAGGGTAAGACTATCTTTTTTCGAAAATTTCTTTAAATTTATACAAAAAGCGGCCAAAACGAGACAGAAACACTCCATGCCCCAGTTTTCTAAAAAGAACACCAGAAACTGTTGATCCGCATCTATACTATATACAAACGTTAAAATGTAAAATGCGCGTTGATTTTGTTCGTTTACTTATCGAGATTATAATAATTTGAACCGTTTGAATACCCACCCTGGTTTAATGTTTGTCCCAAGTAAGCCAAAGGAAACTAGCTTGTGATTTTAATGACGCTTAGTATTTTCCTCAATTTAGTAATTTTATGTTGATGACATTTAGGTTGTCTCTGATCAAATGCGTTTACAACTTGTTTGAATTCGAGGCGATATAGAGCTTTACATGAGTAAGCGTCTGAAAAACTAGTATAACTGCGCCATATTTTCATGTGCCTGTCTCCGTCCGGAGAACTTATTTCTTTTTTTTGTTTTTCGTTATTTGGAGTATTGGGTTTAAAACAGATCTTTGAAAATTTTAAGGAATTAGAGCTTGACATATTGTATAGACACTTGTTTTTGTTGAAGATATTATTATTATTATAATTATTTTTATTAAGACTGCATATTGCCCTCTAGAAGTATTTGGGTTATACGAATACGAATACGAATACGAAAGTTTTATTTTGATTCGGTTCACATATAACAATACAAACATAAGCTGTTAAGAGCTTTTTACCGAATATAAAATAACATAAACACAACATTAAAACACACAACATGCAGACAAGATATATTTAAGGGTTATTTTGTTGTTGGGTTACTGTCTTGTTGACGCATATCCCACATCTCCTGTTATTCATATGTAAAAGACCGTATGTAGTGATCTATTATATATGTCTATTTTGGTATCTTTTTGTTGTTTGCGTAAGTTCTGTCTAATTGACTCATGGAAATATTGACAGGAAATAGTTAAAACGTTTTTTTCAACATTGTACGAAAATACACCGTATACATGCATAAATTAAGAAATAGCTTAAGATAAGCCTACTTTTATTTTAACATCGACTCCCTCCCATCGATTTACCAAAAATCGAAAACAAGCGATGTCACCGGACGCTTTTGGCATTAAAGATACATTTTAAGCTCAAACTCTCAATCTCTTTTAATCGGCAGTCCACAGTCAATGTTTTACTATTAAACAGTTACGTACTTGTAAATGAACAATTCATAAATTTGGTTATTTATGCGAATGTAGATGGACTTTCATTTTTTTAATTTAAATCTATTTTTGCTCTTAGATATTCTGTGTAGTGCGCATTATATGTGTTTATGTCATTGTGTGTTATGAATCATTTATACATAGTAATTTTTAATCAAAGTTTAAAAAAAACACTACTTTATTGAATGCATTGTTAAAATTAATTATGTTTTACTTACCTGAAATGAATGTTAACTATATATATGCTAGAATAATGTTGAAATAAAGACGATTTGTTTGTCGGCCATTTTAAGGTGCCATGACGTCGAGTTCTAATTAAAACAAAAGAAATTCAGTTTAAAATAATCTGTGTATTGTAAAATTAATTTCATTTTATTCTGACAAAGATTTTACCTAACGTATTGTATTTCCATATCTTTTGTAAATGTGTTTAATGGAAGACTTATTTTTAATTTTTAGCCCTTATAGTTAAATAGTGTTAGGTTTCAATCGTAAATAGATTGGTTTATTTCAGAAATAAAAATAACGCTTTCAAAATTTGATGCGTCCTACGCGCTTTTCTTGATTTATCTTTACCAGAGAACAGCCCAAAACAACAAAATTGAACGCCAGAGAAGGGTGTATAAACACTTAAGGATTATGTGAGGGTCTGGATGGGGGTTTACAGAATAGAGAATAATGGTCAAAAAGTATAAAGAATAAAGAAAAAAATGAACCAAAAAGATAAAGAATAGAGAATAAAGGAGTTCTAAAATATAAAGAATAGAAAAAATGGACCAAAAATATAAAGAATAGAGAAAAGGGGCCTAAAAAATTAAGGATACAATAATAAAGGACCCACGATCCAGACCCTCTTATGTGACCAAAAGGGATCTGTAACACTGACTACTGGGCTTATGGTACCCTCGAGCACTAAGAATGATTTAGCAGAGTTTAATTGTCACTGGTAAAGGAAGCAAAATGAGGGGGAGGGGGGTTCATATCAAATTCTATAAGTTGCTGATCTATTGGGCATACCATTCACCTAGTATATATCGATGTGCTATGTCTGTATGCCTAAATATAAAAAATAAGAAGATGTGGAATGATTGAACTTTTCTCATCACTTGGCGTCCGACGTCGTTAACTTTTACAAAAAATTTCTCCTCTAAAACTACTGGGCCATATTCAACCAAACTTGGTCAAAATCATCATTAGGGTATCTACTTTAAGAGATGTGTCCGATGACTCCGCCTGCCGACCAACATGACCGTAAAGGCTAAAAATAGAAGATAGGGGTAAAATGCAAGTTTTGTCCATTATCTAAAAATAGAGAAAATCTGACAGGAGCAGAATGTTTAGATTGATTAGATCTATTTATTTAGTCCATTTAAATCAAAACTGCCAGTCGACTTCTATAGGAATTATTGCCCCTATCTTACGAATTTTACATTTTTTTCGTATTTTCCTATTTATTTTGAAAACTATAATAGATAGAGAGAAACTATAAAAGCAGAACTGATCAGCAAGACAATATCTACAAATGACTTAAACATGCTGGAAATCGTTAGACGACCTCTTATTGGAGTTATTGTCCTTTAATGACGATTTTTATCATTTTTATTTTTGCGTTTTTGCCTAATATCGTAAATACTTTAATAGATGGAGAGAAAATTTAAAAGCAAAATGATCAGCAAGAGAAGATCTACAAATAAGTCAAATGGTCGAAATCGTCAGTCAACTCCTTATAAGAGTTATTGCCCTTTAATGACGGTTTTTATCAATTTTCATGCGTTTCTGCCTAATATCTCAAATACTATAATAGATAGAGAGAAACTTAATTAGCAAAACTGATCATCAAGACAAGATCTACAAATAAGTGAACATGGCCTTTACCAATATTTTGCGTTCTTGCCTATTATCTTGAAAACTATAAAAGATAGACACTTTAAATAGCAAAAATAATCAGTAAGACAAGATCTACAAATAAGTAAAATTTTGCCGAAATCGTTAGTAGATATATAGAAGTGGTTGCCCTTAAATTACGATTATTTTGCCTTTTTTGTGCTCTGGACAAAAACTAAAGTCTGAAAAACTGTAAACAGAAAAATTATCAGCAATACAAGATCAACAAAAAGAGAATTTTGAAATGAATTTTCTTCTAGTCCACAATGTTGGAGAGTGTTCATTGTTGAAGAAGCACATATACCTAGGTGAGCGACACAAGCTCTTTAGAGCCTATAGTTAATTTATCATTTTATTTAATTACTCCTAATTCATATAGTTATCTATTCATTTTTTAATAAGTAAATTTATTTATTTATTTCGTTGAACCTGATTTTTAAATCACTTCTAAAATATGCTTAAAATATTTTCCACTGGAAATCAAGCTACGAATTAATGATGCACAAATCAACAGATTACCCTCGTGAGACCACCTTCTATACATTTGCTTCTATCGTCTACTTCTATGATGCAAGCGTTTCACCTACTGACCGAGTTTTCATTTTACAAAAACATGTATTGGCGTAGCTTGATCTTTATTTATAGATATAAGAAGATGTGGTATGAGTGCCAATGAGACAACTCTCCATCCAAGTCAAAATTTTTAAAAGTAAACCATTATAGATCAAAGTACGGTCTTCAACACGGAGCCTTGACTCACACCGAACAGTAAGCTATAAAGGGCCCCAAAAACTACTAGTGTAAAACCATTCAAATGGGAAAACCAACGGTCTAATCTATATAAAAAAAACGAGAAACGAGAAACACTTATGAACCACATCAACAAACGACAACTACTGAACATCATATTCCTGACTTAGGACAGGTGCAAACAAATGCAGCGGTTTAAACGTTTTAATGGTACCAAACCTTCACCCTTTTTCTGAAACAATAGTGTAACATCACAACATAAAAAGACACACTATAAAATATCAACTGAAATAGCTTAACTCAATCAAAGGACATATTAACACCAATGAGCATACACTGAACAAATAAATTTGACCTATGATACAATGTAAATACAAAATAAATAAACTAAGGGAAGAATAATAAAAGTAACATGTTATATCGGTATGAAATGTAAAACAATTTAAGAAAAACAATATGCTCGAACAAAAATATCAGCCATTTGCAATAACTTTAAACACAGGTAAATGAAAATAATTTATACATAGATATGAGACAAGGATTTTCTGGTGTTGTTCAAAGACCGCAATGGGCCTTGGTAGTAGATGGTTCAAGCTGCTGGTGGTTCAAGGGCGTAACCGTCATCGCAAACGAGTTTTCTTCATCAAAATAAAGTCTGAATTTTATACAGGCTTGATTGATTGTTTCCTTAAAATTACAAATATATTATGCATATTCAGGACGAAAAATGGATAGGTCGTACAGAGTGAATATAGGGAATCACTGAAGCATGACTGGAGCGGGCCCCCTCTTAGGGCAGTCAGTGGGCCCCCTTATGAATATTTCTGGATCCGCCACTGAACTGCAACTGGAAATGGAGAGCATGTTAGACAGCGGGCAAAATTTTGCGTCGTAACAGACCAACGAAAGACTTGTTGCAAAGGTTATTTAACGTCCAGAGGGCATGACACTCTCCCTACACACGCCATAGGATTTAACATCTACATTCCGACCAGCGTGTCTGTTTATTTATATATCACGCACAGCCAAACGAACGCCCCTCTTAAGTATGGGTTTTACGGTCGAGGGAAGACCATGATAATTTATACCCCAGACAATTATTGATGTTTATTCTGAACAATAACAAATCAATTATAAATCCAGTAAACAGCTTCTGCAAAATGGATCGTCCAGAATGACAGACGGAAAAGTTGGACTGTGTGTGTCACTTGAAAAGATGGTATATGGAATAGAGACAGAAATATTGCCCTGCAACAAATCCACTTACGCACCCTCAAAGGGTTGTTGCAATTATTCATTAATATAACATGCAGAAAGAGTGTCAATCTCCTTACACCTGCATTGGATTTAACGTCTCCATTCGGACCGGAAGTTTCTGCATGGGTATAGAATCCGTACTTCTGGCATAGACAAACGAACGCCATCCTCTTGCATGTGTTTTACTACCAGACGCGATAAATCCAGTTGACCATATTTCTGTACTACCCCAGAACATACTATAAACAGTTTTTATGCAGGATAAAAATTAATTTAGTAGGTATTTATAATTATGAAAGACTACATTTTTGCAGTCGTATAAAATTATTTATTTACAAGAGGAGTTTATGACATTTACATAAATTTCAATATTTGTAGTTGGAATAATGATTTCCATTTTTAAATATTAAATGCTGTGTTGTTTCTCTCACTATATCTCGCTCTTGTCCCGTTGGTATCTTCTTTCTCTTTTTCAGCAAATAGGGGAGCACAGTTGACTCCTATTTGCATATCCACACCATGCAATGGAACGTTGTATACTTTAACCCTCGTTATCTTCCTCTAATTTTTGATTGGCCATACAATTGGTGAGATTGTTGCCTCACTGTTTCAATGGAAGCTATGCTACTTCAGCTGCGTATGACAGGTCTCACGAGAATTGCCGGCACTTGATCTTTACGCATAATTACTTTTGTAAAGTCCCCTTCAGGATTGACACAAGTAGGAACGGAACCATGTAATTGCAAATTTGACCTTCCGCTTGCTCCATAGTAACCATGTGACCCCTGAACTTTCAAAATGATCGTATGCTTGTAGCCCTTGTCAATTTTAGGAGCAGCGTGAAAAGTAACGTTAACTAAAGACGATTTATTGCGGACATCAATTCTTCTTTTAGTTCTTGCCATTTCTTTATTATTAACGTCAAATAAAGAAAGATCTGCGTCGTAAAATTCATCTTCAAAAATACTGCAGTCTACTCGAACACCTTCAACTAAAATTTCTATGGACGATGAAAATGATATTGCAGTTTCTTCGTTGTGTATGCAACTGACCGGTCCAAAACGCCAATGAAGAACCAAATTTTCGCCCGTTACTCGTTTTGTGGTCATGAAATGTTTTGAATGTTTTTCCTTTCCTGTAAAGAAATTTCGAAGATGTATAATTTCATCTCTTGTTAATAAGTCAGACTGTATAACTGTTTTATTGAAAAACGCTTCGTTCATAAGTGGGAATCGAACTTGATATAGTAATCTTCCAAGAACTTTCCTTTGGTTTTTAGATGAATTCATCAATTCCTGACGTAAGCATTCGATTTCAGACCACCGCATTACAGCCTCGAATATTGCATCTTCCTCAGCATCAAGTTCGTTCGAACTAATGATTTCAAACACACATTGGTGTGCAAGATCACAGAAGCTTGATGATTTCAGGACTATCTTTGGTTGGTGGAAAATGAAATCAAGGCATTTCTTTTTCAGTTCGTCGTTGTCAAATTTATAGGCTTGGTCTAAAATAAAACATACATTGTCACCAAGGATACCATGTTCAAGTGCTCTGGTACACTTATCTTCTAAACCATTCAAGCCGTATTTTCTTGCTGCATATAAAAGCGAAGCTGCTGTCTTTGTGTCGATCTTTACATCATCGCTATATATAAACCTGAAAAAATCAACACATTGTTCAGTGCATGTAAATGTAGATCTGTCTTTTAAAAGATCTTAAAAATACTACGTATAACTTTTACGGTCACCTTCACGAATTGGTTGCCCGATACGATGTGTCGGTGTCTCAACTCACTAGCGACATGTTGTCGCAGTCTTAGATTTATAGATACAAGAATAGTCATCTGATTTGTCAATTGTAGATTGTCCTTTTCCCTATTATGACATTTGTAATGAGTATGGTTTGACATGTTGGGTGATGCATATAGCAGGAGACGCTTACCCTGTCGACGCACCAAAGGAGTAGGCCCGGTAAGACCCCGTTTGGCCCCAACATATAGCGTTTTTACAAAATTGTTGAAAATGTAAACTTTTAGCTATTTATTGGAAAGTAGAATACTTTTATTACATAAATATGGGCTTTTTTTTACAATACAATGGACATGCATCAGGTGCTAGCATCATTATTTCATGCAAAAATACTGAAATCTTCACAATTTTAGCATTTCTGCTAATTTTAAGACGATTTTGTCTAAAATGGAAGTGGCCGCACTTGTGTTCAGTCTTAATATTTAAATATATATTGTATTTAATGATAATACATAACATATATAAATTTTGAGACTGAACACGAATGCGGCCACTTCAATTTTAGACAAAAACCATCTGAAAAGTGACGTTTTATAGCATATTTGATAGATTTTTCATATTTAGCTTGAATTTGAGCGTCTTTAATGACCAAATCAGTTCAAATCTTTAACATAAACTTATCGAATCGACTGAAGTAGACACTTAAGCGTTTAAAAAATGCCAAAAATCATTCATAAGATGTACTTCGAATTTTAGGCCGAAGTTAGCTCTTACCGGACCTTCTCTTCTCGCTTTTTTTAATTGGAGTTCATGCGATTCTCTTAGTTTTTGTATTTTACCTTGATTTGTATCTTCTTACTGGATTTATGAGATTCGAACATCGTTTAACTACAATTGCCTCTAATTTGTAATGTGCAATGCTGTTACAACAGTTTAAGTATGAGGACGAAAACTGTTTTTTAAAGAATGTTGTACAAGAGAAGTGAAAGATACCAAAGGGTCATTTAAATTCATAAGTCGAAAATAAACTGACAACGCCATGGCAAAAAAAAAAAACAACAAAAACAACAAAAGACAAACAACAGTATACGAAATACAACACAGAAAACTAAACTTACAATTTGTATGATGAACCGATACATGTCTCTTTTAAATAATATTTCAGCTTCTTTTTCGTGCTCAATATTTACCAAGTCATTTCATCTAACCATAATCTTTTATAAACAAATTAGAGATCCCCCTTCCCATTGATGACTATCGAAACATAAATGTACATTCCACGATTGCAGCTAGATTACGTATGGCTAGGTATGTATAAAATGTTGCAAATTTAGGATGGATTTGAAAAGACAGGTAGGGAATGTTCGTCATAAAAAGGACTGTCTTCCGTTTTCATGTATCCATGAAGGATTTCCATACTATAAAAGGGTTCTGTTCAATAAATATTATTATATGACTATAAATTTTCTGTTTTCTCAGTGGTTAAAAGCATAGGAAATCCTATATATTCACCGCGGCAAAAATCACGTGAGGTTATAATAAGATTTAGAACGGCGTCCGTGTACCTAAATATTATCAATAGATATTCCACGGCAACGTCAATAGACCTAGGTTTACGACGTCAATTAAGTAAATTCCCGGTTTTGTTTTTCTTGTTTTCGGTGTATTTTTCTCTTCTTGTTTTTTGGTGTATTTTTTATTAAACTTTATTGAAAATTTCAACTTATGAAAATTAGCAACTGCAAAAGCAGATGATATATTTAGTATAAAAACAGGGAGCAATTTTAAAAGTATCTTGAGCAAATACTAGAAAATTGGAGAAGGGTAAAAAGTCATATAATAAAACAATTGTTGACTTTTGATTTCAGTTGATACAATGATTTATCAACCCCAGAGATATAACATTCACCCTCGGCCGTTGGCCTCGGTGAATAACATATCTATGGGGTTGATAAATCATTGTATCAACCTCATCAACGTCAATAATTGTATAACATATCCTTGTCAATACATTACCATTTGTTTTATCACACGTAACCGGACTTACTCTAACATTTGTTTAAATGTTTCCTTGTCAATGTCTGGGATAGATATGTATTCATCTGCATTTTCAGCCATTAGTCCGTGAAGCATGGCATAAAATACGCAACTTCGGCTTATCATGACATATTTGTGTGCCATTACAAGTTCTTGCTCGTCGCCAACAAGAAATCCAACATCACAGGCAATTTGATTGGCCAACATATGCTTGTTGCACTCCGCGAGGCATTTGGTCGCCTGCCAGTCATACGGAGGAGACATGGTCTCTAAAATAAAAGAAGTTTTACAAAACTTATGAATGACTGAGAAAAATGTATTGACGTAGAAATATATATTGACGTAAATGGTTGCTGAAATATGAGCCAGTACATTCAATAAAAAGACTATGAATTATTAAGGAACAACCGTCTACTTAAATATCGATTAAGAAAAACATCTTAGAACGAGATACCTTTAGTATATACAGATAACATCGATATCGATACGTTCACCACGAACGTTCTTTATGTAGTATCACAGCCCTGGGACAATAAAATGCTATCAAGAACTTACGGACATTATATAAGATTTCATCTAGACAAATATATAATTTCCTTTTTACTACTGATTAAAACAATGTCTCTTCGTTTAAACACGTATAGAGTTCAAAATATTATCAAAATTGAAAAATAAAACGAAAGTCAACGTCAAGAACATACGGTTGCTTGCACAACACACAATAGGTTTTCTTTTATTAAAAGGAGTCGTCAGTGCAATGGCCGAGCTGCTGTGTATATTCGTATGCTATATAGTACCCACAGTGCCATGGCCGAGCTGGTGTGTATATTCGTATGCTATTGAGTATCCACAGTGCCATGGCCGAGCTGGTGTGTATGTTCGTATGCTATAGAGTATTCAAATCATTGCAATTATATCCCAGGTTGGAGGGAGAGTTTAGCGCTCACAAACCTGTTTAACCCCGCCACATTCTTTTTGTGTCCATGCGATTGACCGTACAAAGTCAGGAGCCTGTAAATCAATGGTTGCCTTTGGTTGTTGTGTCTTATTTGTTATTCGTTTGTTGTTTTCTCTTTTAAATTGTTTCACATTTTGTCGTGCCGTTGCTTACTATACGGTATGAGATTTGCTCCTTGTTGAAGGCCGGACAGTGACATATTGTTTAACATACACGCCCTTTTGTTTCTGGTTGATATTTGTCTCATTGATAAAGCAAATTGTATTTTGAGCACTTAACGCAAAAACTAATGAGGCTTATCTTAACCAAAACCAAAATTATATTTGGAGTGAAGCCATTGTTGTTTTTTTTTTTTTGTTCTTCAGATATAATACGATTCATGCTGGTTAAATTCATGATTTGTAAGTTCATGTAAAATCAAATTCATGTAAAATTTGAAAATTCATGTAAAATTTGTGATATTGTATCAAAACAATATATAGGGCAGAATTACATTTTGATTTTATGAATAATTATGTGTAAAATTGTTGTAAAACCTTAAATATCAAAATAAGGAGATGTGATACGATTGCCAAAAGACGACTAACCACTAGATACCAAAGGATGGAAGCAACTATACGGCACTGTTAGACCTTCAACAATGAGCAAACCCCATATAGTAATCCATAAAAGGCAAAATGACAAATGTAAAAAACAATTCAAAAGTGAAAAACAACGGCCAGATTTATGCTTAAAAAAACGAAAACAATTAAGCTGCCAAGATTATACGACAACCACTGAATTACAGGCTCCTGACTTAAAACAGGCGCATAGAATATTTGGTCGGGTTAAACATGTTTAGAGCGCTCAACTCTCCTCTAACCGGGGACAGTGGTGCAATAGCTCAACATAAGAGCAGTTTGAAATGGCTCGACTCAGCAGATCGGCATATTATTATAATTGTTTGTTATTTAGACTTTTTTAATATTCAAATTCAAGAAGGTTTTAACAACTGTCGGATTTTGAAGGTGTAAGTGAAAGAAATTTAAGGAGATATATCCATACTTCCTTTATTTGAATGAAATTATAAACAAAACCTTATAAAATTAAAATCCCATTAACTATTAATAGTTGTAATGAAAATACTCAACCCTTCTTCAACAACATCACCCCCTCTTCATATACACCGGCCGGAATTTGCCTCAATTTTTGTTAATAAAGCTGTTCAATAATTTCTTACCGTTATATATACCTAACACACAAAGAAATATGTCCACACTAACACGGTGTTTGTAGTCGAATTTTAAGAGTTCAGTGCGGTATGATGTATTTATACATACTAAATTTGTATCTCAATTGTTTAAATTTGTTCGACAGATATACAACCTATTGACTTTAAGCCATATTAGTACTTATTACAGATATTATCGATATATTACGAACGGACTGGTGTATGCGCTCCGAGTCCTAAACACAAAACGTCAGATTTGTCTCTTGATGAACAAAACAATACGCATGACCCGACACTCCTTGAGACAAAAGAATCGTCAATGGAGCGAACTTATAGGAACAACATGTACAAACAGTGTACAGCTTTTATCTTCAGAGTCGGATTTTAAAAAATAATGTCTATCATGAGGATCAAAAGTAAACAAACAAGACACAATCCAATACACATGAAGTATATCGAAATCATCTTCTTTTGAGTTTACAAAAATACCCTAATCTGTTCAAATTCTATATAGAAGCATTCGCGTGTATATATACAAAAAATCATTTCATCATGGTTTTTTTTCTTTGAGCAATTTTATAAATATATATTATACTGGAACAATGGATTGTTTACATCTTTTTGTTAATGAACCATTAAATGATAAGTGCTGGTCCAAGAAAATCCAATCAGAGAGAAAAAAAAGTATGTAGTCGCCAACATTGCTCAAGAAAGAAGACATTTGGATGTTATTTTTTTTTTCAGTTTCAATAGAAAAATGCATAGCTCTGATCGATTCCTTGTCCGGGTTCGGATATTCTTTTTGTTCTTTATGGTTTTATAAGATATAATTTTAATCCTTGATATATATGCTCCATCATACACCATATTTCAATGCTTATTCAATATTTTCCTATCACATCTTTCACATTGTGTTTTTACATATGTATTGCAGAGCATGCACAATTTTACATCTTGAATTTGTAAGAGCAGAACTTATTACTGACTAGGACACAGAGATGTAACTTAATTTATTTTTATCTAATTATTATTATCTTTTAATTTTCTTACTAGTTTTATTTACTATTTATTGTTTAGATTTTTTGTGGAAAAGGGGGGACGATAAACGGCGAAAACAAAACAAAAATATATATTATCTTCAATAAAAAAAGACGGAAAATCAATCAATATGCTTGTCATATAAGTCTGTACAGAACTTATTTACTTGTTCAATGAAAGTATACACTACATGATACAAATATCAATAAATCGACCAAAAACTAAATTCAAAAGCTTTTTATATTAAATAAACCGGCGAAAACTGTCATATCTATATCAGTGTATATAAAGTGCGAATCCAGTTAGTTCATTTTCACTGTTGTATACGAGTATGTCTATTGTAGAATAAAGGATGATGGGAAAAACTGCGTTTGTTTACCTTTTGAAAATACAAAATAATTGATTTGAATGTATGTTTTAACACAATTTCATTAGAATATAACTTTTTAATGTATATAATAACAGGATTAAAGTCCAAAAAAGTGTAAAAGCAGCAGAATCCATAATATGAATTTTTGTATGCGATTCATTTTAACTATAGCTGCGATGAAATATCACTGTAAGTGCAATCATTTCTGATGTAGAATTTTTGAAGGTGCGATGAATTTTCATTGTTGTTTTATATGTTAGTTCGACATGCAACAACTGATAATAGACTTTAATAATGATGATATTTACAATTTGAAATGCAAGCTAGTCGTAGATGCCTACTTGAATATACACGGGTATATCCACGTTCATATCATGCATATTTAAATATTGTTGGTGAGTTTGCTATTAGCTTGTCATGGTTCCGAAAATTTACTGGAGCAGAATATTCATGAATATAACGTATTTCTCCGGCGAATTTTCCTTTAAAAGTTTTAGAATTCGTTTAAATAAAGGCAACAGTAGTATACCGCTGTTCGAAACTCATAAATCGATAGAGATAAAAACAAATCCGGGTTACAAACTAAAACTGAGGGAAACGCATCAAATATAAGAGGAGAACAACGACACAACAAAAACACAACATCAAAATGTAACACACACAGAAACGAACTATAATAAAAAGCTTTGAAAATTTGTCACGCCGTGTCATACATATTTCTACCATATTGATAGGCTTTTGCACAACGAACAGTACAAGAATGGAGAACGAATGGTACTAAAGAAAATAAACAAACTACAAAGAGAATGAATCGTACAGTGCCAAAATTATGAGGTCAGTTTTTCAAGTAAATGTCTTCAAAAATAATCATAAAACAACGGGTTTCTCATTCGCATTATGTATTTTTAACAACAACAAATCACAAAATACACGGTCGCATTAATGTAAGAGCCAACCAACTATGCTCTATTTGTAGTTTAATCAAGTTTGAGTTACACAGAGTGTTTGTTTCGCGATGTTTACAAGTAATTCACAGACCTGTCTATTTAAAATAGTCACATGGTGTCCATGTAATATAAATTATATACAATGCTGCCAGGAACAGTAAACTTTGTTTTTGTAAACATTGAATACTTATCTGAACATTGCGTCAATTAGTCTTTGGTGAAAATATAAGAACGGTCTATCTACCTACATCGCGAAGAGTAGCGATTAACGTCCGGAATCATCTGTACGGCGGTTATACCCCGTGGTATAGATATAAGAAGATGTGGTATGAGTGGCAATGGGACAACTCCCCAACCAAGTCACAATTTGTAAAACGAAAACATTGGAACCATTTAAACATGTAACAATAAACTGTCTGCAATATTTCCTTGTATTCTTACAATTGGGTATTTGCTTATTTGTAACACGGACTTAAAAGAAATTAAAACATAAATTAAGGTGACTCGACTGTTGCTTGAACTTTCTTTACTGTATTAGACGTATACACAATGTCATGATAAATATCAATTATCCAGTTATCCAAGCGAAAATTGTTTGTGCAAGATGAAAACGTTTCCATTCATTCAATCGTGAAATGAAGATCGTTTTGTGAATGCTCTTTGTTATCTAAAATGCATCCATTAGAGCTATTTTCCTAATTCTTGTAGTTTAAAGGTTTGGTTGGCTTGCTCGCTTTTTGTATAAATGTTTGCTCAATCTTAATTACAATGCGTAAGCAAACATTAATACAAACAAAGCAAGCAAGCCAACCACACCTTTAAACTACATGCATTAGGAAAATAGCTTTAATAACGTTTAATTTATCAGTATGCGATGTAGATTTAGACCGAAGCAGAAACTTTGCTTTTTCGGTGACGTGGATTGGCCTAACTGTCCAATATCTATTCAATGATGGCGTGTCATTGGAAAGGATAAATTTTATCCTACATATAGATCTGGATCTGGACAAATTATTAGAGAAAATAGAATTGACTATATTAGCAATAAATGCCATTTTTAAGGAATATATTGATGTATTACCTCAGATTTTCACTCACTTAATAGATATAAGACGAAGTGGTATGAGTGTATGTATATATTATCAATCCTTCTGACTTCATAAATTTTGTTAGAGATTCGGCTGGATTAAGACTTTATATAATGAAAATTGATTAATTTCCTTCTGTGAAAATGCATCGCATGTACAATAGAAATGAACCGCCCTACAGTGAAAATGAAAGTCCAATATCATTATTCGACAGTAAACATGAATCGCATAACGAAAACAGCATAGTGAAATTTGATTCAATATCAACAAGCTGAATAACAAAACCTGTTTTAAGTTATACAACATTGATAATTATGTTAAAAGGTACATTTTTCTGCAAATGAAACTTAACTTCTACTTTTAAATCTCTTGCACGCTCTGTTCGTGAACTATTCTTAATATTTATCTATTTGTGTATCAATTTTGTACATGGATGGCTGTAGGCGCGATGAAAATCCGCCCGCATCTCATACCTATATCATGAATTTATAAAACAGTACAAACTATATATCATTTCTTATTTTATTCAAAAATCATGAATTTGTCGTCTGTTTATTTATCATTCTACATCAGAAATTCATCACGGATACAGTGAAAATGACATTTCAGGATTCGCACATTACATACACTGTATATTACATGGGTTGATTTACGACAATTAAAATTCTGTTGCTACATATATGTATATTCTTGGATTGATCCGATTATTTACAAAAAATGGAAAATGCACGTGGAGTAAAAGTTTTCCTAAAGCGTTGTCTCATTTACGTCTACAAATATATTCCCTTTTATTCTAGCTTATTTTATTGATTCTAAACAAGTTGTAAGTCATTATACTTTTTCCTGCTTCACTAGTTAAAAAATGATATTTTTTAAATGCTGTCTTTTTTCCCCAAATCCTGAAGAGCCCTCTAAATGTAACTCGCTTTCGCGGACCAAAATGATGGGATTTTTGTGTTGACCTTTTTTCTTCGAGTGATTTAATCGCGTAAAATTTGACGAAACTTAGACTGATTCCCTTTTCCTGCTTACCTCCCTTCCCCGCCCCTGGTCCTCTTTCAAAAAGTTATGGAGCCCCGCCTGACTTGTCTGTCTATTTCTAGCTGTCGTTTCGTTTATAATTGCACATACTGAAGCTATAGCGTTAAACAAGCAGTTCCAACTATATATAATCGACCCTATACACATTAAAACTTGTAATCGAGAAGAAATTTGAAAGCGAAAAAAAAAAAATAGACTGAGTGTGCCATTCATCTCTTTTAAATGATAGAAATGGTGATTTTATACATAAAATGAATTAAGTTATCAAAAAATTAACACGATAAAGGTATTTTTACTGTCCCGACAGATGATCTATCTCAAAAGGTAACTCAAATTGTGAATCGTTTGCCACGTTAGTTAAAACACTAAGCTAAGTTCATCGGACGAAAAGTTTAATTCGCTCACATTATTCATATACCAAGCCAGTTAGTCCTATAACTTAATCGCCCGACATATATAGTGCTATTATATGTTGCATATACATAAAACTTCGAGCCTTCTTAAATACAAAATTTTGCTATATATTTTACTATTTTAAATCCCTTTTCTCTACAGATTTTTATTGTTTAATCCATTTGTACGTTTTTTTTTTTTTTGGGGGTGGGGCAATGAGATTTAAAAGAACTAGTTTAACTTAGCCACACATGAGGGTCTGGATGGGGGTCCTTAATTCCTGTATTCTTTCATTGTTTATACCATTTTCTCTATTTTTTTTCCATTTTGTCCATTATTCACTGTTATTTATATTTAGTAACCAATTTTTCTCTATTCTTTATTATTTTGGCCTATTTTCTGTACTCTTGTACATTATTCTCTATACTGCAAACCCCGTCCAGACCATCACGTATGCATCCTAAATCAGGGACCTCGTCAGTTTTTTTTTTTATATACCGGTATGAAGAATTTAATGTGATGCCAGGTTTTTTTATCATGTTGATTATTTCTGTTTGATTTATTCACATCTTTTATAATTTTGGACGATTTAAACTTAGAACTTGACTTATTGTATGGACAGCTGTCTATTGTCAAAGACTGTATATGTTGACCATTATGTGTTTTTTGGTCGTTGGGTTGCTGTCTCATTGTTGCATACCTCCCCTTTTATGTGCTGGACTGAACATCGTACTAACGCCTCCCCTTTTATGTGCTGGACTGAACATCGTACTAACGCCTCCCCCTTTTATGTGCTGGACTGAACATCGTACTAACGTGTGTGTGCTTTTTCTTTTAATTTCAATAGCATTTACAGTTATTGATTGTGTATAATTCTAGGTTAAAAGCTAACGTTAATCTATCATATAATCTAACTTATCTGGATTTTAAATAGGCCCCAAAGGGTCCTTACCTTCCTTTTTGGGGGATTCTGTCGCCATTATAAACTCCTAAGCCATGAGTTCTCAGTGTATTTATATGATAAAGTAACATGTTGCTTTAACATTAAGGTCAACTTTTTATACAAGGTAGATATTATAGGCCTTTGAGTCCAGGATTTAATCCGAAAGAACAAAGATACTTCAATTGAACATTCTTTAAATGTCTTAAGTATAAATCTTTCAATATTATTACCCTATTTTTCTATCAGTTGACATACAGTAGGTATTTATTTCTTATTTGAATTGAAATTGTCCTCATGTTTGATCAACTGCAATACACCAATTAGAAGAAAAATAGTTGATCGCGTTTCTTTAGCCTTTGTTTGCTTTACAACCTTTTTCCAACAATTACCGATGTGTGGATATTTAAATAGTTTGATCGGTACTATGAGTGTGTGGATGGGGAGGTCCTTCATTTCTGTATTCTTTTAGCCCATTTTTCTCTATTTTTCATATTTAAGCACCCATTATTCTCTATTCTTTATTTTCCCCCTAATTCTTTATTCTTTATTTTTTGGTCCATTATTCTGCACCTTTTGTCCATTATTCTCTATTGTGTAAACCCCACCCAGACCCTCTACTATCATGATGGTTTAAATCGGTTAAGGACACGAATGTTTTATAAAATAAAGATCATTTCAAAAGGTGAAAACGGTGAGAAAAAAAACATAAAAAGGGAGAGAAAAGTCAAGTTAAGGTCGAAATATCAAAAGCCTGTCATAATGAAATAGAGTATGTATACACCGGATTTTATTATTATATTTTTTATTCTTCGGGTTTGCAGGCGCGTAGCTGCCTTTACGCAAAAAATCATTTGCTTGCACATATTTTTCACATAAAAAAAAAATAATTCTGAAATTGAATTACGGATAGTCTTTAGTCTTAGTTTACGGATTATCGTGTCGGGCGATGTTTGTACTTGCCACAAATCTCTGATGTCGTCTCTAGCAGTGACTAATAAGGAACTACATGTATATCCTTCAATATCTGCAATCTTCTCAATCCTAGTTATAATGCCTGTTCAACTACTGAACGGTCATTTAGTGCATTACGGCGACTGAAAACTTATCTCCGTTCAACCATGGTACAGGACAGACTATCATACATGTTCACAGAGAAATGGATATCGAGTTCTGCGATCATTTGCCTTGGCAAAAAAATAGATATATGGACTTTGGATATTAACTATACTTTAAGTCTTACATGCAGTATTAACAGTTGATATTATAGGCTCAATACAATCACCTTGAAAACATCATAGATTTATATTCTCTACTTATAAATCAAGACTTAAAAGTGGCCGTTCGATTTTGTATTCCCATTGTCCGTTCGTTCAAAAGATTATTAATTCACCTGGGGTATCTGTGTCTCAAATTACCTTCTACCGTTGTTGTAGAAACCTCTCCTTTGATTTGAAAATTACCTTCGTGAGAAACACTACGGGTGTCTTGCAAGAAGCAGGACTTGCTTACCCTTCCGGAGCACTGGATGTCGCCACATTTTTTTCGGGGTCCGTGTTTTTCATCTGTATTTAGTTTTCAATGTTGAATGTTTTTGTTTGTCCTTTTGTGTCTTATCTGTTCCCGTGTTTGTCATGTGTCCATTGATTGCCCTTCTATTGATTAACGCTTCGGACGGTTGTCGACTCTTCCTGATCTTCCCGTTTTATATAATTTAGCAAATTACGGAACTCACTAGAATTTTACTATCGTTTCATAAAATCTGGTATAGTAAGAAACAGATAGGGTATTTTCATGTTCAAAGCAGTCACTGTAATTACTCATATGCCCGGAGCTTCCGGGGGATTCGCTTCCCTGGACCTCCGTCTAGGGTGCTGCCCTGGATCCCCGACTAGAGTGCTACCCTGGACCAGCTGGGGACTTTGAGCGGTCCATAGCCCCCGTCTCCCTTGCCGAATCACTATAAAGTCCACAAGTATTTACAAAATAGGAGTTTTGGCATGAAGGAGTGATGTGAATTTCATAAGCATGGCATATTGGGAAATGCCCGAAAAAAAATATCATTTTCTGCATAAAATGGTCCAAAAAAAATTTTCGCCTAGCTTCGCTCCGCGAAATTAGCCTCGCTCCACTCGGCGTTAGTTATGATTGCACTTTATTTTAGTCCAGCTACGCCACTGGTTTGTTTAAAGGGGCATAAGCTGTCAAATTAATTTTCAACGATTTGACTCAAATTCTCATATTCGATTCATAACGCATACTAAAACGAATATCCAAATAACAAAAGTCGAAAAGAAACAATTTACAATACATGGACTCGTTGTAATGTGGAAGCATTTCGTGTGTATTTTAGGCTAGACGCACTTCTAATTTATCATCGAGATGACCTCTGAAGAATTCCGAAGCGTTCATATAACCTGATATAAACATAAATTTTTAACATAAATATAAAAACACAACCAAGCACATGCAATCGTAGTATGACGATTTGTATAGGTCTGTTTGATTTCATGCCATTGAGTAACAAAGAGTGAAAATAATCGTTTTACCTGTATAAGAATGATTTTTAGCTGAAACCACTGGGCCAAATTTAACCAAACTTGGCCACAATCATCATTAGGGTATCTAGTTTAAAAAATGTGTCCGATGACCCCGCCAACCAACCAAGATGGCCGCCATGGCTAAAAATAGAACATAGGGATAAAATGTAGATTTTGGCTTATATCTCTGAAACCAAAACATTTAGAGTAAATCTGACATGGCTAAAACTGATTATCAGGTCAAGATCTATCTGCTCTGAAATTTTCAGACAAATCTGACAACCCGTTGTTTGGTTGCTGCCCCTGAATTGGTGATTTTAAGGAAATTTTGCAGTTTTTGGTTATCTTGAATATTATTATAGATAGAGATAAACTGTAAACAGCAATACTGTTCAGCAAAGTAAGATCTACAAATAAGTCGTCATGACCAAAATTGTTAGGAGTTATTGCCCTTTATAGTCAATTTTTATCAATTTTTCGTCAATTTTTGTAATCTTTTACAAAACTCTTCTTCTCTGAAACTACTGAGACAAATTTAACCGGCATACTTGGCCTTAATCATTATTAGGGTATCTAGTTTAAAAAAATTTTCCGATGACCCCGCCTTCCAACCATCATGGCCGACATGGTTAAAAATAGAACATAGGGGTAAAATGCAGTTTTTGGTTTATATCTCTGAAACTAAAGCATTTAGAGCAAATCTGACAGGTGGCAAAAATGTTCATCAGATTTAGATTTATCTGCCCTGAAATTTTCAGACGAATCCGACAACCCGTTGTTGGGTTGCTGCCCCTGAGTTAGTAATTTCACATAAATTTTGAAGTTTTTTGTTATTATCTTAGATATCATTATAATATAGATCTAATATCTAATACTATTAATTATGATTTTAACCTTATTTTACATGATTTCCAAAGCATCAGTAAATCCAGGTGAGCGACACAGGCTCTTGAGAGCCTCTAGTTTGTGTGCAGAATCAGTCAACGAAATAGTTTCTCCCGGTGGCTGCCTGGTTTCACTTTCCAATGTTGACATTCTTTTCTTTAAATAACTGAACATCCTTAGCACATGCGTAATTAATGGTTAAATTCAAGGTCACATGAATATGGATTCATGTGAGGTTAAATTATTGACTTGCAAGCCAATAATACATTAGCGATGTTTTTGAGCTTATTTTGACAAAATTAAACTAAACTGACTATCAATAGCGAAATATAATTTCATATTTCTGCTTTATTATCAATGTTTGAAACAACAACAAATTGTATTTTCAGTTTTTGTCTAAATCGTAGCAATTAAAAAATGTATTATATCAAACATATGTATATTAGTTTGAACGGATAACTTCTTAAGTTGATAGAGTTATGGTCAACGTTGTTATCCGCTATTAATTGTAGTCGACGCCAGTTACTCTAGAACCAACTTCATAGTCGACCCCGGTTTACGATAGAAGCTACTCCGAGCTCAGTCGAGACAGTGAAAATGTGTATTCATGCTTAGGTCCATGATCTTTGTGTCATTTATAAATACGGAATATTGTGAATAAAAGAATATCGCAAAATTCTATTATTTCTGATAATTTCAGAATTAGTATAAACTTGTATGCAGTATGATGGCCATAAAACTTATTATTAAAACTCTTGTATTATTGGGCAACGTATATATAACGGTTTGTATGGCTTGAAGATTTCCCAGGACAGGTATTCGTATCATATGCAATAATTTGATGCAAAGCTACAAGATAAATTGGATGGGGTCTACCAAAAATTGACCTTAAAAATAAATAGAGAAATATGACCAAATGATATACGAGAAAAAAATAATATAAGGTCGCGAAAAATTAGGAATGTCTTTAGAAATAATAATTAATACAAAAAATATGAAAATAAACAATTTAATTACCGAGTAGCATGATACCTGTTCACTGTAACACGAAATTCAATGTTGATAGCGGTTAATGGTGAAAACCAGCAGCTATAACAGCCGTCTTAGTCTAAATGTAGCATGCGAGTAAATGTATTTTTGAAAACCTTCCAGCAGCTACCAAGATAAATAACACTGATAAAAATGATGTATCGAATCTAAACCAGCAGTTTTTTTTATACATTTTAGAACTACTGCCTACTGCATCAAGGATTGACCGTCCAGTGTATATAAGAAATAGATTGCAGGAGAAATCATTAACAATATCATATACATCCAATATGAATAGAATGAAGAGAGCATGCAATCGGTAAATAAGGCGACAGCAACCAGAACGAAAAAATCAAGTTTATTTAAAGTGCCTTCTTGAACTTCAGTGACCATTTTGACATCCTGAATGAAATAAATATACCCGCCCAATTATAGAAAACTCAAATATGTGAATTCAGTACATGCATTATATGTTCCCTCAAATGGACGAACATAATGTAATGCAGAGAGTCTTGACTTAAGACGTCCACAAAACAAATGTCGGCAATTGTCGGTTTTTATCATAGTGCTATTAAAGGGTGGAACAGTAAAAATCAGTAAGCCTCACTATAAAATCATGACTCGTAGTATGATGATCAATGAGACACGCACATATAGGTATATAATCGTAGGGCTTTATTTAAACAATGAGAAAAGCCAAAAACGTATAGTCAGCTATAAAAGGACTTTACAATATGTGAAACAATTCATACGAAAAAAAAAACAACCGCCTGATTTAGGAACAAACAAAAATCGAAAAACTAAAATGATAGATAGCAACAATCGACAACCACTGAAGAACAGAATATACTGACTTGGGACAGGCACACAGGATTGAACATGTTTGTGAGCGCTAAACCGTCCCCTAACATGGAACAGTCATGTAACAGGACAACATAAGAACAAGCTGTAAAAATCAGTTGGAAGTTGCTTGACACATAAGACTGGCGCGAAAAAAAAACAAAACCAAATAGTATAAAAACAAAAGACACGAAGTACCGATCTTATAGAGTACTCGCAGTAACTGAAAGCTCATTTGACCAGATTAAAATCATATATCTAGCTGGTGTGATGGTCAAAAGGGTTTCTGCAGCGCCTGTAAATACAAAACAATGGAGCCTCGTGGATGAATTATCATGATTGATTTTTTTTATATCTATCTCTTTTACTTTGTCTACGGCTATTTATTGGTTATACATGTATGGCTATATGCTTATACGAGTGCTTTACTGTGACCTCTTTCTCAGTGCTTTATTTTCAAATTATATTAGTAAGCATATGCTTATAAAACATCATTTGAATATACTTTTTAATTCATGATTTGATTTATGTTTGCTTTATTTATTTGATGTTTACTACTTGCAATTATTTGTATGCCTTATATGAGGGGTGGACAGGGTTTAGGGAACATGGGAATGAGTGGGCGGGAAGCAGGAGCCAGGGGAGAGAAGCGGCAGTCAGGGGCGGGAACAGGGAGAAGAAGTGGAGTAGAAATAGAGATCAAGATTCTGGGGAAATTTTGTTTGACCGATTTTCGTTTTGTAGTAAAGGGTTGGAAATAGGAGTATGGGGAAGGGATTTGGGGTAGGGGGCGTGAAGTGGGAGTTGGAGTAGGAAAGTGGGAAAACATGACCATTTATTGTTAATGTGTAAGTGCTTATAAAGTTATCTTATCTTATCCTACATGCGCGCTTATTTAATTTGAGTTGAAAATTTGACAATTGCCATAGTTTTGGAGTCGATTGTAAGAGCTTTCTTTTATAAGCTCGTCGGTTAAAGAATTGTAAACTGTATTATATTTGTGCCGATTCTTAAACATTTATTTTTCTACGTTAATACAAGTCTTTCATTTTGATGGAACACTTATGATTTATTTGCCTATTATCGGAACCACCCCAAGGTGGATTGTCTGTTTTTGTTCTCAAAGATTTTTCAAAGGCTGCGTCTGAGGAATTTATAAGAAAGAAGAGGGTTAAGCGCCTATGAGAGTTTTATATCAGTCAGGTTTCTGTGGACAGGAGTATGTTAATTAGCGACGGTCACACCATTATTATTTGGAGGTAATTGTCCATTTGTATCTGATCATTTTATTTATTTATCTATTTTTTTCATAATTGTTTATTGAAACTTGAGAGACATATATAGAGATAGGCAACTTCAACAAATAATTAAAGTGATTTTACGCTGTTGAAACTTTAATCCTGTGAATAAATCTAATTTTTGAATCTGTTGCGCATATTTTTAATTTAAGCCTCTGTACAGATACATTTCCATCGACCTTTAAGTGTGCAAGAGTATCACCTATCCATAAAAGTGGCAACGTAAAAGATATGAACAACTATAGACCAATATCTGTACTTCCAATTTTATCAAAGATTTTTGAAAAGATTATTTGATTATTCCCAAATTTACAAATATTTGATAGAATTTGATTTGATTTATAAGTACCAGTCTGGGTTTAGACACAGTCATTCCTGTCACTCATCTCTAACGAAAATTGTTGAATAATTGTTAACATGGATCAAGGAAACTAAACAGGAGTTGTATTCTTAGATTTTAAAAAGCTTTTGATTTAGTAAATCACTCAATTTTATTATCAAAATTAGAAATGTCTAAGTTTGATTCTCTTTCTTTTAAATGGTTCAAATCATATTTATCAAACAGGTCTCAAAAAGTAAAAATAAATACCAACATATCTTCAGGTAAAAAAGTAACATTTGGTGTACCGCAGGGCAGTATTCTAGGCCCTTTATTATTTCTTTTATATATTAATGATCTCCCACTTCAACTAAATCATACAAAGCCTGATTTGTATGCGGATGACACAACACTTAAATACTCTTTAAATTCCGTTGATGATATATGTGATAAACTTAATGACGAAGTAGCAACTTTTAGAATATGGTGTGAAAATAATGATATGATTTTAAATATTAAAAAATCCAAATCTATGTTGGTTGGGTCACATAGCTTCAAAGCATACAAGAAACATTGAAGATAGAATACAGTCGAATTCTTTTACAAAATGTAAACAGTAAAAAAATACTTTGCATTTTAATCGATGATTGTCTTTCATGGAATCAACAAATAAACAAAGTATATGTCACTGTAATTTCAACTAGTTTCCACCAACAATACGGTAAGGTCCACGTTTAATGGTCGCACATTTTCTTTAAATTTTGAAACTGATATAACTTGAAAACAAACAGTATTATTTATTTACTCACATGAAACAAACCGGGATGGGGTATTCAGTACGTAGGTGAAACTGGACGATATTTATCTAAACGCACACAAGAACACCTGTATCGTTTTAAAAGACCCAATAAATTCAAAAGTATCATTTATCAACACCTTAAGAAGCACAATCATCCTATTAAATATTTAACAGTTCAACCTTTAGAAGTTGTAAATAAGCAGCCTGATGAATCTCATTCAAAGTTTGTACGATCACGGAAAATAATTGAATTAAATTGGATTAAAAAATTACAGACAGTCTACCCTCTCGGTCTTAATGATAATATCATGGGAATTGGTAATATATCAAGAACCGATTCTGTTAACATTTTGGATATAGTTTCTAAAACTGTTCGTAAAACCGTTCTCATGGTCGTAGAAAAATCGCAATCAAAGAAAATTTCGGACCAATCATACCAATATTTCGGACCTAATTTCTATTTCAAAAACAACGGCAGACATTATCTATTAACAAAGCTCTGTTCATTACCGGTTAATAAGTTAAATAAAATTTTAGAGGATTGCAACACAATTTCATATAGCAGTCCTAAGTATGAAATCGTTCAAATTATAATGGCATATTGTTATTCTAAACTGTTTCCCAAAATTGATCGCCCTGAAGATCATAAAAAACATTTTATTAAAATAAAGTATGTCAATAAAGGTTTTGATTTTGTAAATATTGCCGGTATTTTTAACGACCATTCTGTTAAAGAACAAATTCCTGGATATTTTGCTAATACTGAGCTCCCTCTTATTTGTTATATTTACAAAAATCTACCCGGAAATATGTGTTTAATTATAGCCAATTGTGTAAAGATGTTAATATCAGTGAAAATACACCTACTTCATGTAATTGCAGTAATTCCGAATACATTTATGGACCCATTTCCCATGTTATAACAGGAGATCTTAACATCGTTCAAGACCGAGAGTTAAAATCATTCCTCAGTAAAGGACCTAAATATCGTCCCCGTCAATCATTAATTGGAATGAGTGTCGTAATATCATCCACGACTCACTCCTGTACTTACTGTTTGAAATGGATAAAACGGGAAAAGCTGACAAAAATCTTTGGACTCTTTTTAATTCAGTAATGAACATAGCTGATATACGTATTCAACATTTTAAAGAACATTTTACTCTTAACAACAACCATAATAAACCTATTTCTCGTATCAAACATAAACTTAAAGAACTAGCCAAGGAATTTGTTTTGTCCCGGCCGATAAAGCTGCTAATAATATCATTATTGTTTGACGTAAATTTTATATTGAGGTTCTGAAAAAAGAAATCACCAATTCACCAACATTCCAACTGACTCCATTTTCAGAAAACGACATCTGTAACAAACATAAACTTTTAGCTACCTCTTTACAAGCAGAACCAAATACAATGAAAGTTCCAACTATGTACTGGCTTCCGAAGCTACATAAAACACCTTACAAATATAGATTTATTTCGTCTTCAAGCCATTGTTCCACTACTAAATTGTCTATTCTTCTTACCAGTTCACTTGGTACAATAAAAATCTGATAATAAATTGTTCAAATAAGGCCTTTGAAAATAGTGGAATTAATTACTTTTGGAGTGTCAAAAACTCGTTGGAAGTACTTGATAAATTGCATGCTTATATTGGTGATTTTTCTACCCTGTATACCACATTGCCTCACATTCTCATTAAGAAAAATTCACACACCTAATTAAATGGGCATTTAAAAGTCAGAATGTGAATACATATGTTCTAACTCTTTAGGTCATTTTTAGTAGCAATAAACAAAAGAACTATGTCAATTGGACATGCTTTGATACTATATCTGCCCTTGAATTTTTACTAGATAATATTTTTGTTCGCTTTGGAGATTCCGTATATCGTCAGGTTATCGGAATTCCAATGGGGACTAAAAGTGCACCACTTATTGCGGACCTGTTTTGTATTGCTATGAGTTACAATTTATGACTAAAATCAGCAAAGACCCATCGAAACAACATCTGATACAAAAATTAAATAATACTTTTAGATATTTGGATGATATATTGGCTCTCAATAATGACGACTTCAGTATGTATACTAAAGAAATTTATCCTGTTGAACTTACTTTAAATAAAGCTAATACTAACAATGACCACTGCCCTTTCCTCGATCTTGATATCTACAAAATGTATATCATTAACGGAAAGCTTAATACAAAAATTTATGATAAAAGAGATGATTTTCATTTCCTATCGTTAATTATCCATTTTAGATGGTGACGTTCCTTGTCACCATCTTACGGTGTTTATATATCTCAACTTGTACGATTCGCTCGTGTATGTAACAACGTTTTAGATTTTAACGAGAGAAATTTATGTATTACTGAAAAATTATTACACCAGGGATTTCGATATACTAGGTTTACTAAATCGATTGAAGCATTATATTCCACAAAAAGGTTTATGTTTATTTTATAATGGATATATACTTCCTCACTTTGATTATTGCTTTACAATATGGACAGAAACAAGTAATTCAAACATGGAAACAATGTTAAAATTACAAAAAAGGGCAGCCAGAGTCATTCTTTAAAGTTAACAAAGCATATGATACACCGCCAAAAACTTTATTCAAACAATTAGGATGGTTAACTGTTCGAAAAAGAATCATATACCACAAAGGAGTATTAATGTATAAGTGTGTAAATAGTATTGCACCTGATTATCTGTGTCAATTATTTAACAATAACCAAAATGCCAATGCAAGATATTCTTTGCGTTTATCGGACAATTATTGTCTTTTCATACCACGTTCGAGAACAAATTTTATGAAAAAAACATTTCAATATTCCGGTACTGTTCTTTGGAACAGTATTCCTGTAGAAATAAAAAAGATAGAAAAGATAGAACAGTTAATTCAACTTGACAAAGGTATCATAATTTCTTGTTTCTAGAACCAAAAAGCTAATTATCAGATTCATAACAAACATGTAAAACCAACTAAATAATGATTATCACAGAAACTTATCTATATTTCAAAATCCATTTATTTGTCTTGAAAATCATTAAGAAAATATGTTCATGAAACGAATCTCTATGTTTTTCGCCATTTGTTTTGCATAAAAAGCTGTATATAGATATAGGAAGATGTATGTATGTATATATATATTCAAGGAATTGTATATTTAAATATACAATTCCTTGATATATTGTATCAGGACGTATAACCAGAGACATATATACACATATGTCTCTGGTATAACTAATATACGTCCTTGATTGTATTATTATATTTTGTGTTATTCAGAGGGCATCTGGGGAGATTGGTATTGTACTAACTAATTTTACCCTCTGTAAATAAAGTATTTATTATTATTATTATTTTTGTTATTATATTATTATTATTTGTTCAGGAGAAATATGGCGCGAAATATTACCTCCTCATGACGATTATTCAAGTCACGTGATCAATTCAATATGGCAGCGACCAGGCGGCTTCAGAAGGTAAACAATCCAAAAAACGCTGTAGTCATTTCTATCTGAAAGTATATTAGTCAATAAAGAGATATTATATAACTAAGACACATGGGTCATTCCATTTCATATAAACCCAACCATGTTCAACTTACATTTTTTCATAAAAACGAATTTACGAATGTGTGTCGGTCGAACCCAGCAACAGCAAAAATAATTCAGAAACGACAATCGATAATGTTTTTGGTACATTCGTTAGAAATATTGTATTTGATTTTTTTTAAATAGAGGATTAATCTCATTCAGTACACAGTTGTGATTTTTATTGTTTATTAAATGAGAATATGAAATTCTAGGTTATATGGTTCCTGGTTGTCCTGTTTTTTTTTATGTATTCACTTCATGTAAAACGTATAGAAAAGAAGCGAACATGAATGGTAGAGATTAAACAAAATACAGAAGAGAAATTTTAAAGACCAGCTTATTTTGAAAATAGTTTTTGTTAAAGATATATTGCACATTGTTGTGTAATAGACCATATCGCTATTTGAGAATCTGCGACACTTGACCCTAGAATTTGCGATTCTTGAAATATTGACGCCAAACAATGATCATTTTTCGTTTGTGGCATCAGACATTTTCTCTTGTGACATCAAAATTTTACAGGAACCTCTGATTTCCGGTAAGGGCAGACAAATAGCAATAAGGTTTATACATGTATATAAAAATGAGATGTCATATAATTGCCAATGAAACAACTATCCTCTAGAGGTTAAATGAGGTGAATGTAAGTAATTATAGGTCAGTGTACATCATTCAACAACGAAAAACCCATACCGTATATAGTTAGCCATAAAAGACCTTGATTGGAAAATGTGAAACAATTCAAGCTAAAAATTAAAACTGCCTAATTTATAACAATACAAATATGAAAACAAATATGACAGACATGAACCAAGGACAACCACTGAAATACAGACTTTAATTGGGATAGGCCCATAGAGAATGTGGTGGGTTAAACCTGGGACTATTATACTAACGGGACTGGAAACCGTTACACCAATCAGTGTAGTTATACTCAACATCACAGTCGTTAGAACGAGACTTTACCTGCGCGAGATTTATCGATACGCCATATTGTTTTGACAGTGACAGCGTGATCGTATAATCTTTGTAATTCGTTTTTATTTTTAATAGTTATTCGAAATGATAATCCTTAATGTAAACACGATTTCTTTAATGATAAAAGATATCTCGATCTTTGACAGTTGTTATTTATCACCAAATCCTGGCTTAAGTGTAAAAAATGACATCTAAAGGTTGAATTTTTTCAGGATGATAATAGCGTCGGGACGCTGGGAAAACAAGTATGAATTGATTCATTAAATTTCTTAAAACTGTTGATTGAAAAGAGATACGCGAGTTCGGTTTATTGTAAAATCATATTTATAGGTTATAGGTTGGATTGACCTATTTTTTATTGTAACTTTTTAAAGTGAAAAGTGGAATATAAATCTCATTCTCATTACAAACGGAAACCACATGCAGGGTTCAAATAAATTATACTGTTCCTATAAAATTGCTTACTCCTATTTATATGTGCAATATTTGTATTAAAATCGGGGTGTTTTTTGTTTAGTAATGGTCTTCGGGTGGCATAAGCATATGACTTCGTGAAAATATGTTCAATAAGTTCCACAATCAGAACTACAAAAGTAGGCCCTTTCACTTGCCATTGCTGCCATATTGAAATTTATGTGTAAACACGAAATTTAGAAAAGTTCTTCTTTAGAAATTCTTATCAAAACAATGTGGCTATATTTTTATTAGACCCCGGGTAACTTTTGTTATAGGGATTAATTATGAACTGAATTTGCCAACATTGTTTTTATTGCACATTTGTTGTTTTTATTAGGATTAATTATGATTTGTTAACTTTCGGCGACACGTTGTTTTCTTAGCGGTCAAGTAAAGCGCCGGCATTTCGACTATATTTGTTTTATTTTCAACACTAATATATTGACTACTTAATAATAATTTTTCGTTAACAATAAGAAAAGTATTTATTTTTCAAAACTACTTCTTCCAAGAACTTGTCCCAGTTTTAACCGGCATTAGTTTATTCCATTGTGAAAACATTTATTTCAAGTAAATAGTTTTATTATTCATATATATATTTTTTTTTTTTTTTTGCATTTAATTATTTTTTTTTTTCAATTTCAAATCCACCAATTTTAACGGTATTCTATAAGCTGACTTGTTCACGAAATCTATTGTTTACATGTACGAAGGCTAATTAACCACGTGGCACGATAAGCTGTCAATCAAAACAAAAATCAATAATATCGGGACAATGAAATCTCAACAGATCGATCAGTTTCCAGTCCCGTTAGTATAATAGTCCCAGGTTAAACATGTATATGAGAGCTCAACCCTCCTTCAGATGCATATGTTTGTCATCAACCTTAGCTACATCATGCAGCCAATATTATAGGTGGAGGAAGCCAGGGTACCAGAGAGAACCACTGACCTTCACATGAAAACTGGCAATGCTTGTTTTGTAATGTGATGCAGGTGTTGCTGTTAAAGAGGAAAAAATCTACAGCATGTATGTGGAAGTGAAAAGTTCTGTTGTTAATGTATATGGATTTTATATTTAATTTTCTTGCTGCAGCTTCCAATATTGTATACAATATCTTCTACATACATGTATATCAGCATTTCTAATTTCAAAAATCTTCATAGAACCTCTCTTGCTTACATACCAGTGATTGATCCTGTTGTGGGGTTTAACATGTTTGTGAGGGCTGATCAACCCCCAATAAAATTTGTAATCTTCTTATAATCATGATAATTATATATGTACATTTGTACATGTATCTTTGATGAAGATTATAGCAAATTACGAAGTTATGATAAGGATAACATGGATAAGGAAAGTCAAAGATAGCGTCATGTCAATCAATCATAGTTGTGGAATTTGAACAGTTCATCAACTGTACACATGTTCTTAATGAAAATTTTCAACCTCTGAATCACGATTTAATCTCAACTTGAGGTAAATTCACAACAACCCCAGACTTCATATCAGCATGGGTAGAACACTTAGAGGTTGTCTTTGAGTTCTGTTTAGTTTCTTCAAGCATAACGCATTAACAACTGTTCAAACTCTAATCCAATTATGATACATGTAGATTGTCAGGTAATAATTACCCAGTTACT